>CM069138.1:52388629-53043629 GCA_035221665.1 Okamejei kenojei
ACATAAGCACAATCCCGTAACCTAGTAGGCACATGCACCGAAGACGAACCAAGGACAAAGACATTTATTATCACATACACCAATTGGTGCAGTGAAATTTGATTTGCCATTGCAGCACACAAATAAAGTTAAAACACAACATTAACGAATTTAACAGGAAACATAAAAACATCCCCCTACAATGGTTCCCACTGTGGGGGAAGGCAGCAAAGTCCACCCGTAGTCGGACTTATTGAGGCCTCTGCAGTCGCCGCCACGGCAGCCCGATGGAGTTCTGGCGTTGGCCGAACACTCTCAGCGGCCCGGGGTGCCGGCAAACAACGTTCAGCATCCCTGCCACATGCCGAATATCGGACGTGAATTTGGAAATGTAGGCGAGCGGCCGCTTCATCCCCGGAGTTCGCAGCTCCCGAAGTCCACTGGCCGCGCCGGTCGGAGCTCCGACTCTGGCAACCTCGTCATGAGATCCCAGGCTCCGCAGTGTTTAAAGCTCAGCGCCGCCCGCCCGCGGCTGGAAGCTCCACAGACCGCAGCTCTGTGATGTTGGAGTCGGCGGTCCCAGCCCTCCGGAGCCCACCGCACGGCGACCCGGGCAAGGCATCGCCTGCTCCACGATGCCGCCCCCTGCGCTGTGCTGCCGCCGAAGCTGAAGTCCCGGCCGGTCCCGGCAGGAAGCGCCGCTCCAGACTGCCGGTAGGCCGCGAGGAAGGGGCGAAGATACGGCCTGGAGAAAAGCCGCATCTCCGACCAGGTAGGGACTGAGGTAGTTTTCCCCCCCCCCCCCCCCACCCCCCATATAAAAAGACTAAAAGACCTCCAAAAACAAACACTTTTAACTAACTAAAAATTAAAAAAAGAGTGAAAAGACTAACAGCTGCTGGCAGGGCAGCCATACTCGACGACGCCCCCGACTTGCTACATATGTAGCATACCAAAACCATGCCAGGAAGTGAGAACCGGGAACAAAGTGCGCGTCCTCCTTGGGCATTGTTCTGATGCCTAGGACCCAAGGCAACTGGTCGACCCAATCTGGGCCGGTGAGTCGAGCTTTTAACACTGATTTGAGGTGCCTGTGGAACCGCTCAACCAACCGTTGGACTCTGGGTGATACGCGGTAGTCTGATGCAACTTTGCGCCATACAGCTGCGCCATACCACACCACAGGGAGGACGTGAACTGGGCCCCACGATCGGTAGTAATATCTGAGGGGACCCCAAAACGAGCGATCCAATTGGAGACAAAGGCCCTCGCGCATGCTTCAGCGGAGGTATCCGTTAAAGGTATTGCCTCTGCCAACCTGGTAAACTGGTCCACGATGGTCAGTAAGTGAGTAACCCCACGCGAACAAGGCAAGGGACTACCAGTCAACATGGATCTGCAGGAACCTGCCGTCCGGGATGGCGAAATCCTGGACCGGCGGGTGCACATGTCTCTGCACCTTGGAGGTCTGGCATGGGATGCAGGAACGAGCCCATGCAGCGTCTTGCTTCCTTAACTCGTGCCAGACAAACTTTGCAGCGACCAAGTCTGAGGTGGTGCGAATGGATGGTTGCGTTAGGCTGTCGATAGTGTTGAAACTCTGACGCCGCCAAGCTACCGGGACAATAGGACGGGCTTTGCCCGTGGAGATATCACAAAGGACTTGTACGCCAGTGGCGCCGCAGGGCACCGTAGCCAGCTTGAGATGTGATTCAGGATTGTGGTAAACCTGCATCTGCCTGTTGGGCAGCGGCCAGCTCCTCATAATCAATGCCTAGGCTAAGCGCTGAGACATCGGGCAGCGCTGGACGGGACAACGCGCCAGCCACAACGTTCAGCATCCCTGCCACCTGCCGAATATCGGACGTGAATTCGGAAATGTAGGCGAGGGGCCGTTGTTGTCTGGCAGACCAGGGGTCAGACACCTTGGTCAAAGCGAACGTTAGTGACTTGTGGTCGGTGAATGCAGTGAAAGCTCACCCCTCCAGGAAATAATGAAAATGGCGGATCGCTAGGTAAAGTGCGAAGAGTTTCCGGTCAAAAGTGCTATACTTAACTTTGGGGGCTTGTATCGGCCTGCTGAAAAATGCCAGCGGCACCCAGCGACTACCTACACGCTGCTCTAGGACAGCGCCTACTGCGACGTCGGAAGTGTCTACGGTGAGGGCCATTTGGGCAGACGCCCTAGGGTGTTCCAGCATAGTGGCGTTGGCCAATGTGGTTTTAGCCCCCGCAATCGCCTTCTGTGCCTCCTTAGACCAGACCAGGTGTTTGGGCTTACCGGCCACGCACATTGGAACAACGGCCGCATGATGGCGGCTGCCGACGGGATGAAACGGTGGTAGAAGTTAACCACCCCGATAAACTCCTGTAGACCCTTGACCGATAGGGACATCAGGAAGCGACAGCTAGCGTTGACTTTCTCGGGTAGTGGCTGCGCACCGTGTGAGGTGATGCTATGGCCTGGGAAAGAAATGGAGCGCAATCCGAACTGGCACTTCGCAGGGTTGATCACCAACCCGTGTTTGCGTAGCTGTTCGAAAAGTAGGTGGAAGTGCTTGACATGCTCCGCCTGTGAGCTGCTGGCTACCAGGATATCATCCAGGTAGATGAAAATGAACGGTAAACCCCGGCCGACCTGATCCATTGGCCTTTGGAATGCCTGAGCAGCGTCCTTCAAGTCAAAAGGCATTCTGAGCCATTCGAAAAGGCCGAAAGGGGTGGACCGGAATTTGGTTATACCCGCAGATGAGGTTGACCTTCGAAAAGAAAGTCGCACCTTCCAGATGGGCCGAGAAATCCTGAATGTTCGGGACTGGACACCGATTGGCTGTGGTTACCGCGTTCAAATGCCTGTAATCACCGCAAGGTCTCCAACCCCCAGACGCTTTGGGCACCATGTGTAACGGGGAAGCCCAGGGGCTATCTGACCGCCGGACGATCCCTATGTCCTCCATAAGTTGGAACTCGTCTCGTGCGATGCACAGTTTACCGGGCGGAAGATGGCGCGCGGGGCCGTGTACTGGTGGTCCCTCAGTGGGAATGTGGCGTGAGCAAACTTGGGAAATCGGCGAGCATGGCTGTGAAAGGTTGTTAGATCTCAGCTAACTCGTCGAGTTGCTGTAAGGGCATTGACAGGTTGCGCGGCTTGGCAGGGCATGGGTCCACTTCGCACATCAACTAACAACGCGCGCAAGAAATTGGCCCCCAGGATCGGTTGGATGATGTCAGCAACGATAAACTTCCACCTGTACTGGTGGGAGTCGAAATTTAGGTTCGCAGTCCGCGTGCCATAAGTATGAATATCGCGACCGTTAACGGCCGAGAGGACGGGTCCTACATTCCCTGCATAAATATCCCGGGTGCTCGAAGGCAGGATACTGGCATGGGCACCGGAGTCCACCAGGAAACGGTGGGCGGAATGGCGATTGCGGATGTAGAGGCGTTCATTAGGACGATCGGCCGGGGCGTTTCCCGGGAACGAGCTGGGGCTCCGACATCTTCGGGCTTCGGGTCCGTATCATTGGTGGTAGTAGCACCATCTGCGTTGACTGTAGACCACTGGCCGCGCCGACTCTTCTTTGGCGCTGGGCTGGGCCTCTTCTTCCTCTCCTCAATGTCGGTTCGTCTGCACCCGTTGTGTGACCGGGGGCGGGCGAAAGCGAAAACGGCGCCTGTGCGCCCACTGTTCATCAGCTCTCTCCGCGAGTTGTTGCGGGTCGCTGAAATCGGCTCCAGCGAGCATTCGCTGGACGTCGTTGGCCATCTGCTCCAAGAACGCCTGTTCGAAAAGCAGACACGGCCGGTGCCCGTCCATCAGGGCTAACGCCTTCGCCATGATGGTTGATGGCCACCGGTCGCTGATACCGTACATGCGCAGCGGCCTCGCTGCTCTGTCTCTGCAGCTGCGACCATAAGCATGGAACAACAGGGCCTTCAACCCTTCGTATTTGCTGTTGCACGGAGGGCCTCTGATGTAGGGCAACAGCCTCGAGGCACAGTCCTGTGGCAAAGCCCCCACCACATGGAAATACATTGTGTCGTCCGGCATGATGCAATGAAGGTGGAACTGTGCCTCAACATGGGCGAACCACACCTGAGGTTGATCAGGCCAAAAGGCTGGCAGTTTGAAGGCTGGTGCTCCCTGCCTCGTGCTGGCAGATTCTGCGGGAACGCTCTCTACCTGCATAATTCTTCTTGTCTAACGATGGCTAGACAGGTCGGGGTCACCAATTTAGTGGTCTGAGAAACGACTACTGGAGTTTTCAACAGATCTTTGTTCACAAGTTCGATTGCCAGTATACAGGTTCTTCAGACACGTCTGCCCACAACGGTGGTCAGCGCTGAACTAAATGCGCGCAAGTGAAAACTGCGCGAAACAAACGGCCCCTCCCGAGTCATGTGACCATGGCTTCCGAACGCCGGATTCGATCTCTGTGTACGCCAGCAGGTGCCGCTACACCACTGGGTACTAAGCTGCCCAAGCGAAATATGAGGTGCTGCTTCTCCAATTTACGTTGGACCTTATTCTGACAGTGGAGGAGGCCCACGGCAAAAATGTCAGTATCATGTCGGCCTAACTAGACTGAGCTGAGGTGTTCAGCGAAACAATCGCCGAGCCTGCGCTTGATCCACACCTCGATCAGCAGATACGGTAGATGAGGTTATCTCCTTCCAAGGTACTTTCCCCTGCACCGCAGAAGATGCAACACCTGTTCTTATACATCCTCCCTTGACTCTGTCCAAAGACCCCAACAGTCCTTTCAGGTGAGGAGGTTCACTCGCACCTCATCTATTGTATCCGATTCCATGTGTGGAATCCTATATACTGTATCTCTCTGACAATTACAATTGAGGCAATTTTTTTTAAAATGTTGTCAACATGTGAAAAATTAAAGGAAGTATGGTCCTGATACATAATAATCAAGTGGTCCATTTCTTTCTGCCCTGTGGTTCCTGTGTTCACTGCTTGATCTAAACAAATAATGGCGGCAGTCACGCAGCGGTAGAGTTGCTACCTTGTGCGTCAGAGATTTGGGTTTGATCCAGACCACGGGTGCTGTCTGTACAGAGTTTGTACGTTCTCCCTGTGACATTGTGGCTTTGCTCCGATTTCCTCTCGGACTCCAAAGACGGCTAATTTGTAGGTTTATTGGTTTTCGGTAAAAAGATTGCACTTTGTCCCTAGTGAGTAGTGTGTGGTAGCGTAACGGGGATTGCTGATCGACGTGGGCTCGGAGGGCCGGAGGGCCTGTTTCCGCAATGTATCTCTAAACTAAACTAAAGAAAGCTTTTCACTGTACCTCAATAAACATGGAAATAAACTAAAACAAAATATGGGTTCCCATCCCTCAATCTTGGCCTGGTGCCAATTGTTGACCTGACCCAGTGGAATGAGGTGCTGCACAAATGCAAGGGATGGATCGAGCCCCAACTGCTTAAAACAGCTGAGGAGTAAAACCTCTGGCTCAGCAATGGCTCCAGGTTTTGCCAGCTGTCAAGTCTTTTTAATGCTTTAAATAATCTTATGTTCACTCGTGCTCACAGTTGCTAACAGAAAAGATCAACTCAGTAATTAGGCAATTAAAAAGAAAGCACACTTAATTAATTAAAATATATTACATTTTACATTATTGCAGCCATTTACCTCTTGAAATGGAGATGCCAGGAAGTGCAGATGCTGGAATCTTGAGTGAAACACAGTGCTGGAGGAACTTCACACATCTGAGGATGGGTCCCAACCTGAAACGTCACCTATCCATTCCCTCCACATATGCAGCCTGACACACTGAGTTCCTCCTGCGCTTTGTGTTGTTTAGTTTAGAGCTACAGTGCAGAAGCAGGCCCTTCGGCCCACCGTGTCTGCACTGACCATTGATCACCTGGCACACAAACACTATCTTACACACATTAGGGACAATTTACAATTTTCCAAGTCAATTAGCCAACAAACCTCTACGTCTTTGGAGTGTGGGAGGAAACCGGAGCTCCTGGAGAAAACCCAGGCAAGTTATGGGGAGAACATACAAACTCCATGCAGACAGCAGCAGTAGTTTGGATCAATCCCGGGTCTCTGGTGCTGTGAGGCAGCAACTCTACTGCTGTACCACCGTGCTGCCCATGTGAGTTATCTCTGGAAATGAATAGGCTTGTTGTTCATTAGTTAAATAGTCTACAGGCATTGTATATTTACACAAATACAGTGTAAATGTAAATGCACTAGGAACTGAGTACAGAGTTGTTTACTCTGCAAGTTTGTGCAAGTTTGCATGTCACCTATTGCAGGAGTCGGGGAGTACAGCACTTCGGCCCACTGAGTCCACGCTGACCATTGGTCAAACATTCACACTCGTTCCACATTATCCCACTATTTCATCTATTCTCAGCTTACCCAGTGCACGCCAGGCAGTATCTGTGGATAACATGGATGGGTGACGTTTTGGTTCAGGACTCTGCTTCAGAATTGAAAGGTCACATTTTGGGTTGGGACCCTTCTTCAGTCAATAGGTAATATTTCGGGTTGGGATCTTTCTGCAGACTGAATACAGACTGTGACCCAAAACGTCGCTATATTGAGTCTGAAGAAGTGTCCCAATCCAAAGTGTTATCTGTCCATGTTCTTACAGAAATGCTGCCTGACCCACTGAGTTGCTCCAGCACATTGTGCTGTTTTTTTTGGAAACCAACATCTGCAGTTCCTTGTGTCCAAAATTAGAACGAGTTTGCAGAAGTGTTATAATGTAGCAGATAGTAAAAGTTCTGAAAGTTGGGCAATGTCCATGGACAGAAAACGTTGGCTAATGGTTAGGATCATAGCCTGTCACAAGTTGACATGAAGCATTAAGTCTGGGTCTTAATGATACTTTATTGTCACCTCGGTATATTTAAATGCATTGTTTTGCATACAACCCGGTAAAATCATGTAGCAGACCTCACCTGGGCGGTACACAAGTGTCGCCACATTTTGGTGCCGACAAGGTTATAAAAGTTAACCGACCAGTTCTTCTGCCTGCCACCGCACGTGGGCAGCAGCAGCCCTCCCTTTCATCTGCACTTTAAAAAACTGAAATCAAAAGTTCTTGTAGTATTAAATCAACCGATTCAATAACAGCTAAAGAGCATTTGAGAAATCATCCAATCTGCAGAATAATTTCTGAAGAGTTCATGATGCACTTTACCCATTTGGCAGCTTTCAATGCAGTGTAACCTCTAATTATGTAAAATTGAAAAGATTGCACTGATAATTTTGAAAGTTGATATTCCTGTTCATGGCAATATAGGAGGCCGTGAGCTGTTGCTGTGTTTATTTATGACTCCATAGGAAGATAATCTTCAAACAGCTGCAATCATCTCAACTGTGTGGTATTACTTTGAAAAACAGAGTGCAGTTTGTGCTGGTAAGTGTGAATTAGGGTCTTTGCACAAATGTGGTGATGTCTTTAAGGCAGTTGTGTGCATCTACATGTGACAGACAAAACAAGTAAAGGGCCTGTCCCACTGACACGACCTTGGCTCGCAAATTACGCAACCTCGTGGTCGCTTGAGGTGTACGGGCACCATATTGCCGCGCAGGGCCAACTCCCACTTAGAAGCGCGGAGTTGTGCGGGGCTGGTCCCGACATCACGCAGGGCTCCAAAATTCTTGCAGTCACCAAAATCTTCGCGAGACAACGGCTTGTTGGCACGCAGGCGCATTGCGGTCGTACGCAGCGTCTTGACGTCGAACACAGCGTCTTGACGGTGAACGCCTAGCGCGTGGCGTTGCATGATGATGTCACCGCCCGGTGTGCCGTTGTGTGATGACGTCACCGCCCGACGCCGTGCGACGCCCAAATTCAGTTGGCCCGCCTCCCACCCAGCTGATTGGTAAGCATGACGTAAATGACGTCACGCACGAACTTAGCATGATCTTAGCACGAACTTCGCGTGAACTCCGCTTCCGGTTGGTCGCGCCAAACGCACGCATTTGCATGCAAGTGGGACAGGTCCTTAGGTGTCAATGGGAATGAGTAATGGAGTGCCGTACTATTAGAGGTAAAGTCCTTCAGGAAAAAACAATCTTAATAGTGACTGCACTTCAAGATTCAAGAGTATATTGTCATGTGTCCCAGATAGGACAATGAAATTCTTGCTTTGCTTCAGCACAACAGAATATAATAGGCATAAATAAATACAGAACAAATCAATGTGACCATATACCAATGAATACATACATAAAACAAGTAAAGTATATATATATATATATATATATATATATATATATATATATATATATATATATATATATATAATGGGCTATTAATAATCAGAGTTTTGTTTGAGTTGAGTTTAATAGCCTGATGGCTGTGGGGAAGCAGCTATTCCTGAACCTGGATGTTGCAGTCTTCAGGCTCCTGTACCTTCTACCTGAAGGCAGCGGGGAGATGAGCGAGTGGCCAGGATGGTGTGGATCCTTGATGATGCTGGCAGCCTTTTTGAGGCAGCGACTGCGATAGATCCCCTCGATGGTAGGGAGGTCAGAGCCGATGATGGACTGGGCAGTGTTTACAACTTTTTGCGGTTTTCCGCTCCTGGGCGCTCAAGTTGCCGAACCAAGCCATGATGCAACCGGTCAGCATGCTCTCTACTGTGCACCTGTAGTAGTTCGAGAGTCCTCCTTGACAAACCGACTCTCCGTAATCTTCTCAGGAAGTTGAGGAGCTGATGTGCTTTCTAATTTATAATTGCATCAGTGTTCTCGGACCAGGAGAGATCTTCAGAGATGTGCACACCCAGGAATTTGAAGCTCTTGACCCTCCCCACCATCGACCCGTTTATATAAGCGGGACAATGGGTCCCTAGCCTACCCCTTCCAAAGTCCACAATCAGTTCCTTGGTTTTGCTGGTGTTGAAAGCCAGGTTATTGTGCTGGCACCATTTGGTCAAACAGTTGATCTCACTTCTATACTCTGACTCATCGCCATCAATGATACGTCCCACAACAATGGTGTCGTCAGCGAACTTGATGATGGAGTTTGCACTATGACCGGCTACGCAGTCATGAGTATAGAGTGAGTACAGGGCTCTCGCTTAACTTTTTTTCCCTGTTGCCAGCCGGGCAACCTTGACAGCTTTTTAGGTTGCCAAATGACAGTTTAGGTGGTCATTTAAGACGGTTTGCATGACGCGTGCGATAATGTGCTCGGATGAAGTGCGTAGTTACCAGTCAGAATTATCAAGGCAATCAGTGCGGAACGGATGGATTGAGGCAGGTGAATCAGTACGTGTGGGTTGGAGTATGTAAAATTGTGAGGGGAGAGCACGGGGGATGTCAGTGGTGTTGAATGGGGGGTATCAGTACGGGATGGATGGGGGGGGGGGGGATCAGTACAGGATGAATGAGTAGTTCAGTACAGGATGAATGGGGGTAGACAAAAATGCTGGAGAAATTGAGCGGGTGAGGCAGCATCTATGGAGCTAAGGAAATAGGCAACGTTTCGGGTCGAGACACTTCTTCAGACTGTTCCCCCCATTCTTCTTGAATGGGGGGGATCAGTACAGGATGGATGGGGGGGGGGGTATCAGGACAATGTTGATCAGAGGGTCTATGCAGGATGAATGAGGGATCACTACAGGATGAATGAGGGGATCAGTATAGGATGAATGGGGATCATTACGGGATGAATGAGGGGATCAGTACAGGATGCATGAGGGGATCAGTACAGGATGGATGGGAGGTTTAGTGCAGGGTAAATGGAAGGTGGGTCAGTACGGGGTGAATGAGTGGATCAGTGCAGTATGAATGGGGGGGGGGGGGAGAAGTGCAGGATGGATGGGAAGGGGGTCAGTACAGGATTAATTGGGGGACCAGTGTAGGATGGATGGAGGGGTGGCAGGAGAATCAAGGTGGGTAGGCTGATGAATAGGTTGTGGGTGGGGGAGTAGATGGGGAGGGGAGCACAGGGGATGTCAGTGAGGACTGAATAGAGGAGGGAATGGTGCGGGGCTGAGCGGTGCAGATGCTCTTTGGTGAAGCTGCTTCAGACGGCGGAAAGATGCCTCCCCCTCCCTCCCTCTCCCTCCCTCCCTCCCTCCCTCCCTCTCGCTCCCTCTCGCTCCCTCTCGCCTCCCTCTCCCTCCCTCTCCCTCCCTCTCCCTCCCTCTCCCTCCCTCCTCCCAGCTTCGGTGTGCGAAAGCGGTTATTTTGAAAGCGCCGTTAACGGATTTGCAGGCAGCGGCCGTTATCAGGACGATAGGGGCCGCTGCTTTCAAAACAACCCCACTCGCACGCCGAAGTTGGGAGGAGGGAGGCCTCCTTCCGCCGGGCGGGGTGCGGGAGGAGGAGACGGTGGAGCCGCTGTTGCCGCTGTTCGAGACCAGTCATTCGCTCCGACCCGTCTTCACCACGCACCTAGTATCTTTGCTCTGCAATCAAAGGTAATAGAGGAATACAGTCGCCGCCGCCGACACGAGACGTCACGCTCCTATTCTCCAGAGATGCTGCCCGACCCGCGGAGTTACTCCAGTTGTTTGTGTCTATTGGTATAAATCAGTATTTGCTTGCCAAGCCGGGCAAAATGAGTCGCCGTTTAGGTTGCCCGGTGGCACTTTGGGTGGTCATTGGCACCCGGGCAACCGCTAATTTCGAGCCCTAGAGTACAGCAGGGGGCTGAGCACGCAGCCTTGAGGTGCTCCCGTGCTGATTGTTGTCGAGGCTGACACATTTCCACCAATACGGACAGACTGTGGTCTGTGAATGAGGAAGTCGAGGATCCAATTGCAGAGGGATGCGCAGAGACCCAGTTCTGAGAGTTTGGTAACCAGCTTGGAGGGGATGATTGTGTTAAATGCCGAGCTGTAGTCAATGAATAACAGCCTGACATATGAGATTTTGTTGTCCAAGTGGTCTAGAGCGGAGTGGAGGGCCA
Source organism: Okamejei kenojei (assembly GCA_035221665.1). Taxonomy (NCBI): domain Eukaryota; kingdom Metazoa; phylum Chordata; class Chondrichthyes; order Rajiformes; family Rajidae; genus Okamejei; species Okamejei kenojei. The sequence goes on from CM069138.1 coordinate 52,399,516, forward strand.
GCGAGATCGCATCCACCGTTGATCTGTTGTGGCGGTAAGCGAACTGCAGTGGGTCCAGGTTTTTGTCGAGGTAGGAGTTGATTTACACCATGATCAACCTCTCAAAGTATTTCATCGCCACCGATGTTAGTGCCACTGGTCGATAGTCATTGAAGCAAGAGTCATTGCTCTTCTTGGGCACCGGTATAATTGATGCCCTTTTAAAGCAGGTGGAACCTCAGACCTCAGAAGTGAGAGTTTGAAAATGTCTGTAAAAACTCCAGCCAGTTGGTCCGCACAGCTGTTTAGAACACAGCCAGGTATACCATCAGGTCCAGGCACTTTCCGAGGGTTAATCCTTCTGAAGGATTTTTTGACGTCAACCTCCGTGACCGTGACTGAAATACCATCACATCGAATGGGGGCTCGGGAAGGCACATCAGTGTTCTCCCTATCAAAGCGTGCGTAAAACGCATTGAGCTCGTCAGGGAGTGATGTTTTGCCGACATGTGCGCTGCCTCCTGGTTTCGCCTTGTAGGAGGTGATTGCATTCATGCCACGCCACAGCTGCCGAACATCCATCTCATCCTCCAGCTTGGAGCAGAAGTACCTTTTGGCCTTTTTGATGGCCTTACGAAGGTCGTATCTGTACTTCTTGTAGTCCTCGGTATCTTCAGACATGAATGCTCGGTGTCTGGACTTCAGAAGAGGGCGGATCTCATAGTTCATCCAAGGCTTCTGATTGGGGAACACTCGGAAGGTTTTTGTTGGGATGCAGTCCTCCACACATTTCTTAATGAAATCTGTAACGACTGTGGCGTATTAATTCAGGTCCGAGTCCCTGAACATTGCCCAGTCTACAAACTCCAAACAGTCCTGGAGTTGTTCCTCTGCCCCCTCCCCGACCAGCTCTGTACTGTCCTCACCTCTGGGGGTGCGCTCTTTAATTGCTGCCTGTGGACAGGAAGAAGCAGCACCGCGGTATGGTCGGATTTATCGAAGTGAGGGCGAGGGATAGAGCGGTAGGCATCCTTGATGGTGGTGTAGCAGTGGTCGAGGGTGTTTGGTCCTCTGGTGCAGCAGGAGACATGTTGGTGGAAGTTAGGGAGCAATATCTGGAGGTTTGCTTTGTTTGAAGTCCCCAGCAATGGTGGTAAAAGCCTCGGGGTAAGACGTCTGGTGTTTGTTTGTTGACCATGGCGTGCAGCTCATCCAGTGCCAGACGGACGTCTGCTTGGGGTGGGATGTAGACCGCGGTCAGGATGATGGAGGTAAATTCCCTCGGAAGGTAGAAGGGACGGCACTTCACCGCCAGATGTTCGAGGTGTGGAGAGCAGGAGTTGGACAGGACTGCCACGTCTGAGCACCACACAGAGTTGATCAAGAGGCAGACGCCCCCTCCTCTCCCTTTCCCAGATGCCAGCGTATGGTCCATACGGTGGATGGAGAACCCTTCAGGCTGGACCGCTGCATCTGGGGAGCTGGGGGGGAGCCATGTCTCTGTGAAACAGAACACAGAGCATTCCCTCAGCGCCCTTTGATAAAGCAGCCTTGCCCTTAAGTCCTCCACTTTGTTTTCAAGTGACAAGTAGGATAGTAGGGAGAGGGTGCCAAAGTCCCCTCTTAGAGTAGGATCAATGCTGTAGGGTCCGGAGATACAAAATTATGAAAGCACATACCACCTGATTTAGGAACAGTTCTCCCCCAATGTTATCAGACTATCATTGGTACTCCTTTGTGCTAGGATGTGGTCCCAATCTTCCAACCTACCACATTGTGGATGTTGCACTTTTTTAATTTGCACTTTTTCTGTAACTGTGATGCGATAACGCCATCTTCTACACTCTGGTATTTTTTGTTTTGGCACTACCTGTTGTACTTATGTATGGCTTGTTTGTACTTATGTACAAACAATAAGTACTTATGTACTTATGTACTTATGTTGTACTTATGTATGGCTTGTTTATACTCGTGTATAGATTTGACTGGATAGCACACAGTTTTTCACTAAATTTAAGTGCACGTGACAATAATTAACCAATGATAAGTGATAATCTTTCAAACTCTTTAGATTCTGGAGTAGTTCCTGTTGGCGGGTAGCAAATGTAACCCCTCTTTTTAAAAGGGAGGGAGAGAGAAAACGGGGAATTACAGACCAGTTAGTCTAACATCGGTAGTGGGGAAACTGCTAGAGTCAGTTATTAAAAATGGGATAGCAGCACATTTGGAAAGTGGTGAAATCATTGGACAAAGTCAGCATGGATTTACAAAAGGTAAATCATGTCTGACGAATCTTGTGGAATTTTTCGAGGATGTAACTAGTTGGATAAGGGAGAACCATGGATGTGGTATATCTGGACTTCCAGAAGGCTTTCGACAAGGTCCCACATAAGAGATTAGTATACAAACTTAAAGCATACGGTATTAGGTGATGTGGATAGAGAACTGGCTGGCAAACAGGAAGCAAAGAGTAGGAGTAAACGGGTCCTTTTCACAATGGCAGGCAGTAACTAGTGGGGTACCGCAGGGCTCAGTGCTGGGACCCCAGCTATTTACAATATATATTAATGATTGGAGGCAATTATATCTCCAAGTTTGCGGATGACATAAGCTGGGGGGCAGTGTTCGCTGTGAGGAGGATGCTAGGAGACTGCAAGGTGACTTGGATAGGCTGGGTGATGGGCAAATGTTTGGCAGATGCAGTACCACTTTGGTGGCAAAAACAGGAAAGCAGACTATTACCGATTAGGAAAAGGGGAGATGCAGCGAGACCTGGGTGTCATGGTACACCAGTCATTGAAAGTAGGCATGCAGGTGCAGCAGGCAGTGAAAAAAGCGAATGGTATGTTAGCTTTCATAGCAAAAGGATTTGAGTATAGGAGCAGGGAGGTTCTACTTCAGTTGTACAGGGTCTTGGTGAGACCACACCTGGAGTATTGCGTACAGTTTTGGTCTCCAAATCTGAGGAAGGACATTATTGCCATAGAGGGAGTGCAGAGAAGGTTCACCAGACTGATTCCTGGGACAGGACTGTCTTATGAAGAAAGACTGGATAGACTCGGTTTATACTCTCTGGAATTTAGGAGATTGAGAGGGGATCTTATAGAAACTTACAAAATTCTTAAGGGGTTGGACAGGCTAGATGCAGGAAGATTGTTCCCGATGTTGGGGAAAGTCCATCACAGCTTAAGGATAAGGGGGAAATCCTTTAAGACCGAGATGAGAAAAGACTTTTTTCACACAGAGAGTGGTGAGTCTCTGGAACTCTCTGTCACAGAGAGTTGAGGCCAGTTGATTGGCTCTATTTAAGAGTGAGTTGGATGTGGCCCTTGTGGCTAAGGGGATCAGAGGGTATGGAGAGAAGGCAGGTACGGGATACTGAGTTGGATGATCAGCCATGATCATATTGAATGGCGGTGAAGGCTCGAAGGGCTGAATGGCCTACTCCTGCACCTAATTTCTATGTTTCTATGTTTCTATGTTTCTATGTTCTATGTTTCTATGTATTGTTAATCGTGAGACTTCAGAAGAGTTAAAGTACAGAGCGATTTTGGCCTACAATTTCATAGTTTCCTGAAAGTGGTGACATGAGTGGATAGGGTAATGAAGAAAACATTTGATTTACTCGTAGGTCATGGCATTCAGTAAAGGAGTTTGGATGTCTTGTAGCAACTATACAAAAGGTGCAGCACAGTGGCACAGCACAGAGTTGCTGCCTTACAGCACCAGAGACCCGGGTTTGATCCTTTCTAAAGGTGCTCTCTGTACGAAGTTTGTACGTTCTCCTGTAACCGCGTGGATTTTCTCCAGATGCTCCGGTTTCCTCCCACACTCCAAAGACGTACAGGTTTGTAGTTTAAATCGCTTTGATAAAAAATGTAAATTATTCCTCATGTGTAGGATGGTACAAGTATACCGGGATCACTGGTCGGCACAGACTCGGTGGGCCGGAGGGCCTGTTTCCACACTATCTCTAAACTAAACTTTAAAAAAACATTGGCCAGCCTAAATTTGGAGTATTGTGTACAGTTCTGGTTGCCACACTACAGGACAGATGTAGCATTAGAAAGAGTACAAAAGAGAGTGACCAATATGTTGAAACAAAGAACTGCATTGCTGGTTAATGCACAAAAGGACTCAAAGTGCTAGAGTAACTCAGCAGGTCATTCAGCATCTCATGAGAACATGGATAAGACCTGTGATGATAATCACCTGAACATGTTTCAGGTTGGGGCCCTTCAGACTGCAGTCACCCATCAGTGTTCACCAGAGTTGCCGCCTGACCTGCCGAGTTACTCCTGCACCTTGTGCCCTTTTACCAATATGTTGTCAGGAATGGAAGGCTTTGCTTGTAATGACAGTTTGAATGGGCTGGGTTTTCTCTCACTCGGATGTTGAAGGCCGAAGGGTGAGTTTATGGAGGGTTTGTCAAATTATGAGGGGCATCGATAGATTAGATTGTCACTGTCTTTTTATTAGGGTGGAGCAGTTTAGGGCTTGGGTTTAAGGTGGGAAGGGTGAAATTTAAAGGACATCTAAGGCATAGGTTTTTCTCCCAAAAGATGGTGGTTATATGGACTGAGATGCCAAAGGAAGTAGTCAATACAGATCCAATTACAATGATTAACAGGCATTTGGGCAAATACTTGCATGGAATAGGAGTGGAGGGATGCAAACAGGCAAATGGATTAGTTAAATAGGCTGCACTGTTGGTCTGGATGAGTTGGGCTGAAAAATGCCTGTTTCTGTGCTGTACATTGGCACAGCTGGAAGAGCTGCTGCCACACAGCGCCAGAGGTTTGATCCTGACCTCGGGTGCTGTCTGGATGAAGTTTGCACATTTTCCCAGTGACCACGATGGTTTCCACTGGCTGCTTCTGTTTCCTCACACATTGCACAAACGTGAGGATTTGTAGGGTAATTGGTCCACTGTAAATTGCGTGGAATTAATGTGAATGGGGAGGAAGGAACTGCAGATGCTGGTTTAAAACCCAGTGACTCACTGGGCCAAAATGCATGTTTCCATGCTGTATCTCTAAACTAAACTAAACAACGCTGTGACTCTCTGACATTACTGCCTAGGGTCCAGTAGACATCCTGAATGCTTTAGAAACTTAAATAAGCCTGCACCATGGTGCCATTCTGGAAATAGGAGCTGGTGAGTCCTACTTCTACATCTATTCCAGCTACAGGCAGTGACTTTCTCCAAATGGTGTTTTCTTGCAACTATGAAATAAAACACTTCAATTATGCTTTCCAAAAGTCACAAAGTGCTCCAATTTGAAGTAAGACTGCAGTCAGGTGAAGTATGTTCTATGAAATTCAGCAATCACTTTACACCCTAACAAGCTGTCGGGGGAAGAAGTGTGGAAGTGACCAGGTAACCTCCGAGTGATAATAGTTGAGAGGCAAATATTGGCTTGGATACTGATGTTAACTCCCCTGCTTCTCTTCAGATGCTGTGAAATCTTTTATCTCCTCCTGAGAGAGTAGTTGGACGTTTAGCAATGCTTTATTTTTCCAAAAGAGATATCACCTCCTGACGAAGAAGAAAAAGAAGGGTCTCGATCAGAAACATCACCTATCCATGTTCTCCTGACATGCTGCCTGACCCACTGAGTTACTCCAGCACTTTGTGTCTTTTTACTCCTGTCATTGCAGACTGGCATATTCATGAAGCACAAAATTCTTGCATTTAATTTTAGAGCAGAGTTTGGACTCTCAGGCTTCAAACTCCGATTATGATTGCAGCCCTCTGAATCATGACGGACTCTTCACCAGATGTAATCTGATATGAGATGGCTGAGGTGAACTTGCAATGTGGCTGATAGATGCCATTATGTGTACTCGTTTCACCGGGTCGTTACCTGGCATTGTGGACTTGTACTATGGCATTGTGCTATGCCTTTTTTTTGCAGTTTAGTAGCCTATGATCCTATTAAGGTATACAAAATCATGAGGCATTATTTTGAAGCGTATCTGCATTAATAATGCTAACTACATGGATGGGTCCTTCTTAGAAAACAGATGGGGAATCTTTAAGATGGAAATTGTTCTTACAATGGACGTTAATTGTTTTGGTCAAAGCTGAGGGTATGGAGGGATGTAGATCACGTGCAGGCAGATGAGATCAGTTTAACTTGGCATCATGTTAGCACAGACATTGTGGGCCGAAGGGCAGGTTCCTGTGCTATACAGTTCTGTTTTAATATCAAGGTGTTTGTTTATTTAATTCAGTGTTCTAACTGGTAGAAAGTTCTGGAATTACTATGGCACAGGAAGAGCACATTGAGTCCATTCAGGCTTCTGCAAAGTAATCTGCCAGGGTGATTTACCCTGCTTAGTTTAGTTTAGAGATACAGTGTGGAAACAGGCCCTTCGGCCCACCCAGTCCGCGCCAACCAGCGATCCCTGTACTGTACACTGGCACCATCCTACACACTAGGCACAGTTTACAATTTTTCTTAAGTCAATTAACCGGCAAACCTGTACTTCTTTGGAGTGTGGGAGGAAACCGGAGCACCCGGAGAAAACCCACATGGTCACAGGAAGAGCGTATGAACTCTGATTTTGATTTGATTTGATTTAATTTATTGTCATTGTCTTCAATTAAGAGACAACAAAATTCTCTTTCCCTTACAGTCATACAAAAAATAAAATAAACCCCCCCCCCTACAAAAACACAGAACACAGTAGTCCACAACACAAACATCCCCACAGCGGCACCAAAGTTCCCCACTGTGAGGGAAGGAACCAAAGTCCAGTCAACCTCCTCGCTGATGTTCACCCGTGATCGGGGCCCCTCGAGCACCCTGTAGTCACCACCACAGGCGTCCCGATGTTCAGGCCCTCTCGCCGGGAACGATGGAACCCCGACGTCGAACGGGAGAACACCCTCAGTGGCCTGGACATCTGAATCGGCCACCTTCCACCGGAGTCCGCGGCCCCCGATGTCCACAGGTCACGCTGGTCGGAGATTCGCACTGGCAACCCCCGGCAAAGGGTCCCCTCTCCGTGATGTTAAAGTCAGCGCCGCCCGCGTTGGGAGCTCCGCACCCACAGCTCCGCAATGTTGGAGCAGCAGCCCAACACTCCAGGGCTCCAAGCGGCAATCCCAGGTAAGGCCCCGCCCGCTCCGCGATGTATCGAGCGCAGTGCCGCAGCTGCTAATAACCGCATCGGATAATAGCCACATCCTCGCCAGGTTCCCTCCTTACCTTACCTGCCTCCCCCCACATCAAATACCGAAAAAAACTAAAAAAACACAATCTAAACATAACAGAATTTTAAAAAGACAACCAGTCCGTGGGCGGAGGCAGCTAGTAACAGCACCACCGGATGTCCTAGGACAGACAGCACTCGTGGTCAGGATCTCTGGCGCTGTAAGGCAGCAACTCTACCACTGCGCTACCATGCCACCCTTATTTGTTTAGATCAAGCAGTGAACACTGGAACCACAGGGCAGAAGGATCTGGACCACTTGATTGTTATGCATCAGGACCATACTTCCTTCAGCTTCTCGCATGGGTCTCTGGCGCCGTAAGACAGCAACGCTACCACTGCGCCACCGTGTCGCTCTTTCCATTGTCGTTACTCGGTCCTTTTCCCTCTAGCACTTATTGAGTTATTTTTATTTCTGAAAGCCCAGATTGTTTCTGATTGATTTTTGATTTACGTCATTCTTCCAGCTAGCGGGGATCAGAAACATAAACATTCTCTGCATAATTAAAAAAAAAAAAAATCACTTCTCATTTCCCCAATGCATTTTATACCCATCGATTTGAGTCTGTGCTCCATCTGCTAATGGTAGAGCTGCTGCCTCACTGCGTCAGAGACCCTGGATTGATCCTGACCTTTTGTGACTTCCTTTTGTAGAATAATCATGAGACTCTATGGTTATGCGTCTTTCTTGTCCTTAACTCCCTACTCCCTCAGCACAGGGGGCGCAGTGGTAGAGTTGAGACGCGGGTTCGATCCTGACTATGGGTGCTGTCTGTGCAGAGTTTACACGTTCTTGATTGCGTGGGTTTTCTCTGGGTGCTCCGGTTTCCTCCCACATTCTAAAGACTTGCAGGTTTGTAGGTTAATTGACTTCTATAAATTGTCCCTAGTGTGTAGATTAGAACAAGCGTATGGGGATAGCTGGTCGGCTGTTATCAGGCAACTGAACTGCCTTATCACAAACCACAGTTTGGTCCTGAACTACCATCTACATCATTAGAGACCCTTGGACTATTTTTAATTGGATTTAACTGGACTTTATCTTGCACTAAACGTTATTCCCTTATCCTGTATCTGTACTCTGTGAACGGCTTGATAGTATATCATGTGTCATCTTTCCACTGACTGGATAGCACGCAACAAAAAAGCTTTTCACTGCACATACATGTAACAATAATAAACTAAACTAATCGCTAAACTAAACGAAATGAAAAATCACATCAATGAGTGGAATTGGTGAGTTTGCAGTAATTCAACAGTGAAAGGCCTGGATAGAGTGAATATGGAGAGGATAGTTCCACTTGTGGGAGAGTCTAGGACCAGAGGCCATAGCCTCAGAATAAAAGGATATTCCTTTGGGAAGGAGATGAGGAGGAATATCTTTAGTCAGAGATGGTGAATCTACGGAATTCATTGCCACTGAAGGGTGTGGAGCTCAAGTCAATGGATATTTTTAAGGCAGAGATTGATAGATTCTTGATTTGTAAGGGTGTCAGGAGTTATGGGGAGAAGGCAGGAGAATGGGGTTGAGAGGGTAAGATAGATCAGCCATGATTGAATGCAGGAGGCTTGATGGGCCGAATGGCCTAATTCTGCTCTTATAACTTATGATCTAACACGGTGCAATGGCAGGTCACTGCAGCCCTGCTCATTGGAGCAGGATGTACCTAAGGTACATCCCTAACTAATACACCTACCTGGCCAATCCTACAGTAATGTAATAAACATTGGCACATGATAGCCTTACAATTGTGTGGTTCAAATAGAATTAAAACAGTGTAAATCTAAATGATTATATGAATTTCGCCTCATTTATGAAGATTATCGGATTGAAAACTAACCCGGTGTAACAGATGGTCAATAATAAATTCATTTGTCATTTTAGTAACAATCTGCTGCGTTGAACAGAACAAGCCTTAATTTCCCTTATTTTACAGTAAATGCTTGCACAAACATTGCATAAACATATTCGGAATGTTTGGCGTAGTTTGGATTTAGAGATGTGGCATGGCAACAGGCCCATCGAGACCGACTGATCACCTGTTCGCATCAGTCTTCTGTCATCCATGATTCCCATCCATTTCCTACACACCAGGAGGGTAATTTACAGAGGGCCATTTAACGTGCAAACTCACACGTCTTTGGGATGTGGGTGGAAACCGGAGTCACAGGGAAAATGTGCATACTCCGCACAGACAGCACCCCAAGGTCAGGATTGAACCCGGGTCTCTGCTGCTGTGAGGCAGTGTCTCGACCAGCTGTGCCACTGTGCCGCTCCCAAATTGAAAGTGTTGGTGATAAACAGAGCAGGGTTGGTGTGGCCTGGATGTAGCGTGAGATCCATAGATAATTGGAAGGTTGGCACCGGAACTCTGTGAAAGGTAAAGGTGAGTTTAGATCTAATTTTGTTGATAGTATGCCCATGTGATGGACAGCAGTCTTCTTTAGCCTCAGCAGTTAAGAGCAATAAAGACATGCAGCCATACAGGTTCAGGGATTTTCCTGTTCTACAAAAGGAAGCCATTATTACTGGAATCACACAGAGAATACAGCACGGAAACAGGCCACTCGGCCCAACTTGGCCAGTCTGACTGACATGCCCCATCTTTGACACAAGCCTCAAAACCTATCTTATCCATATGCCTGTCAAAATGTTTTTTAAATGTTGTGATAGTACCTACCTCCTCTGACAACTCGTTCCATAAACCTACCACTCTTTGGGTAAAAAAGCTGCCACTCTGGTCCCTATTCAATCTATCTCCCTGCAACAAACTTACGTCAAACATAGTCACAAAATGCTGGAGTAACTCAGCAGATCAGGCAGCATCTCTGAAGAAAAGGACTAGGTGACGTTTTGGGTCAAGACCCTTCAACAGAGTCTATTAGCCTGAAATGTCACCTATTCCTTTTCTCCAGAGATGCTGCCTGACCTGCTGAGTTACTCCAATGTTTTGTGTCTACCTCCAACATCTGCAGTTCCTTCGTGCACTTAAACCTATGTCTTCTGGTTCCTATTACCCCAACTGAGTGTATTTGCCCTATCTATTCCTCCCTTAATCTTGTAATAGTTTTTATATTAAGAAAGTATTGGACTAAGCTCAATTTCCATTTATAAAATTCATTTACGATAAAGTTACCTGTGGCGATATTTATATATTTGCCTTGAATCTTGTCATGGAAATTAAATGAAAAACAGAAAAGAGTCATCTGCTGCTGTTGGTTGGCTAGAATGTATTTTCTTTTGCCGTTGTGAAATTGGTGAGGAAGGCATTTTGCCGGAACTATTGCAACTTGGCTTCACGTTGGAAAACCGTTTCACAGTTAACCTGTAACTGGCCACATAAGATTGGCCTGTTCTTTTCTATTATTTATCATTTTGTGTTCCCCACCTTTAGAATGTTATGGGCCAAATGCAGGCAGGTGGGACCAGTGTGGATGGGACATGTTGGTCGGTGTGGGCAAGTTGGGCCAAAGAGCCCGTTTTCCCCCACATTCCAAAGACATGCAGGTTTCTTTGTTAATTAGCTTCTGTAAATTGCCCCTAGTGTGTAGGAAACAACTTGCGTATGGGATCGCTGGTTGGCTTGGTCTCGATTGGTCGAAGCGCCTATTTACGCTGTATCGCTAAATGAAGAGACGGTAGTTAAAATTCCACCAGTTCGTTTTCGGAACAGTCATAAATCTATTGGATTCTCATTAGAAAGCCATTTGGTTTGATTTATTCTTAACAGCCCTCTGGGGGAGCCAGCCAGCAAGCTATTCTAATTGCAGGAAGACCACAATTGTAATGCAGAGAAACTGTACACTGTATCTGTACACTGTCAAGTACTCTATTATAATCATGTATTGTCTTTCCGCTGACTGGTTAGCACGCAACAAAAGCTTTTCACTGCACCTCAGTACATGTGACAGCTCACCAAGTCCACGGCGATCATCAATCTCCCTTTTTTATGGTTTGTAACGTTAATCCCATTTCATTCTCCCCCAGATTCTAGTGACCCATGCAATGGGATCAATTTAATCATAATCATAATCATACCTTATTAGCTAAGTATGTTTTGCAACATATGAAGAATTTGATTTGCCATACAGTCATACCAATAAAAAGCAACAAAACACACAAAATACATTTTAACATAAACATCCACCACAGTGACTCCTCCACATTCCTCACTGTGATGGAAGGTGAAAAGAAGTTGAATCTCTTCTCTTCTTTGTCCTCCCACGGTCAGCGGCCTCGAGCTTTCCTTTGATGGGACTATCTTGGCTCCCGTAGCCGGCAGTCGAGCCCTCCGCATCGGGACGATCAAGCTCCCGCATCAGGGGAATCTCGGCTTCCCCCGCGTCGAGTGAACGGACCCCGGGTCAGGGCTGGTCGAACTTCCCGATATCAGTCTCCACCCGAGACTGCAAGCTCCTCGTTGGTGAAATCTGCGGGCAGCGTTTGGAGCACTCGATCCCAGGCGAGGGAGTGTAGGCTCCAATGGTAAGTCCACCGCCCCGCGGTGGGTGCAAAGTCAGTCTCGAACAAGACCACCAGCTCCATGATGTTAGGCCGCAGGGTGACCGGAGATACGATCCGGAAAAAAATCACATCTCCGGCAAGATAAGAGATTGAAAAAAAAATTCCCCTCCCCCCCCCCTCACCCACATAAAAGAAACCAGAGAACATTAACACATACTTTTTAAAACACACTAAAAATAACAAAAAAAGACAGATCATTGGTGAGGCTGCCATCGCTGATGGCGCCACCCGGTGGAGATTTAACGAGGCTAATTAACAGAATCATACAGCATGGAAACAGGCCCTTCGGCCGAACTTGTCCATGCCGACCAAGCTGCCTCATCCACACTGGCCCCACCTGTTCACGTTTGGCTCTGAAGAGGTGGGGGGTGGAATTATGCCATCATCTGCCCCTTTTGTTTCCTTGTCTGCTTCCACCTATCACTCTCTGCTGGCTTTTCCTGCGCATCATCCTTTGCCCTTCTTTGATCCTCCTCTCACCCCTCCCCCACTCCTCGTTACACTGGCTACCTTTCCTCACCGCTCTCAGCCCTGACGGAGGGTCGAAAACTGAAATAACGATAATGCCGAACATTTCCTTAACGGAGGACTCTCTGATTTACGAGCTATTCCGAGGGACATCAAGTGTTGCTGGAAGGTCGTCGACTCGGTGAAAGATGCTCTTTGCATCGAAAGATGCTCCCGAACATGTTTGTCTCCCAGCAGAGTGAGATGTCCATCAGGGAATGTTGCCAACTGGCCCATTCCAGACTGCAGTAACAGACTGCAGTAATACGTGTTGAGGGACTTGCTGAAGCTTGGTGCAGCCAAGGCTATGTGGGGGAGGACTGCAATCTTGGGCCCTTCTGCTGCATTGAGGGGCAGAATCTGGTGGGGATACTCCTCAAATGAGGAAAGGGATATTACCCCTGAGGGCCACATGGATGGCAAGGGTGTTTTGTACAAAGATGGGAGCAAAAGTATAGTACCTGTAGGAGCCATTAAGCCAAGTCAGTATTATTATCATATCTGATATTTTTATGTTTAGTTTTTATCTGCCTGTACTCTTGTAGGTTGGATTTGATATGTAGGTGTGTGTCCTTTTGTTAGAGGAGCCTGCACCGACTCTCAGATTAGAAGTTTCAGTTTGGTGTCGGAGAATGAGGGGAAATAGTTTTCTACCATGATCACGACGCACACATGTTACGAGACGACATATCTTTATAACAAGAAGCTTTTATGCGATTTATATGATGTGAATGGAGCAGCGATTAAGAACGGAAAGTTATGAGTTATTTCTTTGTTTTGTATTACTTGAATAAAAAAGCAATTAATCAAGAAACGACATGTCGAAGATTCATCTTTACTGTCTTATGTGTGTCGTGAGTGCATTAGTCTATACCTCCAAATCATCTCCGATAATTAATGGCTATCGGAGTTGGACTTTGAGAACGTTGTAAAAACTGCCATTATGACACCATTGGATGTACAGACATTGAGAATGTCTGAAGAGTTCATTGCAGTTTTAGTTTTGAAAATATAATTTTATTCTGCATCAAATTTATTTTGGGAAAAAAAAATTATTTCATGCAAATGATGCGACTTGAACTGTTGAGTTCCTCCCGCTGTTCGACAACATCGTGGGTGAAAGAAATGTCAAAATTGGCTCTAGATTCCAGCATCTGCAGTGATTTGTGCCTCCTCAAATTTAACTAAATCTCACTCTTGAGATTTGTTTGTGACAATGGCAGAGCACTTTGTGTTCAGATATATTGCTTGTATTTCAACCAATTTATTCATGCATTCTGTCCAATGAAGCAATGCTGAAGAAAGAGTATACTTGTAGACTTCTTCTCAACCCTAGGGGTTCGGCTGAGTGTCTGTACGAATGTGTCTGTTTTTTTTTGTCTATGTATAAGATCATAAAAGGAGTAGATGGACTAAATGCAGTTTTTTGCCCAGAGTAGGGGAATCAAGAACCAGAGGACATGGGTTTTAGGTGAGGGGGAAAGTTTTAATAGCAACCTGAGGGACAACGTTTTTACATAAATGGTGGTAGATATATGGAACGAGCTGCTAGTTGAGGCAGGCACTAGATCGTTAAAAAAAAAAAGAAAAAAAAGTGCTAACATGTGCATGAACAGGATAGGTTTAGTGGGCCAAATGCAGGTAGGTGGGATGAGCCTAGATAGGGCATGTTGGTTGGCATGGTTAAGTTGGGCCGAAGTTTCAGGACTCTTAAGACTCCTAAATACTAATTTACAGAACTATTTCCTCCACCCCCCCCCCCCCCCCCCCCCCCCCCCCCGTCTCCACTTCCTATGATGCTTCAATCATTATAAATAACACTGTCTCTTTTGCAACTCGAGCCATTGTTTGCTTGTCCTTGTGAACTTGTATGCTGATCATCTAGAATTCTGCCACATACATTGATAACTTCAGGAACATTGTCCTTGCAATGTTCCAATGTCCTTTCTATTTCTCAAACAGTGGCCCTACTTGTCATTAACACATCCTTGGTAAATTTTGTACACAGGTTGTCCGTGGGTAACAAACAAGTTCCCCATTTACAGTTTGATTTACCGTCCTTAGTTTAATTTTATCATTAAGTTTGAAGGTACACGAAAATCACTCTATTCTGTTTGTCACATGTCCATGGTATTGTACTGAAAGACATTGAAAACATGTGAACAAAAACAAAACACAAAGTGCTGGAATAACTCAGAGGGTCAGGCAGTATCTGTGGAGAACATGGATAGGTGACGTTTTTCGTTGGCACTGGAGAACTAAAGAAATGAAGAGTCAAGAGTGTTTTATTGTCATAGTAGACCAAGTGGGACCTGTTGGGCCCCGTTCCCCAATACAATATTCCACCCCTCACCCATTCCCCTAACGCAACCAGTTTCCACCACTCACCCATTTCCCCAACGTAACCCAGCGCGGGGCTTTGTTTTTACAGAGGCCCAGGAGCCGTTGGTGAGGGAGGAGCCGAAATCCATAACGTTCTAAATCCGTAACGTTCCATTCAATTAACTGGGCTTGAGGAAGCCGCTGATTGGTGGACTTGAGTACATAGCTAATTGGCAGTCAGATTCCAGCAGTTTGTAGTGTAGTTTCGCAGCTCTACCCATTTTGGTTGAGCTGCGAAACGCTAGTGGGAGTTGTGTACAGGCCACCTAACAGTAGTAGTGGAGTTGGGGATGGCATCACACAGGAAATTAGAAATGTGTGCAACAAGGGTAAAAAGTTATAATGGGCGACTTCAATTTACATATAGATTGGAGTGAATCAAATGGGCAGGGCAGGGGTGCTGAGGAAGAGGATTTCTTGGAATCTATGTGGGATAGTTTTCTAAACCAACATGTAGAGGAACCAACGAGAGAGCAGGCTATTCTAGACTGGGTATTGAGTAATGAGGAAGGGTTAGTTAGCAGTCTTGTTGTGCGTGGCCCCTTGGGCAAGAGTGACCAGAATAGGGTTGAATTCTTCATTAGGATGGAGAGTGACATAATTAAGTCAGAAACAAGGGTTCTGAGATTAAACAAAGGTAACTTTGAAGGTATGAGATGTGAATTGGCCAAGATAGACTGGCAAGTGATTCTTAAATGGTTGACAGTGGATGTGCAATGTAAGGTATTTAAAGACTGCAAAGATGAACTACAACAATTGTTCATCCCAGTTTGGCAAAAGAATAAATCAGGGAAGGTAGTACATCCATGGATAACAAGGGAAATCAGGGATAGTATAAAAACAAAAGATGAAGCATACAAATTAGCCAAAAAAAGCAGCCTACCAGAGGACTGGGAGAAATTCAGACCAGCAGAGGAGGACAAAGGGCTTAATTAGAAAAGGGAAAACCGGCAGGGAACATAAAAACTGACTGCAAAAGTTTTTATAGATATGTGAAGTGAAAGAGATTAGTTAAAACAAATGTAGGTCTCTTGCAGTCAGAAACAGGTGAATTGATCATGGGGAACAAGGACATGGCAGACCAATTGAATAACTACTTTGGTTCTGTCTTCACTAAGGAAGACATAAATAATCTGCCGGAAATAGCAGGGGACCGGGGGTCAAATAAGGTTGAGGAACTGAATGAAATCCAGGTTAGCTGAGAAGTGGTGTTGGGTAAATTGAATGGAATAAAGGCCGATAAATCCCCAGGGCCAGATAGTCTGCATCACAGAGTACTCAAGGAAGTAGCCACTAAAATAGTGGATGCATTAGTGATAATTTTTCAAAACTCCTTAGATTCTGGAGTAGTTCCTGAGGATTGGAGGGTAGCTAATGTAACTCCACTTTTTATAATAGGAGGGAGAGAGAAAACGAGGAATTACAGACCAGTTAGTCTAGCATCGGTAGTGCGGAAACTGCTAGAGTCAGTTATTAAAGATGGGATAGCAGTACATTTCTAAAGTGGTGAAATCATTAGACAAAGTCAGCATGGATTTACGAAAAGTAAATCATGTCTGATGAATCTTATAGAATTTTTCGAGGATGTAACTAGCAGAGTGGATAAGGGAGAACCAATGGATGTGTTATATCTAGACTTTCAGAAGGTTTTCGACAAGGTCCCACATAAGAGATTAGTATACAAACTTAAAGCACACGGTATTGGGGGTTCAGTATTAATGTGGATAGAGAACTGGCTGGCAGACAGGAAGCAAAGGGAAGGAGTGAACGGGTCCTTTTCAGAATGGCAGGCAGTGACTAATGGGGTACTGGGACCCCAGCTATTTACAATATATATTAATGATTTGGACGAGGGAATTGAATGCAACATCTCCAAGTTTGCAGATGACACTAAGCTGGGGGGTAGTGTTAGGTGTGAGGAGGATGCTAGGAGGCTGCAAGGTGACTTGGATAGGCTGGGTGAGTGGGCAAATGCATGGCAGATGCAGTATAATGTGGATAAATGTGAGGTCATCCACTTTGGTGGCAAAAACAGGAGGGTAGACTATTATCTGAATGGTGGCAAAATAGGAAAAATGGAGATGCAACAAGACCTGGGTGTCATGGTACACCAGTCATTGAAAGTAGGCATGCAGGTGCAGCAGGCAGTGAAGAAAGCAAATGGTATGTTAGCATTCATAGCGAAAGGATTTGAGTATAGGAGCAGGGAGGTTCTACTGCAGTTGTACAGGGTTTTGTTGAGACCACACCTGGAGTATTGCGTACAGTTTTGGTCTCCAAATCTGAGAAAAAACATTCTTGCCATAGAGGGGGTACAGAGAAGGTTCACCAGACTGATTCATGGGATGTCAGGACTTTCATATGAGGAAAGACTGGATAGACTCGGCTTGTACTCGCTAGAATTTAGAAGACTGAGGGGGGGATGCAGGAAGATTGTTTCCGATGTTGAGGAGCTCCAGAACAAGGGGTCACAGTCTAAGGATAAGGGGGAGTTCCTTTAGGACTGAGATGAGGAAAACATTTTTCACACAGAGAGTGGTGAGTCTCTGGAATTCTCTGCCACAGAAGGTAGTTGAGGCCAGTTCATTGGCTATATTTAAGAGGGAGTTAGATGTGGCCCTTGTGGCTAAAGGGATCAGGGGATATGAAGAGTAGGATGGTACAGGATACTGAGTTGGATGATCAGCCATGATAATATTGAATGGTGATGCAGGCTCGAAAGGCCAAATGGCCTACTCCTGCACCTATTTTCTATGTTTCTAAATTTTCTCAAAAATGTGAATAACGTAAAATATAACATCAATCTGAATGAAACGATACACTACACCACAAGACAATTGTGAGTAAGGTGGTGCAAAAATTGCAGCACTATAGATGTTCCAGGCAGAACAATGAAACTCTTACTTGCAGCAGCACAACAGAACATGGAAATTACTATATATTATATTATATATATTATACATTATATTACTATACATTAGTATAATGTATAGTTAATGTATACTATACATTATATTACTATACGTAATATAATAAATAAAAGTTCAGTACCTGATGTGCTGAGTTACTCCAGCAAACAGATTGTCCTGCTTCTCCTCCCTTCCAACATTCTTCCTACCACCTCCCCCCCCCCCATAATAAGTCTGAAGATGGGTCTCGACCCGAAACATTACCCGACGACACAACGGTGATCGGGCTGATCACCAACGGTGATGAAACAAACTATAGAGCGGAGGTGCAGAACCTGGCGGACTGGTGCTCACGGAACAACTTGTCGCTAAACACCTCCAAGACCAAGGAGCTGATTATTGACTTCAGGAGGTCACAGAATGGGGAATACGCCCCAATCTCCATCTATGGAGACAGTGTGGAAAGAGTGTCCAGCTTCAAGTTTCTGAGCACTCACATCTCAGAGGACCTCACATGGTCCACCAACACCGCTGCACTGGTCAAAAAGGCACAGCAACGACTGTTCTTCCTAAGAACATTGAAACGGACTGGTCTGCCCCAACAGCTGCTGACGACCGCTGCACCACAGAGAGCATACTAACGTATGGCATCTGTGTGGTATCTCAGCTGCAGAGAGGAAAGCTCTTCAGCGCGTCGTCCACAGAACGCAACAGATTATTGGGACACCGCTACCAGCCGTGGAGGGCATCTACCACACACGGTGCCTCAGGAAGGCCGTCAGCATCCATAAAGACTCCTCTCACCCTTGTAATGGACTGTTCGAACTACTCCCTTCCGGCAGACGTTACAAGGCCTTCTACGCCCGCACCTCCAGACTCAGGAACAGCTTAATTCCCAGAGCTATAGCGGCTCTGAACCGGCCCTGCTGTGTACCCCCCCCCACCCCCATGGACTGTCTCCCCCGGCCTCGCACTTTAGTCTGTGTTGATTTCACTGGTTTAATGTTCGTTTTTACAAACCTTGTTCTTGGGGTATCTAAATCTAAATTTTATTTGTCGATTAAGTTATGACATCGGATGGAAGTGGCAAACCAAATCTCGTTGCACTTATGTGTAATGACAATAAAATATATTATTATTATTATTATTATCTATCCCTATTCACCAGAAATGCTACCTGTCTTGCTGAGTTACTCCATCACTTTGTGTCCTTTTATGTATTAACGACATCTGCAGTTTCTACATGATGACTATCTAAGCTGGTCTCGCTTTGCCTCTATATCCCTGTGAACCTTTCTTATCCTTGTACCTGTCCAAATATCTTATAAACGTTGTACCTGCCTCTACAGTCTGAGGAAGGGTCCTGACCTGAAAGTTTACCTATCTATGTTCTCTGGAGAAGCTGCCTGGCCCACTGAGCTACTCCAGCAGTTTGAATTTTCTGCTCAAGACTTCAGCATCTGCAGTTCCCTGTGTCTAGCTGAAAACACACAAGACTGATAGGAAAGAACAATTCAAGAACAAAGTATAATACTAAAAGTAGAGAGAGTGGAAACTAATTCTGATATTCATAAAAACTATCAGATTTTTGAATTTGAATATTACGGGAGCTCGTGCATCTCTACGGGGGTCTATAAAGTCGCTTTTGCCCGTCCATGAGGGTAAGCATCTC
This sequence comes from Okamejei kenojei, assembly GCA_035221665.1. NCBI lineage: Eukaryota > Metazoa > Chordata > Chondrichthyes > Rajiformes > Rajidae > Okamejei > Okamejei kenojei. Next base: position 52,418,711 of record CM069138.1, read on the forward strand.
ACTCATGAGCTCTGATGGCTTTCGAATGGCCTCTTCCTGCACCTATTTTCTATGTTTCCGCCTCCTCTCCCTCTATCCCTCTATCCCCCTATCCCCCTATTCTCCCACTCCTCACCTCCCCCCCCCCACAATGAAATCACAATGTATTTTCTTTAAAATAACCTAAAGAAGAATTTGATTAAAACAGTTTTTTTTAAATAAATTCAATGTCAATAAAATCGCAATTAAAACATTTGGGATCCCATTGTGACGTTGAACGCAGGTGATGGGCAGGGCAAGTGGAAAAGTGTTTTTTGTAAAGTTTAAAATGTGAATAACTTGTAAACAAAACAAGTTTCATTCAGATTGATGGTATCGTTTACATCACAGGACAATGGTGAGTAAGGTGGGCCAAAAATGGTAACGCTATCATGTATCTTTTTGGCGGAGCTTACGGAACTCACACCACGCACGCACGCATACAAACAAACAAACAAGATGATAGTTTTAGTAATATAATAATATAGATAGATTAAGGCAGGTGGGACTAGTGTAGATGGGACATGTTGGCTAGTGCGGGGAAGTTGGGCCGAAGGGCTTGTTTCCACACTGTCTGACTCTTAACTAAGGCAATACCACAAAGTACTACCACCCATGCAGGTAAGCTTCCAATTGAACCAATTACAAAGGACAGAGTTGACTTAAGTTTCAAAGGTTTCAAATGTCTTTTATTGTCACGTGTACCAATGATGGTACAGTGATGTTCGTATTGCCATACTAAATAAAAAGCAATCAGATACACAACTACATAAAGGTTAACATAAACATCCAGTGGATTCCACATTCCTCACTGTGATGGAAGGCAACAGTCTAATCTTCTTCCCTCGTTTTCCTCCTGCGGTGGGGCCAGTTGAATCATCCGCAGTCGAGGCGGTCGAAGCTCCCGCATTGGGGCGATCGACACCCCCGCGTCAGGGGGTCAAAGCTCCTGCTGCTTGGAACTCCCGAAGTCGCTCTCTAACCAGAGACGGCAAGCTCTACGATGTTAATTGTCCGGAGGCACCGGCGGTTGGAGCTCCAAGGTCGATCCCTGGCAAAGGGCTCACCAGCTCCCCGGAGTCCTGCAGGCTCCCGTGATTGGAGCTCCTGATGTCGTATCTCCATCCGCTAACTCCTCGATGTTAGGCCGCAGTGCAGATGGAGATACGACATGGAAAATAATCGCATATCTGTTGAGGTAAGAGATTTTTAAAAAAGTTTCCCCCACCACGCACATAAAACAAGCTAAAGAACACTAAAACATACATTTAACACATATCAAAAAAACAACAAAGAAGGAAGGGATAGACAGACTGTTGGCGAGGCAGGCATTGCTGGCACCACCCTATTACTGGTTGTGAATTACTTTCTGAGTATTAAATTTATGTGATTAAGGCACATTTGGGCCAGGCTTTAATATACATTTTGCAAAAGAAATGCTTGGTGACAAGTGTCTCATCATTGACAGTGTAATGACTTAGACAAATCACTCACACTGGGAAGATGATTGCCAAAAGCAATTAAAAAGACATATGCGATGTAAGCCTTTAACATTAAAGATGACAGGAGTACAAGAGGAAGGTACATATCAATTACAAATAGCGTGGCCTCGTATAAACGGAGGATTCTGTTCAATTCATGAAACTTTAGACTTTACTTTAGACTTAAGTAATGCAGCATGGCAACAGGCCTTTTGGCCCACCTCACCTTTGGATCCTTCTAACCAACAGCCCACAATCAGTGAGGATAGGGGACAAATCGTCCTCCACGATAATCCTCAACACTGGTGCCCTCTTTGCTCTTTGTTCACCCACAATTGTGCAGCCATGTACAAATTCGCAGACCAACACCACCATTGTGGACCAGATATCAAATAATGATGAGACGGATACAGGAAGGAGATAGGAAATTAGATCGGCACCGCCCATTCAATATGATCCCTGATCCCCTTAGTGTGTGAAAAAAAAGTCGGAAGGAGATCCCTGGTGTCGAGACAACAACCTTTCTCTCAATGTCAGCAAGACAGAGGAAATAGTGATTGACTTCAGGAAGTGGTGCACATACATCAGTTTGCATTGACGTCACCGAAGTAGAGATGGTTGAAAACCTCTAGTGAATCCACCGGGCGGCGCCACGAGCGGCGGCCTTGCCAGCTGCTCGTATTTTAAACATTTTTGTTATTTTTAGTGCATCTGAATGTATGTTTTAATGTTTCTCGGTAGGTTTTATGTGGGGGGTTGGGGGGTTGGGGGGAGGGGGGGGGCATAGGGGGAAACCGCTTTCAGTCACTTACCTCGACGGAGATACAACCTTTTTCTGTGTCGCATTTTCATCCCCCTCGCGGCCTAACAACTGGTTTGGTGTGGCCTTTGCAGACCGGAGACCGACCCAGAGCTTCAAGCAGCAGGCGGGGCACGGACCTACCATCACAGAGCCTGGGGTCCTTTGCCGAGGATCACCGGTGTTGGAGCTCCGACGGTGGGTGTCTGTTGACTTTAACATCATGGAACCGCGGTCTGAGGCGCTTCTAGCGAGGGGCTCGGCGCGGACTTTAACATCGTGGAGCTGCGATCCTTTGCCGAGGACCACCAGTGTTGGAGCTCCGACCGCTGGGTGAGGGGACTTTAACATCGTGAAGTCTCAGTCTCCGGTAAGAAGCGGCCGATTCGGGACTGTGTTCTGATCCTGGCGAGTGTGCCTGAACATCTGTAGCGGCGACTGCGGAGGGTTCAATGCCCCGACCACGGGTGAACAAAGGAGGAAGATGACTGAACTTTATTGCCTTCCATCACAATGCTGATTCGACTGTGGTGGATATTTATGTTAAATTCAATTGTTCTCTTTACTTGTATGGCTGCATGGTAACTCAAATTTCACTGTACCTTAATTGGTGTGAATAAAGGTGAACTTGAGTCAATATAACCAACAACTTCTCCTGGACCACCCTCATTTAAGCAACAACCAAGAAAGCACACCGATGCCGCTACTTCCTTAGAAGGCTTAGGAAGCTCGGCATGTCCCCAACAACACACCAACTTCTACAGATGCACCGTAGAAAGCATTTTATCAGGATGCATCACAGCTTGGTTTGGGAACAGCTCCATCCAAGACTGCAAGAAACTGCAGTGAATTGTGGACGCAGCCCAGACCATCACACATACCTCCCTCCCTTCTATTGATTCCATTTATACCTCACGCTGCCACGGCTAGGCCAGCAGCATAATCACAGATGAGTCGCACCCTACCCAAACCCTCTCCTCTCCTCTCCCATCAGGCAAAAGGTATAGAAGTGTGAAAACGCACACCACCAGATACAGGGACAGTCTCATCCCAGCTGTTATCGGACAACTGAATCATCCTACCACAATCAGAATGCTGAACTACCATCTACCTCATTGGTGATGCCTGGACTATCCTTGATCAGACTATGCTGGGCTTTACCTTGCACTAAATGTTATTTTCTTATCATGTATCTATACACTGTAAATGGCTCGATTATAATCATGTATTGTCGTTCTGCTGATTTGATAGCTCACAACAAAAGCTTTTCACTGTACCTCGGTACATGTGACAATAAATGACGGCCACCGATCACCTCATACACTAAAACTATCCTACACACTAGGGACAATTTTTACCAAAGCCAATTAATCTACAAACCTGTACGTCTTTGGTATGTGGGAGGAAACTGGAGCAGCCATAGAAAACCCAGGAGGTCACAGGGTGAACATGCAAACTCTGCACAGACAGAACCAGTAGTCAGGATCAAACCTGGGTCTCTGGCGCTGTAAGTCAGCAACTCTGCTGCTGCACTATTATGCTGCCTGAGTTACTCCAGCAGTTTGTATTTTTGTTTTGTAAACCAGCATCTGCAGTTCCTTGTTTCTCCCTTGTAATTTGCTGGTTAGTTTACGGGGAAAATACGCATTAGCCATTTCACCTCATTCGCAGTGAGTTGAGCAGCAAGCTATGAGTAATGACCTATAGCACGGTGGCACAGCGGTGGATTTGCTGCCCCACAGTGCCAGGGAACCTGGTTTGAAACTTCAAATTCCTGGGCGTGCATATTTCCGAAGATCTTTCCTGGTCCCAGCACACTGATGCAGTTATAAAGAAGGCACATCAGCGCCTCTACTTCCTGAGAAGATTACAGAGAGTCGGTTTGTCAAGGAGGACTCTCTCAAACTTCTACAGGTGCACAGTAGAGAGCATACTGACTGGCTGCATCGTGGCCTGGTTCGCAACTTGAACGTCCAGGAGCGGAAAAGACTGCAGAAGTTGTGAACACTGCCCAGTCCATCACCGGCTCTGACCTCCCCACCATCGAAGGGATCTATCGCAGTCGCTGCCTCAAAAAGGCTGCCAACATCATCAAAGACCCACACCATCCAGGTCGCACACTCATTTCACCGTTGCCATCGGGAAGAAGGTACAGGAGCCTGAAACCTGTAACATCCAGGTTCAGGAACAGCTACTTCCCCACAGCCATCAGGCTATTAAACACAACATCAAATAAGCTTTGAACAATTACAGTCTATTATTATTATTGCACTATATCTGTTTATTTATTGTGCATATAAGGTCTATAGACACATTTAACTTTTATCTTCCATTTGTATTGTGTTTACATATTCTGTTGTGCTGCAACAGGTAAAGGGCCTGTCCCACTTGGGTGTCATTTGCTCGTCACTTAGATGGCGCGCGAGGATTTTGAGAATCCCAAAATCCTGGGGCGCTGCGTGCTACCGTGCGTCACTACCTATGCCACCATGTCTCACCACGCGCCATGCGTGCGTAATGACGCCTAAATGATGCGCAAATAATGCCCAAGTGGGACAGGCCCTTAAGAATGCAATTGTCCTATCTGGGACACATGACAATAAAACTCTCTTGACTCTTGACATTCTTATGATGGGATAACAGCTCCTTTTGCATTCGACCCGAGTATCATTGTTTACCTTTCTTGCTAATGTTACCTGTGCTTGTGTGATAGTGAGTAGCAGGTATAAGTTGGAGTATTGTGTTCAGTTTTGGTCACCATGTTGCTGGAAAGATGTCTTCAAGCTGGAAAGGGTGCAGAGAAGATTTACGAGGGCGTTGCGAGGACTCGAGGGCCTGGAGCTATAAGGGAGAGGTTGAGCAGACTTGGACTCTTTTCCCTGGAGCATAGGGGGATTAGAAGTGACTTTATAGAGGTGTACAAAATCATGAGAGGAATGGAGTCTTTTTGCCCAGAGTAGAGGAATCGAGAACCAAAGGTTATAGGTTTAAGGTGAGAGGAGAAAATTTAATAGGAACCTGAGGGGTAATGTTTTCACACAGAGGGTGCTGGGTTTATGGAACGAGCTGCCGGAAGAGGTAGTTGAGGCAGGTACTGTCACAACCTTTGACCACCCTACCAATCTGTACCACTTTCAACGAAGTATGTATCTGTATTCCTAGATCCATTGACCACCTTATCTATCTGCGACTCGATTTCAAGGAACCATGCACCTGCACTCCTAGATCCCTCTGCTCCACAACACTTCTCAGAGCCCTACCATTCACGGTGTAGGTCCTGCCCATGCTAGTCTTCCAAAACAAATGCAACACCTCGCACCTCAAAAGTCACCTCACTTTTGACTTTTTGTTATTTTGTTCCAGCAAATTAATGATAAATGTTACCAAGGCTCTTGCTAAATCACTTTAATTGTCAAGAGATACAAAATCTTGACTGATACTCAGTCACTTGGGAGTAATAAATAAACCTTGTCCACCAATTACAAGCCCCTTGATAGGGAACAAAATATGATATGCAGCACTTGGGTTAAGGAAGATATTCTGATGCAAGAGGTAATGCAATTATTTAATAACTGGATAGGGGATCTTATATTTGCACAATACAGCAAATTGTTGTATTCTTTGGAAGGTTGCAAAATGAACTTACACAGGAATGAGGTGGCGCAGTGGTAGAGTTGCTGCTTTACAGTGCCAGAGACCCCGGTTCCATCCTGACTACGGGTGCTGTCTATACGGATTTTGTACATTTTCCTGTGACCGCATGGGTTTTCTCCAGGTTCTCCCGTTTCCCCCCACAACCCAAAGACATGCAGGTTGGTAGGTTAATTGGCTTCTGTAAATAGCCTGAATGTGTAAGGTAGAGCTAGTGTATGGGTAATTGCTGGTCAGCGTGGACTTGGTGGGCTGAAGGGCCTGTTTCCATGGTAGACAAAGGGACAAAGGACATTTATTGTCACATACACCATTTCTGGTGTAGTGAAATTTGAGTTGCCATTTGCAGCACACCAATAAAAGTAAGACACCACATTAAAAAAGAATTGAACATAAAACATAAAAACATCCCCCCACAATGGTTCCCACTGTGAGGGATGGCACAAAGTCCAGTCCTTTTCCCCTTGTTCACCCATGGTCGGGCCTATTGAGGCCTCCGCAGTCGCCGCAACGGTGGCCCGATGTTCAGGCCCTCTCGCCGGATGATGGGGCTTCACTGTCTTGGAACGTCTGGAATGGCCGCTTGCTGCCAGAGACCGCGGCTCCCGAAGGCCACAGGAAGCGCTGGTCGGAGCTCCGACACTGGCGATCTCGGCGAGAGTTCCCAGGCGCCCCGGTGGTGGGAGTCAGCACCGCCCCGGCTGGAAGATCCGCAACGACAGCTCCGCGATGTTGGGAGTCGGCAGTCTCAGCACTCCGGAGCCCAACGCACGGCGACCCGGGGCAAGGCATCGCCCGCTCCGCGATGGCGCCCCAGCGCTGCGCTCCCGCCGATGCTGAAGTTCTGGCCGGTCCCAACAGGAAACGCCGCTCTAGTCCCAGTGGGAGGCCGCGAGGAAGGGGCGAAGATACGGCCCGGAGAAAAGCCGCATCTCCGACCAAGTAGGGACAGAGAAAAATAGTTTCCCCCTTCCCCTCCCCCCACCCGCCGCATAAAAAAGATTAGACCTCCAAATGAACTTTTAACATACTAAAAAATAAACAAAAGGAGTAAAGTGGTTTCCCCTCGATGGCGGAGACCATTATAAAGGATGAGGTTACAGAGTACTTAGAAGTTCACAATAACATAGGCCGGTCAGCATGGCTATGTGAAGGGGAGGTCTTGCTTGACAAATTTGCTGGAAATCTTTGAAGAAGTAAATAGCAGGACAGACAAAGGAGTCAGTAGATATTGTTAATTTTCAGAAAGCCTTTGATAAGGTGCCACACGTTCAGCTGCTTAGGAAGATGAGAGCCCAGGGTATCATGATACTCGCATGAATAGCTGGATGGCAAAGACAAAGTCGTAATAAAGGGAGCTTTTTCTAGTTGGCTGCAAGTGACTAGCGAAGTCCCGCAAGGGTTGGTGCTGGGGCTGCTACTCTTCACATTGTATATTAATGATTTAGACGAGGGGATTGAAGGCTTTGTGGCAAAGTTTGCAGATGATAGGTGGAGGGGCAGGTAGTGTGGAGAAGGCAGGGACTCTGCAGAACGACTTGGACAGGTTGAGAGAGTGGGCAGAGAAGTAGCAGATGGAATATAGTGCAGTAAAGTGTGGAGTGATGCATTTTGGCAATAGGAATAAAAGCATAGACTATTATCTGCATGGGGTGAGAATCCAGAAATCGGAGGAGCAAAGGGATTTAGGAGTGCTGGTGCAGGAATCCTAAAAATCTACGTCGATTTGGTAGTAAGAAAGCAAACTCAGTGCTCGCATTTATTTCAAGAGGGTATGTATACAAAAACAGGGATGTAATGTTGAGGCTCTATAAAGCGCTGGTAAGGCCGCATTTGGAATATTGTGAGCAATTTTGGGCACATATCGAAGGAAGGATATGCTGGCTTTGGAGAGAGTCCAGAGGAGGTTTACAAGAATGATCCTATGATGAGAGTTTGTCGGCACTAGGCCTGTACTCGCTGGAGTTTAGAAGAATGAGGGGGGACATCATTGAAACATACAGAATAGTGAAAGGCTTGGATAGAGTGGATGTGGGGAGGATGTTTCCACTAGTGGGAGAGTCTAGGACTAGAGGTCATAGCCTCTGATATTAAAGGACGTTCTTTTAGGAAGGAGACGAGGAGGAATTTCTTGAGTCTGAGGGTGGTGAAGCTGTGGAATTCTTCATATTTAAGGCAGGGAAAGATAGATTCTTTATTATTACAGGTGTCAGAGGTTATGGGGAGAAGGCAGGAGAATGGGGATAGGAGGGAGAGATAGATCAGCCATGATTGAATGGCATACCTTGAGGAGATTTTGCAGTGGAGCAGTTGGAGAGAGGTGGAAAACATTTTTCAAAGTTGGCAGGTTAATTGGTAACTGTTAAATGCCTCTAGTGTGAATGTGATAGAAATTAATGAAAAATGTGAGGAATGCAATGAATAAAATGTGATGAATGTACGATTAATAATAATGTGTTGGTTGGCATGGACTCATTAGGTCAAAGGGCCCGTTTCTGTGCTGTATGTCTCTATAACGCTATCTGATTCCAACTCATTTTGAAGTGCAGATACTTTAGGAAGTAAGCCAACTCCTTAGCACACAGCCTGCACCCACAATAAGTGATGTTACTATGACCAGATAATCTATTTGATTTCAGGGACCAACTTTAAGAAGGACGCTGAAGTTAATTTGTGGAAACAAGGATTGGCGGATGTTGGTTCTGTGGTATGAGAAGGGAATTTGTAAAAGCTGTTTGGAGTAGGTTGTGGGCAAAGGGATGTCAGAAAAATTGAAGTCTTTTAAAAGTGTGATAGTTCAAAGTATGCATGCTCCTGTTAGAGTGAAGGGCAAGGCAGGTAGGAGTTAGGAACCCTGGATGGCAAGTAATTGAGGTTCTGGTCAGGATAAAGGAGGTATGGGTCAGGTATATGCAAGAAGGATCAAGTCCATCCCTGGAGCAGTATAAAGGATTGAGGAACACATTTCAGATGGAAATCAGGAAGGCAGGATAGTAAAAGCTTCTTTAGGTATGTGAAGAGGAAACAAATAGTTAAGACTAGAGTTGGACCCTTGAAGACCGAAAAAGGTGAATTTATTATGGGGAACAAGGAAATGGCAGACGAGTTGAACAGGTACTTTGGATCTGCCTTCACTTAGGAGAACACAAACAATCTTCCTAATATAGTAGTGGCCAGGGGATCTGGGGTGACTGAGGAACTGAAGGAAATCCACACTAGGCAGGAAATTGTGTTGGATAGACTGATGGGACTGAAGGCTGATAAATCCCCAGGGCCTGATGGTCTGCATCCCAGGGTACTTAAGGAAGTGGCTCTAGAAATCGTGGATGCATTGGTGATAATTTTCCAATGTTCTATAGACTCGGGATCAGTTCCTGTGGATTGGAGGGTAGCTAATGTTATCCCACTTTTTAAGAAAGGCGGGAGAGAGAAAACATGGAATTATAGATCAGTTAGCCTGACATCGGTGGTGGGGAAGATGCTGGAGTCAATTATAAAAGATGAGATAGCCGAACATTTGGATCGCAGTAACAGGATCGGTCCGAGTCAGCATGGATTTACAAAGGGGAAATCATGCTTGACTAACCTTCTGGAATTTTTTGAAGATATAACCAGGAAAATGGACAAGGGAGAGCCAGTGGATGTAGTCAAGTCAAGTCACTTTTATTTCTATAGCACATTTAAAAAACAACTCTCGTTGGCCAAAGTGCTTTACATTGGTGGAGGTACTAACGTTGTACAACATTGGTTCATAGTTTAAGTACATACATAAATACATAATATAGCCCTCCCTCAGAGGACGTCAAGAAAAGCTTGAGAGTAAAGATGAGTTTTAAGTCTTGACTTAAAGGAGTCAATGGAGGGCCAGTTCTGATGGGAAGAGCGATGCTGTTCCCGTCTAGGAGCTGCAACTGCAAAGGCACAGTCGCCCCAGAGCTTATGCCTAGACCGCGGGATGTTCAGTAACCACAAGTCGGCCGATCCGAGGGACCGGGAGGTGGTGTAGTGGGTAAGCAGACTTTTGATGTAGGTGGGGGCAAGCCCGTTAAGGGCTTTGTAGTCATAAAGAAGGATCTTGAAATTTATTAGTGTACCTGGACTTTCAGAAAGCATTTGATAAGGTCCCACATAGGAGATTAGTGGGCAAAATTAGGGCACATGGTATTGGGGCTAAAGTGCTGACATGGATAGAGAAGTGGTTGGCAGACAGGAAACAAAGAGTAGGGATTAACGGGTCCCTTTCAGAATGGCAGGCAGTGACTAGTGGCGTACCGCAAGGCTCGGTGCTGGGACTGCAGCTATTTGCAATATATATTAATGATTTGGATTCAAAGTAACATTAGCAAATTTGCAGATGACACAAAGCTGGGTGGCAGTGTGAACTGTGAGGAGGATGCTATGAGAATGCAGGGCGACTTGGACAGGTTGGGAGAGTGGGCAGATGCATGGCAGATGAAGTTTAATGCGGATAAATGTGAGGTTATCCACTTTGGTAGCCAAAACAGGAAGGCAGATTACTATATAAATGGCGTCAAGTTGGGAAAAGGGGAAGTACAACAGGATCTGGGGGTCCTTGTTCATCAGTCTATGAAAGTAAGCATGCAGGTACAGCAGGCAGTGAAGAAAGCGAATGGCATGTTGGCCTTTATAACACGAGGAATCAAATATAGGAACAAAGAGGTCCTTCTGCATTTGTAGGTACACAAAAGACTGGAGAATCTCAGCGGGTGCAGCAGCATCTAAGGAGCGAAGGAGATAGGCGACGTTCCGGGTCGAGACCCTTCTTCAGTCTGATCAGGGATCAGGGAAACGAGAGATATAGACAGTGATGTGGAGAGATAAAGAACAATGAATGAAAGATATGCAAAAAAGTATCGATGATAAAGGGAACAAGCCATTGTAAGCTGTTTGTGGTGTGAAAATGAGAAGCTAGTGCGACTAGGGTGGGGGAGAGAGATAGAGAGAGAGGGAATGCCAGGGCCCGAGGGCTGAGGAAGAGGTGGGAAGGGGAGGAGACAGCAAGGGTTAACAGAATTGAGAAAATTCAATGTTCAAGCCCAGAGGATGCAGACTCCCCAAGCGGAATATGAGGTGCTGTTCCTCCAACTTGCGGTGTTGCTCACTCTGGCCGTGGAGGAGGCCCAGGACCGAGAGGTCGGATACGGAATGGAGGGGGAGTTGAAGTGCTGAGCCACCGGGAGGTCGGGTTGGTTAATGCGGACCGAGCGGAGGTGTTCGGCGAAACGATCGCCAAGCCTCCGCTTGGTCTCACCGATATAGATCATCTGGCATCTGGAGCAGCGGATGCAGTAGATGAGTTTGGAGGAGGTGCAGGTGAACCTCTGTCGGACCTGGAAGGACTGCTTGGGTCCCTTAAAGGAGTGGAGGGGGGAGGTGAAAGGACAAGTGTAGCATTTCTTGCGGTTGCAAGGAAAAGTGCCCGGGGAAGGGGTAGAGCGGGATTTGAGGAATTTGAGGAAGGACATTCTTGCTATTGAGGGAGCGCAGCGTAGGTTTACAAGGTAAATTCCCAGGATGGCAGGACTGTCCATGCTGAGAGAATGGAGCAGCTGGGCTTGTACACTCTGGAGTTTAGAAGGATGAGAGATCTCATTGAAACATATAAGATTGTTAAGGGTTTGGACACGCGAGAGGTAGGAAACATGCTCCCGATGTTGGGGGAGTCCAGAACCAGGGGCCACAGTTTAAGAATAAGGAGTAAGCCATTTAGAACGGAGATGATGTTACGACTCCAGAATGCAGGTACTTCAGAGCCACGTAACATAGTCAAAAACCAGGTTCAAGTTCAAGAAAATAGTCTTTAATTTAGTTAAGGAAAGACAAAAACCCAAACCTGATTCAAACAACCCAGTCAGGGACAAGAATAGACTATCAAACAAATATAACAGTGCTCCAACCAGCCTCGCAATGGACTGTCGAACTAGAGTCTCTAACCTGCCTAAATGGAGATAACCCTGGAACAAAATACACGAAAACCCTCAGGTCAGCCCTTATCCGTCCCAATTCAATATTAATTGACAAATATAGGTAACAATACACAAAGTTCTATGCCATGTGGCCAGGCCTCCTGCAGCTCACACCAGCAGCCTGTTCACTAGTCGGGGTCGACGAAGAGAGAGACTTCTGGGAGACTCCTGGTATTTAAGCTTCCGATGAGTCACCCGTCAAGGAACTTGCCAATACCCTTTTAGCAAGTCCAACTAAGACACAAAAGATGCACTTCCCACATGATCCACGCAATCCTCCATCCGTGGAAGAGTATAGCAATCCGGCTTAGTTACACCATTCACCTTCCGAAAGTCCGTGCAAAACCTGTCCTCCCCATTAGCCTTCGTAGCCAGTAGACACGGAGAACTCCACGGACTACAACTGGGTTCAGCAATTGCATGCTGCAGCATATAGTCAACCTGACCTCTTAGACGTTGATGCTTGTCAGGGTTGGCCCGATACGGATGCTGTTTAATTGGCGCAGCACCGGCCACGTCAATGTCATGCTGCAGCAAGACGTCTGAGAAGGCACATCCGAGAACAGTGACCCATTTGACCCCACCAAAGCAAGCAGATCATCCCGCTGACTTCCAGACAAATGAGACAACCGCAAGGGAAGCGACTCCAAAGGTTCAGAGTTGCACAGCTTTCCCTGCGTCACTGCCACAGACAACCGTGCCTCACACCACATCACCACCCGTGGCAGGGGCAGCACTACTACAGCCAAAACTGGCTTAGACAAAACCGAAGGACACAGCTCCTCCCCATCAACCTGTACATGCTCCTGCTCATGGTACTGCTTCAGCATGTTGATATGACAGAGCTGAGTCTTACGCCTCCGATCAGGGGTACCAATAAATGTAATCCTTGCGCCAACCTTCTTAACCACCTGATAGGGACCACTATACCGAGCCTGCAGACTGGAACCAGGAATAGGCAACAACACCAGGACCTTGTCACCTGGAGAAAAAATTCCTACTAGAAAGCCTTCCTGTCGAACCAGCCCTTCATCCTAGACTGAGCAGAAGCAAGATTACCCATTGCCAGTTCGCATGCCCCCCGCAGTCTAGACCGAAAAGTACAGATGTGGTCTAAAATACTATGTTTTGAATTCTCCTGCAACCATTTCTCCTTCAGGACCCTCAACGGACCACGAACAGTATGCGCGAACACCAGGTCAGCAGGATTGAACCCTAAAGACTCCTGCACGACCTCACGCACCGCAAACATAACGAGATGAACCCCCTCATCCCAGTCTTTTTCAAACTCCAGGCAGTAAGTCCTCAACATAGATTTCAAAGTCTGGTGAAACCGCTCGAGAGCTCCCTGGCTCTCAGGATGATACGCACTGGAGTTACAATGCTCAATATCCAACAACTTCATTACCTGACCAAAAACCTTTGACATGAAGTTGGAACCTTGGTCACTATGCACCACCTTGGGCAAACCGAACAACGAAAAAAACTTAGTGAGAGACTTCACAATGGCAGGGGCAGTAATGTTACGCAAAGGGACCACCTCCGGAAAGCGGGTAGATGCACACATAATTGTCAATAAAAACTTGTTGCCCACCCTTGTCCGAGGTAGAGGACCCACACAATCAACTAGAATCCGTTCAAACGGCTCCCCGACCACAGGGATTGGATATAAAGGCACAGGAACAATCGATTGGTTCGGCTTTCCTGCCACCTGGTAAATTGACAACACCTGCAGTGCTGCTTCACGTCCTTTTTCAACCCTGGCCAAAAAAAATTCCGTAAGATACGGTCATACGTCTTATTGACCCCCAAATGTCCAGCCAGAGGTCCATCATGAGCCAAACAGAGTATCTCATCCCTATACCAACGAGGTATCACAATCTGATCAACCACGCTCCAATCATCATGCCCTGACATATCCAAGGGAGACCACTTTCGCATCAGTAAGCCATTCCTCAGAAAATACCCCTTTGCTGTGGAATCCATATCCCCCTCAGGCACCGCGCAGTCGAACAGATCCGATATACCTGGATCACTCTTTTGCTCCTCAACCAGCCGGTCACGTGACAGCGACACCGGCACATTTTCAGACAAGACCCCATCTTGAGATGTAGAAACACCCTTCACAAACACAGGATCCATCATCCTGATCCCCAAAAATGCTCTCACTCAGGTCCACTACATCCTCAAACTTTGCCTGGCTCTTAGCCATAGCCCTCGTGACAGCACAAGCTGTGAAGACCGTTGGATGCTGCATAGCCAATATATCAGGACTCTGCACCATCGGAACAGCCGTCACCTCAGGAGTAATGAAAACTCTACCTCCTGCCAAGTCATTCCCCAAAATCACAGAAACTCCCGTAACGGGAAAACACGGCCGTAACCCAACAATTACCCGGCCTGAAACCAACTCGGACTCGAGACTCATGGTATGCAAAGGCACTACCATGTCCTCCAACCCGAATCCTACCACAGGGACACTGGACCCAACCGATGCCTCACCAGAAACGGCAGTACACTATCCAATATAAAGGACTGAGTAGCACCAGTATCACGCAAGATGGATACTGGAACTCTATGACCCCCCCCCCCCCCATCCTCTAGAGAAGCAAAACCTTTCGTGATGAACGCAGAATAATTCCTACACTCATCAGACGCAGGCATCCCAGGAACCACAGGTGCTTTTTGTGTACCCACCAAAGCCACAGGCTTTGCATATTTCTTGTGCAGGACGGGACACGACTTTAAGATGTGCCCGCTCCCTTTACAATAGTAGCATACAGGACCTTCCTTAGTTCTGAAATCTCCGTCAACCTTATCAGCTCGGACCTCCCCCTGTATCAATGTGCTGACACTTGCAGGCACAGAAACAGCTTTGACACTGCCACTGGTGACACCACCACGATTAAACAGCCGTGCACCAAAACTATAGGATCGCCCAACAAACTCAGTTTTCTGAGTCAGTACATACTCATCTGCTAACACCGCGGCCTTAGACACCTCCATCACCTTCTGCTCATTAAGGTAAGTAGCAACCCTCTCAGGGAGACAGTTCTTAAAGTCTTCCATAATCATCAACGCCCGCAGCAGCTCAAAATCCTTCACTCCTTGAGAAGCGCACCACCTGTCAAAAAGTGCCTCCTTCTCCCAAGCAAACTCCACATAAGTCTGACTATCAAACTTCCTAAAACACCGGAACTTCTGCCGGCACGCCTGTGGAACTAATTCATAAGCCCTTAATACCGTAGACTTCACACACTCGTAGTCCCGACTGCTGTCAACAGATAAAGACGAGTACACCTCCCGTGCTTCACCCACAAGGTCACACTGCAATAGCAAGGTCCACATGTCCCTAGGCCACTTCAAGGATGAAGCCACCCGTTCAAACACTGCGAAATACTTGTCCACATCCTTCTCATTAAACGGGGGAACCAGGCGGATGTTCTTGCTCATATCAAACTCCCGTTCCCTAGAAGAAACTCGGGAGGCATTCAACTCCTTCTCCTGCAGCTCAAGGCGTTTCATTTCAAGCATGAGCTCTTTCTCTCTCATTTCAAGCATGATCTCTTTCTCTCTTAAGACCCTCTCCTTTTTCATTTCAAGCTCTAACTCCTTCAATCGAATGAGGTCCCCCATTTCCTGACCAGGCTGTGTAGAAGATAGAGGACTGTCTGTACCAGCAGGCAATACCCCATTCCTCACCAAAGCAGACCATAACACTGACTTTATAGACTCTTTCTTCAAATGCTTATCAATAGGCACCTTATAGCTCTCTGCCAGCATAAACAAATGCTCCTTCGTACATTTATCAAACAACTCCCGACTAGGAGCCTCAGTAAAGTCCTCCACTTTAAACTCCATATCAAACGTAGGACCAAACCACCAAATGTTACCACAAACGGAAGAAGAAAAAAAAATCCCCTCACAACACAGGCTTCCTCAGTCACCAGAAGCCTACCTAAAAAAAAATCCAAAACTGTCTAAGGTCCTCAAAGCTTAGGACGAGCCCCAATTTTGTTACGACTCCCGAATGCAGGTACTTCAGAGCCGCGTAACATAGTCAAAAATCAGGTTCAAGTTCAAGAAAATAGTCTTTAATTTAGTTAAGGAAAGACAAAAACCCAAACCTGATTCAAACAACCCAGTCAGGGACAAGAATAGACTAACAAACAAATATAACAGTGGTCCAGCCAGCCTCGCAATGGACCGTCGAACTAGAGTCTCTAACCTGCCTAAATGGAGATAACCCTGGAACAAAATACACGAAAACCCTCATGTCAGCCCTTATCCGTCCCAATTCAATATTAATTGACAAATATAGGTAACAATACACAAAGTTCTATGCCATGTGGCCAGGCCTCATGTAATCATGGGGGGGGGGGGGGGGGAAGCGCCTAACAGATGACAAAATACTTTTTCTCACAGAGAGTGGTGAGTCTGTGGAATTCTTTGCCTCAGAGCACGGTGGAGGCAGGTTCTCTGGATGCTTTCAAAAGAGAGCGAGATAGGGCTCTTAAAAATAGCGGAGTCAGGGGATATGGGGAGAAGGCAGGAATGGGGTACTGATTGGGGATGATCAGCCATGATCACATTGAATGGCGGTGCTGGCTCGAAGGGCCAAATGGCCTACTCCTGCACCTATTGTCTATTGTCTAAGGCTATAAAGGAGGCATGAGATGTGTATGGATGATAAGATTAAGGAAAAAAGGATGATGAGAGAGGGATGAGGGCCCCTCAGAAACTAAATTGGTCATCAATGTGCAGCAGTCCTCAATGGGTATTTCTCCTTTGATTACATCTTTGAGGAAGACATGAAGACTGGGGCACTTGGCAAAGTTAATGAAGATGTCTTGTAGATAGTCCATATTGCAATGGAGGAGATGCTGAATGACCTAAAATGTGTGAAGGTATATACATTTCTTGGTCCTGATCAGGTGTATTCAAGGACCCTTGGGAAGCTGGAAAATAAATTGCAGGAGCCCTGACTAAGATATATGAATCATCTTGGAAATAGGAATAAACATCACCAGCAATTTGTGCACCAGTAAGATCACCAGCAGATCGAAGCTATGGTCTCTACTTTCTTTGAAGGCTTAGGAAGTTCGACATGTCCACAACAACTCTCACCAACTTATGCAGATGCGCCATAGACATTTATTGGGAAGCATCACAGCATGGTTTGGGAACAGCTCAATCCAAGACCACAAGAAATTGCAGAGATGTGGTGGGAGCCCAGACCATCACGCGAACCAACCT
The DNA here is from genome assembly GCA_035221665.1 of Okamejei kenojei. Classification (NCBI taxonomy): domain Eukaryota; kingdom Metazoa; phylum Chordata; class Chondrichthyes; order Rajiformes; family Rajidae; genus Okamejei; species Okamejei kenojei. Next base: position 52,435,903 of record CM069138.1, read on the forward strand.
CCCTTCCATTGACGCCATCTACACTTCACGTTGCCTCAACAAGGCCACCAGCATAATCAAGGGCAAGTCCTACCCTGGACACTCCCTCTTCTCTCATCTCCCATCAGGCAAAAGGTACAGAAGGTTGAAAACACACACCTCCATATTCAGGGACAGCTTCTTCCCAGCTGTTATCAGGCAACTGAACTGTCCTATCACAAACTAAAGACCTGTACTGACCTCCCATCTACCTCATTGGAGACCTTTGAACTATGTTTAATCAGAATTGACTGGACTTTATCTTGCCCTAAAAAAATTATACCCTTCATCCTGTATCTGTACACTGAGACGGCTTGATTGAAATCCTGGTCTTTTTGCTGACTAGATAGCACACAACAAAAAAGCTTTTCACTGTACCTCAGTACACGTGACAATAATAAACTAAAGTAATGAGCGAGGTCCAGGAAGACTAGTTGTTGCTAATATTGTGCTCTTATTTATATGCTTGGGTATTCATCCTGCATTATCTTACACTGGTGGCCTAAATCAGTTTTTATGTCAGGTCAGCAGTTTCCGTTCCTTTATATCTTCTCCATGAAACATTCATGCAATGAGCACGAGCCAATGAATCCTGTGCAATAAAGTCTTCAAATGATGGTTTACCAAGCCATTTAAGTGCATTACTGTGCAAAAATAGGCTCCACTCCAAGCATCATTTCATAGGAAAACTGGAATAAAGTGGCTTGAACCACGGATGAAACTGGAATGAAAATTTAAAATACAGGAAATGCCCAGTAATTTGATCTGAAAATTATTGCGCATTATTGAATGGCTAAAAATGATAACCGTTGAGAGGGTGGAGGGCAGTGGGAGAGTGAGGGGGGCCGTCGAGAGCCACGGGGCAGGGAGCTGCTGAGAATGAAGTGGGGAAACTGACGGGGGGGGGGGGGAAGCCATGTCTGCAGCGTGCGGCGAGAGGCAGAGGATACGGCTGTTCGGTGAACTTTTGTAACCTTGTCGGCGCCAAAAACGTGGCGACATAGGTGAGGTCTGCTGTATGATTTTTCCAGGGTTGCATACAAAAAAAAGCATTTCCCAGCTGTTATCAGGCAACTGAATCACACTATCAACAACTAGAGAGTGGGCCTGACCTACCATCTACATCATTGGAAACCCATGAACTACATTTAATCGCCCTTTATTGTTCTTAATCTTGCACTACATGTTATTCCCTTTATCATGTATCTGTACACTCTGAACAGCTTGATTGTAATTATGTACAGTCTTTCCACTGACTGTTTAGCAAGCAGCAAAAGCTATTCACTGTACCTCAGTACTTGTGACACCAAACTAAACTAAACTAAACCAAGAACTAGAGGACATAGGTTTAAGGTGAGGTGGGAAAGATTTAATAGGAACCTGAGGGGTAACTTCTTTACACAAAAGGCAAAAGGTGTATGAAACGAGTTTCCAAAGGAGGTCTTTGAGGCAGATACTATAGCAACATTTTTAAAAGGCATTTGGAGCAACTAGCGAGCGGTCTTGACCTCCCATCTACGCGCTGGAGACCTTCGGACTATCTTCAATTGGACTTTATTGGACTTTATCTTGCACTAAATGTCATTCTCTTTATTCTGTATCTGTCCACCGTAACGGCTTGATTGTCATAATGTGCAGTCTTGACTGGATAACACGCAACAAAAAGGTTTTTCACTGTATCCCCATGGTAGACGTGACAGTGATAAACAAAACTAAAACTACGGGCAACACGGTGGCGCAGCAGTAGAGTTGCTGCGCTGGAAATCTGGGTTCGATCCCGACTATGTACGGAGTTTTACGTTCTCCCCGTGACCGCGTGGATTTTTCTCTGACATTTTTGTTTTCTTCCAAAGATGTACAGGTACATAGGTTAATTGGCTTGGTGTATGTGTAAATTGTCCCTTGTGTGTGTAGGATAGTGCTAATGTACGGGAATCGCTGGTCGGCACAGACTCGCTGGGCCGAAGGGCCTGCTTCCACGCTGTATCTCTAAACTAAACTACAGTGGTAGGAAAGGATTAGAGGAGTATGGGTCAAATGCAGGCAGGTATGACGAGCGTAGATGGGACATCTTGTTGGACATGAGCAATTTGGGCCAAAGTGCCTGTTTCCATGCTGTTGCTTTTCAGGGGTCTGATATTGCAAGACAGTCTTGAGCGTTTGCTATTATTACAGTGTTAAATATCCCATTTATTTAGGCCCTTTCCGGTGATAATGGCAAATCTAAATTGTGTAATGGTTCTTCATTGTCATGTATGCACAGCACAGTGAAATTTTACTTCGGAGTTACGTGAGTGACTACGTGAAGACCCCGCCAGGACGCATGCGGGACATATCGTCGAACGCATTGCGGAAGCGACAGTCGGGAGGAGCGCCGCTCCTCCAGCGCGAATTTTGAAAAATAACGGAAGGTAAGTCTTACCTTTTCTGGTGAGCGTGGCGACCCGGTGCTTCAGAACGGAGGAAGCACCATGGAGTCGCGCAAGGGAGAGCAGCAGCTGATACCGCTGCTGTGGAAGCAGCCAGCAGCGTGCCGTCTCTCCAGAGCTGCAGGTGCTGCCAGCAGCTGCCGGCTTCTCGCCGCTACAGACCGCAGTTGTCCTGGTACTCACAGCAGTACCAGGACAACTGATGGGGTTGATTTGCCTGAAGAGTTACTAGATGCTCTAGCAGACTGTGTAATAATCAGTGGAGATTAACAGTTACAGGAAGAGCATCATCAAGAAGTGCGGAATTATGCAAGACAAGTAGCACACAGGCGCCAAAATTGCTGTTGGGGGACCTCCCGAAGCAGGTGAAAGACCTGCATGAGGAAGCCAAGGCTATAGGCCTGATCAAGGTGCCAAGCACCTCTAAAACCCACTATCAACAGCGGCAGCACCCCTACACACCCACCAGACATCGGTGCTATGGAAGACCATCTGGTGGTGAAAGCTCGAAGCCGGCCACCTGCACAGCGTCTTTCAGACCATGGCCCAGCCCGGCCTTCATGGAAAATGCGCCAACCCCCACAACGCAGCAACAGAAATACCAGAAGAAAACAACTGCGGAGACAACCCACACAACACCGGTAACCATGGAGGTAGGTGGGTCTGGTTGTCTTAAAAAACATTGCCATGTCCGATTCATCAAAAGTTGGGGGACGGTTGCACTTATTTCATCATGTGTGCTGCACTTTTACCTCTGAACGTTTACATACTCGGAAGTATTCAGAATTACAAAATTGAATTTGTATACGAACTACCGTCCCAGTTCAGCATACGCCTAGCAGGAAGTTCATACTTCACAAAAAGAGAGAACAGCAGGCCATGCTGAACTGTTAAGACTAAACACAAAAGGGATTGAGAAAACAATCAGAGAATTTCAAGAGTTCGTATCAAATATATTTATAAAAACTAAAAAGATGGTGGTTGCCGTATCATTACAGATTGACCGAACTAAATACTTCCGTTCAGTATGCCCATTTCAAAAATAGACACATTTATCACACACAGGGTCATCGTAAATACCTGAAATTTATCTGGATGGGACAGCTATGGCAGTATGCCTTATCCAATGGGTTGTCATCAGCACCAAGGCTATTACAAATTCATTAAAACCAGCTTTAGCATACTTAAAGAAACATAACCATATCGTCATGGCTTACCTTGATGATATTCTCATTGTAGGTGAAAATTGGAGCTGGCTACATTGGTGGTATCAGCCACAACACAGAGATTTAACGTACATCCAGATAAGTCAAAATTGGAACCCTCCACTACCATGGATTATTTGGGGTTCACTATTGACTCTGTTCATATGTCTATCACCTTGCCACCAAACAAAGTGACAGACTTGATGGAGTATGCAAAAGCCTCACTGGCATCAGGGAACCATCCATTCGGCAAGGAGCAAGAGTGATTGGGAATTGGTGGCTGCGTTCCCAGCAGCACAATTGGACCACTCCATTATTAAAACCTGGAAGAGGGAAATTTTAGCTCTCAAAAATCATGCAGGCCATTTCAATAGGCCTATGCAACTACCAGGGAAAGTAAGTCAGAATTAAACTGGTGGATAGAAATGTTCAATATTATCCTAACCCCATCACCCCATTCTATATCCCTAGGGTACATTACAGACTGATGCCAGTGCTAAAGGTTGGGGAGCAACTAATACCACCGCAAGTTGTGGTGGCAGATGAGTGCACAAAAATTATTCTGTTTAAAGCACTAGCAATTAATTATCTAGAAATGCTGGTAGCGTTTCATGGACTCAGGGCCTACTGCTCAGATGAGCACCAGTTGCATGTACGGTACAAATTGATACCACAGTGGGGGCCTATATATAATCATATGGGTGAAATAAAGTCGATATCATGTGATGAATTGCCTAATAATATCTGGCACTGGTGTCTGGGAGAGAGATTTGGATCTCAACCACTTACCTTCCAGGTAAGCTAAATACAGTGGCAGACACCAGGTCACGTAAATTCAACGACAACATTAAATGGATGTTGGATCGGAAAGTGTTTTACAGATATTATAGACCGGTATGGACACCAGATATCGACCTTTTTTCCATCCAGACTAATTCACCAACTACCAACATATGTTGCTTGGAAACCAGACCCAGGGGCAGCAGCGATACACGATTTCTCGCTGCATTGGGGGGGGGGGGATTTGTTTTGCTATGCATTTTCCCCTTCTGCCTCATCAGGCGAGTCATACAATAATTAAACAAGACGCCGCAACGGGTACCATGGTTCCCAACAGTACAAAGATGGTCTCAGAACCCTGCATCTGGATCAACAACGGCCAAGGAGGTTGGCACACCCCCGTGCGGGAAAGTATCCGTGCCATGACTGTATGAACTTGTTGATTTGCAGTTTCTGAACAGGCCATTTCTGGGATACGGACTCTCCCGACAGACGATCAATGCCATCTCAGCGTCGTGCAGGGAGTCCACGAGAAGACAGTACCTGACATATGTCAGGAAATGGGAAGTGTTCAGCACCAGGACGAACACTACATATGACTCAGCCACCAACACTGAAGTGCTGGAGTTCTGGCCACCCTTCATTTCGATGAAGGATTGAGTTACAGTGCCATTATTGTGCAAGGAGTGCCCTATCTAATATCTGGGCAGAGGGAGTGATCACCTGGCTATAGGATCACACCCACTAGTACCTAAACGAATGAGGGGTATTTGTACTCTATTCCCCCCAGGCCCAGATACACCTATATATGGGACATAGGTAGTACACCATGTTACGAGGATGGACACCAATATCGGGGCTCACTCTGGACAAACTAATATCCTAGATGGGAATGATTATGGCACTTGGATCAGCACAACGGGTCCAGTCCTTACACAAGCTAGAATAGGACGTCATGTCTGTCACAAATGGCAGATAACCTGCTACATACAGGGGTACTTAAACAAGACTGACCCGGTTCCTTTGGCCAATATTAGAGTTCTGGCCTATCCTGCAGATAGTCGGCCCTGCTTAGTGACACATATTTTCCAATATATAGTCACCAAGACACTTATGGGCACGGAGAGAGCTTTCTCATTAGCCAATAAATGCCCTCACCTAAGGTCACAGTGCAAACCATATCCAGATGGTTCGGGTGGTATTACGTGCAGTGGTGAATACTAATGTTTCAAATCTCACTCCAACAGGGCTGCATCTACATCGGACGCTAGGATGATGGGAGTTCCTATGGACCACATCCTTGCCACAGCGGGGTGGAGCAATAAACGCGTTCAATGCTTTATAATAAACCCGTGGCCGATCCTGAGACGTTTGCAGGGAAAAATTAAGTTCTGTAAAATAAATTACCCAATGTGGGGCATATTATTTTAGGTATGAATAATACCTTTATTGTTTTTTCAGCACAGTGTCGTGTGTGAAATACGTTCATCCTCCGTCCCAGAATGGCAGTGTGTGAGCATGGTCTCGTTCCAGGGCATGAAATCACAGAGCTTTGAAATCTTCACGTAGTCCACTCACGTGACTCCGAAGTAAAATAGTAAGATTAAATGAGAACTTACCAGTTTGAAGTTTGATCTTTATTTTATGAGGAGTTACGATGAGGGATTACGTGCCCTCCGCTCCCAAAACCCTCTATTATAAAGTTCAACTGGTATGGAAGTTCTCTCTTATCTTACTATATTAGTCTACTCTGGTATCTGTGATTTCACACCACTGCTTTGAAGAATGTCGCGCATGCATCCTGGCGGGGTCTTCACGTAATCCCTCATCGTAACTCCTCATAAAATAAAGATCAAACTTCAAACTGGTAAGTTCTCATTTAATCTTACTATTCTTTTGCACTACCCACGAATGCATAGTCGCCATATTTATGGCGCTGTTTACAGTTAAAAAGTTCAAATTTCAAAGTCCAGTCCACATGGCGGAGGTACTGAGCGCCCCCCTGATCCAGGTAAATCCCAGGCTGCTACAGGCCTGGGACCCAACGCCCCTCACCTCGCCCGACCACCCACCCACCTCTGTGTCCCAGGGTGCCTCCTGCAGCCCACCTTGAAGGAGCTGGAGACAATACCCCAGTCCCTCTCCTCCTGGCCCATTGTAGAAACATTGAGAAACATATAAAACTCTTAGAGGATTGATGCAGGGTAGATGCAGGAAAAATGTACCCGATGTTGGGGGAGTCCAGAATCAGGGTCACAGTTTACGAATAAGGGGTCGGCCATTTAGGACTGAGATGAGGAAAAACTTTTTCACCCAGAGAGTTCTGTGGAATTCTCTGTCGCAGAAGACAGTGGAGGCCGAATCACTGGATGTTTTCAAGAGAGAGTTAGATTTAGCTCTAAGGGCTAAGGGAATCGAGGGATATGGGGAAAAAGCCAGAACGGGGTACTGATTTTGGATGATCAATCATGATCATGTTGAATGGTGGTGCTGGTTCGAAGGGCTGAATGGCCTACTCTTGCAACTATTTTCTATGTTTCTTTGTACTTATGTGCATAATAGCACACACAGTGAATGAATGAATGCTACTTTATTATCACATGTGACATGTCACGTTGAGATTCTTTGTTTTGCGCACACACAAGGTACACAAAGAGGTGGCACGTATAGGGTGCTGACAAAGTTACAAATTATTTCATTTAGTTCCCAATGGTCCCCTTTTGTTCTTGGCGATCTTGGGGGGCCCCATGCCGGGTGCCATAATTGTCAACATCTCAGATTAATTATGCTGGCTTTGTAATGAGATGCTGAACAAATTAGAAAATAGACATTGATAACATTTTGATCAATAGCTGTAGTCATTGGTGAATCTGTGGAATTCATTGCCACAGAAGGCTGTGGAGGCCAAGTAAGTGGATATTTTTAAGGTGGATATTGAGAGATTGTTGATGGGTACGGGTGTCAGGCGTTATGGGGAGAAGGCAGGAGAATGGGATCGAGAGGGAAAGATAGATCCGGCATGATTGAATGGCGGAGTAGACTTGATGGGCCGAATGGCCTAAATCTGCTCCTGTAACTTATGAGATGCTCCGATGTTGTATTCCTTGTGCTTTGGGTGAAAAGCAAGACAGATTCACTCCATTTCCAAAACCAGTTCATTTAAAAAACATGAACACGCGATGGTTGAAGAGAAAACAAACAACACTCCATTTTCTCAACACTTGATGTCTGAAATATCCAGGCTTCTATGCACAGACACATAATATTTTATTTTCACATTTTTCTATCCCTCGGGGCACAGATATTCTTTTGCTGTCTAGCACGAATGTTCAGCAGTTCATTTCTCAGCTCATTACTCTGAGACAGTTACAAAGTGCTGGAGTAACTCAGCGGGTCAGGCAGCATCTCTGTTGGAGAACAAGGATAGGCGACACGGTGTCGGAACCATTCTTCAGACTGAGCTGAACAAAAACGTCGACCATCCTTTTTCTCCAGAGATGCTGCCTGACCCGTTGATTTACTCCAGCACTTTATGTCTTTCTTTGGTTTCTACTATGAGAGAGTGTTGGATTATAGAATATAGAACCATACAGCACAACAACAGGCCCTTCAGCCCATAATGTCTGTGCTGAACATGACACCAAGACAAGCTCTTATCTACCTGCACAAAATCCATGAATCCCTCCATCCCCTGCATAACCAGGTTCCTATTGAAAGACACTTAAATCCCGCTATCATATGCAAAGAGAAAATGTAATGTAGGATAATAAATTACATTGAATTATTCCAATATCGAACATTTGTGACTGAAGATAAGTGCATTCTAACTTTTAAATATTTCAGCATCAAACTTAACGCATTTGCACTCTGTTACACTGGAGGTGTCCCAATAGCTGATAATGGAAACCATTTTGTTAAGGTCACTTTGTCGCATTCTCACATGTCACAGAATTTAAGATGCAAAAGCTGTAAGTGCTACGCATGCATTAATACAGCTACTTAATCTGTCAACGCTCAAGGGCAAAGGGATGCAAGGGTTTGGATGCGCAATTTTAGAACAAGACAGGGCAGATTAAGGAAGGAGTTGATAAGGCATACACAACTCTGGGCTTTATCAATAGAGGCCTTGAGTGCAAATGCAGTGACTTCATAGAGTTCATAAGTTCATAACCTACCAGAGCAGAACTACGTTATTCGGCCCATCGAGGCTATTCAATCATGGCTGATCTAGCTTTCCCTCTCAACCCCACACTTCTTCCCATAACCCCTGACACCCTTACTAATCAAGAATATACCAATCTCTGCCTTAAAGATATCCATTGACAGCCTCCACAGCCGTCTCTGGCGGTGAATACTACAGATTCACCAACTTTAACTCAAGAAATTTCTCCTCATCTCCTTTCTAAAGGTAAGTCCTTTTATTTTGAGCCTGTGCCCTCTAGTCCTTGTCTCTCCCACTAGTGGAAACACCCTCTCCACATCCAAAATCCAGGTCTTTCACTATTTGGTAAGTTTTTGTATATTGCTCAAGGTTCCACCATCTGCAGTGTCTTGTGCTCACAATCAAAGCTGTGACCTTATAACCTTAAATCCTGTTTACTCTGCCTACATTTGCTGAATAATTAATTACAAAACACACCATTAAATTTAAAAAAATGGTTGATGGCCTATGAGCCTGTTTCTGATGTGTCTTTGGTTTAGGTTTGTTCTAGTTTCATGTACCGAGGCATAGTGAAAAGATTTGTCTTGCATGCTGTCCGATCAGTTCAGATAATAATATACATATAAATGTAAAGTCAAACTCAAGATCAACAGGTACAGTGAAGGGAAACTAACAGAGTGCAGCATATAGTTCTTGGCATTGTAACGCACCAGTTCCATAGACAAAGTTCAATGTCCGCAATGGGGTAGAGGTGAATCGGACAGTACCCTAGATTATGGAAGGACCATTCAGTAGCTTGATAACAGAGGGGAAGAAGCTGTTCCTGAGCCTTACTATATGCATCTTTGAAGGCACTGAACAGTTCAGTTTAGTTTCGAGATATAGCACGGAAACAGCCCATCGAGTCTGCGCTGACCAACAATCCCCCATGCTAGCACTATCCTACACACTAGGGACAATTTATAATTTCGCCAAAACCAATTAACCTACAAACCTGTACATCTTTGGAATGTGGGAGGAACCTGGAGATAAGCCATGCAGGTCACGGGGAGAACGTCCAATCTCCATACAGACAGCATCTGCAGTCAGGATTGAAAAGGGTCTCGACCCAAAACGTCACCTATCCCCTCTCTCCAGAGATGACACAGTAAGGCAACAACTCTATTGCTGCGCCACTGTGCCACCCTAAAACAGCATTCAAAATTAAAGGAAAATATAGGATTGCTGTATAAGTTCTTCACACAAGTACTGTGACGTATTAGTTTCACTGTCATCCTGTTGAGTTTCATTGTCTGTATAACATTATCACCTACCCCACAGCCACCAATGGACCATTGTGGTCTCCACATTTACTCGGTCAGTGTTTTTTTTGCGTTTCTAACTTTCATTTGTCTATGTGCCATCTCTATCTCTCGTTTCTCTTTCCCCTGACTCTCAATCTGAAAAAGGGTCTCGACCTGAAACGTCACCTATCCCTTCTCTCCAGAGATGCTACCTGACCCGCTGAGTTACTCCAGCTTTTCATGTCTATCTTTGGTTTAAACCAGCATCTGATGAGCTTGCTATAGTTAGTGCCTGTGAATACGATGCTTCATTGATAGAATGTTAAGACAATCCGATGTGATGCAAATAGAGGTTAGGTGATTTGTATTTTGTCATTTTGCAATTGTCTTTTGTGTGTCTCTTTGTTTTGTCTGTATTTGTATTTCGTTATGTTAATAAATGTTGAGTTAAAAAAAAAACAACTAAAAAACCAGCATCTGTAGTTCCGTCGTACAGGTTTGGGAGTCTGAAGAAGTGTCCCGACATGAAACGGCACCTTTCCATTCCCTCCACAGATGCTGCTTGACCCGCTGAAGGGCCTGTTTCCATGCTGTATGACTTTATGACTGCAGAATCAGTTGCATGTTGTACAGTTTAGAGCGTGAATGTATCATTTAGTTGGCTACTGGAGAAAGAGTTTAGTGTTACTGATTGCTGTAATAATTCTGTGCATCCTCGACCTAATTGGCACCATCTGGTATCAGCATCGCTTCACTCGGGCGGCAGCTGTAGCTCAGTGGTGGCACGTGCCCTGGGTTTGACAGTCGCCAGTTCAAGCCCTGCGCTAGAGACAAGCTCTAGATGAGCAGTCTAGAGCATGATGTGTGTGTTCCCCACCATTGGAAGCGCTGTGTTTTGAATTGGACTTGTATAGTCTTGAGTGGACTTTGAATATTCCATGACTTTTAAGAAACATTTTGGTACATGGATAGGGTAGGCTTCGAGGGATATGGTCCAAAAGCAGGCAGGTGGGACCAGGTGGATGGGGCATGTTGGTCGGTGCAGGCAAGTTGGTCTAAAGGGCCTGTTTACATGGTGTAAGACTTCATGACTCTATGACACTATCTTTCATGGTTTTTTAAAGTTTCGTTTAGAGATACAATTTAGAGATTTCGTATAACATATAACTAGCATATTTGGTGATCGTTGGTCAGCATGGGCTTGGTGGGCCGAAGGGTCTGTTTCCACTCTGTGCCTCTACTTTAACTACCTGTTGTATTTGCATAGGGCTTGATTGTACTTGTGTATAGTGTGATCTGCACATTCTCCCTGTGACCGTGTGGAAGCTCCGGTTTCCTCCCACACTCCAAGAATGTACAGGTTTGTAGGCCAAGTGACTTGGTATGATTGTAAATTGTCCCTAGTGTGTGTAAAGTGGCATTACAATGCAGGGATCACTGATTGTTGCGGACTCAGTGGGCCGAAGGGCCTGTTTCCGTGCTGTATCTCTAAACTAAACTAAACTTATGAAAGTTCCCTAAATTAAAAAAAAACAATTTTGGTGCAAAACAAAAGCTCAAAGTCACTTGGGCAACCAAAAGCCGTAATGAAGTCTTATTTGACCAAGGTTTTGGAAGTTACTGTAAAGTACCAAGTTCTTTATTTCTCTCCGGTCTTCTGACTGAGAGGAGGCATTAAATCACTGTCAGCTGCACTGTCAGATCTATGGGGAGATTTATTCAAGCAGCAGCAGATAAGAAGCGGAAATCCCATCGTGAATGTGAAGATTGTGCCCGAGACAATGTACAGAATGATTTAAGGCAGCTTTGAAAAATAATAAAACCAAGCCAGAAGGTGCCCTGTCAGGGAGAAAAAGAGGCAGAAACTTCAAATATCTCCAATTGTTAGAAAGGAAGCGAGCACCGTGAATCTGACACAGCAGATCCCTGAAGCGTCGGGAGTGAATATGAAAGGGCAACAAATCTGACACAGATCCCTGGAGGGTAGGGAGTGAATAAGAAAGAGCAGCGGTAAAGTTGCTGCCTCACAGCGCCAGATACCCGGGTTGGATCCTGACCACGGGTGCTGGCTGTGTGAAGTTTGCACGTTCTCCCTGTGGCCACATGATGGTTATGTTTCCTCCCAGGTCCCAAGGACATCTGGTTTGCAAGTCAATTGGCCTCTTTATATTGTCCCTGGAGTGCAGGGAATGAATGAGAAAGTGGGATAATGTAGAACATTCTGCCTGTGACCAGGTGCTCCAGTTTCCTCCCACATCCCAAACACGTGCTGGTTTGTAAGTTAATTGGCGTCTATAAATTGTCCCCAGTGTGTAGGGAAAATGAGATGACATGGAACTAATGTGAATATCTGGATCTATGGTCGGCATTTCTATTTAACTTGGTGGGCCAAAGTGTCTGTTTCTATGCCGTATCTTTCAATTTAACATTTTGGGTATTTGTGGGATTGGCAAGGGAGGAAATTATTAGAAAGTGCAAGTCAAATATAGGTATTGGGCTCCAGGCAACAGAGTTCTGATGTAGAAACACAGTCCCTGCAAGATTTATTCTGCACAGTAGATACTGCAGATGCTATAACTTTTGGGTGGCACAGCAGTAGAGTTGCTGCCTTACAGTGCCAGAGACCCGGGTTCGATCCTGGTTACAGGTTCTGTCTGTACGGAGTCTCTATGTTCTCGTGACCGTGGGGGTTTTCTCCGGGTGCTCCGGTTTCCTCACAGCCCCCAAAGTCGCGCAGCTTTCTGGGTCAATCGGCTTCTGTAAATAGTCCCTAGTGTGAGGGATAGTGCTAGTGTACAGGTGATCATTGGTTGGTGCTGACACGGTAGACCGAAGGGCCTGTTCTCACGCTGTATCTCTAATGCTGTATCTCCAAGGTCTGATCTCTGAAATGGGGAGTAACAAACGATCTGCTGGAGGAACTCAGCAGGTCAGGCAGCATCTGTGGAAGGAAATGGGCAAGCAATGTTTTGGGTCGGGATCCGTGATTTGGATTGGAAAATATCCTTAAGATTTTAGAGATACAGCGTGGAAACAGGGATCAGAGACCGCCAATCACGATCACCTCGTACACGAGCACTCTCCGACATATTAGCGACAAATTACAATTATACCAAAGCCAACTAGCCTACAAACCTGTACATCTTTGGAACCTGGGAAGAAACCGGAGCACCTGTAGAAAACCCACATGGTCACAGGGAGAACGTAGAGACACTGTACAGACAGAACAGTCAGGATTGAAACTGGGTCCCTTGGGTGCCACAGGAAAAGCTGCAAATCTACTGCTGCGCCACCGTGCCGATCCTGACTGAACACTTAAAATTGACACTTTAATTTTGTTGAAAATGTCTTCAATATAAGACTTAACCTATTCAGAAATAATCACCGCTTTTTCCTCAGTATAAATGGACCAGACTGTGTAATTGGGTAAAATAAAATCAGAAATGGAATGCACATTCATTTTCTTCAGTTATTGTCTATATAATTTCACAGGTATTAAAATATCAGCACAATCCCATTTTAGCTCTGGCATTTTCTATCAGTACAAAGGCGAGCGGAACGCACTCATAATTTATTTGCTCAAAACGTAAATGATATAAGTCTTTGAGGTTGGTCAGCATTCGAAATTCGGCTGACTCTATCTAGATGTGTAATTACTTGCTTGTATTTCTAAATAACATGCCGTGACATTACCTTTAACCCCAATTTCGAAGAAAATATCTTTTGTTTTTTTCATTGAGGCAGCACCATTTTAGAACTATTAACATAGATTTCCAGGGCCTTCAGGAAAATGTGGCAGAGTGTCCCAGCTGGCGGAGTCACTGCCTCACAGCGCCAGAGACCCGGGTTCAATCCTGACCTCGGGTGCTGCCTGTGTGGTGTTTGAATGTTCTACCTGTGACCGCATGGGATTTCTCCGGGTTTTCCGGCTTCCTCCCACATCCCAAAGGCGTGCAGGTTTGTAGCTTAATTGACCACTGTAAATGGTCCCTAATGTATCTGGAGTGGATGCGAAAGTGGGGCAGCATAGAACTAGTGTGAATGGGTGATCGATGGCTGGTGTAGCCTCGGTGGGCTGAAGGGCCTGTTTCCATGCCGTATCTTTCAATTAATTTAATCTAGAACCATCAATACTATGCGGGGTGTGACCTTAACTTCCACTGGGGTCTTGGGACTCTTGGGCCGAAGGATCTCTGAGTAAAAGCCTTCAGATCTTTGGGAGCCACGGCAGGGAATCAGTATTTTCCATTTTCAATTCAGATACCCAGCTTGTATATTTACTTAAGTCTATGTCTGTCCTTTGCTCAGCTAACAAAGTAAATGCTACAACTGTCAATGCTTGCATTTGAATACGCCAAATATCACATATTCCTTTTCTCCTGAGATGCTGTCCGACCCGTGGAATTACTCCAGCTTCTTGTGTCTATTTGTTGATTAAAGCTGGATCAATATTCATCAATTAAGGATCTCTCCCTGCTTGCCTCAATGATTCTATTGTCTTTCCTTCTAATTTTTAAACCATTCTTAATGTACAGCACAATTTGAGGGAAATTGCAATCAGCAAGCTATGTACCACAATGTTGTACTGTTCAACCAGGTGCTTAAACTACCCATTGATTTAGGTTTAACCATATGACCATATAACCATATAACAATTACAGCAAGGAAACAGGCCCTCTCAGCCCTTCCAGTCCGTGCCGACCATTTGTTTTCCCCTAGTCCCATCTACCTGCACTCAGACCATACCCCTCCATTCTCTTCCCGTCCATATACCTATCTACTTTACTTTTAAATGGTAAAATCGATCCTGCCTCCACCACTTCTGCTGGAAGCTGATTCCACACAGCCACCACCCTCTGAGTAAAGAAGTTCCCCTCACGTTACCCCTATACTTCTGTCCGTTAATTCTCATGTCATGCCCTCTTGTTTGAATCTTCCCTACCCTCAATGGGAAAAGCGTATCCACGTCTATCCCTTTCATCATTTTAAAGACCTCAATCAAGTCCCCCCTTAACCTTCTGCGCTCCAAAGAATAAAGACCTAACTTGTTCAACCTTTCTCTGTAACATAGTTGCTGGAACCCAGGCAACATTCTAATAAATCTCCTCTGTACTCTCTCTATTTTGTTGACATCCTTCCTATAATTAGGCGACCAAAATTGTACACCATACTCCAGAATTGGTCTTACCAATGCCTTGTACAATTTTAACATTACTTCCCTACTACTATATTCAATGCTCTGATTTTATAAAGGCCAGCACACCAAAGGCTTTCTTTACCACCCTATCTACATGCGATTCCACCTTCAGGGAACTATGCACAGTTATTCCCAGATCTCTCTGTTCCACAGCATTCCTCAACTCCCTACCATTTACCATGTACGTCCTATTTTGATTTGTCCTGCCAAGATGTAGCACTTCACATTTATCAGCATTAAACTCCATCTCCCATCTTTCAGCCCACTTTTCCAAATGGCCCAAATCTCTCTGTAGACTCTCTGTCTACTTCATTTATCCACAACACCACCTATCTTAGTATCATCTGCATACTTACTTATCCAATTTTTCCACCCCATCATCCAGATCATTTATGTACATGACAAACAACAGTGGACCCAACACAGATCCCTGAGGCACCCCACTGGTCACCGGCTTCCAACCTGACAAACAGCCATCCACCATTACTCTCTGACATCTCCCATTCAGCCACTGTTGAATCCAGCTACTCCGCCATTAACACCCAAAGATTGAACCTTCTTAACCAACCTTCCATGGGGAACCTTGTCAAAGGCCTTACTGAAATCCATATAGACAACATCCACTGCTTTATCCTCATCAATTTCCCTAGTAACCGCTTCACAAAATTCAAGAAGGTTTGTCAAACATGACCTTCCAGGTACAAATCCATGTTGACTGTTCCTGATCAGACCCTGTTTATCCAGATGCTTATATATATTATCTCTAAGTATCCTTTCCATTAATTTGCCCACCACTGACGTCAAACTAACAGGTCTATAATTGCTAGGTTTAGTCTTTGAACCCTTTTTAAACAATGGGACAACATGCGCAGTACGCCAATCCTCCAGCACTATTCCCATTTCTAATGACATTTGAAATATTTCCGTCATAGCTCCTGCTATTTCTACACTAACTTCCCTCAATGTCCTAGGGAATATCATGTCAGGACCTGGAGACTTATCCACTTTTATATTTTTCAAAAGTGTCAGTACTTCCTCCTCTTTGAATCTCATAGTTTCCATAGCTACTCTACTTTTTTCCCTTACCTCACAGAGTTCAATATCCTTCTCCTTGGTGAATACCGAAGAAAAGAAATTGTTTCAATATCTCCCCCATCTCTTTTGCCTCTGCAGATAGCTGTCCATTCTGGCTCTCTAATGGTCCAATTTTATCCCTTGTTATCCTTTTGCTATTAATATAGCTGTAGAAACCCTTTGGATTTACTTTCACCTTTCTTGCCAAAGCAACCTCATATCTTCTTTTAGCCTTCCTAATTTCTTTCTTAAGATTCTTTTTACATTCTTTATACTCCTCTAGCACCTCATTTACTCCATGCCTCCTATAATTATTGTAGATATCTCTCTTTTTTCGAAACAAGTGTCCAATTTCCCTTGAAAACCATGGCTCTTTCCAATTTTTACTATTTCCTTTCAACCTAACAGGGACATAAAGATTCTGTACTCTTACAATTTCCCCTTTAAATGTCCTCCATTTCTCTTCTACATCCTTCCCATAAAACAAAGTGTCCCATTTCACTCCTTTTAAATCCTTACGCATTCCCTCAAAGTTAGCCTTTCTCCAAGCAAAAATCTCCACCCTAGGTCCAGTTCTGACTCTCTCCATAATTATATTGAAACTAATGGTATTGTGATCACTGGTCCCGAAGTGCTCACCAACGCATACCTCCGTCACCTGACCTGCCTCATTTCATAACAGGAGGTCCAGCACTACCCCTTCTCTTGTCTATACCTCTATGTACTGCTGCAAAAAACTATCCTGCACACATTTTACAAACTCCAAACCATTCAGCCCATTTACAGAATGTGTTTCCCAGTCTATTTTTGGAAAATTGAAATCTCCCACAATCACTACCTTGTGCTTACTACTAATATCTGCTATCTCCTTACATATTTGCTCTTCCAATTCTCGTTCCCCATTTGGCGGTCTATAATACACCCCTAAAAGTGTTGCTACACCGTTCCCACTTCTCAGTTCCACCCAAATAGCCTCCCTAGACGAGCCCTCTAATCTATCCTGCCAATGCACTGCTGTAATATCCTCTCTGACAAGCAATGCAACACTTCCACCTCTGGTCCCTCCAATTCTATCACACCTGAAGCAACGAAATCCTGGAATATTTAGTTTCCAATCACAGCCCTCCTGCAACCATGTTTCACTGATTTAGGTTTAGGTTTATTATTGTCAGATGTACCAAGGTACAGCAAAAGGTTTGTTTTGCATGTGATCCAATTATACCATGCATGGATACAATCAGTTTAATTTTGTTTAGAGATACAGTGTGGAACCAGACCCATTGGCCCACTGATTCCGCACCGACCAATGATCATCCAGACACTAGTTCTGATCCTGCACATTTGGGACAATTTACAGAAGCAAATTAACCTACAAACTTGCACATAGTTGGCGTGTAGATGGAAACCAGAGCACCCGGAGAAAACCCACGTGGTCACAGGTAGAACGTACAAATTCTGTAGTCAAGATTAAACCCGGGTCTCCAGTGCTGTCAGGCAACAACTCTCCCATTGCATCTTTGTGCTGCCCTTAAGTTTAAACTTAAGTACAATAGATCGAGGAAAGGGGAGGATGCAGAATATATATTCTGCATTGATATGCAACAGCATTGTAGTGCATTAGTTCCTTTGACAATGTGGATGATACAAAGCTGGGTGGCAGTGGGAACTGCAAGGAGAATGCCATGAGGCTGCAGGGTGACTTGGATAGGTTGGGTGGGAAGGCAGATGCAGTATAATGTGGATAAATGTGAGGTTATCCACTTTGGTGGCAAAAACAAGAAGGCAGATTATTATCTGAATGGTGTCAGATTAGGAAAAGGGGAGGTGCAATGAGACCTAGGTGTCCTTGTACATCAGTCACTGAAAGTAAGCATGCAGGTACAGCAGGCAGTGAATAAAGCAAATGGCAGGTTGGCCTTCATAGCGAGAGGATTTGAATATAGGAGCAAGAAGGTCCTACTGCAGTTGTACAGGGCCCTGGTGAGACCACACCTGGAGCATTGCTTGCAGGTTTGGTCTCCTAATTTGAGAAAGGACATTCTTGCGATTGAGGGAGTGCAGCGTAGGTTCACCCGGTTAATTCCCGGGATGGCAGGACTGATATATGATGAAAGAATGGATCGACTGGGCTTGTATTCACTGGAACTTAGAAGGATGAGTGGAGATCTTATAGAAATATATAACATTTTGAAGGGATTGGACAGGCTAGATGCAGGAAAAATGTTCCCGATGTTGGGGGAGTCCAGAACCAGGGGTCACAGTTTAAGAATAAGGGGTCGGCCATTTAGGACTGAGACTAGGAAAAACCATTTCAGCCAGAGAGTTGTGAATCTGTGGAATTCTCTGCCTCAGAAGTCACCATAAGCCAATTCACTTGATGTATTCAAGAGAATGTTAGATATGGCTCTCGGGACTACCCGAATCAAGGAATATGGAGGAATAAGCAGGAACAGGGTACTGATTCAGGATGATCAGCCATGATCTTATTGAATGGCGGTGCTGGATCAAAGAGCCGAATGGCCTATTCCTGCACCTATTTCCTATGCACTATATTTCCATGACAAAGTCCAATGTCCTTGATGGGTTAGAGGTGAATCAGACAGTACACTAGCTTATGGAAGGACCATTCAGAAACCTGGTAACGGAGCGGGGGTGAAGCTGTTCCTGAGTCTGGTGGTGCACACTTTCTAGCTTCTGCACCTCCTGCTAGGCGGGAGCAGGGAGAAGAAGGAATGACTGGGGCGGAACAAGTCTTACATTTTGTTGGCTGCTTTTCCGAGGCAATTGTTTCAATTTATTGCAAGGGCTCCCTTTGGTCCAAAATCTTTCTCGGTTTCAAGTAATGGAATTTGACAAGCACCCATTAAAATGGATTTAACATTGACTTCAGCCTTGAACTGGCTTCAGTCCAGGGGTCTTTTACAACATTAGCTGTGATCTGTAATTTCTTCATCCAATTTTTGTCCCGGCTTTGCTTGCTTGTTGAAAGTTTCTGTTGAAGTTGTGCTTCGTGTGACAAGATGTCTCAAGCTGGTTAGAAATAAGGGTCAATGAGTTGGTGACCAGGCTGTGTCTTGGAGGAATTAGACACAGTTCCTTCACTTTACCACTCAATACTTGATTTAATTCTCTTACTTCTGCTCACCTGGGAAAGAAAATAATCTGAGTTTTGAAGCATCTGCGGTGAAGCCCGTGAAATGATAAATGACAGACAAATGACATTGGCAGTTAACATTTATATGCTTTGTAGACTAAGTTTCATAATGTGATACAGCCCTGTCCTTTCAACATTACAATTGGGTGAAGTCCTCATATTGTTCACCTTACAACATAAAAGGAGGACACAGCCCAACAAACCTGTATTGTTTCTTTAGCTTAGTTCAGAGATAGTGTGGAAACAGGCCCGATTGCACACTGACCAACGATCACCCATACCCTAGTTCTGTCTCACACACTAAGGATAATTTACAGAAGCCAAATAACATACAAATCTGTACATCTTTGGAGTGCGAGAGGAAACTGGAGCACCCAGACAAAACCCATGTGGTCATAGAGAAGGTGCAAACTCCGTACAAGTAATGGTTCAATGGTGCTTTATTTATCACATCTGCTACTGCTCAGTGACATTTATTTTGCATATATTGCAGGCGCCGCCATTTTCAGCGCCAAAGTCCGGTCGGCCCGCGCGCTCGATGTACTGGAGCAGTTCCCGAGAACCGACTCTCCTCTCCCCGTCCAGATCTTTGATCCCGTGCCACCTCCTGCAGCTGAACCTGAAGGTGCTAGAGGCATTGCCCCGGTTCACCCTCTTAATGGCCCACTCATCGTGTCCGACGGCTCCAGCTCCCTCCTGGTCCCCCTGTCTGCAGAGCCTTCAGGCAGGTTCCTGGTCCCGCCTACCGACGGGCAGCACCGGTAGTCAGGATCAAACCTGCTTTTGTGGGTCTATCAACGTCTGTGGTGTTGTGCAAGAAGGGATCTCTGCGGAGGCCTCTTGTTTGGTCAGCTGTTATAATTTTTGATCAGTGTCGATGTCGGAAACTGCGAATGTGCAGGTTAACTGCTGTGAGCAGATGCACTTGAAAATTGTGTGGCTGCTCTGTTCTCCACATCAGTGGACAAGCTAATGCAATGCTCCCGGTGGCTGAATAAATGATTCAAGTGAAAGATCGCAACTGTGTACAGGACCAACATTGCACACGCATGCATTTCCTATAAAGAGTTTTATTAAAGAGGATGGTGCAGTGGTGGAGTTGATGCCTCACAGCGCCAGAGACCTGGGTTTGAACCAGGCTACGGGTGCTGACTGTATGGAGTTTGTACGTTCTTCCTGTGACCATGTGGGTTTCATCTGGGTGCTCGGGGTTTCTTCCCACATTCCAAAGACATGCAGGTTTGTACGACTCCCGGTGGCTCAGCACCTCAACTCCCCCTCCCATTCTGTATCCGACCTCTCTGTCCTGGGCCTCCTTCATGGCCAGAGTGAGCAACACCGCAAATTGGAGGAACAGCACCTCATATTCCGCTTGGGGAGTCTGCATCCTCTTGGCATGAGCATTGAATTCTCTCAATTCTGTTGACCCTTGCTGTCTCCTCTCCTTCCTACCTCTCCCTCAGCCCTCGGGCTCCTCCTCCTCCTTTTTCCTTTCTTCCCCCTGCCTCCCCCCACCCCCTATCAGTCTGAAGAAGGGTTTCGGCCCGAAACGTTACCTATCTCCTTCGCTCCATAGATGCTGCTGCACCCGCTGAGTTTCTCCAGTATTTTGTGTTCCCCAGGTTTGTAGATAAATTGGCTTCTGTGAATTGTCCGTAATGTGTAGGATAGAACTAGTGTACGGGTGATCATTCGTCGGTGTGGACATTGTGGATCTGTTTGCATGATGTATCTCTAAACTAAGTTAAATTAAAGAGGATTCGATAGCATGGACGTTCAGAAAAAGGCAAAAAGTGCTGGAGTAACTCAGGCGGCATCTCTGGAGACTCTGGAGCCTAACTCCAGTACTTTGTGGCTTTTTTTGTAAACTAGCAACAGCAGTTCCTTGTGTCTAGAAAATCGGAACCAATTTTTCCCAGGGTGGAAATGTCAAAGACTGGAAGGCATAACTTTAAAGTGAGAGGGGCAAAGTTAAAAGGAGATGTGCTGGGCAGTTTTTTGTACACAGAAGGTGGTGAGTGCCTGGAACAGATTGCCAGGATGGTGGTGGAGGCAAATATGATAGTGGCGTTTAATAGTAAGATTAAATGAGAACTTACCAGTTCGAAGTTTGATCTGTATTTTATGAGGAGTTACGATGAGGGATTACGTGAAGACCCCGTCCAGCACGCATGCGCGACATTTCTTCACAACAGCGGTGTGGATTCACAGAAAAACACAACAATTAAAATAAATATAGTAAAGAAAAAATAAGAACTTAATTACCAGTTGATCTGTATAATAGAGGGTGGGAGCGGAGGGCACGTAATCCATCATCGTAACTCCTCATAAACTACAGATCAAACTTCGAACTGGTAAGTTCTCATTTAATCTTACTATTTTACTTCGGAGTCACGTGAGTGAAGACTTCAAAGCTCTGTGAATCCGAACCGTGAACCAGCTCATGCTTCACTCACTGCCTGAAGACCTTAGAGGGAGGAAGCATGTTATACAATCAACAATAACCTGTTTGTGAACAATAAAGGTTTTATTAATGATAACAAAAAAACAGAGAGCTCCCCCGGCTTAAATTAAATATTAGCTGCAGACTCTAAAATTCTGTCTGCAAATGTAGCAGGTTCCGCCAGCGGCTTATTATAAAACCTTTGGAAAGTTCTCTCTGAGGACCATCCTGCTCTGGCCAGAATATGGTCCATAGGCACATCCATTCGCCTAGCCGCCGACGTAGATGCAGCCCTGGTGGAATGAGATTTGTAAACATTAGTATCAACTCCCGCGGACTTAAGCACCTGCTTGAGCCATCTTGAAATGGTTTGGCTCGTCACCTGACCATGAGGCTTCTTGTGGCTTATCAATAAGGCTTTTTCTCTCCCTCTTAAGTTATATGTTGTGTCTATGTAATTGGCGAGATGGGTCTTGGCACACAACCGTGGGTCAGGTGAATATGCCCGGAACTCCATTACTGGAGGCGTGGTACCTGGTCTAGTTTGTTTGACCAGTCCTGAATGTGAAATGTGATACAGTCCAATGACTCTGTCATGCTGTCCAGCCTCAGAAGGTGGAGGGACTGTACCCTTTGAGCTGACACTAGTGCCATGAGCATGACTGATTTCAGTGTAAGTTGTTCCAGCGTGAGTGACCTGGGTGGTGGCCATCCCCTAAGGTACGTCAGTACAATGCTGACATCCCAGATCTGAGTGTACCTAGGCCTAGGGGAATTGGTGTTAAAAATGCCCCTCATGATTTTGACCACTAGTGGATGGGACCCCCAAAGTCAGTTGTCCTGCTGCTGGAACCAAATAAGCTGACAACGCACTCCTGGCTGTATTAATGGCGCTGTAGCTGAGTCCTTCCCGATGTAATCCAACCAGAAACTCCACAACACTGGTGGCTGTAGTTGTAGTGTAGGTAGTTCCTGTTTTGGAGCAATACCGTCCCCATTTTCTTATGTTCGTCAGGTATTGTCTCCTGGTGGACTCCCGGTGGGATGCGGTCATCATGTTGATGGCGTCCTCAGACAGTCCCCAGGCCCAGTAGAGGTCTATTTAGAATCTGCAAGCCAGGAGATTGACTCTGTCATGGCACGGGTGACTAATGCCTGACACTGGGTGGATTAATAACTCTCGACTGCTGGGGAATTCCAACGGTGTTTCAACAGCCATGTCGAAGGCCACTGGGAACCATGGCTGTGTAGGCCAGTCAGGTATTATCAAGATTCCTGAAGCGGAATCCAATTGAATCTTGCGCAATACCCGACTGATGAGGCAGAAGGGAGGAAAAGCATAAAAGAACATTTTTCCCCCAATGCAGCGAGAATGCATCAACTGCTGCTGCCTCAGGGTCTGGTTCCCAAGCGACATACGTTGGTACCTGGTGATTCAGCCTGGATGCAAATAGATCGATATCTGGTGTGCCGTATTGCTTTGTAATTTCAGCAAATATTTTGGGATTTAACATCCATTCGATGTTATCATTGAATCTGCGTGACCTGGTGTCTGCCACTGTATTTTTGCTTACCTGGTAGGTAAGTTGCTGATAACCAAATATTTCTTTTCAACACACCATTGCCAGATTAGGTTGGCCAAATTGTCACACGATATCGACTTTACACCACCCATGTGGTTGATATAAGCCACCACCGTGGTATTATCTAATTGCAACCGGACATGTGCATGATGCGTATTAGATGAATATGCTTTTAACCCATAAAACGCACCCAACATTTCTAAGTAGTTGATACCCCGTGTCTGTAGGCAAGATGATTCAAATTTAGTCCATCTGCCCCATGTGCTGGATTGCATGTTAGTTGCTCCCCAGCCCAAAGCACTGGCATCCGTTTGAATGGTTAATACTGGGTTGGTGATTATTATGGGACTGGAGCTGAGCCTTACGTTCCTTGCCCACCATTGTAACTCTGGAATGGATTCAGCAGTTAAACTCATAGCTCGGTCAAAGTGACCTGAGTTTTTGCTTTAGTGCATGCACTTTTGCTCTTTGCAAATTTTGATAGTGCAAAGGCCCAAATTGTACAGCTGGAAAAGCTGCTACCATTTTGCCAATAACTCTAGCTACCTCCCATATGGTTGGCTGATGTTTATTCATGAGTTCGTTGCATGATAGTGCCAATTCTGATGCTTTCCCCTTCGGCAGAGTTACAATCATGCGAACAGTATCAATCGTAAATCCAAGATAGTCCATGGCAGTGGACGGTGTAAAATTGGATTTATCTGGATGTATGACAAACCCCAAAGTTTCAAACAAAACGTTTGGTGGCTGCTACTGCCAAAATGGCTGTCTCCAAGGTTTTCCCTACTATTAAAATGTCGTCTAAATACGCCATGACTATATGCTTTTGTTTCCTCAACAATGCCAAGGCAGGTTTTAAGA
The DNA here is from genome assembly GCA_035221665.1 of Okamejei kenojei. Classification (NCBI taxonomy): domain Eukaryota; kingdom Metazoa; phylum Chordata; class Chondrichthyes; order Rajiformes; family Rajidae; genus Okamejei; species Okamejei kenojei. The sequence continues at coordinate 52,460,092 of CM069138.1, forward strand.
TTTTAGTGAACAGCCTTGGAGCGGAGGTTAGCCCATTTGGTAAGGCTTTAAATTGCCATAGCTGTTTCATCCAGATAAATTTTTAAGTATTTACGATGCTCCTTGTGTATGGGTACTGAGTAGTAGGCATCTTTTAAATCAATGCTTGCTAGAAAGTACCCTCTAGAAACCAATAGTCTGGCTGTTTCAAAAGTATCCATCTTGAAATGTATATACCTGACAGACTTGTTTAAAGTAGTTAAGTCAATGATGATGCGACGTCCACCATCTTTTTTGATTTTAGTGAAAATATTAGACACAAATTCCAAAGGTTCATGTTTTGTTCTTTCAATGACACCTTTTGCTTGTAACCTCATCAGTTCAGCTTGATCCTCTTGTTTCTCTTTGACTGAGAGGGTGAATACCCTTTTGGGTATATGCTGAACTGGTGGAATGTTTTCATGAACAAAGTCAATTTTGTAGCCATGAACGCTGCTGAGTATATACTTGTCATTAGTGATGGATTCCCATGCATCCAAAAACAAGTGCAATCTCCCCCCTGTTAGTATCGAGCCCCTACTGCTCATATGCTGAGAGGAACCAGAACCCACCTACCTCCATGGTTATTGGTGCTTCTTCTGCCTCTTCGCTGGGCGATGAGGCGTCTGCTGGCTGTAGAGGGTTGATGTTGATGTTGATGTTGTTGGGGGTGGCGCATTTTCCATGGGGTCCGCTCTGGGCCCTGGCCTAAAAAAGGCTTACGGGGAATGGTTGCGGACCCCGAGCTTTCACCAGTCCCATAGTGTGGTCGACGACTGGTGGACGCCATGGGGTACTGCCGCCTGGGTTTGTTAGGTCTGCTCGGTCCCATACCTGCCCTCACGAGACCAAAGGTCTTGGATTCTTCCTCTAGGTCTTTCACCTTTTTTGGAAGGTCTTTCCCAAAGAGCAGAATAGGAGGTTCTGAACCCGGTGTTTTGCATAGTCCCGCAAATTTAGGGTTGAGGGCAGGCTTGATAATTTCCTTCCGTAAATTGTTTATTTCATATTGAGTGGTGCACAGCAGAGCTAATGTGTCTTGCTGATTTGTGGAGATGTCCGCACCATCAATGGACCGAGCATAAGGTGTTATTCCTGCAGTCAGGAGTTTAAGGATTTTCTGGAGCTTCAACTCCAGGTTCCTGAAGTTCTGCCCCAAATGTCCCCAAATTTGGCTGTTTACAGCGGGTACATTCAATGATGTACAATTTACTGGGGCTGTATATAGTTCAAGAGCCTCATTGACCACCTGTTCTTGTAGGGGTTTTGAGGACAGGTGGTTTAATGCTGGCTGCAAGTTTCGGCTCTAATGGCCGACCCGCTTGTGGAATGGCCCACGTAGCGGTTGACCACACCCAGCAGCTCTTCCTGATCCTGTACACCCTGCGTACTCCCGATATCTTCAGCCAGTGACCCCTCTTCTTGACCAGCCCAGACCTGGTCGCCAATGCTGCCTTCAAAAGAAGGTGAAGCAATGGCCAGTGCCGTAAAGGGCACTGCGGGTGTGCCTGAACTCCCTTGGCGAGGCTGCTGCTGCTCTCTCAGCAGATCTCGCTGGAGCAATTGCTCCATAAGCCGTTCCATGCGGCTTAGGCGGCTGCCTGTGTCGCTCTCGAGCGGTGAGGCATCTTCATCCGAATCGTCGGACACTACCGCCCGGTTCTGGCTGCAGGTACCTCCAGCCCGCTGCTCAGGCAGCACGAGCGGTGCTGGGCTCGGCTCGGTAGTTATACACGCCGCCTCTTGCCCCCCCTCCAAAGAGCATTTCTCAACGGAGGACGAACGGGGGCGAGCTGTAGATTTCTTTCCTCTGGCTTTGCTCATTCTTCTGGAACACAAGCACCACAGAGAAAAGACACACGGCCACGGTAAAACTTACCTGTCGGCCCGACTTTTCAAATTGTAGCGGGAGAGCCTTGAACTCCGTTCGTCGCGGGTGCACTGCATGAACGCTAAAGGTCGCGCATGCGTGCTGGACGGGGTCTTCAACGTAGTCACTCACGTGACTCCGAAGTAAAATTAATCTTTTGAAGCAGATCGAATGAATAGATGACATTTTGGGTTGAGACCCTTCTTCAGACTGAATTTGTGTCTATCTTTAGTATCTGGGTGATCTCCAAATGCTGTATCTCTAAACTAAACTTGATTCAAAATTAGTGATTTTTTTTTGTTCACTGAAGAAATGGCAGGCATGTTGGTGCAGTGTGTTTCATGCAGGATGTAGGAAGTCAGGGACACGGCTGGTGCTTCTGGAAACTACACCTGCAGAAATTTGTGTCCAGGTGCAGCTCCTGAAAAAAACATGTTGGGAAACTGGAGCGGCAATTGGATGACCTCGGGGCCATCCGGGAAAATGAGAGTTTCCTGGGCAAGTGCTACAGTGAGGATGTCACGCTGAGGATACAGGAAGAGCGAAGGTGGGAGATTGTGAGAAAGAGGAGTAAACATGAAGTACTGAAAACAGTTACACCCTCTTGGGAGCAGATGACATGACAAGTTTGACTGAAACCTGGTTATGGGTGGGTCAGGACTGGCAGCTCAATGTTCCGGGGTACAGGAGCTTCAGGAGAGACAGGGGTGAGGGAAAAAGAGGAAGGGGAGGGGCGATGGATTGTTGGTTAAGGAGGATGTCACGGCTGTGTTCAGAGGTGACATTACGGATGGTTCCTCTAGTGAGGCCATATGGGTGGAACAAGAATGGGATGATCACCTTGTTGGGGGTGTACTACAGACTCCCAAATAGTCAACAGGAATGAGAAGAAAACAAGTACCGGGAGATTGCAGACAGCTGCAGGTCAAATAAGGTTGTTGTAGTAGGGGATTTTAACTTTCCCAATATAGACTGGGAAAATCATAGTGTGAAGGGTTCAGATGGGGTGCAATTCCTCAAAAGTGTTCAGGAGAGTTTTCTTAAGCAATATGTGGAGGCCCCCACACATGAGAGGGCAACGCTGGACCTAGTATTGGGAAATTAGGAAGGGCAAGTCAATGAAGTGTGTGTGGAGGAGCCTTTTGGGATCAGTGAACACAGTTCAATTAAGTCTGAAGAAGGGTCTCGACCCGAAACGTCGCCTATCTCCTTCGTTCCTTAGATGCTGCTGCACCCGCTGAGTTTCTCCAGCTTTTTGTGTACCCTCAATTAAGTTTAAGATAGTTATGGATAGGGAAGGAGAGGCTCCACGTGTTAAAATGCTCAACTGAGTTAAGGCCAACTTTGGGGATACGAGGGAAGGTCTCGCTCAAGTTGACTGGAGCATGTTATTAGAAGGGAAAGGAACATCAGCCAAGTGGGATGTTTTTAAAAGTGCACTGAAGAAAGCTCGGGATGTGTATGTCTCCATTAGAGAAGGGCAAAGCAGGCAAACGTAAGGAAGCTTGGCTGACGAGGGAAATTGAGACGTTAGTCAAAAACAAGAAGGATGCATGGGACAGGTATAGGCAGCTGGGGTCAAATGCATCCCTGGAGGAGTTTCAGGAACCAAGGAGTAAATTAAAAAAGGTAAAAACGGGCCAGGAGATAGCTCTGATGGGTAGCATTGAGAACAATCCCAAAAGATTTTATAAATACCTAAGGGGGTAAAGGGTAACTGGAGAGAGAGTGGGACCTCTCAGGAATCAAAGTGGTCACCTCTGTGTGGAGCCACAGGAGATGGGCAAGGTCCTGAATGAGTATTTCTCCTCTGTATTTACCGAGAATAAACAGTAGGATGAAGGTAATTGGAGCAGTCACCAGAAGCGTCTTGAGAGCAGTCAAGGTTACTGTCGAATGAGTACTGAAGGTGCTGTCGTGTTTGAAGGTAAACAAATTTCCAGGGTCTGATCTGATATATCCGAGGACATTGTGGGAAACTAGAAAGGACATTGTGGGAGCACTGGTTGAAACTTTAGGAGTCGTCCTTAAATACGGTAAAGCCCCTGTCCCAATTAAGAAACCTGAACGGAAACATCTGGTGACCTTGTGCCCCACCCAAGTTTCCATGAGTCGCCAGAGGCTTTCGTCACTCGCATGGAAAGCCTCAATCGAAGCGTGAGCTGTATCTACTGACCAAAGATCCTACAGGATCTTTGCTAACGACCGCACACACACACACACATCGCGTAGGTGGGGGCCAGGGGACAGTGGAGGAGCAGTGTCTGCGCTATGAAAAGGAAGGTAAACAGCTGCCACAGAGCACGGTAAGTCCTTTAGCGAGCATGGGGGGGGGGTGGGGGGGGGGGTGGAGAGAAGGGGGAGAGAAGGGGGAGAGAAGGGGGAGAGAAGGGGAAGAGAAGGACAGAGAAGGGGAGAGAGGGGGAGAATGGGAGAGAGAAGGGGGGAGAAGGGGAGAGAGGAGGAGAAGGGGATAGGGGGGAAAAGGAGTAGAGATAGTTTTAAGAAGTTTAATAAAGTTAGTGGGAATTTTACGTTCCGGCGGGTCTTCTAGGTCCTGAAAACCAAAGATCCTATTGGGTCTTTGCTGAAAACTCCAATGAGCCAATCAAAATGGCTGGACAGCGAAGGAGATTGCCTTCGACTGCCTGTAAGTAAATAGCAACCCCACTCCACTTGCTTCGACCAAATGGCAACCTATTTTTAGTCGAGGCCGGTTTTGATTTTGTTGAAATAATCGCAGGAACATAGAAGAAGCCTCGACTACGCGGACACCACTTTTGACCATTAGGGAGAGTGACCAAAACCTCCGGGAACCTCACGGAAACCTTGGGTGGGTCGCAAGGTCACCAGAGGTTTCTGTTCAGGTTTCCTAAGTGAGACAGGGGCATAATGGTGCTGAAAGACTGGACGGTGGCAAATGTTGTGCCTCTTTGCAAGAAGGGCTGCATGGAAAATGCAGGGAAGTTGATAAGTTACTGGAGATGGGATATACAGGCATTCTGAGAGATGGGATATACAGGCATTTGGATGGGCAAGGGCTGATTAGGGATAGTCAGCATGGTTTTGTACGTGGGAGGTTCTCTATTGGTAGAGAAACACTCTCGCTTCCCACATAATTTATCCATAACAAAATATACAGGTTGCAAGGAAATTTCTAAAGGCATTTTATGATAATAGCTGTTAAATCCGACTATACCCATCTGACAGGTTAAACATTACACTAACTGACAAGAGATGGTGAAAGGACATAACTGCAGCAAATGTTCTTTTGGTAAGATGTTTAAAGGTGTCAAAATGCCACATTACTGGACATTCAGATTCGATGTACGTGTTGTGAACAGCAATGAAGATACCCAGTTTGTCCGCACCAGATTAAAAAAAAATTATTGATAAACGCTGTTTCCATCATTCCCACTTCAGAACTAACGTTAAAATTTCAACTGAAATATCTCATGACCAAATTTGTGATATATATGACCGACTGTAGAAGTAAAACCTGGATAAATCCAACGTATAGTTGTGAATGTTGCTCATTAAATAACTACAGTACTGATACTCCATATTAAGAACATTGATTTGCCGTTAAAATTAGTTCGGTAATAACGTGTCAACGGTAGCAGTGACAATCGAACACTGCGGTTTTAATGTTTCACATGCTCACAATTTAATGAATCCATCTTTATGGACTAAAACAAATAATAACATTGGGAATTAAAACACATTTGATTGCATTCCGTTATCAAACATAGTCAATGTTCGCTCTGAAGACATTTCCAGCACAATAGGGTCAGGGAGGGGGGGAGGTGTAAATCAGTGTGGGGGTGGATAGATGGCGGGGGGGGGGGGTTGAGAAGGCAATCGGTGAGGAATGGATGGATTGAGGCAGGCAAATCAGTACGTGTTGGTTGGAGTATGTAAAATTGTGAGCGGAGCGCACGGGGGATGTCAGTGGTGTTGAATGGGGGGATCAGTATGGGATGGATGGGGGGGGGATCAGTACAGGATGAATGGCGGGTTCAGTACAGGATGAATGGGAGTAGAAAAAAATGCTGGAGAAACTCTGCGGGTGAGGCAGCATCTATGGAGCAAAGGAAATAGGCAACGTTTTGGGTTGAGACCCTTCTTCAGACTGTTCCCCCCATTCTTCTTGAATGGAGGGATCAGTACAGGACGGATGGGGGGGGAGGGGGTCAGCGCAGGATGAAAGGGAGGATCAGTACAGGATGAATGGGAGGATCAGTACAGTGTCGATCGGAAGATCTGTGCAGGATGAATGGAGGATCACTACAGGATGAATGAGGGGTTCAGTACAGGATGATGGGGGGTTCAGTACAGGATTAATGGGGGGTTTCGCCACAAAGGGCCACATCTAACTCCCTCTTAAATATAATTCCCGCTTAAATATAGCCAATGAAGTGGCCTCAACTACCTTCTGTGGCAGATAATTCCAGAGACTCACCACTCTCTGTGTGAAAAATGTTTTCCTCATCTCGGTTCTAAAGGAATTCCCCCTTATCCTTAGACTGACCCCTTGTTCTGGACCTCCCCAACATCGGGAACAATCTTCCTCCATCTAGCCTATCCAACCCCTTAAGAAATTTGTAAGTTTCTATAAGATCCCCCCTCAGTCTTCTAAATTCTAGCGAGTACAAGCCAAGTCTATCCAGTCTTTCCTCATATGAAAGTCCTGAATCCCAGGAATCAGTCTGGTGAACCTTCTCTGTACCCCCTCTATGGCAAGAATGTCTTTTCTCAGATTTGGAGACCAAAACTGTACGCAATTATCCAGGTGTGGTCTCCCCAAAACCCTGTACAACTGCAGTAGAACCTCCCTGCTCCTATACTCAAATCCTTTCGCTGTGAATGCTAACATATCATTTGCTTTCTTCACTGCCTGCTGCACCTGCATGCCTACTTTCAATGATTGGTGTACCATGACACCCAGGTCTCGTTGTATATCCCCTTTTCCTAATTTGCCACCATTAAGATAATAGTCTACCCTCCTGTTTTTGCCACCAAAGTGGATAACCTCATATTTATCCACATTATACTGCATTTGCCCACTCACCCAGCCTATCCAAGTCACCTTGCAGCCTCCTAGCATCCTCCTCACACCTAACACTACCCCCCAGTTTAGTGTCATCCGCAAACTTGGAGATGTTGCATTCAATTCCCTAGTCCAAATCAATAATATATATTGTAAATAGCTGGGGTCCCAGCACTCAGCCTTGCGGTACCCCACTAGTCACTGCCTGCCATTCTGAAAAGGACCCGTTTACTCCTCCCCTTTGCTTCCTGTCTGCCAGCCAGTTCTCTATCCACATCAATACTGAACCCCCAATATCGTGTGCTTTAAGTTTGTATACTAATCTCTTATGTGGGACCTTGTAGAAGGCCTTCTGAAAGTCTAGATATAACACATCCTAGATATAGCACATCCTTCACATGAATGGAGGGATCAGTGCAGGATGAATGGGGGATTGGCAGGATTATTAATGTGAGGTGGATAGGGTGATCAGCAGAGGATGAATAGATGGGGGGGGAGAAGATAGGGAGAGGAGCATAGGGGATGTCAGTGTGGACTGAATAGAGGCGGGAATGTGGATCAGTGCGGGATGGAGAGGAGTGGTCTCAGGATAAGGGGGGCGTACAAGAGAGAGAGAGAGAGGGGGGGAAGGGGCAGAGGAGGTGGGGAGGAAGGAAGGTCAGCGCTCCTCTGACAACATCACCCTGCTGCCTTGGCCGTCCCTACCCACCGCCAAGTGCCACCGCCAAAGGGGGAGGCAGTTGGGATCTCCTCGCCACCGCCTCCCCTCCTCCGCCAGCCAAGAGCAAGGCTCGGGACCGAGCGGTGCAACTCAAAGATCCGATAGCTATAGGATCTTTGGTGCAGCCTCATCAGACGGTGGAAGGAGGCCTCCCCCTCCCTCCCTCCTCCCGTTTTGAAAGCAGTTATCGCCATTAGCGAATTTGCAAGCAGCGGCCACTATCAGAGTGGGTGGGGTGCGGGAGGAAGAGGAGGTGGAGCCGCTGTCATGGCCGCTGCGGGGCCCGCCATTTGCTCCAACCCTTCATCACCACGCACCTAATATCTTTGCCCCACACGACAGCCATTGCCGACAAGAAACGTCACGTTCCTTTTCTCCAGAGATGCTGCCTGACTCGCTGAGTTACTCCAGCTTTTTGTGTCTATCTTCGGTAAAAACCAGTATCTGCAGTGCCAAGCCGGACGAAATGACTCGGCATTTAGGTTGCCCGGTGGCACTTTGGGTGATCATTTGCACCCGGGCAACCGCTAATTTCAAGCCCTGTTTAATAGGAATCCGAGGGGTAACTTTTTCACACAATGGGTGGTGGGTGTATGGGACAAGCTGCCAGAGGAGGTATTTGAGGCTGGGACTATTCCATTGTTTAAGAAACAGTTGGACAGGTACATGGATAGGACAGGTTTGGAGGGATATGGACCAAGCACAGGCAAGTAGGCCTGGTGTAGCTGGGACATTGTTGGCCAGTGTGGACTAGTTGGGCCAAAGGACCTGTTTCCACACTGTATCACTCTATGACTCTATGACTCTATACAGCATGGACACCACACCTCAGCTCATAGATTCCATGCTGAGCATCAAGAAGCAGAGAAGAGAATATAGATCTTGTACAGACAGATGAGATTGATTGGCCTAATGCTCGATACAGACATTATGGACCAGATGATGATGATACTTTATTGTCACATGTTCCTAGGTACAGTGAAAAACTGCTTTGCAAACATGAAAATCGTACTATGGATAATCAGAATCATGGATAAGTACGAAAGTGCAACGATTGTTCAAGTTCAAATTTATTGTCACATGTACCAATTAAAGTAGAGTGATATTTGAGTTACCGGCCATACAGCCATACTAAGTGAAAAGCAACAATTCACACAGCCACATAAAATGATTTTTTTTTTTTTTGGAATGATAATATTTTTATTAGAAGCATGTACATATCATATTCAAAACACATTTTGTAGATCAATTACATATTGTCTATAGATGGGATTCCAACTATCAAATTAATAGCGGTCTTCATTTATCAATTGTATATTAACTCTGCTTCTATTTGGTTTTTTTATATAGATAGAGAATAAGAAGAAGAAGAAAAAAAGATACAGTAAAAAAGAATGGAATAATTTACCGATAATACAATTTTGGAGATAGGTCCGTAGGTTATAAAACATAACTATTCATCTAATCCTGAGTTCGAGCTTCAGTCGGACTCCCGTGCTGGACCAATTTACCCTTTCAAAAAGTCAATAAATGGAGACCATATTCTAGCAAATAATTCTTGTTTGTAAATTAAGACAAGTCTGGTTCTTTCCAAATGTAAGGTCTCCGACATTTCCATATCCACATTTTAATTGTGGGGGTTGTAGGACCTTTCCAAAATGTTAATATTATTTTTTTCCCAGTTATTACACTATAATCAAGGAAGTGTCTTTGGCTTGTTGTAAGTTTTAGGCTCTGTTCTGATATTCCTAATATTATTAGTGTTGAGTCGGGATCCAATTGGATATTGACAAATTCAGAAATTATTCTAAAAATATCTGTCCAGAAATTTTTGATTTTTATACAATTTACAAAGGCCTCTGAGTGCTGACATTTATCACAGGTGGGAGAGATATGTGGGAAAATTCTATTTACTTTTGTTTTAGAGTAATGCAGTCTATATAATACTTTAAATTGTATTAAAGAATGTCTGTCATTTAACGAGCATTGATGTATATGTTGCAGACTTTCGTCCCAAATATCTTTCATTATAGGCTGGCCTAATTCATTTTCCCATGTTTGTCTATATAATTCCGTTGGCGGGATCTCACTATCTAAGAGAGTATTATAAATAAGAGATATTAATTTATCTGTATTAGGATGTTTATTCAAACATTCATCAATAGTTTCTGGTTGTCTAGTTCTATAATCTTGCATATTTGATTTAACATAATCTCTAAATTGTAAATATCTAAAAAAGTTATTTGAGTGTAGTCCATAATTCTGTTGTAACTCCTGAAATGAAAGAAAAATGCCTTTCCTATAAAGATGTCTCACCTTTTAAATTCCATTATTTTTCCATTGTGTAAAACCTTTATCCAATAGAGGGTTTAAATAAAGGATTGTTTACAATGGGAAGAAAGAGTGATAAATTATCCAATTTTAAAGTCTTTTTTAATTGTTTCCAAATTCGTATACCACTATATATTATAGGGTTTTCATTATAGGTTTTTTTAAATTCCGTTTTGTGGGAGCTAACAGAATCGAGCCAATTTCAAAAGGCAAGCAGTCTTCCTTTTCCATCATTAACCAGTCTGGTTGTTGGTCCATTTCTTCCAACCAAAAGTTCATTTTTTTAATATTGACTGCCCAGAAATAAAACAAAAAATGTGGTAAAGCTAATCCTCCATTTGTCTCGGATTTACATAAATGTTTTTTGCTTATTGTATGATTCTTATAATCCCAAATAAAACTTGTGACAATAATCAACTTTATAAAAAAAAAAATTTGGGAGATACATTGGAATTGATTGAAAGAGGTACAATAATTGCGGGAGAAAGATAATTTTTATAGCATTAATTCTACCAAACATTGGGATAGGTACTGTCTTCCAATACTTAATATTCTTATGTAGTTTATTCAGAAAAGGTGGGAAATTTAATTTAAATAAAGAAGTATATGTCTTAGTCACATAAATTCCTAGATATTTAAAATTTTCATTTACTTTTTTTATTTTTTATTTTTTATTTATATTTTTATTGGAAGCAATGTACAGTAGTATAAACTGCGGCATATGACAAAATACATTTTGTGTACACCTTCTATTTTAAATTAACAAGAAAGAGATAGAACAATATAGAAAGAATGAGAAAAAGAAAGAGTGAGGGAAGTAGTGATGTGTAAACCCCTAGACTACCAGATGTGCAGTCCAGGGGTGAACAAGTGATAGCCTATAGAAAAATAAAGACAAAAACCCATAAAATAATGAAAAAAGAAAGAAAAGAAAAAGAAAGGAAAAAAAGGGACCCTTATGTGTGGATATACCTGCTTCATATCTCACCACACCCATCACCCAGTTCGTGAATCGGTTTATTTCCAGAGTTGTGTTGCACCATACTATACTTGTAATCAATAAATGTCTTTAAAAATTGTTCTGATTTTCCTGCTAAGACGAGTCTCATATCTTCAAGATGTAACAGCTCAGACATGCTTGTGATCCACATTTTAAGCGTTGGGGTGGATGCATCCAAAATTTAAGTATACGTTTTTTTGCCATTATCAGGCCGTAGTTAAGGAAACGTCTTTGAAATATTGATAACTCAGAGCAGGCACCTCTTGTTCCAAAAATAATCAATTCTGTATGGGGGTCCAGTTTTGTTTTTAATAATTTTGTGAAGATTTCAAAGATTTCTTTCCAAAATTTATGGAGTTTCATGCAGGAAGCGAAGGAGTGTGTTATAGTTGCTTTGTGAGATAAACATTTGTCACAGATGGGGGATACATTTGGAAAAATTTTGTTCAGTTTAGTTTTCGAGTAATATAGTCTATGGAATATTTTAAATTTGATTAGAGTATGTCTTACATTAATCAAATAGTTATGTACATGTAGAAGATATTTATCCCATCTGTTTTTGGGAATTTTTAAACTTAATTCCTGTTCCCACTCTCTTCTAATTGCATCTGAGGATGGAATTTCTATATTTAGAATGATATTATACAAGTATGATATTAAATTATTTGGCTGCGTTTCTATTCATACCTTCATCTAATATATCTGGCATCAGAGTTTGATATTCGTGTATATATATATATTTTCAAATAATCCCGAATTTGAAGATATCTAAAATTGACCAAGTATTACCTCTCAGATTGTATTTGGATTATAATTTCTGAAATGATAAAGGTTTCCCAATTCGTACAAATCTCCAATCTTTTTGATTCCTAGTCTTTCCCAGTGAGTAAACATTTTATCTATAATAGATGATTTGAACGACAGATAATTAGCTATAGGAGAAAGAAGAGATACATTTCTTAATTTAAGAATAAGTTTTACTTGTAAGGTCGTAAGGTGCTATGAATAATCGGATTTTTCTTGTATATTGTAATTTTCACCTTTATTGGGGAGAGAAGGATCGCGCCTATGTTAAAAGGTGAAAATCCTCTCTCTCCATTATTAACCACTCTACCTGTTGGGCTGAATTGTCCAACCAGTAAATTACATTTTTAATATTCACTGCCCAGTAATAGTACAAGAAATTGGGGATTGCCAGTCCACCAAATTCTTTGGGTTTACATAGATGTCGTCTATGAATTCTCTGTGATTTATAATCCCCAAACAAAATTTGTGATGTTGGAGTCAAGTTTTAAAAAAAAAAAATTAGGTAGATATATCGGTATTGCTCGAAATAAGTAGAGAATTTGTGGGCGAAAAATCATTTTTATGGCATTTATTCTGCCTATTAGTGACATCGGAAGTGTTTTCCAGAATTGAATCAAAGCATTTAATTTAGTAGCTAAAGGCAGGAAGTTTACATTAAATAAATAATTATATTTTCTGGTTACTTGGATACCCAAGTATTTAATTTTTTCTGTAGCAATTCTAAAAGGGAATTTTAAAAGGTGTGTCGACTCTTGGGGTTTTATCACCATGATTTCACTTTTGTTCCAGTTTATTCTATATCCTGAGAAATAACCAAATTCCTCTAATAGATTTAATGTATTTGGTATTCTAACTTGCGATCTTGTAATATATAGTAATACGTCATCTGCATATAATGATATTTTATTATTGGTATGTTTAGTATTATATCCATGAATATTCGGATGCCTTCTTATACTTTCCGCTAAGGGCTCACTTGCAAGAGCAAATAGCAGGGGTGATAATGCACAACCCTGTCTATTGCCCCTGTATAGGTGAAATTTTGGAGAAAGTATGTGGTTGGTCAATATTCTAGCAGTTGGTCTGTCGTATATTAATTTTATCCATGAAATAAAAATTCTCTCCCATTTGAAATGTTTGCAGTACTTTGAATAGATATTACTTCTTGGTCAAATGCTTTTTCTGCATCCAGTGAAATAATTGATAAGTCTCCTTCAATTTTGTGTGAATACATTATATTAAAAAGACGTCTCAGATTATTAAATGAATGTCTCTTGGGTATAAACCCCGTTTGATCCACATTTATTAATTTACTAACGTATTTGCTTAATCTTCTTGCCAGAGTTTTTGCTGGTATTTTATGACCTGTATTTAATAATGCAATAGCTCTGTATGAACCAGGATCTTCTAGGTCTTTATCTTTTTTGGGTATGAGTGTAATAGTTGATTCCGTTAGTGTTTCTGGTAGTGTCTGTTCTTTAAATGCATATGTATAAAGCTTGTGTAAACGTGGTGAGATTATCTCATAAAATCTTTTATAAAATTCATTACTGAATCCATCTGGTCCCGGTGTTTTACCATTCTTCAGTGAATTTATTGTTTCGTCTATTTCTTTAATTGAAACCTGTGCTCCTATTTCCTCTTGTTCCAACGGATTGAGTTTTGAGAGATTGCAGTGGTCCAGAAAGTTAATAATTTTAATATTGTCTGTTGTTGTTTTGGATGTATATAAATTTTGATAGAATTGAGCAAATATTTTATTAATGTCTTTAGGCAGCGTTAACAATTCACCTTTATCTGATTTGATTTTTAGAATAGTATGATCCTTTTCCACCTTTTTCAGCTGACGTGCCAGAAGTTTATGTGGCATCAAATTCGAAAGTTTCCTGTTTGTAATTTGAAATAATCTGATGAATCTTGCCGATAGAATTCGGTTTAGTTTAAATTTCAGTATTGTTATCTTGTTGTGTTTATCTATAGTTGGCTCTTTCGCATTTTCTAGGTCCAGTTGTCTAATTTGTTCTACTAGTTGCAATTGTTCGATCCTTTTCTTTTTATTTTGAAAAGCTTGGTATGAAATAATAGAACCTCTGATAAACGCCTTAAAAGATTCCCATAATAGGGGGGTGAGATGTCTGGGGTATTGTTAGTCTCAAAGAAAAGTTCCATCTGTTGTTTTAAGTATATATAACTGTCCGGGTTGTTTAAAATTTGGGAATTGAACCAGCAAAACAATTTTTTATTGAACATTCCTTCTAGTTTTAGAAAAAAGGTTAACGGAGAGTGACCAGAGATGACACTATTATGATATTTAGGATTAGTTGTAAAGGGAATTAATTTCATGTCCACTGGGAAATAATCAATGCGTGTATAGGTTTTATGTACCATTGAATAAAAGGAATACTCCCTTCCAGCTGGGTTTGCGATCCTCCATACATCTGTTATATTTGTGTTTTTTTATGTATGTATTTAAAAGTTCACTGGATTTTGATTTTATATTAAGTCTCTTTTGTTGCACAGATTTATCCAGATATTGATCCAGAACACAATTGAAATCTCCCCCAATTATCACATTTTGATAATTGAACTCAGAGATTATATTCAGGATTTTATTAATAAATTGTGGATTATCAAAATTAGGAACATAAATATTTATAAATATATATGAATGGAGTAGAGTATATCTCTCCAGTAACTATAACATACCTCCCCTCTTTATCTGCTATGGTATTCTTTAGTTTAAATGGTATGCCTTTGCGAATTATAATTACGGTACCTCTAGATTTAAAGAGATAGGAGGAGTGATATGTTTGGCCGATCCAATTTGCCTTCAGCCTTGTCTGAGCGTGGAGTTTCAAGTGTGTTTCCTGTAAAAAAAATTATATCGGCATTGAGTGATTTTAATTGGGCAAGAATCTTACCCCTTTTAATTAGCTCATTAGCACCCCTTATGTTCCAGCTACAAAATGTCATTAGTCCAATTTTCTTTTACGTGTCGTCCTGCATTGGCACCTTTATGTCAGATGGTGCAACACAATACCTCAAGCCTCTGGGTGTTGGGTGGGTACTCACAGCTACTAGACTCTGTTGGTATATCCCTTGTAAAAGTGCCCTTACAGAAAAATCAGAAAAAGTGCTGAATAACATAGAAATAGTGACAATACAGTATTTAAAAAGAAAACTACTGCAAGAATATAAACACCAAATGGTGGGGAAAACAATCTTGCAACCTTCCGTAGATGTTAAGTTACATTGAGCTCCGTTCCCTTAAACAAATATTGTAAAAAAGAAGGAACAATTCAAAACCGGGTAATATAGAGAAAACCATCAAACATGTAGTTCTACTTAAATTTTCAACTGGACAAGTATTTAATATTTACTAACAATTACTATATTAAACTTTGCAAGCAAAGCCCAGTATATTTCAGTAAGAAACTGCTGGTCGGAAGGGGTTAACCAAAATTACACTCTTGGCTACTTGCCAACTGTTTCATCCCCATCCCTTCCAGCTTGGTTCCTTGTTAGTTTATCTTAAGCATAACTGTGAATTTGTCTGCCCGAATCGATTACGCATATTTTAGTTTATTAGTATATTAGTGTCATATTCCAATATATTTAATTCGCAATCATAAATCTACATGTTCATTGTCGACTTAAAAAAAAAGAGCCCACCCCAGAAAATTGAATAATTATTTGGTTATACTAGTACGTTTTAGATTAGTATACATAAGTTAGTTCAGTTATTTATGTGTTAGTATATGATTATAAATATATTTTTATTAGTAAGTTATTACTTTCAACCCCATTTAATTAAACTTTTCTGTGTTGCGTAATTGCATTTTTTTTAAAGTCTTTTGTTCGAAAAAGTTTGTCCTTGAGTTTGCATTCCAATGTCGATAAGGTGGCTAGACTTCACCACGTGTAGTTTTCGGCCATCTTATCGAGAACATTTATAGTTATATTTATTTAAAAACTCATATTTTCTCAGCTTCCCCTATCCAAATATTTATAGCAATTAAACCTCCTAATAACCGTGATATTTAACTTATCCTTTAATGTCCTTTGTTAGCTCTTGTGCGTATTTAAATGCTTCTTCTGGATCAGTAAAGACGCGCTCCAAGTTAGTGTATGTGATCCTCATTTTTGCAGGGTAAGTTATCCCATATCTTAAGTTCGGAATTCCTTTCAGGATCAATCTTATCTTTGTAAAAAAGGGCCCGTTTCTTAGCCACTTCTGCTGGGTAGTCTCTAAAGAATCGCACTGTTTCAGCTTCAAACGTCAGATTTGTTGCGAATGGATTTTTTTTCATAATGTCTTCAAGAGCTGCTATGTCATGAAATTTCATGATAATCTGTCTTGGAGGGGGTCCTGGCCTCGAATGTGCTCTCTGAACTTGATGTGCAACATCTATTTTCAGTTTGTCAGACAGCTTGATACTTGTTTAAGTAAGTTGGCAGTGAACTCCCGGGGGTCCATTCCAGTCTCCTTTCCTTCTCTCACTCCAACTATCCTTAAATTCTGCTGTCTTGACCCAGCTTCAAGATCAAGATATTTGTTGGTCATTCTAGCCAATTGCCTAGAAACACGGTCTTGATCTTCTCTCATTCTCTTCATCTCTTCAGAAATTTCCTTCATCACAGTTTCCAGATCTTTAATAACAGTGCTGTGTTCTTCAGAAGTAGTGAGAACCGGCTCCAACTTTTCATTGTAACCTTCTTCAACCCGTTCAATTTCTGCTTTTAGCTCGGTCTCTACTTCATCAATACGTTGCTTTAGTGTACCGACTGTCTCAATAACTTTCTTATTCCCGAGCTTCATACTTGTATTCAGTGCAGAAATCTCCTTATGTAGCATATCAGCAAAGTATTTTACAGATGCTCTTATAGACTGTTCCATTTCTTTTGCCTTTGCTTCCATTTCAGCAACAGATCTTCGAGCTTCAGTTTCTTCTTCAGACCTTTCTGGTGTTAATTAGAAACATAGAAACATAGAAGATAGGTGCAGGAGGAGGCCATTCAGCCCTTCGAGCCAGCACCGCCATTAATTGTGATCATGGCTGATCGTCCGCTATCAATAACCCGTGCCTGCCTTCTCCCCATATCCCTTGACTCCACTAGCCCCTAGAGCTCTATCCAACTCACAATACACCCATAAATTCACAACTCTCTGGGTAAAAATGTTTTTTCTCAGCTCAGTCTTAAATGACCTCCCCTTTATTCTGAGACTGTGGCCCCTGGTTCTGGACTCACCCAACATTGGGAACATTTTTCCTGCATCTAGCTTGTCTAGTCCTTTTATAATTGTATATGTTTCTATAAGATCCCCTTCATCCTTCTAAACTCCAGTGAATACAAGCCTAGTCTTTTCAATCTTTCCGCATATGACAGTCCCATCATCCCAGGGATCAATCTCGGGAACCTACGCTGCACTGCCTCAATCACAAGGATGTCCTTCCTCAAATTAGGAGACCAAAACTGTACACAATACGCCAGATGTGGTCTCACCAGAGCCCCATACAACTGCAGAAGAACCTCTTTACTCCTGTACTGAAATCCTCTTGTTATGAAGGCCAACATTCCATTAGTTTTCTTCAGTGACTGGTGTACAAGGACATCCAGGTCTCGCTGTACCTCCCCCTTACCTAACCTAACCCCATTGAGATATAATCCCGCCCCCCTTGTTTTTGCCGCCAAAGTGGATAACCTCACATTTATCTATATTATACTGCATCTGCCACGCATCCTCCCCACTCACTCAACCTGTCCACGTCCCCCTGCAACCTCCTAACATCCTCTTCAAAGTTCACACTGCCACCCACTTTGTGTCATCCGCAAACTTGCTAGTGTTGCTCCTAATTCCCTCTTCCAATTCATTAATATATATGGTAAACTGTTGCGGCCCCAACACCGAACCTTGCGGCACTCCACTCGCCACTGCGGGACTTCATCAAAGGCTTTCTGAAATTCTAGATACACTACATCCACTGGCACCCACTTCATCCATTTTACTTGTCACATCCTCAAAAAAATTCCAGAAGATTAGTCAAGCATGATTTCCTTTTCATAAATCCATGTAGACTTGGACTAATCCTTTTCCTGCTATCCAAATGCTCCATTATTACCTCTTTAATAATTGACTCCAGCATCTTTCCCACCACCGAAGTCAGGCTAACTGGTCTGTAATTCCCTGTATTCTCACTCGCTCCTTTCTTGTGGGATAACATCCACAGATACTGATCCTGAATCTATTGAACATTGGAAAATGATCACCAATGCATCCACTATTTCTAGAAACACCTCTATGAGGACTCTGAGAAGGAGACCATCAGGCCCAGGGGATTTATCATCCTTCAGTCCCATTAGCTTACCCAATACTATTTCTTGCCTAATGAAAATTTATTTCAGTTTCTTCTACCCCCTTAGATCTTCTGTCCTCCAGTACATCTGGGAGATTGTTTGTGTTCTCCTTAGTGAAGACAGATCTGAAGTACCTATTCAACTCTTCTGCCATTTCCTTGTTGCCCATAATTATTTCACCCGTGTCTGCCTTCAAGGAACCCACATTTGACTTTGCTACTCTTTTTCCCTTAACATATCTAAAGAAGCTTTTACTGTCCTTCTTTATATTCCTGGCCAGCTTCCCCTCGTACTTCATCTTTTCAGCCTGTGTTTGCCGGTTTTGTTTCCTTCTGTTGTCCTATGAAAGTTTCCCAATCCTCTGGCTTCTGGCTACTCTTTGCTGTGTTATAACATCTTTTCTTTTCGTTTTATTCTATCCCTAACTTCTCTTGTCAGCCACAGTTGCCTCCTACACCCCTTAGAATCTTTCTTCCTTTTGGAATGAAGTGATCCTGCGTCTTCTGGATTATGCCCAGAAATTCCTGCCTTTGC
Source organism: Okamejei kenojei (assembly GCA_035221665.1). Classification (NCBI taxonomy): domain Eukaryota; kingdom Metazoa; phylum Chordata; class Chondrichthyes; order Rajiformes; family Rajidae; genus Okamejei; species Okamejei kenojei. Next base: position 52,478,780 of record CM069138.1, read on the forward strand.
TGTTCCACCGTCATTCCTGCTAGGATCCCTTTCCAGTACTTTGTTGTTTCAAGTGTTTTTCCCAACTTTTTAGCAAACAGTCTGGTCAGAGGTCTTGAAGTGAATCTTTGGGATAAATTCCTCTTTCTCATTTAAAAGTCATTTAAAAGTCCCGTTATTTTGCGGCGATTTCTGTTGACATCACTTATGCGACATCAAGCATCCCCGGAAATTATTTTTAAATCAGTCCCATCTGTTTTGCGCTTTTAGCGCATTAGTCGGGAGCGGAGCTGAATGCTGCATGGCGCCACGGAAGTCTTCATTGATTATTTTAAATGGGGATTGTTGCAATGTATGTAAATTGAGTTCTGTTATTGGCATGAATTCACTTTTATTCCAATTAATTCTATATTCTGAAAATAAACCAAATTGAGTTTAATAACTCGATTTACAGGTCTGGGATGCTAGTTTCTGGGTTTGTGATGTATATTAATACATCATCTGCATATAAAGAAATGTTATTAACGGTATCTTTAGTATTGTACCCATATATTTCTGGACGGGCTCTCACACTTTCTGCTAATGGACCAATAGCAAGGGTGAATAATAATGGGGATAGCGGGCATCCTTGTTTACAAACCTGTAGATAAGCTAAATTTAGATGATAACATTTGGTTTGTTAATATTCTAGATGTTGGGTTAGTATATAAGAGTTTAGTACTTGTTAGTATATAAGAGTTTAGTACATGTGCAGTACTTAGAAACATAGACATAGAAAACATAGAAAATAGGTGCAGGAATAGGCCATTCGGCCCTTTGAGCCTGCACCGCCATTCAATGTGATCATGGCTGATCAGCCAACACAGTATCTTGTACCTGCCTTCTCTCCATACCCCCTGATCCCTTTTAGCCACAAGGGCCATATCTAACTCCCCTCTTAAATATAGCCAATGAACTGGCCTCAACTACCTTCTGTGGAAGAGAATTCCAGAGACTTACCACTCTCTGTGTGAAAAATGTTTTCCTCATCTCGGTCCTAAAGGAATTCCCCCTTATCCTTAGACTGTGACCCCTTGTTCTGGACGTCCCCAACATCGGGAACAATCTTCCTGCATCTAGCCTGTCCAACCCCTTAAGAATTTTGTAAGTTTCTATAAGATCCCCCCTCAGTCTTATAAATTCTAGCGAGTACAAGCCGAGTCTATCCAGTCTTTCCTCATATGAAAGTCCTGACATCCCAGGAATCAGTCTGGTGAACCTTCTCTGTACCCCCTCTATGGCAAGAATGTCTTTCCTCAGATTTGGAGACCAAAACTGTACGCAATACTCCAGGTGTGGTTTCACCAAAACCCTGTACAACTGCAGTAGAACGTCCCTGCTCCTATACTCAAATCCTTTCGCTATGAATGCTAACGTACCATTGGGTTTCTTCACCGCCTGCTGCACCTGCATGCCTACTTTCAATGATTGGTATACCATGACACCCAGGTCTCGTTGCATCTCCCCTTTTCTTAATCTGCCACCATTCAGATAATAGTCTACCCTCCTGCTTTTGCCACCAAAGTGGATAACCTCACATTTATCCACATTATACTGCATCTGCCATGCATTTGCCCACTCACCCAGCTTATCCAAGTCACCTTGCAGTCTCCTAGCAGCCTCCTCACACCTAACACTGCCCCCCAGCTTCGTGTCATCTGCAAACGTGGAGATGTTGCATTCAATTCCCTCATCCAAATCATTAATATATATTGTAAATAGCTGGGGTCCCAGCACTGAGCCTTGCGGTACCCCACTAGTCACTGCCTGCCGTTATGAAAAGGACTTGTTTACTCCTACCCTTTGCTTCCTGTCTGCCAGCCAGTTCTCTATCCACATCAATAAGTTTGTATACTAATCTCTTATGTGGGACCTTGTCGAAAGCCTTCTGAAAGTCTAGATATAACACATCCACTGGTTCTCCCTTATCCACTCTATTAGTTACATCCTCGAAAAATTCTATAAGATTCGTCAGACATCATTTACCTTTCGTAAATCCATGCTGACTTTGTCCAATGATTTCACCACTTTCCAAATGTGCTGCTATCCCATCTTTAATAACTGACTCTAGCAGTTTCCCCACTACCGATGTTAGACTAACTGGTCTGTAATTCCCCGTTTTCTCTCTCCCTCCTTTTTAAAAAAGTGGAGTTACATTAGCTACCCTCCAATCCTCAGGAACTACTCCAGAATCTAAGGAGTTTTGAAAAATTATCACTAATGCATCCACAATTTCTGTGGCTACTTCCTTGAGTACTCTGGGATGCAGACTACCTAGCCCTAGGGATTTATTGGCCTTTAATCCATTCAATTTACCCAACATCACTACTCGGCTAACCTGGATTTCACTCAGTTCCTCCATCTTATTTGACCCCCAGTCCCCTGCTATTTCCGGCAGATTATTTATGTCTTCCTTAGTGAAGACAGAACCAAAGTAGTTATTCAATTAATCTGCCATGTCCTTGTTCCCCATGATCAATTCACCTGTTTCCGATTGCAATTCACTTGTTTCTAATCTCTTTCTCGTCACATATCTGTAAAAACCTTTGCAGTCAGTTTTTATGTTCCCTGCCAGTTTTCTTTCATAATCTATTTTCCCTTTCCTAATTAAGCCCTTTGTCCTCCTCTGCTGGACTCTGAATTTCTCCCAGTCCTCTGGTAGGCTGCTTTTTTTCTGGCTAATTTGTATGCTTCATCTTTTGTTTTTATACTAGTTATACTTGTTTTTATACTTCTCGTCCAGTTTAAAATTTCCCATCACCGAAAATAAATAGGGCCATTTATCATTTAGCATTTCACCAAATGCTTTTTCAGCATCTAACAAGATAATTGCTAGATCTGCGTTAGCTATTCTATTTGAATATATAATATTAAATAATAGTCTCAGATAATAAGATGAGTAACGTTTTGGAATAAAACCTGTTTGATCAGGGTGGATGTTATTAATCACTAAACTTAATCTATGTGCTAGAATTTTAGTTCATATTTTCTGATCAGTATTTAAGAGAGCAGTATTTCTCTATATGAGCCTGGATCTTCAAGGTCCTTATCCGTTTTTGGTATGAGTGTTATTGTAGATTTGTTTAAGGTTTCTGGCAGTTTCTGTTGAATAAAAGCGAACTTATACAATGTCTGCAGGCGTGGGGTATCAGATCATAAATTTTTAAATAAAATTCAGAGCTTAGGCCATCAGGACCTTTCCATTTTTTTAAAGATCTAATAGACTCTTCGATACCTTTTACTGTTATTTCAGCACCTAGTAAATCTCTCTCTTTCAGATCTAAACCTGTAAGATTACATTTATGTAGAAATGATTCCATTCCTGCAGAGCATTCTGTGTTTTGGTTGAGTAAAGTTTTTGATAGTATTGTAGAAATCTGTCATTGATGTCCTTCGGCAGTGTTAATATTTCTCCCATATCTGATCTAATTTTGTAAATTGTTTTTTCCCCATCCAGTTTTTGAAGCTGACGTGCTAATAGTTTTTGTGGTTGGTCACCGAATTCAAAATGTAATTGTTTAGTCTGCTGGTAAAGTTTTATGATTTGGTCTGAATATATTTCGTTTAACATATTCCAATACTGCAATTTCATTATGTTTTATCATAGATGGGGCAGCCGCATTTTCTATGTCTAATTGCCTTATTTCCATTTCCAGTATCTGTTGTTTAGCCCGATTCTCTTTATTTTGAAAGGCTTGGGAGGAGATTAATGCTCCTCGTACAAATGCTTTAAATGTTTCCCAGAGAAGGGAGGCAGAAGTTCCAGGGCAGTCATTAGCTTCAAAAAACATATTCATCTGTGTGATAAGATATTCATAACATACTTTTTCATTTAAAATTTGGGAGTTGGCTCCATTGTGTCTGTTTCTTGGTCATTCCATTTAGTTTAATCATAAATGTTAAGGGTGCATGGTCCGAGATTATAATATTATGATATTTTGAGTTGTAGGTAAATGGGATGAATTTGGAGTCTACTTAAAAATAGTGTATTCTTGAATAGGTTTTATGTACCGATGAGTAAAATGAGTATTCTCGTCCAGATGGGTTTCAATTCTCCAAACATTCTTGATATTAGTAGTATTGATATAGGAGTTTAGGAATTCACTTGTCTGGGATTTCAGTTTTCATTGTCTTGATGATCTGTCTAAATAGGAATCTAATGTACAATTTAAATCACCACCAATTATTAAATTATGTTGTGTAAATTCCGGGATAGTATTGAGTGGAAGTGGCGGCGCTGCCTTGCAGCTGCGGCTCGCCTGCAGTCCGTTTGTCTTAACTTTTTTTGTTTTATTTTGTCCCGCTGTTACAGTTTATTTCAGTTTATTTTAGTTGTGTATGTCTGGGGGGTGGGGGGTGGGTGAAACTTGTTTTTAGACTCTTCCTTCGGGGCGATGCGACTTTTCTTGCCGTATCCCCCATCTCTGTCTGCGCTGAGGCCGATCGCGGAGCTGACGGCCTCCAACAGGGACCGACCTCGAGGCTCCCGAGGCAGAGCCAGGACTTACCAATGTGAGGCTGGCCGACTTCGGGGCTTTGGTGGCGTTGTGACCCGACTTCCGACCGGACTTTGGAGACTCGGAGGCTCGGCCGCGGGCCCAGTTGTCTCGGCCGTGGGGACGGCATCGTCGGGAGCTCGCAGGTCACATGTTGGTGACCTGTTTTTCCGGAGCTCCCGCAACAACAGCTGCGTCCGCTGGACTGGAGGGCGGCAGCTTCGACCGCACCGGTCCGCGGTGTTTGCACCGGCCCGTTCACGGAGCTCGGATGTGGCCGCTGGACTTACCATCATCCGGCTGGGTCACAACATTCCGATGTTGTGGGGCCTGGATCGCCTCAGCGCAGAGGGAGAGCAAGGAGGGATGAGACATGGACTTTGGGACTTTTGCCTTCCATCACAGTGAGGAGGTGCCTGGTGGACTTACTGTGGTGGATGTAAAACTGTGTTGAGTGTGTGTTTTGTTATTTATTCTATGTATGACTGCAGGCTAAACCATTTTGTTGTACTGAAAAGTGCAATGACAATAAATTGAATCTGAATCTGAGTGTTTTCTTGAAAAAAAAAGGGCTATCAAAATTTGGTCCATAAACTTGAAGAAGAATCACTTTTTAAAAATATAACTCATCTTCTAATATAATACATCTAGCGTCGATATCTGCTATAGTTGATATATGTTTAAAAGGTATACCTTTATGGATTAATAATGCAACCCCTCTAGACATGTGAGAATACGTTTTAGCAATCCATTTTGCTTTAATCTATGTTGCGCTTCCTTTTTAAGATGAGTTTCTTGAAGGAATATTATATCTGCTTTAAGTGATTTTAAATGTGCTAATACTTTACCTCTCTTGATTGGTTAATTAATTCCCTTAACGTTCCAACTACAAAATGTAATTCCTTCACCCCCAATTTTCATATTAACGTCTTGCATCTTATGGTTAGGGTGGTCTCTAAAAGAGTAGATGGTTCAGCACACTAAACCCGACATTACACCCGAACATCAGATAGATGAATTTTAGATCTCGTAGGTCTTCCTAAACACCTCCTAAAATAATACTTATAATTCCATTCAAAATTAAAATTAAAATGAAATTTAACATAAACATCCACCACAGTGGAATCGACACTTCTTACTGGGATGGAAGGTAATAATTTTCAATCAGCTTCCTTTTTGTTCACCTGTGGTCGGGGCTGTTGAACCTTCCGCAGTCGTCGCTGCCGAAGGTCCGATGTCCGAAGCCCTCATGTTGGGACAGAATGGAACACTCCATGGCAATGAGCTCCCGAGTCGGCCTCTTCTCACCGAAGACCGCATGCTTCATGATGTTAAAGTTCACAGGCCCCGTGGTTTGCAGGCGATCCACGGCAAAGGGTCGCAGGCCCCTTTGATGTCAAAGTCCGTGTGCCTGCGGCTCGAAGCGCCGGGCCGGTCTTCAGGATAAGCCGCACCACTCCACGTTGTTAGGCTGCAGGGGGAGACAGAGATGCGATACAGAGAAAAATCGCATCTCCGTCAAGGTAAGTGATTGAAAAAAATTTCCCCCAATTCCCACCCCAACCCCCACATAATACAGACCAGGAAACATTAAAACATACTTTTAAAACACACTTAAAATAATAAAAACAGAGATCGACAGACAGACTGTTGGCGAGGCAACCATTGTGGTGGTGCCACCCGATGGAGGCCCTAATTGTAGACCTCACTGAGACATTACATAAAGAGTCACCATGTTTCTGCCCCTAACAAAGTTTGGAAGTCCAATCTTACCTTTGCCTTAAAGGCCCGTTGTCCTGGAGGCACACATACTCTCCTCCGTCCGCCTCCATTTTGAAAATGGCCCTCTGTTCAGGGTCCGTGGCAGCCCTCGTCACTGGTTCCTGGTCTACGGGGTCGAGCTGGAGATGATCCTTGGACAACTCCATGTGGGTTCCTGGTTCCGTGGCGGGCGAGACAGGCCTGCTGTCGAAGTGTGGCCACGGCCCACCTTGAGCTTCTGCCGCCACTCACGGCTGGCCAGGATCTTTTGCTGCCCCTGAACCTGTGCAGTACTGTTCTATGTTCTATGTGTAGTAAGGAACCGCAGATGCTGGTTTAAACCGAAGATAGACACAAAATGCTGGAGTAACTCAGCGGCACAGACAGCATCTCTGGAAAGAAGGAATGGGTGCCCTTTCGGGTCAAGACCCTTCTTCAGACTGCGTCTATCTTCATTACTGTTCTATGTTCTATGAGGCACTTCTCAAATTAGCTTGTGGAACTGGGACCATGGTTTGAATGATGAGTAAGTGGGATAACATAGAACTTGTGTGATGGGGCGATTGATGGTCAGCGCAGTCTATGTGACCTGAGGGGTGGTGTCCATGCTGTACTTTTAGGTAGACAAAAATGCTGCAGGAACTCAGCGTGCGAGGGAGCATCTGTGGAGCGAAGGAATAGGTAAGTGATTCCTATTCCTTTGCTCCAAAAGATGCTGCCTCACCCGCTAAGTTTCTCCAGCATTTTTGTCTACCTTAGATTTTGCTAGCATCTGCAATTCTTTCTTAAACACGCTGTATCTTTAGTTTAGTTTAGGGATACAGCATTTCGAGATCACCCAGACAGTAAAGATAGACACAAAATTCTGGAGTCTCAGCAGTCTGAAGGAGGGTCTCGACCTGAAAAATCACCCATTCCCTCTATCCAGAGATGCTGCCTGTCCTGGGTTTCTCCAACCTTTTGTATCTTTCTTTGGTGTAAACCAGAACTGCAGTTCCTTCCTACATATTTCACCCTGTGCACTAGTTCTGTCCTTCACACTGGGGACAATTTACAGAAGCTAATTAACCTACAAACTTGCACATCTTTGGAATGTGGGAGGAAATCGGAGCACCCAAAGAAAACCCATGCAGTCATTGGGAGAACGTACAAACTGCGTACAGACACCACCCATTGCCAGGATCAAACCCTGGTCCCTGGCTGTGTGAGACAGCAACTCTACCATTGCGCCACTCCGCTGTCCTTCTTAAACTAAAACTAAATGCAAATCTGTTGGATTCCGTCCACAATCGATCACATTCTGTAATTAAAGACATTTTTGTTTGCAGATGTAAATTGCAGGCTATTTATTTGGGACAACTTTTGATGTGTGACTATATATTACCATAAATTACATTCTAAACTGTTGCTGCTGAATAACTTCAATAGAATCCATCAGTCTTGTTTAGAGGAGACAGGTCAGGATTCAACTGAGATTTTTATCTGCCAGACAAAAAGGAAATTATGTGAACTGAAGTCTATTAAATGAAACACACTAGTTTTTGTTTTATTTGAACAAAGATTTACTAACTGACCTGCACTGATTTTTGTTGTGTTTGATTTTAGTTTTATTGGAGAGTCGAACATTTGCAGAATGATTTAATAAAAAATGGAAGTGTGTAATCGGGAATTGCAAAAGATTACTCAAATTTGGGATACTTCTTTCAGTGGCAGTTATTGTAAATTTAAAGTCTGAGGATTATTTTGAAAACCAAAGGTATTAAGAACATTAGGTGTACGGAGTCAAAAGTAGAATCCCGACCCAAAACCGCACTTATTGGGTCTGAAAAAGGGTCCTGACCCGAAACGTCACCTGTCCACATCCTCCTCAGGTGCTGCCTGATCTGCTGAGTTACTCCAACACATAGTCATCGACTAAAAACTTTGTGTTTTTTTTTATTGGGAACAATGTATACCTCCCCCCTTTGCTTTCTTTCCTTCTTCCTCTCTTTCGCCTCTTAAAATATTATTTTACCTTTATTTTCAATTCTCCTAAACCCCAGCATGTTTTTTATATTCGTGCTTGAGGTGTGTAGAATGTTGTCCATCCTTTTATCCCCAGAGATGCTGCCTGACCTGCTGAGTTACTCCAACCCTTTGTCTATCTGGGTTTTGTGTATTTTCTGTTGAATGCTCACTGCTCACTGCTAACTTTCACTTTCTCATTGTTGGCTAAAATATGTGAGTGAGTGCAGTAAAGTTAAAGCTGGTATATCCACGCAACACTCTGATAGAAAGGGGCTTAAAGGCCGTATAATCGGCAGCTAGCGATGGTTATCAAGCAGTAATCTTACCGAGGAAGCCAGATCAGAATGACTTGAACTTCAAAATATCAAGGCATTAAATTCAAACATTAAAACAGACATAGGCTTTGCCTGCCGCTGGTTTTACAAGTTGACAAAGGATCATGATCCTATTGCAACAGCGTACGTGAATTTACTTCAAACACTGACAATTGTAAAATGCAGTTCTTCAGCAAGAAATCAGAAATATTGTGGCCTATTCTAGCTGTGCAAGATACAAGATACAAGATACATTTATTTGTCACATGTACCAATTGGTACAGTGAAATGTATGGTCGCCATACAGCCATACGAATATTAAAGAGCACAGAACACGATAGTCTTTAACACAGACATCCCCACACAGTGGGATAAAAGTTTCCTACTCTTCTTTCGTGTGACGTGCACAGCCTAATGTTGTTGGATAACTTGTTCTATTTGATCTTCCATTTGTGCACGTCGAGTTGATTGCATTAGTCGAAACAGGGAGGACCACGTGAAGGTTGCAATCTTCCACCCCAGTTTCCCACTGTGAGGGAAGGCTCCAAAATTCAGTCATTCTCCTCTATTGTCCTCCCGTGGTCGGGGGGCTCCCGAACCCCCCGCTGTCGCCGCTACGGGCAGCCCGATGTTCAGTCCGGCTCGCCGGGGTGATGGAAGTCCGACGTCAGGACTGGAGGACATCCTCAGCAGCTTGGACATCCGAATCGGCCCCCTCCTACCGGAGTCCGTGGCTCCTGAAGTCCACAGGAGATTCAATGCTGACGGCCCTCAGCAAAGGGCCCCAGGACTCCACAACTCGGATGTTGAAGCAGCAGACCCAACACTCTGGAGCTTCAACAGCGATGCAGGTAAGCAATTGCCCACTCTGCGATGTATCCAGTGCCGCGCCTCCGCTGCTGAAGCTCTGGTCCGGGTCCCCGGTAGGAAAGGCCGCTCCAATCCAGGTGGTAGGCCGCAATGAGGGGGGCGAGGATGCGACTCAGAGAATAGTCGTGTCCTCACCAGGAAGTGACTGAGAAACGGTTTCCCCCTTACCCTACCCCCCTCCCCCACATAGAAAAGCTAAATAAATCTCCAAAACAGACTTTAAAAACTGACTAAAAGTGAAAAATAGACAGAAAAACAGACAGGCTGTCGGCAGAGGCTGTCATCGATGCGGAGCCCCTAGTGGCCAGAAGTTGACATCTTGAAACTATTCTCGGATCCCAGATGTCGGCCTGTCGTTTTTTAGTAACTTTATTGGACTGTATCATTCAGGGAACAAATGTCACAGATGAGCCATGGCTAGTGAGGTCGAGGAATAGTATTCCAAGCACTGGTATTGCCGAATGGAAGTCCCAGCACTCATTGAAACATACAAAATAGTGAAAAGCCTGCATAGAGTGGATGCGGATACAATGTTTCCACAAGTGAGAGAGTCCAGGACTAGAGGTCATAGCCTCAGAATTAAAGGACGAGGAGGAATTTCTTTTGTCAGAGGGTGGTGAATCTGTGGAATTGTTTGCAAAGAAGGCTGTGCAGGCCAAATCAGTGGCTATATTTAAGGCAGAGATAGATAGATTCATGATTAGTATGGGTGTTAAAGGTTAAGGGGAGAAGGCAGGAGAATGGGGTTTGGAGGGAGAGACAGATCAGCCATGAATGAATGGCGGAGTAGACTTGATGGGCTGAATGGGCTGCTTCTATCACTTATAATCTTATGATCCTCCCCACATTAACCCTATTCATGCCTTTCACTATTCTGTAACATTCAATGCGGTTTCCTCCTTCCCACCCCCCGGCACCCTCACCAGGTCCCCCTTAGTTCTTGGTGGCCTTTCATGCCAGGTCCCCCTCAGTTCTTGGCAATCTCCCCCCACCCATCAGGTCCCACATAGTTCTTGGCGATGCATCCCCTCCGCCTGGACCCCTTTGTTTTTAGCAACCCCCGCCTTCCCCCCCCCCCCCCCATGGTCAGGTCCCTCTCGATTCTCAGCATCGCGGCCTGTGCACCTCGGCCGGTGAGTACTGTTAAAGATAGTCTGAGGGCACCTAATGAGGTACCTGGTAGATCAGGACCGCTCTCCTGTTGGTTATAGGATGGTTCAATAGCCTGAACTTTTTTTCCAAATAAAATATTTTATAAAAATAAACATGTATTTTGAACATTAGTGACATTTTGACAGATTCAAATATAGATTATGAGTGCTTTCTCTTGATATTAGTTCAATTGCAAGGTTGTATTTATTGTGCTTGAGTTCCACTGCTGAGTTTTACATGCCTGTGAGGGAGTAGTGACAAGATATTTCAAAGTGAGAAGCAAAAATGAGCTCTGTAACATATTATGGAAATGCATTACGTTTGGTGTTTTGCCTGGATTAGCTGGTATAGGAAGCAGTAATGGAAAACAGTCAGTTCCCTGTGGCTGAATAAATGATTCACGTGAAAGATTGCTAAACTAAAAAAAAAGATTTGTCGGTCTATATCTTGGCGCGAGTAATATAAAATTCTGAAACAGTATGGGATTGAAACACTTTTCATCACTATTGATCAGTAATGGAACATTGTGGAAATTAATTTACTGAAGGAGTTTCTTATTGAATGTCTCTCAGAATTTAATTTAAGTCAAAATCCGATTTGTGACAATACTTGTGGCTGTCTTCCATGCATTAAACTTGCACACTATACGGGCAGTCGTGTGCTTTCCTGACATGTTATGGTGTTGCCTCAGAATTTGAAATAAGCAAAATGCTAATAGAATTGAGCACTGATCCCTTGGATAATAAATTATGAACAGCTCACATTATTATGTTTGGGGTGCTGCTGCTGATGGAAGGAGAGTAAATCGTCACTCATTCTCTGTGCTCATGAGCCATTCTTTGCAGTTATTGTAGCCGCAGAACATTGACAGTCCTGGAGTTATACAGTACAGAAACGTGGCTATAACGACTACGATGTTCCTTCTTGTTCCTTCCTGGCTAGCCTCACCTGCCCATGTTTGCCCCTTAAACCTCTAAACCTATCCCATCCAACGGAACAATGAAATTCTTATTTGCAACAGCACAACAGATATGTAAACATCACACTCTGTAAAACCCATAATAAACACCAATAATATGTTTTTTAAATTTAGTAAGAATTTCACACACACACACACACACACACACACACACACACACACACACACACACACACACACACACACACACACACACACACGCACACACGCACAGATACATACACATATGACCGCGGGAAGGGTGATGCCCTGGTAGGTCCATTGTTGGCTTGAGAAGGTGTGATCTCCAAGAGGCAATTTTACTTCGGAGTCACGTGAGTGACTACGTGAAGACCCCGCCAGCACGCATGCGCGACATATCGTCGAACGCATTGCGGAAGTGACAGTCCGGAGGAAGCGTCGCTCCTCCAGCGTAAGTTTAAAAAACAACCGAGGGTAAGTACTTACCATTCTGGAAAAGACTCTGTGTGTATGTTTTCACAGCCAAGAAGAACAGCATGGAGTCCAGGAAATCGAGGAGAGCAGCGGCAAAAATCGTTGCTGTGGAAACCAGCCAGCAGCGTGCCGAATCACCAGAGCTGCAGGTGCTTCCAGCAGCTCCCGACTTCTCGCCGCAACAGACCGCAGGTGCGTCGTGGTCCGGCGGCAAAACCAGTCGGACAGGCCCGTAGACTCGGGTGGGTCCGGACCTGAGGACACCCCGTTGACGGATAGTGACGGCGGGAGTCTTTCCCGCATGGAGCGGATGGTGGAGCAATTGCTCCAGCATGACCTGCTTATGCAGGGGCAGAGTCACAGTGGGTCTCTTCGCAGACCCACGGCAGCATCCTATCAAGGACTGCCAAATGTCTCACCCTCTTCGCAGGGGAGCATTGGGGGTCAGAACTGGGCTGATCCTGAAGAAGGGGACATGGCTGAAGACTCACCTGTGTTAGGGGTGCCGCAAGAAGAACTATTGGGTATGGTCAACAAATTCGCTATGCCTACCCAAAAAGGGCTGCCATTGCATCCCAAGCTGGCTGCCAGTATTAATTACATGGCAACAAACCAGCTGCAGGAACAAGCAATTAACAATACGGCAGAAAAATACCTTGCGCCAGAGAATTGTATTTCTCTTAATGTACCTGCTGTCAACAACCCCATTTGGGGCAACATGAGCCCGACCATAAGGAGCCAGGATGTGAAACTCCAAAGAATCCTCAAACTGCTGGCTGCTGGGATTACAGCAGTAGCCAGAAATGTCGATGGGGTTGAGATGCCTGAAGAGCTGCAAGACACTCTAGCACTCCTGTGCAATACGCTGTTTGAAATCAACAGCTACAGGAAGAGCATCATAAAACCTGCACTCAATCCCAAGTTTGCGGGATTATGCAGGCCCAGCAGTGCACAGCCGCCTACATTGCTGTTTGGGGACAACCTCCCTAAGCAGGTTAAAGACCTGGATGAGGAGGCCAAGGCAATCGGCATGATAAAGGTGCCAACCACCTCCAAAACCCCATATCAGCGGCGGCAGCACCCCTACACAACCACCAGGCACCGCTACAACGAGAGACCATCTGGTGGTGAAAGCTCGAAGGCCGGCCCACCTGCACAACGGTCTTTTTTAGACCATGGCCCAGCCCGGCCTTCTTGGAAAATGCGCCAACCCCACAACGCAGCAACACAACAGAACAAGAAGCAACAGAGACAACCAACACAGCACCGCTGGTAACCATGGAGGTAGGTGGGTCTGGTTGCCTCGAAAACATTGCATGTCTAGACTCATCACGGGTTGGGGGACGGTTGCACTTGTTTCGTCATGTGTGGAGCACGTTTACTTCTGATCCTTACATACTCGGAAGTATTCAGGGATATAAAATTGAATTTGTTTACGAACTCCCCATCCCAGTTCAGCATACACCTAGCCGGAAGTTTATACTTTCACAAAAAGAAAGGACAGAAGGCCATGCTGAACTTTTAAGATTAAACGCAAAAGGGGTAATTGAGAAGACAAACAGAGAATCTCAAGAGTTCATATCAAACATTTTTACCAAAAACAAAAAAGACGGCGGATGCCGCATAATTATAGATTTGACCGAACTGAATACTTCCGTTCAGTAAGCCCATTTCAAAATGGACACGTTTGTCACAGCCAAACAGCTAATCTCCAACAGGTACTAAATGGCTTGCAATGGCCTAAAAGATGCATACTATTCAGTACCAATACACAAGGATCATCGGAAATATCTGAAATTTGTCTGGATGGGACAGCTTTGGCAGTATAAGGCCTTACTCAACGGGTTATCATCGGCACCCAGGCTGTTTACCAAATTGTTAAAACCAGCTTTGGCACATTTGAGGAAACAAAACCATATTGTTATGTCCTGGGACAGTAGTGATGGACGCTTTCTCGCTATATTGGGGGGATTTGTTTTTCTATGCTTTTCCCCCCTTCTGCCTCATCAGTCGGGTCTTATAAAAAACCAAACAAGACACCGCTTCGGGTATCCTGGTTGTTCCCGACTGGCCTACCCAACCATGGTTCCCAGTAGTACAAAATATGGCCGCAGAACCCTGCATTCGGATCAATGAACGTCCAAGCCTTTTGGTACACCCTGTGACAGGGGAAAGTCATCCGTGTCATGACCAAATTAACCTGTTGTTTTGCAGATTCTGAACAGGCCATTTCTGGACTACGGACTCTCCCACAGGACGATAAATGTCATCACAGTGTCGTGCAGGGAGTCCATCAGAAGACAATATCTCACATATGTGAAGAAATGTGAAGTGTTCTGCACCAGAACGAACACTTCATACGACACAGCCACCATCACTGAAGTGCTGGAGTTCCTGGCTACCCTCCATTTTGATGAGGGATTGAGCTACAGTGCCATTAATTGTGCCCGTAGTGCCCTATCGAATTATCTGGGGCGAGGGCGTGATCACCAGGCTGTGGAATCACACCCACTGGTATCTAAACTGATGAGGGATATATTTAATTCTAATCCCCCCAGGCCCAGATACACCCATATATGGGACATAAGCATAGTGCTGACTATGCTTCGAGGATGGACACCTATATCGGGACTCACACTGGATAAATTAACCTATAAAATGGTTATGTTAATGGCACTTGTAACAGCACAACGGGTCCAGTCCCTACATAAATTAAGTTTGCACGCCATGTACATTAAAAAAAGACAAGATAACTTTCCTAATACAGGGGTTACTTAAACAGGATAGACCCGGATTCACTGGCCAAAAATTAGAATTTCTGGCCTATCCTGCAGATTGTCGGCTCTGCATCGTGACATATATATTGCGATATATAGAGGTCACCAAGAGTCTCAGGGGCACGGAGAAGGCTTTACTTATTAGCCACAAATGCCCTCACCATAAGGTCACAGTACAAATCATTTCCAGATGGTTAAGGGTGGTATTGGGTGCAGCGGGGGTGGATACTAATGTTTTCAAATCTCACTCCACCAGGGCTGCATCCACATCGGCGGCAAGGATGATGGAAGTTTCAATGGACCACATCCTTGCAACAGCGGGTTAGAGCAATGAACGGACTTTTCAGCGCTTCTATAATAAACCCGTGGCCACTCCCGAGACATTTGCTGGAAAAAATTTAAGTTCTGCTTCATGATTACCCAATGTAGGGGCATTATTATTTTAGGTATGAAATAAATACCTTTTTGTTTTTCACACAGTTTCATGTCTGAAATACATTACATCATAGCATGGCAGTGTGTGAGCATGGACTCGTTCCAGGGCATGAAATCACAGAGCTTTCAAATCTTCACATAGTCACTCACGTGACTCCGAAGTAAAATAGTAAGATTAAATGAGAACTTACCAGTTTGAAGTTTGATCTTTATTTTATGAGGAGTTATGATGAGGGATTACGTGCCCTCCGCTCCCAAACCCTCTATTATAAAGGTCAACTGGCATATAAAGTTCTCTCTTATCTTACTATGTTAGTCAACTTTGGTATCTGTGATTTCACACCACTGCTTTGAAGAATGTCGCGCATGCGTGCTGGCGTGGTCTTCACGTAATACCTCATCGTAAGTCCTCATAAAATAAAGATCAAATTTCAAACTGTTAAGTTCTCATTTAATCTTACTATCAATGTGGAGAACTGAGGATGTGGTTAAACAACTAAAAGGCCTGTCTCACGGTGCGAGTTGACCCATGAGTGACCCCGAGTTTTCACTCGCAGTAATCATGTACAATTAACGTAGTGGGAACATCGGAACTCGCGCGAGCAACTTAGCGACTCGTGGCGCTAACGGCAGGTACTCGTGAAACTTGTTAACTTGTGAACAAATTCAAACATGTTCGAGGTTTTACACGAGTCAAATTTACTGTTCAAGTTAAAAATTGAAACATTTAAACTCGTTGTAATAACGTAGTGGCCCGTGCGTTTATCTTAGTGGCTCGTGAGTTTACCGTGGGCATTCTTTTAACTCAGCGGGCAGGCAGCATTTCTGGAGAGAAGGAATGGGTGACGGGATGATAATTTCCAAATTTCTCCAGCCCCATGTGTTCACTTTTTGTCAACCAGCATCTGCCCTTTCTTGTGTATGACATTATTTGTATCCGTGGCAATTGATTGTCGCTCCCTTCAGTTTCCCAGGGGGTCGGGACGGGACTGGAGTTGGGAGGGAAAGGGGGCGGGGGGGGGGGGGGGGGGGGGGGGGAGGGGATTAGTGTTTCACTAGATGCTTTGAAAAAACTTTAAGTTATAGATTATGGACAATTTTAAGTTGAGTGTGGACAAATCCAACGAACCACACTACATTATTCTTGAATAGATAACTTTGAATTCGTAATTTTAAAAAAAGGAACCAACATCTACAGTGCCTTGTGTCTTGGCAATTCATGATTCTCCACGCTGGGCCGAGAATGGGATTTGTAAGCGGCTAACTTCTTCTAAAACTTGGAATGTCACATTGGCGGCGCAGCAGTAGAGTTGCTCCCTCACAGCGCCAGAGACCCGAGTTCAATCCTGACGACTGGTGCTGTCCATACGGAGTTTGCACGTTCTCCCAGTGAGCACGTAGATTTTTTTCCGGGTGCTCCAGTTTCCTCCCACATTCCAAAGACGTGCAGGCTTGTATGTCAATTGTCGTCTGTAAATTGTCCCGCAGTGTGTAGGATAGAGCTAGTGTCCAGGTGATTATGGTCAGCATGGGCTCAGTGGGCCGAAGGGCCTGTTTCTAAACTAAACTAAAGGCCCTGAAGAAGAGTTCCGACCCGAAACGTCAACTATCCATTTTCTCCAGAGATGCTGCCTGGCCCGTTGAGTTATTCCAACACTTTGTGACCTTTTGTGATAAGTTAATGCTTCAACCCTTTCTCGAGGAATGGGAATTAGGGGAAGCAGTAGGAAATATGTTGCTTGGCATTTAAAATAAATAGATTAGTCAGTACAGTAATTATTAAGTCAAAGTTACAGTTATGTAAGTGCAACTGCGGTAAAAGTGAGGAGAGGGGTGGGGTAATCAGGGGAACAAATGTATAATTAGCCGATTTGGAAAACGAGCAGAACGACTGGACGAGGGTTTGTTTGATGCCCAACACAAAATGCTGGAGTAACTTGGCGGGTCAGGCAGCAACTCTGGAGAGAAGGAATAGGTGACTTTTCAGGTTGAGATCCTTCTTCAGAAGACGAGCCCTTATCCGAAACGTCACCTATCCACGTTCTCCAGAGATGTTACCTGGCCCGCGTTGTTACTCCAGCTTGTTGCGTCTGCCTTCCGTCTAAAGCCTTGGGATCGTCGCCGACGTGAAGATGGTGCTAAGCCCCCGTGTCCGGTGCGATGGGCAGGGAGCTGGAGAGGGGAGGGAAGGGGTCACACACATGGCTGGGAAGCAGAGGGGTGGGGGTGGCGACAGACAGGGCCAACAATGAGATGAAGAAAGACAGAAACACCGACGTGCAAAGGAGACCTACAATAGCGCATGATCTCTCGCGTTATGGCGGGTGATTGTCGCCTGCCCGCTGTTTCTGACCCTAAAGCCTTGGGATCGTTGCCCTTCATGTTGGCGTGGAGGGGGAGGGGGCTTTTGTGCTGTTCGATTGCCCCGCAGTGACAAGGAGACACAGCGGCTTTTGAGACTGGTGGGCAATCACTACCAAGGTGTCTGCCCACACAGTCAGTACACTTCTCCTACACTTGTCTCCTGCACTAAGATCATCTCGCAGAGAATGATCCCAGCCTACCCAAGAGCCTTGTCACCCCAGACCAATTAATGACACCCGCGCACCCCCCCCCCCAACCTCCCTCCACCTCAACTTACGCCTGGGCACCAAAGCAGCTCAAGAGGTGAACCCTGAGCTCCGTCTCCCAACAATCTGATGTGCAACTGATGTGAAAGAACAGCGGTCGGCCGGCTGGCACCCGGCATGGACTTCTCACCCTCACACGCTTACCTTCATTCACGGTTGGCTCAAGAGTAACGGGAGAGGAACTTGGTACTTGGGAGAGGATCTTGGAACATCGCAGAAATGACATACCCGTGGGAACTCGGTTAAACACTTGAACATGAACTTGGAATCTCGTGCATAACCACGAGTCTGTTTTTTTTCTTTCACTTGGGGTCACTCATGGGTGGACTCGCACCGTGAGACAGGGTTTTAAGGCGGAGGGAGGCGCAAGTGGGGAAGGGGTGCAGGGGTGGGAAGTGTAAATGAAAGTCACTTAGAGCATTCAACATTCATACCACTGGGTTGTATGCTACCCAAGCATGACTATGAGGTGCAATGAGCTGGCAATGGAGGAGGCCCAGTATAGAAAGGTCAAAACATGCACTGCTAATGAACATTATAAATCTGCAGAGTGTTTTGAGTCTGTCAATGGACTGTGAGTAATTATAGATTTATCCCCTATTCTGTTTGTTCCAACTTGTACAACCTCACACTCTCTCCAATGAAGGATTGTAATTATGACTTTGGTATATGGTGGTGAATTTGTGACTGTTAGAAATTATATTTCAGCCACAATCGTTATTTTCATTAGTGACACATAACCACTATCATGGTGATACTATTGGACCATCTGTCTGCTCTCATGGTGGGTCTGAAATGCAAATTGTATTTGTATATTATTTGAAGTAATATTATTTGATGTGCTATTTCACATTTTGATTAGGAAGTCATTAAAATGTTGATATTATATTTTTAATTTAACCAAAGCTGATCATTTCCGTACTGAAACTTCAAATAACCTAAACAATCCGTTTAAATTCTGGAAAACCATTAAATCAATAACTGGAAATAAAAATGTTATTGAGCTACCTCCATGCATTGTCAAAGACTCTATCCAAATTTATGAAAAGACCAACATGCTTGGTTGTGTTAATGAGCATTTCATTGCCTCTGGTTCACTTTTTAACTCTCAAAACACAGCTCAAGGCTCCTCTGCTTGCTCTGATAGTAGTTGTTTTTTTTGAGGGACAAGCCTTTACTTTTGACACTGTTACACTTTCAGAGGTGCATAAGGCCCTGAGATGTTTAGACACAAAAAAATCAAAAAAATGTGCCACAGGGATCGGCTCTAGGACCTTTATTATTTACTATTTATATTAATAGTCTAGATCATAAAGCAGCGAACGCAAATTTTCACTTTTATGCTGATGACACAGTGATATATTGCTCTGCGTCTACCCCAAATCAGGCTCTCTGTCAGCTCCAAACTGCTTTTAACACTGTGCAACATAACCTGTGTGATTTAAAACTTGTTTTAAATGCTGACAAGACAAAGCTCATGCTGTTCACTAAAGCTAAATCAGAGCCCTCGGACCTCCCTTCTATCACCACTTTGCAGGGCTCTGTGGTTGAATCTGTGTCTCAATCTAAATATTTGGGAATTATAATTGATGATTCTCTTTTAAATCTCATATCCAGCAACTTGAAAAAAAACTAATGATAAAATTAGGTTTTTACTTTAGAAACAAATCTTGCTTTTCTTTTGAGCCAAAAAAAAGACTTGTTGCTGCAACGTTTATGTCTGTGTTGGACTATGGTGATGTATTATATATATAATGTGATGATAGAATCAAATACACAGGACTAGATGTTAAGAAGTCCCTTGTGCCAGTAGGTGGGGAGCATTTCACGACATTCATTGATTGCTGAGAGTGGTCGACGCTCAACATCGGGGGGGGGGGGGGGGGGTACGTATACGTATATCTTGGCCTGGGTAACCTTCAGGACAGCTGGGGCACAGGACACATCATCAGTAGTGTACCCTTGCATCACTGGGTGTTTCGGCCTTTTATCACTATACACCCTCCACAAGGGCGGCCCGCTGCAGGATGATCAGCCCTCAGCGTGTGTCCCGTGTCAAACTGCCTCAAAGATTCACCATGACGCATTTGGGGCCCAGCATGGGTCTTTCCGCTTGAGCCAAATCCAACAGCTGCTTCTTTCAGCCGCGTCTGAGAGTGATCTTATGGTCTTCTGCAGAGCCTGACCGTGGATTCCAAGCTCCTTCAGCAGTCTGATGGTAGATGACGCAACAAATCCTCTGCATCCCACTTCAACTGGATAAACGTTGATGTTCCAGCCACGCTGTGTTGCCTCTGCTGCAAGCTCTGTGTAGCGCAGCTTCTTACGCTCATAGGCCTCCACAACAGAGTTCTCCCATGGAACTGTGAGCTCTATGATGTAAGCAGTCTTCTGTGAAAGGGACCAGAACACCAAATCTGGCCTGAGGTTGGTTGAAGCAATTTCAGGTGGAAAGATTAGTTGTCGGCCGATGTCCGCCAGCATCCTCCAGTCACGGGCCTGCATAGGTTTCCTTCTTCTGATCTAGTGGAAGGATGTTTCGGTGTTTTCTGTCCTTCTCGGACAAAGGTTGTCGCCCTTAAGTAGGAGGGGTTGCTTGCTCTCGGAGGCAAGGAGTTGGTCGCACACAGCCTGTTCTCAAGGGCTGTTGCCAGGCTTTTTAATACCTGATTATGCCTCCACGTGTATCTCCCTTGCGTGAGGCTGGTCTTGCAGCCTACCATGATGTGTTTGAGGGTCGCTGGAGTTGGGCAGAGGGCACAGGTTGGATCCTCGCCGTACCACTGATTGAGGTTCTTTGGTGATGGAAGGACGTCGTATGTCGCTCTGATGATGAAGCTGATCTTGCTTGATTCCATTTCCCAAAGTTCTTTCCAGCTGATCTTCCTCCGCTCCACACCTTCCCATTGCCCCTGTTTGGCAAGAGAGACCGCCTTTGCACTTCTTGCGGCCTCCTCCTGTCGCCGCACCTCCTCAACCACCAATGTCCTCCGCTCTGATGTTGTGGCCTTTCGCCAAGTTGGTTTACTTGTCGTAAGGCCAAAGCCTCCTCTTCCCTGCTGCACTTGCCCCACGACGTCTTTGTGCCTCAGGGCTGATGAAGCTTGCTGTAGTGCATCAGATGGTGTCCACTTCCGGCCGGTTACTAGGGGCGGCGCAACAGCACTGATGGTCTTGTCTCTAGAGTCCCTCAGTGTCATCTGGAGTCTTACTTTGGAACACTTGTATTCCTCTGTTAGACTAGTGAGAGGTAGTTTCCAGGACCCCTTTGCCATAGAGGCCGATGTTAGTTAGACATCGTGGGACACCGAGCCATTTCTTCGCGTATGAAGTTATGGTTCGCTCCATCTTCTCCACAGTTGTTATTGGAGCTTCATAAACGGTCAGTGGCCACATTGTCCGAGGAAGGAGTCCAAACTGTAGGCACCAGAGCTTCAGTTTCCCAGGCAGTAGGGTCTGATTGATGATCTCCAGGCCGTTGACAATTTCTTGCCTTAGCTGTTGCACCTGCTCTTTGTCCTTGAGGCTTGCGTTGTACCATCTGCCCAGGCTTTTTACTGGCTGCTCAGACACTGTTGGTATTAGGTCGTCACCGATGCAGAACCTTGTGTCTCTAAGCACCCCCTTAACTATGGAGATGCTTCGAGACTTACTTGGTTTGATTTTCATTCGGGCCCACTTGATGTTCTCCTGCAGCTTTCCAAGTAGCCGCTTGGTGCATGCTGCAGTAGTGGTTATTGTTGTCATATCGTCCATGTATGCCCTGATGGGTGGCAGACGGAGCCCAGCTCTGGTTCTTTCACCGCCCACCACCCATTTTGAGGCCCTGATGATGACTTCCATGGCCATTGTAAAGGCCAAGGGTGAGACTGTGCAGCCTGCCATGATGCCTACTTCCAAGCGCTGCCATGTTGTACTGAATTCAGCTGTTGTGAAGCACAGCTGCAGGTCTTGGAAATAGTTCTTGACCAGTGTGGTGATGAGCTCTGGTACATGGAAAAAGGCAAAAGATTCCCAAAGGAGTTCATGTGGAACTGAACCAAATACATTGGCCAGATCGAGGAAGATCACATGTAGGTCTCTCTTGTCCTTCTTAGCTGCTTGGATCTGGTGCCAGATCATGCTTGTATGCTCCAAGCAGCCTGAAAAACCTGGAATTCCTGCTTTCTGTACAGATGTATCAATGTACTTGTTTGTTACCAGATAGGTGGATAGCCTTTGTGATACAATGCTGAAAAAAGATTTTTCCCTCGACGTTGAGGAGACATATTGGCCGGAATTGGCTGATGTCTGATGCATCCTTTTCTTTAGGTATTAGTATGCCGCCGGCCCTTCGCCACACCTTAGGTATTGTTTGCTTCTTCCACACCACCCTCATGAGCTTCCATAGAAAGCGTAACACATCCGGTGCATTCTTGTAGAGCTTGTATGGTACTCCGTTTGGCCCCGGAGCTGATGCTGCTCTTGCTCGCCGGACAGTGTTCTCTACCTCTTTCCATTTCGGAGGGCTGGTGTCCAGGTTAAATTCAGGTGGTTGAATAGGTGGGATGTCATGTGGGATGACTAACTTCTCATGCCTTTTCGTGTCTTGGTGGGCCTTTTCCAGGTGTTCCTCCAATTCTTGTTTTGATGTTTTCAAAGTTCCACTTTTTTCCTTTGCGAAGAGGTCTTTGATGAACTTGAAAGGGTCTTTGTAGAACCGTGTTCTTGTGTGTTCTTTATTCTTGCGAAGTTTCCTCATGTTCTCTGCTTTTCGCAAGGTTGCCAATCGGCTCTTGATGTCCTCTTGGAGTAGCATGAGACCTTCTCTCTCTGCGTCAGTTGCTTTTTTCCATTGCTTTTTCAACTGTCTCCTCTCTCTGATTAGCCTCTCGATCTCCTGCTGCCTCCTGGACTTGATTGGTGTTGGTAATTTCTTTCCACCTCTCCATTTACTCACCCCAAATCGTTCTTCTCCATAGCTGTAGATTGTGTTTGCCCATCCTTTCAAGCTTTTCCACTGCTGTGCCCACTTGTTGCTCCAAGATATGTATAAGGTCACTGTTGACCGTCTCCCACTCTTTCTTTTCAACAGCTTTGGGCCACTTCACTCCAGGTTTATGCCCTTTGATCTTTCCCTCCAATGGAGGTCTTTGTAGTTGTTGCGTGGGCTCCTCCACCGGCATTTCTGTGCTTGTATCACCCTCTTCAGTGACATGGGTGCTGATGCTCTGCGAACTTTGGTTTGTGTCCCGTCGCTGTGCTTCATTCGACTGATTTGACTGGTTGCTTCGTAAGAAGTACTGGTCAATGCGAGGCCCATGCCTCTGCTCTCTCAAGCACTTTTTCCTCCCTTGGTGGATCTTCAAGCCCATCATTGATGTTCTTTTCTCCCAACCACAGATGCACACCTGAAGTTTGTGTCCCGCAGCTGTTGGGGATGTCTCATGTGCCATGCTCTCCTTGTCCGTGGTCGTTTCCGTTCCTGGGTCTGTAACCGTGTTATCAATCGGTGAGCCATCTTGCGCCCCCGCTCTCGCAGGCTCTAGGGGTATTTCTTTTAATTTACTTTTTGTAGCAAAATAAAAAATGTACCCGGCTGTCATCTGGGCCAGACAGGTTTACCAAGACTGTTGGTCACTATTTAATAATAATATAATAATAATAATAATAATAATAATAATAATAATATATTTTATTGTCATTACACATAAGTGCAACGAGATTTGGTTTGCAACTTCCATCCGATGTCATAAATAAAATTTAGGTTTAGATATTTCTGTTCTCTATGTCATCTTCTCATAAGTTCATAAGGAGCAGAATTGGGCCATTTGGTCCTTCAAGTCTCCTCTGCTAATCAATCATGGCAGATCTATCTATTCCTCTCTCCCTATTTTACTGCCTTCTCCCCATAATCCCTGACACCCTATCAATCAAGAATCTGTCAATCTCTGCCTTAAAAATACCCATTGACTTCTCCCCTCCTCCCTTCTTCAGCGAACGCCCTTTCAACCCCCTTCGCCTCCTGGTTCTATTGATCTCCAGCAGAAACAAGGAGCTGCAGATGCTGGTATACAAAAAAAAAGACACAAAGTGCTGAAATATCTGTAGAACATGGATAGGTGATGTTTTGGGTCGAGACCCTTCTTCAAACCAGGAGGAAACCCAAGTGGTCACCATGGATGGATTAGTTTTCGTTTAATTTAGTTTAATTTAGAGATACAGTGTGGAAACAGGCCCTTAGGCCCACTGTGTCCACGCCAACCAGTCATCACTCGTACACTAGTTGTATTTTGCACGCTAGGGACAATTTACAGAAGCCAATTAACCTACAAACCTGTGCGTGTTTGAAGTGTGGGAGGAAATCGGAGCACCCGGAGAAAACCCACCCGATCTCAGAGAAAACGTATAAACTCCACACAGAAAGCACCCGGTTAGGATCAAACCTTGGTCTCCGGCGCTGTGAGGATGCAACTTTACCACCACACCACTTCCACTTCCCGAGAGAGTTACTGAGTTATAATAAATCAATGCTGCAGACATAATTTGTCATATGGATCGCTTAGGGCGATCAGGAAGGAAATCCTAGTTGATCATGATCTGTTAATTCCATTGCGCCTGGAAATTACTGAGAATTGTGAACACAGCCCAGACTATCACTCAAACCCTCCTGCCTTCTATAGACTCCACCCACACCTCCTGCTGCCTCGGCAATTCCGCTGCATAATCAAGGACCAGTCTTACCCTGGTGAATCCCTCTTCTTCATCTCCCATCAGGCAAGAAGAACAGCAATTTGAAAAATGTATACCTCCAGGCTCAGGGACAGATTCTTCCCAGCTGTTACCAGGTGTCTGAACCATCCTCTCAACAACTAGAGAGGGGTCTTGACCTACCATCCAACTCATTGGAGACCCTCTGGTTATCCTTAATCAGACTTTGCTTGGTCTTCATCTTGCCCTAAACATACTACCCTTGGTCCTGTATCTGTACAC
This sequence comes from Okamejei kenojei, assembly GCA_035221665.1. Taxonomy (NCBI): domain Eukaryota; kingdom Metazoa; phylum Chordata; class Chondrichthyes; order Rajiformes; family Rajidae; genus Okamejei; species Okamejei kenojei. The sequence continues at coordinate 52,503,626 of CM069138.1, forward strand.
TGTGGACGACTAGATTGTAATCATGCATTGACTTTCCGCTGAATGTATTGCATTGCAACAAATACAAGCTTTTCACTTTTCACTCGGTACGCGTGACAATAATCTAAACTAAACTAAATTTGTCGTAGACTTTTCACCTTATTCCCCGGTGGGGTGGTAGTTAATCTCTTGATTCCTTCAAGAGAAAATCATAGAAACTTTGTGAAGTGAACTGAATTTTTCCTAAGATGGGCACAAAGTGCTGGAGTGACTCAGCAGGTCAGGCAGCATCTCTGGAGAAAAAGGATGGGTGACATTTCAGGTTGGAACCCTTCTTCATTCTGGACTTTGTCCTATTGTTCTGAATGCTTATTGACTCTAACTAATTTGGAAATGAGAAAATAAAATCTTGGGTGGAATGTAACATCAATCATATATTAAACCTGGCTAATGGGCCGTTAGAAAAATTCTGTAGAGTTCTAAACATCATTTTATAGGAAGTCTGCAATGTGATGGCTGAACTGGATTTATAATCAGACGTTGCAGAAGTAGATAGCTTCACTTGCTATCATGGTTTCCCTTTTTGTGGTTTAGTTCCGTTTAGTTTGGAGAGAGCGTGGAATCGGGTCCTTCGGCTCACCGAGTTTGCGCTGACTAAATGTAACATCATCTGTGCACGAGTTCTATCCTACACAATTGGGACAATTTACAGAAGCCAAATAACCTACAAACCTGCACATCTTTGGGGTGTGGGAGGAAACTGGAGCACCCGGAGTAAACCTATGCGGCCACAGAGAGAACGTGAAAACTCTCTAGAGACAGCACCCATAGTCAGGATCAAACCTGGGTCTCTGGCACCATGAGGTAGCAATTCTTGGTAGCTATGCCGCCCTTAAAGAGGTTTTGACTATAACCAAGCCTGAGCCTGCCTAGCTGCTGAGATCAGACAAGGTTGACAGAAGCAATGAAATGTCAAAATTTGCTTGTCTTGTTCTCGAGTGACCAGTTTCTACAGTTCCACTGGGTACTTCATTTACAGTTTGCTTTCACACTTGAGTTGCTTCCAGAAACTCTAATAAACATGGTTTGCCAAGTGGCAGAGATAGAGGCAATTATCCCGCTTTGTCCTCCCGAGGAGACAGTCTTATAGCAAACAGGCCAGTCACTGGGAAAGCTTGTCCCATCACGAACATCTGCAGTCTGTTCCCTTTGTGACTCTGCACAAATATTATTATTATACATGACCAGTTGGAAGAGTTATTTTTCAAAATGCTGCTTCAGGATACAGCACATGGCAGCACAGTGATGCAGCAGCAGAGTTTCTGCCTTACAGCACCAGAGACCCATGTTTGATCCTGACTACGGGTGCTGTCTGTACTGTGGGTGGGGGGGGGGGGGGGGGGGATTGGGGTGGGTGAGAATTGGGTGTGTACTGGAATAGGGTGGAAGGCACATGAAAGACAGTGGAAGAAAAAGGGTGGGTGTTACTAAAATTGGAGAATTCAATGTTCATACCTTTTGGTTGTAATCTACCCAAACAGAATGAGGTGGTGTTCCTCCTGTTTACGTGTGGCTTCACTCCAGCAATGGGGGTGGCCCAGGACAGAAAGATCGTATGTATCTCAAGTGATATCATTGTGATTAGACTATTCAAACTCATCCTCTCTCATTCCGGCAAGAGAAGCGAGGGATCACTGCATGATCTTCTTCAAAATGGATGAGGGAAATGGAAAGGAATGTCTATTTCATGTTATATTCTATTGTGTATTGTGCTCTTTTGTTTGTATGGCTGTATGGTAGGTCAAATTCCACTGTAACGCAATTGGTGCATGTGGCAATACAAGTGAACTTGAATTTGAAATGTGGCTTTATTCTTTCATCATGAGTTGAAACAAATTGATAATGTTTGTGCATCTCAGTTCCTCTACGGGATAATAATATTAATTGCATATTTTCCAACAAATGCATAAACCAACCCAGAAACATCACAGAACTGGCTGTAACTCTTCCCTCATTAGCTGTAGAGTTAAGATGGTGTCTTGTGTATAATAAAGTATCTATTTGGCTTTGGGGGGAAAATATTACATTTGACAAAATGTTGGGTTATTTAGGAATATCTATTAAAGCTGTTCTGAGTCAAGGATTATAGGATGTTTTGCTAATTAGAAGCACTGTATAAATGTATATGATGTTCTTGCTTTATTACCCACTTGGTTTATTTTTGTTGAACTTTTTTCGCTGAGCCTGCTACAATACTGTCCTCTTCACCTTGTGTTCAGTAAATAGGGCTGTGTTAGTCTGCTGATAATATAATATCTATGCTCTGTAGACCATGGATCATTTCCATTGGAATCACTTTTACATTACTGCTGGAGCTGCTTGAAATTAAATCAATTTGGGGAACCTTTGATCAGGAGAATAAAAGTAAAATGGTAATCTCAATTAAATCCAACTGAAATAATGATTTGCATTGAACAGAACAGTGCAGCACAGGAACAGGCCCTTCAGCCCACGTTGTTTGTGCTGAACATGATGCCAAGTGAAACTGATCCTGTCTGCTTGCACATGATCCACATCCAATACTGACTACAGGTGCTGATCTTATCTGCCTGTACATTATCCATATCCATACTTGTCTGTTGTGCTGCTGCAAGTAACAATTTCATTGTTCTCTTTTGGGGCGTGACAATAAAACACCCTTGACGCTTGACTTGCCAAGAACAACTTAACCAGCCTATACATAATAAAAACGTCGCCTATCTCCTTCGCTCCTTAGATGCTGCTGCACCCGCTGAGTTTCTCCAGCCTTTTGTGTACCCCCTATACATAATCCATATCCCTCCATTTCCAGCACATCCACCCAAAAGTCTCTAAATTGGCACTATTGTGTCTGCCTGCACTGCCACCTCTCAGCAGCATGTTCCAGGCACTCACCACCCTCTCCTTTAAACTTTGTCTGTCTCATCTTCAAGTTGTGGTGTCCTGTATTTGATGTTTCAATCCTGGGGAATAAAGGATTCCCGTCTGACTGTCCACCCCATCTATGCCTCTTCTTTGCTCCCTCACTCTGCCCTGTCCCCTCCCTCGTTCTGCCCCCTCTCCCCCAACTCTCTCTAGCCTCATGGTTTCCACATTCACAGAGCATTGGTTCATTCTGAGATCTGACAAAAACAATTAGTCAATTTCTAAATTTGGTGGCCACATACTAGCTTTATAACCACAGTCTCATTAACGTGGGTATATTAATCCACTCTCCCTTCACTTATTGCTACATCATCCCAATTGTATAATGGAGCCCTCAACAAATGCTTGAATTAGAAGGTTTCATCTATCAGGAGAGGTTGGGCAAACTTGGATTGTTTTCTCCGGCGTGTCGGAGGCCGAATGAAGTGTGTTTGCGAGCTCTCCGTGGAGCAGTGGTGGAGTTGCAGCTTTACAGCGCCAGAGGCCCGGCATCAATACCGACAATGGATGCTGTCTGTATGGAGTTTGTGTGTTCTCCTTGTGACCGTGTGGGTTTTCTCTGGGTGCTCTGGTTTCTTCCCACATTCCAAAGAAATGCAGGATCGTAGGTTAATTGGCTTCTGTAAATTGACTCTAACAGGGAGGATGCGAAACTGGGATAACATACAACTTGTGTACAGGTGCTTGTTGGTCGGTGTGGACCAGGTCAGCCGAAGGACCTGCTTCCATCGAAGATAGACACAACACGCTGGATAGGTTTGGAAGGATATGGGCTAAATGCGGGCAGGTGAGACTAATGTAGATGGGGCATGTTGGTCGATGTGGGCAAGTTGGGCCAAAGGTAGACACAAAGACTGAAGGTCTCGACCTGAAACGTCACCCATTCCTTCTCTCCTGAGTTGCTGCCTGTCCCGCTAAGTTACTCCAGCATTTGGTGTCCTTCTTCGATTTAAACCAGCATCTGCAGTTCTTTCCTACACAGTTGGGCCAAAGGGCCTGTTTCCACACTGACTCTATGCCTTTGCCTCTTTAAATGCGGGAAACACAGCAGCGGTTCACAGGAATATGCTTCTTTATGATTTACATATTGCATTTACTCCTTTTTTTTTTTTGAATTCTGAGATCAAGTGTCATAGATTTATTAAGTATTCAGTACATGCAGACATGTCAACGGGCACTTAAAAGACAACCCTAGTTGATGCTTTGATTGGGATGCAATACTTCTGAGCCTGAAATGTGGGAGCATTTTTAATCCAAATTATAATCTGTCTCTTTTTTACATTCCTCCAATTGTTTTCATATGAGAATCAACATAATCTTGCATTACATCATAATGCAAAAACAAAAAGAAGGATATTTAATTGAATTTGATCCTTTAACAGGTAGTTCAGTGAATACCTACTGAGATCTTTTCCCTCGGATTAATGAGACCAATTGTCACTTCATTTTGTCAGTAGTTTCACTTTTGTATACTCTGCCATGAAACCTTGAAGTGTAAATCTTTCTGGTTTGTTAAACTCCCGTCTCAAAATCTTTTGAGTTCCAGTATTCTCACCCACAGCTACAAACTGCCTCATTAATGCCAGTCTGTGATACAGGCCCTCCCCTTTGAATCTATGCAGCGTATGCTATGCAAGTATGACTCAGTGAAACTGAATCAAAGCAATCTGGGTGGCACGGTGGCACAGCGGTGGAGTTGCTGCCTTACAGCCCCTGAGACCTGGGTTCGATCCTGACTACAGGTGCTGTATGTTATGTTTAGTTTAGTATAGAGAGAGATACAGTGTGGAAACAGACCCTTCGGCCAACCAGTAGTTCCCGTACATAAACACTATCCTACACACGGAACAATTTACAATTTATTGAGCCAATTACCCAACTAAGTCGGATATCCCGGAGAAAACTCATGCAGGTCACGGGGAGAGCCTACTAACTCCACAGATACAGCACCCATAGTGTGTGGCGTTTCCACGTAATTGGTTTCTGTAAATTGTCCCGAGTGTGTAGGATGGAACCAGTGTATGGGGGATCGTTGGTCGGTGCAGTCTCGGTGGGCCGAAAGACTTGTTTCCACGCTGTATCTCTAAACAAAACTGGTCAAGAGAGAAACAATAAAACCAGGAAACCATGGCAGTTTAAAAGAAGGAGGGTGACCGCAATCAAACATAAGCAGTCCTAAGGGGGATATGGACACAAAATGCTAGAGTAACTCAGTAGATCAGGCAGCATCTCTGGAGAAAAGGAATAGGGACCGTTTTGGGTAGGGACCCTTCCTCAGACCCTAAGTGGAGCCTGATAAGGTGGACGATAGACACAAGGAACTGCAGATGCTGGTTTACAAGAATAAAACTAAAAATGCAGGAGTAACTCTTGACCTGTTGTCAGGCAGCATTTGGAGGACATGAATCGGTGATGTTTCAGGTTGGTTAAATGGTACTTTATTGTCATGTGGACCTATGTACAGTGGAATTCTTTTATTTGCATACAGTTCATTAAAGGTCTCACTAGACCTAAAGTAAAAACCATGAGTACAATAGTGTAAGATAGTAGATTAAATTGAGGCAGTACACAAGAGTTGCCACATTTCTGGAGCCAAGTTCTTTATAATGTTTGTCCAAATTTGCTATAAAGGTCAAGAGTGCCAAAGGCCCGTTGTCCTGGCGACGGCACTGGGTCGGAGTTGCAGGGGTTGTCCTGGCCAGGCGATGGTGTCGCTGTCCTCCACTGCTGCTTTGCTGCTGCAGGCTGTGTCCGATCCATGTGCTTGGCATGTTGGAGTGACGCACGATCCTGTCGATCCCTAGGCTGCTGCAAGGCCTCCAACGGCCCACTCTGCGAGAACAGCCTCTGCAGTTCCTTGTGTCTACCATGTAGATCAAAGAGAATATTTTTTTTAATTTTGCAGGATACAGCATGGAATCAAGCCCGATAGCCGACCACGTCCACACCGACCACCGATCACCCATTCATACGAGTTCTATGTTATCCCACTTTCTCATCCAGTCCCTACACATTAAAAGCAATTGACAGGGGTCAATTAACCTACAAACCTGCATGTCTTTGCAATGTGGGAGGAAACTGTAGCATCTGAAGGAAACCTACGCTGTAATATGCGTGTGAGGAGTGTTTGACGGCTCTAGACGTACTCTCTGGTGTTTAGAAGGATGGGGGACATTAAAACTTACAGAATAGTAAAAGGCCTGGCATTGGATAGTGGCCACTGGTCCTAGATTCTCCCATTAGCGGAGTCACCCTCACTCACATTCACTCTATCCACTCCATTCAATTGTGGGAGAGTCGAGGACCAGAATAAAAGGACGTACCTTTAGAAAGGAGATGAGGAGGAATTTATTTTGTCAGTGGTCGGAGAATCTGTGGAATTAATTGCCACAGACGGTGGTGGAGGCTAGTTCATTGGGTATTTTTAAAGCTGAGATTAAGAGATTCTTGATTAATAAGGGTGTCAAAGGTTATAGGAGAGGGATGCTATCCAGTCAGCGAAAAGACTATACATGATTACAATCAAGCTCTTTTGGATGGAAAATTCCAAGAGTCAGTGTCCTCTTGTGAATAAATATTACTTATTATTGTTGTTTGCTCTATCTACACATTAAAGTGATTTGGTGCACCAAATCCTTTGAATCTCATTATTTAATTGGCACTTCACTTTTATTTTTTTCTGCAGCTGAAATGATGAGCACACATTTTTCCGCATTGCATTTCATTTGCCATGTCCTTGCTTACTGTCTTAGCTTGTCAGCGTTCTTTCAAAGCCTCTCTGTATCCTCTTCACAATCCACACTGACACCAGCTCTGCATCGTCAGAAAGTTTGGATAAATTTCATTTGATGCCCTTGTCTAAATCATTGATATAGTCATTGAGTCATACAGCGTGGAAACAGGCCCTTTGGCCCAACTTGCCCATACCGACCAACATGCTTCATCTACATGAGTCCCACCAGCCTGCTGTTGACCCGTATCCCTCTAATCCTAAACTTAAACTATTCAAGTACCTGTCTAAATGTTTCTTAAATGATAGTACCTGGGCAGCATGGTGGCACAGCGGTAGAGTTGCTGCCTTGCAACGCCAGAGTCCCGGGTTCGATCCTGACTATGGGTGATGCCTGTACGGAGTTTGTACGTTCTCCCCGTGGATGCATGGGTTTTCCCCACATGCTCTGGTTTTCTCCCACATTCCAAAGACGCACAGGTTTTGTATGTTAATTGGTTTTGGTAAAGATTGTAAAATGTCCCGAATGTGTAGAATAGAGCTAGTGTACGGGGATCATGAGTTGTCGCAGACTTGTTGGGCTGCAGAGCCTGTTTCAGCGCTGTATCTATAAACATAAACTAAACTGAACTTTAAACTAAACTACCTGCCTCAACTATCTCCCCTGGCAGATTATGCCATACACCCACCATCTTTTGTGTGAAAAAGTTACTCATCAGTTTCCTATCAAATCTTTCTCCCATCACTTTAAACTTTTGTCCTCTGGTTCTCAATTCTCCTACTCAGGGCAAGAGACTCTGTGTGTCTACCCAATCTATTCCTTTCATGATTTTGTACACTTCTAGTTTCCCTCCCCCCCTGACGGGTCTCAGTCTAAAGAAGGGTCTCGACCCAAAATATCACCTATTCCTTTTCTCCAGAGATGCTGCCTGTCTCGCTGAGTCACTCCAGCATTTTTGTGTGCCTAGCTTCTGTGTGAGATGCATGGGCACATTTCCTTTAATGTGGCTCCGACGGCAACAAAAACTGATCCGTAATACAGCCGTCTGGCAGCACAAACTGACACCGGGGAGTCATTAATGTGAAAGTGCTTCAGCAGCTGCCTCTCCAGTACTAATATGACATTAGTGTATGCAAAATGGAATTTCTCCAACAAAATCCAAATCAAAATGCTGCAAGTTAGGAAAAGCAGATGGCTTGTTATTTTTATTTTCAAGTTGTCAATTCAATATTCAGAGACATTAAGCATTCTTTCATGAAAGGGCTGGCATTAGTAAGTAGTGATCATGCTGTGAATGGCACTATCTAACACAGGGCTGAGGTTTTCTATCAACCCATTGTCATTGGACACCGATTTAAAAAATAATTAGTGTTGAAAGATTTTATGTGTTCCAGCAAGGCTATTTGACGATGCCATTTTTATTGGGTCTTTCGTACAATTTTTAAGATATGTTTAAGCTACCATTACAAAACCACTCATGCTTGCCATTGTCCACCTTGTCCTTTGCAAACTACTAGAGCAATCTGCTGGATCCTAGAACATAGAATTCTGGCCTTTGTTCCAACCAAGGATAGCCACAAAAGGCTGGAGTAACTCAGCGGTCAGACACAATCTCTGGAGAAAAGGAAAAGGTGACGTTTCGGGTCGAGACCTTTCTTCAGACTGAGAGTCGGGAGGGGGAAACGAGAGGTATGAAAAGATTCAGAACAGATCAGAGCTGGCACTGATGACCAAGGAGAGGTGGAGCCCACAATGGTCCATTGTTGACTGTGGAAGAGGTGATAACAAATATGGCAGATCCAGCCATCTGTCTACCAAAACTCCCCTCGCCTGTGTTCACCTATTACCTGCCACATTTTGGCCTGCCCTTCCTCTCTTCCAGCTTTCTTGCCCCTCATCCCTGCAAGAAGATGCCCAAACCGAAATGTCACCTATCCATGTTCTCCATCGATGCTGTCTAAACCCGCTGATTTACTCCAGCACTTTGCATCCTTTCTTGTAAATCAGTATCTGCAGTTCCTGTTTCTGCATAGAAAAGTGCTCAGACGGCGGTGGAGGCCAAATCTTTGGGTATTTTTAAAGCTGAGATTGACCGGCTCTTGATTAGTCAGGGGTTATGCGGAGAAGGGCAAGAGAATGGGGTTGGGATGGAAAGATCAATCAGCCACGATTGAATGACGGAGTAGACTTGATGGGCTGAATGAACTATTTTTGATCCTGGAACTTATGAACTAATGAAGATATCATGGTGCATGTGATAATGTTTTAGCTGAGGGACAGCAGTATATCACTCACGCACAGGACCCAGTGACACTGGGCTGATGCAGCTCAACACTTCTGTAAAAAACATTTTCTTGGTCCGCATCAGGAACACTCAGCCCTGTCGCACGTTTTTGTTGAAGATGGATTTCCTCTGCTGTAGCAGCCACTAAAGAGATGAATTTCTTCATTACAATGGAAGGAAGGTCGTGGCTTGCAGGGTATGTGTGGCACATCATAGCTCAGACTTGGGCAGAAGGCATCAATATAGTGCTGGTTGCAGGGTGAATCATTGCTCTTCAAACACGAGTCAAAACCACATTTTACAGGTTAACGTTCCCTGTGTGTAGTCTCTTTTCCTTAAAATGTTTAATATTTTGACAATGTAGTAAATGGAAGATAATCAATGTATAGCATTGAAATGGTCATAATTCAGCCTCCATCTCATCTGGTAGTTTGTTCCAAATAACCACCGTCATCTGACGGAAAAATATATTTTAAATTTCTCATCTCACTTTCAAATCTGTGCCCTAATCCTAGACTTCTTTCCGTTGGAAAAGGACTAAAACTATTTATCCTAATTGTGCCCAGAGAATGGTCAATGAATACAAACTCAAGTTCAAGTTCAAGAGAGTTTATTGTCATGTGTCCCAGATAGGACAATAAAATTCCTGCTTTGCTTCAGCACAACAGAATATAGAAGGCATGAATACAGAACAGATCAGTGTGTCCATATACCATTATATGAATATATATACACATGAATAAAAAAATAAAAAAACTAAAGTGCAAATAAACAGATAATGGGCTATTAATGTTCATAGTTTTGTTTGCGTTGAGTTCAATAGCCTGATGGCTGTGGGGAAGGAGCTGTTTCTGAACCTGGACGTTGCAGTCTTCAGGCTCCTGTACCTTCTACCTGAAGGTAGCGGGGAGATGAGTGTGTGGCCAGGATGATGTGGGTCCTTGATGATCCTGCCAGCCTTTTTGAGGCAGCGACTGTGATGGACCCCCTCGATGGTAGGGAGGTCAGAGCCGATGATGGACTGGGCAGTGTTTACTACTTTTTGAAGTATTTTTCGCTCCTGGGCACTCAAGTTACCGAAGCAACCGGTCAGCGTGCTCTCTACTGTGCACCTGTAGAAGTTAGAGAGAGTCCTCCTTGACATACCAACTCTCCGTAATCTTCTCAGGAAGTAGAGGCGCTGATGTGCTTTCTTTATAATAGCATCAATGTTCTTGGACCAGGAGAGATCTTCAGAGATGTGCACGCCCAGGAATTTGAAGCTCTTGACCCTTTCCACCATCGACCCGTTGATATAAACGGGACTGTGGGTCCCCATCCTACCCCTTCCAAATCAGTTCCTTGGTTTTGCTGGTGTTGAGGGCCAGGTTATTGTGCTGGAACCATTTGGTCAGTCGGTCGATTTCACTTCTGTACTCTGACTCGTCCCCATCAATGATACGTCCCACAACAGTGGTGTCATCAGCGAACTTGATGGTGGAGTCGCACTATGACAGGCTACGCAGTCATGAGTATAGAATGAGTACAGCAGGGGGCTGAGCACGCAGCCTTGAGGTGCTCCCGTGCTGATTGTTATCGAGTCTGACACTTTTCCACCAATTCGAACAGTCTGTGGTCTATGAATGAGGAAGTCGAGGATCCAATTGCAGAGGATGCGCAGACCCAGTTCTGAGAGCTTGGTAACCAGCTTGGAGGGGATGATTGTATTAAATGCTGAGCTGTAATCAATGAATAACAGCCTGACATGAGTTTTTGTTGTCCAAGTGGTCCAGAACGGAGTGGAGGGCCAGCGAGATCGCATCCACCATTGATCTGTTGTGGCGGTAAGCGAACTGCAGTGGGTACAGGTTTTTCTCGAGGTAGGAGTTGATTTGCGCCATGATCAACCTCTCGAAGCACTTCATCACCACAGGCGTTAGTGTCACAGGTCGATAGTCATTGAAGCACGACACTGCTCTTCTTGGGCACCGGTATTATTGATGCCCTTTCAAAGCAGGTGGAAACCTCGAACCTTAGAAGTGAGAGGTTGAAAATGTCCGTAAAAACTCCAGCCAGTTGGACTGCACAGGTTTTTAAAACACGACCGGATATGCCATCAGGTCCAGGCGCTTTTCGAGGATTCACCCCACTGAAGGATTTTCTGACGCCTGCTTCTGTGACTGTGACTGAAATACCATCACAGCGAATGGGGGCTCGAGAAGGCACATCGGTGTTCTCCCTATCAAAGCGTGCGTAAAATGCATTGAGCTCAAGGTCTGATGTTCCAGTGACCATGAACCCTGCCTATCCAATCTTACCTTATCGTGATACTGATGGTGGAAAGAGAAGGTTAACTTCTTCAAAGTGGGCACACCTTGAGGAGATTTCACAATAGAGAAGTAAAGTGCATCTACTGACCTCCCTACCATTGACGGGATCTGCAAGAGCTGCTGCCTCAACATGGGAACCAGCACCATCAGAAACCCACACCACCCTGGCCATGCTCTCACTTTGCTCCTGCCATCGGGAAGAAGGTATAGGAGCCTGAAAATTGTAAAGTCCAGGTTCAAGCAGCATCTTCCTCACAACCATCAGGCTATTGAACATTAAGTACTACACATAAGCACTGAACTACAGAGACTATATATAAATAGAATACGATGTTTACATATCTGTTGTGCTGCGGCAAGTAATAATTTCATTGATCTGTTTTGGTGCATAGGAAAACAAAATACTCTTGACTCTTGACAGAAGAGTGCAATCTGGAGCAAAACAGGAAAACTCGGATCAGTCTAAAGAAAGAACCCGACCCGAAGCATATTTACCCATTTCCTCCACTGAGTTCCTCCAGCACTTTGTGTTTTGTGCAGGATTCCAACATCTGCAGTTCCTTGTGTCACCAATCATCCAATTGGAGGTGGCTATGCATTGCCCTAAGACCTCTGGCAGTAACTCCACTGATTTTGTGAAAGGTTTGCATGTTAGTGCCCATAGCATGTACTAAATCATGAGAGGAAAAGATGGGGTGGGCGCAGAATAAGGGAATCGAGCACCAGAGGACATAGGTTTAAGGTGAGGGGGGCAAGATTTAATAGGAAGCTGTGGGATAACTTCATCTACACAAAGAGATAGTTGAGGCAGGTACTGTCACAACATCGAAGAAGCATTTAGACATGGATAGGACAGGTTTCGAGGAATGTGGGCCACATGCAGGCAGGTGATATTAATGCAGATGGGGCATGTTGGCCTGTGTGGGGCCAAAGTGCCTGTTTCCACGCTGTGTGACTATAATTATCACTAACTCTTTGAGTAATATATGCATTGGCAGAGTGAATAAAAGGGAATATGGGATTTGCAAACATCTGTTAGAATTTTGGAGTCTCATAATCAGTAACCCATTTTCTCAGTGAATCTTTGCGACCAGTAAGGTTATTGCTTTAATTGACAGGTGATGGCCTTGCTCAGCATCTTTCATGGAAATTATATCTCTACTACGATCTAATTAGTTGTAAATGTTCTATTTGCTAATGCTGCAGGAGGTATCAATAATTCTGGAAAAATAAAGGGCACACTTTGTTGAGCTCATACAAAGCAAACAGTAGGCATCTAAGAGTATGAGGGATAACAGCTGGAGAAATGTATACATTGTTATTCAGGATGTTGTTTCAGATCTCTGAAGCCTGAGCTATGCTTGAATTTGAATAACCAGATGTTTCTATGAATAGGTTCCTTGTATTCTATATCTTTATACTTTAAACTTTACATTAGACTTTAAACTTTAGAGATACAGTACAGAGACAGACCCATTGGCCCACCAAGTCTGCGCCGACCAGCGATCATCCCATACACTAGCACTATCCTACACACTAGGGGCAATTTACAATTTTACAGAAGCCAATTAACCTACAAATCTGCATGTCTTTGGAGTGCGGAAGGAAAGTGGAGCACCCGGAGAAAACCCACATGGTCACAAGGAGAATGTACAAACTCCGTACCTCTGGCTCTACAGAACCCCTCACCCCCTCACAGAAGCGATTGTGCAAGAAAAGTGAGAGAAATTTAGTTTTGATTATAAAGAGTTAAATGTGTGCAAGGCTATGCTACACGCTCCACTGCACATTCTGTTCCACTGACTTCAGTGCGGAGGGAGTAGCACTGATAGTTCTGCTCATACTTGGCTCAGGGTACAAAGAGCAATCTCCTCTGAAGGTTCAAAAATAAAAACTTCTGCCTCACATTTTTATCATCCTAGGCATGTCCTAAAGTGCTTTACAGCCAATAAAGTATTTAATGAAATGTTGCCACTGTTGTATTGTTAGAACATACTGCAATACAGGAACAGGCCCTTTAGCCCACAATGTCTATGCTGATCGTGACGCAGGTAGAAACATAGAAACATAGAAATTAGGTGCAGGAGTAGGCCATTCGGCCCTTTGAGCCTGCACCGCCATTCAATATGATCATGGCTGATCATCCAACTCAGTATCCTGTACCTGCCTTCTCTCCATACCCCCTGATCCCTTCAGCCACAAGGGCCACATCCAACTCCCTCTTAAATATATGGCCAACGAACTGACCTCAACTACCTTCTGTGGCAGAGAATTCCACAGATTCACCACTCTCTGTGTGAAAAACGATTTTCTCATCTTGGTCCTAAAAGACTTCCCCCTTATCCTTAAACTGTGACCCCTTGTCCTGGACTTTCCCAACATCAGGAAAAATCTGTTAAAGAAGGAACTGCAGATGCTGGAGAATCGAGGGTTACACAAAAAGCTGGAGAAACTCAGCGGGTGCAGCAGCATCTAAGGAGCGAAGGAGATAGGCGACGTTTCGGGTCGAGACCCTTCTTCAGACTGGTCAGGGATCAGGGAAACGAGAGATATAGACGGTGATGTGGAGAGATAAAGAACAATGAATGAAAGATATGCAAAAAAGTGTCGATGATAAAGGGAACAAGCCATTGTAAGCTGTTTGTGGTGTGAAAATGAGAAGCTAGTGCGACTAGGGTGGGGGAGGGAGATAGAGATAGAGGGAATGCCAGGGCCCGAGGGCTGAGGGAGAGATGGGAAGGGGAGGAGACAGCAAGGGTTAACAGAATTGAGAAAATTCAATGTTCAAGCCCAAAGGATGCAGACTCCCCAAGCGGACCCACGACACTCCACCGCCCTCCAGCAGCCCGCAGCCATCGCCTCATCCGCAGACTGGGCTCTGCAGCGGGCCTGAAGCCTCCACGTTGCTAACGCCTCCCACCTGTCTTTAACGGCACTGGGCCCCAGTGCCGGTCTCCCCAGCCCCAGTAACCTTAGTGGCTATTCCACTGGGTCTTCCCCATCCCCCCCCTACCATGTAACCCCTGCTCTTCCCCACCCACACCACAGCCCCCATACCCCCCCAACCCCTGGCCACCCTCCACCCCCCCACCACACAACACTCCGTCCTCAGTTCAATCACCTGCCTTCCTCCGGCCACAACCCCCATCCGTGCCGCATGTTCACCATCCCCCCGGACCTCCCCCTCTCCGACACTTCGAAAGGTCGGTCCTCAGCAGAGGTCTCACCTTTGTCCCCCTCCGTCCCCACCTCAATGAGTTCCGCGCCCACCACGACTTGGAGCTCTTCTACCCGTCGCCTCCGCCTCACAGCGTTCTTCCACGGGAAGAAGCCCTCGCCCCCCCACTGATGATCCCTTTTCCTGTCTCCCACGTACCCCCTCCACTTGAACCCCCCCTCGTAGCCTTCCGGCTCAAGAACTATTTATCCAGAACTGCCGTCGGGACATCAACCGCCTCGACTTCTCCATCCCCTGTCTCACTCCAATCTCTCCAGCGCCTGAACGTACTGCCATCGACTCACTCCGTAACAACCCAGACTGGGTTATCAAACCCGCCGACAAGGGAGGTGCCGTGGTAGTCTGGCGCGTCGATCTCTACAAAGCGGAGGCCGTGCGCCAACTCTCAGACACCTCCTCCTACTTACCCCTGGACCATGACCCCACTGACAAACACCAGGCCACCATCTCGAGCACCATAACCGACTTCATCAGCTCCGGCTCCCTACCCCCCCGAGCCTCCGACCTCATCGTTTCCCAGCCCCGCACGGCCCGATTTTACCTTCTCCCCCAAAATCCACAAACCCGACTGCCCTGGCAGACCCATTGTCTCTGCCTGTTCGTGCGCCACCCGAACACATTTCTACATACCTTGACGCCATCCTATCCCCCTTTGTTAAATCCCTCCCCACCTATGTTCAAGACACCTCAGACACTCTCCGTCGGCTCCGTGCATTCCATTCTCCAGGCCCCCATCCTCTCATCTTTACCATGGACGTCCAGTCACTCTACACCTCCATCCCCCACCAGGACGGTCTCAAAGCCCTCCGGTTCTTCCTCGACCAGAGGAGCAACCCATACCCGTCCACTGACACCCTCCTCCACCTAGCAGAGTTGGTCCTTACCCTCAATAACTTCTCTTTTGATTCCTCCCATTTCCTCCAAACACAAGGCGTAGCTATGGGCACACGCATGGCCCCAGCTACGCTTGCCTCTTTGTTGGGTACGTCAACAATCCTTGTTCTCGGCGTACCAGGGCCCCATCCCCGACCTCTACCTCCGTTATATCGACGACTGCTTTGGTGTCACCTCCTGCACCCACACACAACTGACTGACTTCATTCATTTCACCACCAACTTCCATCCGCACTCAAATACACTTGTACCATTTCCGACATTTCCCTACCATTTCTTGACCTCACCATCTCTATTGCAGGTGATACACTCCTGACCGACATCCACTACAAACCCACTGACTCCCACAGCTACCTGGACTACTCTTCCTCCCACCCTGCTTCCTGTAAGGACTCCATCCCCTATTCCCAATTCCTCCGTCTACGCCGCATCTGCTCCCAGGATGAGCTGTTCCATACCAGGTCATCACAAATGGCCTCATTCTTCAGAGAACGGGGATTCCCCTCCCCCACTATTGATGAGGCTCGCACCAGGTCGCCTCCATACCCCGCAACACTGCCCTCTCTCCCCATTCCCCCCACTCACAAACAGGGCAGAGTCCCCCTGGTCCTCACCTTTCACCCCACCAGCCAGCAAATACAACACATAGTCCTCCGCCAGTTTCGCCACCTCCAATGTGACCCCTCCACCCGCCACATCTTCCCATCTCCCCCCCGTCTGCCTTCCGCAAAGACCGCTCCCTCCGCAACTCCCTTGTCAATTCTTCCCTCCCCTCCCGCTCTATCCCTTCCCCGGGCACTTTCCATTGCAACCGCAAGAAATGCAACACTTGTCCCTTCACCTCCCCCCTCCACTCCTTTCAGGGACCCAAGCAGTCCTTCCAGGTGCGACAGAGGTTCACCTGCACCTCCTCCAACCTCATCTACTGCATCCGCTGCTCCAGATGCCAGATGATCTATATCGGTGAGACCAAATGGAGGCTTGGCGATCGTTTCGCCGAACACCTCCGCTCGGTCCGCAAAAACCAACCCGACCACCCGGTGGCTCAGCACTTCAACTCCCCCTCCCATTCCGTATCCGACCTCTCGGTCCTGGGCCTCCTCCACGGCCAGAGTGAGCAACACCGCAAGTTGGAGGAACAGCACCTCATATTCCGCTTGGGGAGTCTGCATCCTTTGGGCTTGAACATTGAATTTCTCAATTTTGTTAACCCTTGCTGTCTCCTCCCCTTCCCATCTCTCCCTCAGCCCTCGGGCCCTGGCATTCCCTCTATCTCTATCTCCCTCCCCCACCCTAGTTGCACTAGCTTCTCATTTTCACACCACAAACAGCTTACAATGGCTTGTTCCCTTTATCATCGATACTTTTTTGCATATCTTTCATTCATTGTTCTTTATCTCTCCACATCACCGTCTATATCTCTCGTTTCCCTGATCCCTGACCAGTCTGAAGAAGGGTCTCGACCCGAAACATCGCCTATCTCCTTCGCTCCTTAGATGCTGCTGCACCCGCTGAGTTTCTCCAGCTTTTTGTGTAACCATCAGGAACAATCTTCCTGCATCTAGCCTGTCCAACCCCTCAAGAATTTTGTCTCTATGAGATCACCCCTCAATCTTCTAAATTCCAGCGAGTACAAGCCAAATCTATCCAGTCTTTCTTCATATGGAAGTCGTGCCATCCCAGGAATCAGTCTGGTGAACCTTCTCTGTACTCCCTCTATGGCAAGAATGTCTTTCCTCAGATTAGGAGACCAAAACTGTACGCAATACTCCAGGTGTGGCCTCACCAAGACCCTGTACAACTGCAGTAGAACCTCCCTGCTCTTGTACTCAAATCCTTTTGCTATGAATGCCAACATACCATTCGCTTTCTTCACAGCCTGCTGCACCTGCATGCCTACTTTCAATGACTGGTGTACCATGACACCCAGGTCTCGCTGCATCTCCCCTTTTCCTAATCGGTCACATTCAAATAATAGTCTACCTTCCTGTTTTTGCCACCAAAGTGGATACCCTTACATTTATCCACATTGTACTGCATCTGCCATGCATTTGCCCACTCACCCAGTCTATCCAAGTCATCCTGCAGCCTCCTAGCATCCTCCTCACAGCTAACACTGCCCCCCAGCTTCGTGTCATCAGCAAACTTCGAGATGTTGCATTTAATTCCTCGTCCAAATCATTAATAGGTAGGTAGGTAGAACATTTATGTGCAGGTAGAACACTTATCTACCTGCACATAACCCATATCCCTGCATTCCCTGCATATCCATATGCCTATTCAAAAGTATTTTATATGCCACCAATGTATCTGGCTCAACCACCACCCCCGGCAAAACGTTCCAGGCGCTCTTAGTAAAAAAAACATAGCCCGCACATATTCCTTAAACTGTGCCTCTCTCGCCTTAAAGGGGCTGTCCCACTGCGGCGACCTAATCTGTGAGTTTAGAAGAGTTTGCCCTCGACTCAAACTCACAGCATTTTGTGAGTTTGTGGTCCTAGGAGGTCCTATGAGGTCACTGGAACTCTCATTCATGCTCGAGGGAAGTTCCCGAATACTCGTGGTCTCAACTAGGTCGTGGAAAATCTCTCAGCATGTTGAAAATCTTTTCCGCAAGTAAAATTTGGTCGGCATGGTTCTTTTTAGCTCGTAGTGCAGTGGAGTGGGGTCGCTATTTAGTTCCAGTCAGTCGAGGGCAGACGTAGGCAATCTCCTTTGCTGACCGGGTATTTTGTTTCGCTCATTGGAGTTTTCAGGACCAAGAAAAACCAACTGGTAGGTAAAATGCCTCCTAAACTTTAATATACTTCTTAAAAGTGTCTCCAATCCTTCTCTCCACTTCACTCCCCCTCTCTCCCCTTTTCTCCCCCCACCCCCTCTACGCGCTCTCTAAAGAACTTACCGTACACTGTGCAGCCATCTTTTACCTTCCTCTTCATCGCGGGTCTGAATTTTAGACAGCGCTCCCCCGCTTTCCCTGGCCCCCGCCTTTGCTGTGTGTGTGTGTGTGTGTGTGTGTGTGTGTGTGTGTGTGTGTGTGTGTGTGTGTGTGTGTGTGTGTGTGTGTGTGTGTGTGTGTGTGTGTGTGTGTGTGTGTGTGTGTGTATGTGCCAGGCAAGTGCCCTCGAGCTTAAAGGTCAAAGACACTCTTCGTAACTCGCAGATTAGGTCACCGGAGTGGGACAGTCTCTTTAAGCTATGCCATGTAGCCTTGGATTTGTTTTCTTAGAAACATAGAAAAATAGTGCAGGAGTAGGCCATTCGGCCCTATGAGCCAGCACCGCTATTCAGTATGATCATGGCTGATCACCTAAATTCAATATCCCGTACCTGCTTTTTCCCCAATATCCCTTGCTTCCTTTAACACTGAGAGCTAAATCTAACTCACTATTGAAAACATCCAGTGAATTGGCCTCCACGGCCTTCTGTGGCAGAGAATTCAACTGATTCACAACTCTGGGTGAAAAAGCGTTTCCTCATCTCAGTCCTAAATGGCCTACCCCTTATTCTTAAACTCTGACCCCTGGTTCTGGGCTTCCCCCAACATTGGGAACATTTTTCCTGCATCTAACCTGTCCAATCCCGTGAGAATTTTATATGTTTCTCTAAGATCCCCTCTCCTCCTTCTAAATTCCAGTGAATACAAGCCCAGTCGACCCATTCTTTCATCATATGTCAGTCCCGCCATCCCGAGAATTATCCTGGTGAACCTAGGCTGCACGCCCACAATAGCAATAATGTCATTCCTCAAATTAGGAGACCAAAATTGTGCACAGTATTCCAGGTGCGGTCTCACCAGGGCCCTGTACAATTGCAGTAGGACCTCCCCTTGCTCCCAAACTCAAATGTTCTCGCTATGAAGGTCAACATGCAAGTCGCTTTTTTCACTGCCTGCTCTTCCTGCATGCTTACTTTCTGTGACCAATGTATAAGCACATCACGGTCTCATTGCATCTCCCCTTTTCCTAATCTGACATAATTCAGATAATAATCTGCCTGTTCTTGCCACCAAAGTGGATAACCTCACATTTATCCACATTATACTACATCTGCCATGCATCTGCCCACTCACCCAACCTATCCACGTCACCCTGCAGCCTTGTAGCATCCTAATCGCAGCTCACACTGCCACCCAGCTTTGTGTTATCTTTGTCTAATTTACTCCCAATTTCCAACTAAAAAGGGCTTCTGACTGTCGACTCTATGTTGAAAATCCCGTGGCCAATTTGTGCTCAGCGTGTCCCCATAAAAGGCACCTGATCTGAGGAAATCTCTTTTGTCCAATCACCAAACATTTGCAAGTCCTCTGGCGAGGTGAATGAGGAGTGTCATTACTTCAAGAGAGTTGAGAGTCAAGAGTGTTTAATTGTCACATGTTTTAAAAAGGGAACAATAACATTCTTATTTTTAGCAGCATAACAGATCTGTAAACACAGCACTCATGGATAGCATAATAAACAAAAAATATAGTTCAATAAATTAAAACAAAAAACCTCACCAATATTAAAGCAAATAAAAGCCCAAAGTGCCAAGTGCAAAAAAGGCAGTTTGTAGCTCATAGTTTAGCTGGTGTTTGTCACATTCAAGAGCCTGAAGGTTGTTGGGAGGAAGCTGTTCCTGAATCTGGAGGTTACGGTTTTCTGACCCCTTTACCTTCTTCCCGATGGCAGGAAAAAGGTTCTGATTGTCAACCCTATCTATCTGTGCTTCTTAGAATTTTATATACGTTGTGCGAATGATAATATGGAGGGAAGAAAAACAAATAAAATAAGTGTATATGAGTGGTTGATGGCTGACAAGGATTCAAGGACCTGTTTCTGGGCTGTATGTCTCTTTGACTGTAGCCTCCCATCATGTTTGGGAAGATGCATTAAAGTGGCTGATTGAACGTTTGTATGCAGGTTACGGAAAAATCTCAGTAAAGAAAAGTGTTAATACAATGGAGAAGCTGTTCCATTCATCTGCAAATCTCAGGTTGTGCAAATCCAAATACATTTCTGTTCAATCTCTCAGGCAGTACAGATAAAAGACAAATGTCAGGAGGAGCCGTGATAATGTTGCTTAAAATCTCTGCAGAACTGTAGGTATTTCACCAGAATTTGAGTGACCTAGATTTTTAACTGAAAAGCTAATTGGCATTGAATTCTGTGACATTTTATACCCTTGAAACACATCTAAACAACCAATCCCCGATATTTATTGCCTGGGTGCATATTTTTTATATCATTTTTAATGTGCATCATTTAAATTGCAAGAATTCTGGCAGTGCAACAACCAGTGAACACTACGCTGCGGGGAATGTAGAAACAAAGAAACTTAGCGGGTCAGGCAGCATCTCTGGAGAAAAATGATAGATGATGTTTTCGGCTGGGACTCTTCTTCAGACTCTTCAGGGATGTGGTCTGTAACTCATAGTTTGAATCTGTTTGCCTTGTGATGATTGCAGAATGGAATGCAGAGTATATCAGAAGCTAATCCAAAGTAAATTGATCAGCCCTTCACCGCCCTTAAACAAGGACTTGACAATGAAATGTGTGAGTGAGCTTTCTGCCTCCTACCACAATCAGTCAGAAGAAGGGTCCCGACCTGAAACATCACCTATCATTTCACTCCACAGGTGAAGTCTGACCCGCTGAGTTCCTCTAGCACTGTATTTAATTTAAATGCTTTGGTCTGCAAAATCTATAACAAGAATCCCTCCTGCTTATTAGTTCAACTCTGAACCTGAAGGTCTCAAGATGGCGGGTACACAAAAGGCTGGAGAAACTCAGCGGGTGCAGCAGCATCTAAGGAGCGAAGGAGATAGGCGACGTTTCGGGTCGAGACCCTTCTTCAAACTGGTCGAAGGAGATAGGCGACGTTTCGGGTTGAGACCCTTCTTCAGACTTTGAAGAAGGTCTCAAGATGGCGCTGGATTTGTGGTGATTTTGTGTACTGACTCAGTGCAATCTGCTCTCTTACACTCTTGTACTTGTATGATTGTGCCTAATGTACAGGAAGATTATTACTGAACTGTACGGAAAAAACAAATTTCCCTGTACCAGGGAGGGGGCACAGTGGCATAGCGCTAGAGCTGCTGCCTCACAGCACCAGAGACCCGGGTTCAATCCTGACAGTGGGTGGAGTTTGCATGCTCTCTCTGTGACGCGTGGGTTTCCTCCAGGTGCTCCGGTTAACTCCCACACTCCAAAGACATACAGGTTTTTGGGTTAATTGGCTTCTGTAAATTGTAAATTGTCCCAAGTGTGTAGGATACAGCTTGTGTACAGGGATCGCTGATCGGCGTGGACTCAGTGGGCAGAAGAGCCTGTTTTCAACCTGTATTTCTAAAGTCAGGCAGCATCTCTGGAGAAAAGGAATGGGTGAAATTTATATATATATATATATATATATATATATATATATATATATATATATGATGTATTATGTATGTATATATATATGTATGTATGTATACATACACACACTGAATTGTTTTCTCATTTGTTATGTTGTTTACGGAGTCCAATGTTTACATGTTTCTGTTGTGCTGCTGCAAGTAAGAATAAGTGAGAATAAGTAAGAAGTTAAGACTTTACTGGACTTTATACCCCTTGTTTCCTCCCATATGCCAAAGACGAGCAGATTTGGAGGTTAATTATATTCTGTAAATTGTCCATGATGTGTAGGATAGAACTAGTTGGTCGGTGTGGACTTGGTGGGCCAGAGGGCCTGATTCCGCGCTAAACTAATCTAAATCCCTTTTTCAGTCTGAGAAAGATAGGATTTGAGCATTATATTTTGAGAGAACATTTCCTGATAATATTTCCCGCTCTTCGGACACTGTAGCCCAAGCACGGTTCTGACTTGCACACATTGGAATGATTTGCTGTGTTTATAAGAATCAGATTGAGATTGTGTGCATTCAGTATAATTACAAGAGCCTTTGAAGGGTTGCATTATTTTGGGAGGACTTGCAGCCAGATCAAGATATTCTGGATTGGTGCTAGGTTTAGTCTCTACTTCATTGCTAGACCACTGAGGCATGTCCTTGCACTTGGCTGGAGAGAGTCAGAGAGTATGACAGCACAGAAACAGGATCTTCAGCCATTGCAACCCAAGATGATAGTGGGGCAATTGAAGGGCCTGTCCCACTTGCATGCGATTGCGTGCGTTTGGTGCAACCAAACGGAAGCGGAGTTCACGCAAAGTACGCGCCTAGTACGTGCTAAGTTCGTGCGTGACGTAATTTGCATCATGCATACCAATCAGATGGGCAGGAGGGCGGCCGACTGAATTTGGGCATCGCACGGCGTCAGATGGTGACATCATCACGCAATGCCACGCCGGGTGGTGACGTCATCAAGCAACGCCAGATCCGGGTGGTGACAACATCGCACAACGCCACGCGCTAGGCGTACGCCGTCAAGATGCTGTGTACGCCATCAAGACATTGCGTACACCGTCAAGACGCTGCATACGACCGCAATGCGCCTGCGTGCCGACAGGCCGTTGGCGCGCTAAGATTTCAGCCACTGCCAGAATTTCGGAGCCCCGCGTGATGTCGGAACCAGCCCCGCACAACTCCGCGCTTCTAAGTGGGACCGGCCCCGTGCGGCCATACGGTGCCTGTACACCTCAAGCAACCACGAGGTCGCGTAATTTGCGAGCCAAGGTCGTGTAAGTGGGACAGGCCCTTAAGAGACCAATTAATCTACAAACCCACATCTTTGGGACCTGTGAGGAAACTGAAGCACTCAGACTCAATGGGAGCAGATTTTGTGTAGTCTGTCACCATCATTTAAGGATATTAACAGATTGATTCATCTCCTTTATGGAGAAAGCACGTATCCACTATTGAAAAAGAGACAAAGTGTTGGAGTAATTCAGCATTTCAGACAGCATCTCTGAAGAACATGGATGGATGTCTTGTACCTCTAGCCATTACTGAATGACATTTCAACCAGCTGTAAAAAATAGCTAAATAAACAGCAAGTAGCACCTTTCCTTGATCATCATTTAGCGTTGATCTATCGCTTAGCAATCCTTTCATTAATTTGGTCTATGTAACTTTTCATATCTCAGTT
This sequence comes from Okamejei kenojei, assembly GCA_035221665.1. Taxonomy (NCBI): domain Eukaryota; kingdom Metazoa; phylum Chordata; class Chondrichthyes; order Rajiformes; family Rajidae; genus Okamejei; species Okamejei kenojei. Next base: position 52,527,091 of record CM069138.1, read on the forward strand.
CCTTCTCCCCTGACACTCAGTCTGTAGAAGGGTCTCCACCCAATAAGAAACAAAAACTAACCTAAAACTAAACTAATAGCTGGTATTGGAGACCCAGTGACGGACAGGAGCAAGAGTAAGCCCATACATCATCTTGAGCCTGTTCTCCCATTTAATCAAGTCATGGCCAATTGGTATCTCACATCTAGCCTCCCAAAAGTTTCCATTCTTAATAAAAATGTTACAATCACAAAACCTGTGTTGACCACTGTCCACCATTCTTGGTTCTCTTTGTTAGTCATAGAGCAATAAAGCCACAGATCATGGAAACAGACCCTTTGACCCAACTTGCCCATGCTGACCAAAATGCCCCATCTACACTAGTCCCAACTGCCCTCATCCGGCCCATATTCCTCTAAACCTTTCCTTTCCCTGTATCTGTCCAAATGCCTTTGAAATGCTGTTATAATACCAGCCTCCTCTGGCAGCTTGTTCTGTACACGCAATAACTGGTGGCTATTAAGGTTCTGGGCAATCATTACTCAGTGCCAGATTTTCTCTCATGTTGAGTTACTGACATACAGAGAGCACTGCACATAATAGTAGTTTGTATTTATGAAAGCCTCTAATCTTTTGGGTTTGTAATTACCTTTTGTCTTGCTAATGACTCTAATTAAAACAATTGCATTTGCAAGTCAATGCAAAAATTAATTAACATTAATGCAAAAAATGTGTTCTCTGGTGTCACTGTAACCTTCTTCCAAGAAGTAGGAGGTGGCAAGGTTGTTAGAAGAGCTGCATTCTATCATAATCATAATCATAATCATACTTTATTAGCCAAGTATGTTTTGCAACATATGAGGAATTTGATTTGCCATACAGTCATAACAATAAAAAGCAACAAGACACACAAAATACATTTAAACATAAACATCCACCACAATGACTCACCCACATTCCTCACTGTGATGGAAGGTGAAAAAAAAGTTAAATCTCTTCCCTTCTTTGTTCTCCCGTGGTTGGAGGCCTTGAGCCTTCTGTTGTCGGGGCGATCTTGGCTCCCGTAGCTGGCGGTTGGGGCTTCCGCGTCGGGGCGATCAAGCTCCCGCATCGGGGGGGATCTCAGCTCCCCTGCGCCGAGCGATCAGGCCCCGTGTCGGGGCTAGTCGAACCTCTTGCGACTTTGGAGCTTCCTGACATCAGTCTCTACCAGAGACTGTGAGCTCCTCGATGTCAGAATCCACAGGCCGCGGTTGGAGCGTCGATCCCAGGCAAGGGATCGCAGGCTCTGACAGCCACGGCCCTGCCGTGGGGCTCAAAGTCAATCTCGAGAAAGATTGCCAGCTCCATGATGTTCGGCCGCAGAGCGACCGGAGATATGACCCGGAAACAAATCGCATCTCGAGCAAGGTATGAGATTGAAAAAAGATTCCCCCTCCACTTTCCCCGCCCCCCACATAATATAAACCCAGAGAGCATTAACACAAATTTTAAAAAATATACTAAAAATAACAATAAAGATGAAAAGACAGATAGACTGTTGGCGAGGCTGCCATCACTGACACGCCACCCGGTCATTCATTAATGTTTACAATGGCAAATGCAGCTCAACCAAGCACCAATGGCAAGATATGACAAATGATATGATTACATCAATTCATATGTGACAGGTTATCTTTCAACTTTTCCTGTTACTTTACAAAAAAATAAAGTTCCAAGAACTTTGTGATAGCAAAGTACATCCTTTATCTTAGAATCTTAGCACAAGAACAGGCCCTTCAGCCTGCAATGTCTGTGCTTAAAATGATGCCAGGACCATCTCTTATCTACCTTCACATAATCCCTGCATATCCATGTGCCTATCAAATGTTTCTTAAATGACACTCTTGTATCTCAACTGCCACCCATAAGACTATAACACCATGACATATGAGCAGAATTAGGCCATTTGGCCCATCGAGTCTGCTCCACCATTCGATCATGGCTGATCTATTTTTCTTTCTCAACCCCATTCTCTTGCCTTTTCCCCGCATCCTTTGACACCTTGACTAATCAAGATCCTATCAATCTCTGCTTTAACAATACCTAATGAATTTGCCTCCACAGCCATCTGTGGCAATGAATTCCACAGATTCACCACCCCCTGGCTAAAGAAATTAGTCCTTATCTCCTTTCTAGAGGTACAAATGTCTTATTTATCCTAAGGCTATGCCCTAGGTCCTAGACTTGCCCACTACTGGAAATATCCTCTCCACATCCACTCTATCTATGCATTCCTTTATTCGGTAAATTTCAATGAGATTCCCTCATCCTTCGGCAGTGTGTTCCAGGCACATAGCAACCTCTTTGTATTAAAAAAAATTGTAATTTTCTTTACCAAAGCTAATTAACCTACAAACGTTTCCGCCTTTGGAATGTGAGAATAAATCCACTCTGTCACGGGGAGAACGAAAAAAAAACAGACAGCACCCAGAGTCAGGATCGAACCTGGAACTCTACTGCTGTGGCACCATGCCGTAAATAAATATAAAATGTGTTTGTTATATATTATCTGCATGTATTGTATACACAACTGAAGCATGAATTCCATTGTTCCATTGTTGGAACATATGACAATTGAACACTCCTGACATATGCTTCAATTAATTTCAATGGAACGAGGAGCCAAGAGAGAATGAATTAAAATTACACAATTCTCTCTGCACAAGGATCAAAAGGGGGATACATTTAAAGGAATTGGAGGAAAGCCAAAGCCAACAATGATTGTGCCGATCATAATGCCACGTTAAACTGATCTCATCTAACTGAACATGATCCATATCCCTCTACTCCCTGCACTTTCATGTGCCCATTTAAAAGTCTCTTAAACACCACTATCCAATCTGCCACCACCACCACCACCACCCTTGGCAATGCATTCCAGGCCCCCAACACCCTCTGTATACTTGCACATCTCCATTAAACTCTCCCTTTCTCACCTTGTAGCTATAGCCTCTAGTGTTGGACATTTCCACCGTGGGAAAATGGTTTCCACTGTTACCCTATCTATATCTATTTTACATACTTCAAACAGCCTCAGCCTGTCATAAGGTCATAAGGAGTAGGAGCAGAATTGATCCATTTGGCCCATCGTCTACTCCACCATTCAATCATGGCTGATCTATCTCCCCCTCCCTAACCCCATTCTCCTGCCTTCTTCCCATAACCTCTGACACCTGTACTAATCAAGAATCTATCTATCTCTGCCTTAAATATATCCACTGACTTGGCCTCCACAGCCTTCTGTGGCAAATAAGCCTGTCTATCCTATCTCTCTCTCATAATTTTATATACTTCGAACAGCCTCAGCCTCCAACATAAAAGAAAATGTGTGCGTGTTGCAATTACAGAAATCAGGCAGCACCTGACTTCTCATCTGAATCTGGGGTAATGTTAGCGCAACACAGAGGCTCAGAGCTGGAGTTGCTGCCTTACTGCACCAGAGATCCTGGTTTGATCTTGACCAGGGGTGCTACCTGTATGGGGTTTGTACGTTCTCCCTGCGACCGCGTAGGTTTTGTCCGGGTGCTCGGGTTTCCTCTCACTTTCCAAAGACTTACAGGTTTGTAGGTTAATTGGCTTCTGTAAATTGGCCCTAGTGTGTTGGATAGAATTAGTGAACGGATGGTTGGTGCAGACTCAGTGTGCCGAATGGCCTGTTTCCATGCTGTGTCTCTAAACTAAACTAGCGATGTACTTTACAATATAATGCCACTAAGTATAACTAATGCAGGTTGAGTTTTTAAACAGCAGTATATTATTTATTTTTAACCTTGACCCAGAGTTAAGTATCTCTGTTATGATTTGTTGGGTTGCATATTATTTCTGGGTCGTTATTTTGTTTCCAAAAGAGATGAAAGTGCTGCACAATAACCGTCTCTGTTATGGTGTGCTGGCATTTCTGTTAAATGATGTAAACGTTGTTTTTCTTTTCTATTTCTGGAGGAAACCTATGCAGCCACAAGTAGAACGTGCAAACTCCACACAGACAGCACTGACAGGACGGCGCAGTGGCTCGGCGGCATAGTTAATGCCTTACAGCGTCAGAAACCTGTGTTAGATCCTAACTACAGGTGGTGTCTGTTCAGAGTTTGTACGTTCTCCCGTGACCACGTGGGTTTTCCACGGGTGTTCTAGTTTTATCCCACACTTCAAAGACATACAAGCTTGCAGGTTCATTGACTTCCATAAAGATTATAAACTGTCCCTATTATGTAGAATAACACTTGTTTACGGGGTGATTGCTGGCCGGCACGGACACGGCGGGTCGAAGGGTCTGTTTCCAGCACCCGAGGTTAGGATCGACCCGAGTCTCTGGTGCTACGAGGCAGCAGCTCAACAAGTTGTTTACTTAATTTTCTTTATTGAAAAATTAAGTCTTGACAGAATGAGACTTTGATCTAAACCTGGATTCATTGAATGATACAGCACAGAAACAGGCCCTTCAGCCTACTGTGTCCACACTGTCAAATAACTCCCATCCAAGTGATGCGAGACCTAATTTTGTTTGGTTTAGTTTTGAGATACAGCGCGGAAAAAGACGCTTCGGCCCAACGAGTCCGGCAGACCAGCGATCCATGCACACTACACTGCACTACTCACTACGGACACTACGGATCACCCATTCCTTCTCTCCAGAAATGCTGCTTGTCCCACTGAATTACTCTAGCATTTTGGGTCTATTGTATAAATTCAAATTGCATTTAAAAAAAAAGTTATTTATCAAACTAAAATGCGTAGGTTTTCATTTTCCTGCTTCCTCTTTTCTGCTCCTTGCTAGAACCCTGTTCAGAAAACAGTGCAGACTCAATGAAAAGTCATATGTGATTTTACATCATTTATATTCATAAAGTAATTCTCTTGGTTGAAATCAAACATCAGCGGATTTATGGGGTTTGCTTGCTTGAAATCACTGACATAAAGTTCATGTTTTACAGTTTTTGTTAATTGTTAAGGAAATCATCTTATGCCATCAGAATCCAGTTCACTGATTGTTTCTGGGACCATTACACACTGAAATACCATGACATTTGGATTTTATCTGGCATAGTTAAGTGAAATGTAATACAATGTATTATCTTATGAGACTTAATGCATCATTATAGTCATGAGCAAGATTGGTTTAATATAAAGTGACTACATTTCAAACATACATTACACCAAAAATGAAGTGATTTGAGACTTCATAGTCATGCCTTGGAACCATTGACAGGCCATTTTACTACCTCTGAAGCAGAGATTAGCCACTTAATAGAATTTACTTAGACTATTGGTTACTTGAGCTGAATTTTCTAAATTTCTATGCAGTGAACATTCTTCTTCATTATTAGTTTAGGTGGATTAGCGCATCGGTAGAATTGCTGCCTTACAGCGCCAGAGGCCCTGTTTCGATCGTGACCACACGTGCTGTCTGTACGGAGTTTGTACGTTTACCCTGTGATGGCATGTGTTTTCACCGGGTGCTCCGGTTTCCTCCTACATACAAAAGACCTGCAGGTTTGTAGGTAAATTGTAAATTGTACCCAGTGTGCAGGAGGATGCTAGTGTACGGGGATCGTTGGTCAGCACGGACTTGGTGGGCCTAACTGCCTGTTTACATGGTGAATCTCTAAAGTCTAAAGTTTAGAGATAATGCATGGAAACAGAACCTACGGCCCACTGAGTCCGTGCCGACCAACGATCACCCGAACATTAGTTCTATTCTACAAACTAGGTACATTTACAGAAACCAATTTACAATGCAAAGTTGACTCACTGAACTGTACATTTATAACATCCTCTTTAAATTCATCAGTATTGGAAGATTGAGGCAGAACAACACCATTTTCTTTTGTTCTGGTTTGTTTGCTACAAATACTACAATTCAGATATAGTTATTGACATAAAGTATGTATGAGTGTGGTGGCCCAGCTATTTCGCACCAACAACCAAGCTGTGTCATTTCAGCGAGTCATAGACATACAATGCGGAAACAGGCCCTTCGGCCCAACGCCCACGCTGACCAACATGCCCCATCTACACTAATCTCACCTGCCTGCGTTTGGCCCATATCCCTCTTAACTTTTCCCATCAATGTACCTGTTTCTTAAATACTGTGATAGTACCTGTCTCAACTGCTACCTCTAGCAGCTCGTTCCATATACCAACCACCCTTTGTGTAAAAAAGTTGCCCCTCAGGTTCTTAATAGGTTTTTCCTCCTCACCTTAAGCTTATGTCCTCTGGTTCTCAATTCCCCTACTCTGGGTATAAAGATCTGTGCTTTTACCCTATCTATTCCTCTCATGATCTTATACACCTCGGTAAGATCACCCCTAATCCTCCGGCGTTCCAAGGAGTAAAGTCGTAGCCTGCTCAACATCTCCCAATAGCTCAGGCCCTCGAGCCATGGAAACATCCTCGTAATTCTTTTCTGCACTCTTTTCCAGCCCGGCAACATCTTTCCTATAACAGGATGACTAAAACTGAACATAATACTGGCCGCAGCAATATCTTATACAACTGTAACATGACCTCCCAACCTCTATACTCAATATTCTTGACTGATGAAGGCCAATGTGTCAAATGCCTTCTTGATTGCTCCATCTACATTGCTTTAGCAAAAGATATAACCTCACTTTTCATAATCTGCTTAACTTTATCAAAATATACAAAACCATATAAGCTTGCAGTAAAATACTGAGCATTTTAGATAACATCGCAAATGACATAACCAGAGTAAAACAGCATATCAATGTCATCTCAACCCTGTGATCTTTTATTACCTGATATTAAGATTGGTTATTCTACTTAAAGGTGTACAAAAATGATTAATTTGCTGCTGGTATCCTGACTCATCATCACTTGTACCTGACGACAGTTATTTTAATCACCCAAGGTTAATTAATAGGCACTGATGTTTGTTGGTGATGAATTGAGTGTCCCAAAGATTTGTCATTGGCCCATTCCTATTTTGCATTTATCTAATCAATGCTATCTTTTTAGCTTTTCACGTGTTCTGCCTTTAATGCGCCACAAAGATTCTCAAAGTTATTTAATGGCGTGTTACGAAGAAAGTTTGTGTGCCTGTAATGCTGATGTAAGCAAGATTTTCATTGTACCTGTAATGCACCATACTTGTTTATGTAACTTTACACTTGACTTGACTTGACAGCCAATTCCACAGATTTGCCACAATGTGCAAAAAAAAAATCTTACCTCATCTCACTCCCTCACTTTGTTTAGTTTAGTTTAGAGATACAGCTCGGAAGCAAGCCCTTCGGCCCACCGAGTCCGCGCCAACCAGCGATCCCTGTACACTAGTGCTATCCTCCAACAACGAGCAACAATTTACAATGTTTTCATAAGCCAATTAACCTACAAACCTGAATGTCTTTGGAGTGTGGGAGGAAACCGGACCACCCAGGGAAAACCGATGTGGTCACAGGGAGAACGTACAAACTCCTTGCAGACAGCACCTGTAGTCAGGATAGAACCCAGGTCACTGGCACTGTGAGGCAGCAACTCTACCGTGTGCCACTGTGCCACCCAAATTTGGTATAATCACATTCCAGTTTCAGAAGGAGCAAAGTGCTGGAGTAACTCAGCAGGTCAGGCCGCATCCCTGGAGAACATAGATAGGTGACATTTTGGATTGGGATCCTTCTTCAGAAACCCTTGATTCAGAAGATAAGATATTCATTCCTCTCAATTATATTTTTAATTTGTTCTTTTGATTGGAGATCATCAGGCCAGTAGGTCAAATCTAATGGAAGTAAGCAAGCCCTCTCCATGTTCCAGGTGTTATCAGCATTGCCCGATCCAGGCAAGCCCCAGGCTGCTGTGTGCCTCCAGCCATTGCCTTAAGGTCATAAGGAATAGAAGTAGAATTAGGCCATTCGGCCCATCAAGTCTACTCCGCCATTCAATCATGGCTAATCTATCTCACCCCCCTAACCCCATTCTTCTGCCTTCTCCCCATAACCTCTGATACTTGTACTCAATCAAGATAGATACCTGTACTATACATAATCAAGAATTCCATGAACGTCTGGTTCGAACAGTGAACCAACGTCCCTCTCCTTGCCCATCCACCTTTGTTCCCCTGGGGTACCTCCCGCAATCAGCCTCGAGGGCACAGAAGGCCAGACTCCGGTTTCCTCTCCTTTCCTACGGGCCTTGCTCCTCGCCCAGCCGCATCTGCCATCATCACTGGCTCCATCCCCCTGGCCTCTGGTCTTCGGGGGATGAGCAGTGGCCGGCTTAGTGGACTCCCTTTTCCGGGCTACAGTCCACCGGGTCCCATGAGCAGGGGCCGGCTCGGCGACCACCCCCTGTCCAATGCTGATTGCCCCTGAAATAGTGGTGGAGAACCATGTTTTTAAAGCATTGCATTCGTCATTATGTTGGTGGGTGGGATTTGTAAGGTTGGAGTTTCAGGTAAAATAGCATCATATCTACAGATGATCAAAAATAAAGACATGGATAATTCTGAAGTTCATCTTTGGCGAAGGGATGTTGTTTTCAATCTGAATCTGAAGAAGGGTTCCAACCCAAAACGTGTTTTCCAGAGATGTTGCCTGACTTGTTGAGTTACTCCAGTGCTTTGTGTCTATCTTTCTAAACCAGCATATGCAGTTCCTTGTTTCTATATTCTTTTCAATTGTGTTTCAGTGAGCTCGGGTTCAGAGCTTGAGGCTAAAGCAAAACAATAGCAGGCTAGGGCTTTATTCCTTGGAGCACAGGAGGATGAGGGGTGCTATTTTAGAGGTGTACAAAATCATGAGAGGAATAGATCTGGTAAATGCATTTGGTGATCTTTTCTACCAGGGGTTCTCAACCAGGGGGGAATTCCCCCCCCCCCAGGGGGGGATTTCAGGTTTTCAGGGGGGGAATTGGGACCACAGATTAGCAAACTCAAACTGTTAGAAATAAAGGATTTTCAGTATTATATGCATATTATTTGGAATGCACTTTTTGAGGTAGACAATCTTGGAAAGGAGGGGGGGGGAATGACATTCTGACATATGGTGAAAGGGGTGCATGGGGCAAACAAGGTTGAGAACCACTGTTTTATACCATAGATAGACACAAGGTGCTGCAATAACTTAGTGGGTCAGGAAGAATCTCTGGAGAACATGGATAGGGGACGTTTTAGGTCTGAAGAAGTGTCCCAATGCAAAACGTCACCTATCCATGTTCTCCAGAGATGCTACCTGACCCGCTAAGTTACGCAGGCATTTTGTCCTTATCTCTGCCAAACTCTGAATGTCGAGCATCCTAAAGATACACCATGGAAACAGGCCCTTTGACCCATCGAGGCAATGCCGACCAATTATCGCCGGGCGAGGAGAGGGATGGCGGTTCACGGGAACTGCTCCAGAACATCGAGTGCGTGGACCGACCGGACTTTGAATAATGGCGCCAAAAATGGCGACGCCCGCATGTGTGATATATGCTGAAAGAGTTTCACTGTGTAGTTGCATATGTGACAAATAAAGAGGTATTGAACCATTGAACCATTTATGGAATCTTTTCAGAGATAACAAGAACTTGCAAGTGTTGCAAAGAAAGACACAAAGAGCTGAAGTAACTCAGCAGGTCAAGTAGCATCTCTGGAGAACATGGATAGGTGATGTTTCAGGTCAGGAAAACTTCTTTGTAACTTTATTATATAAACCAGCATTTCCAGTTGCTTGTATCTACTTGAAGTGTTAACATGTATTTGAAGCAGAGATAACAACACACCAAGTATTATTCGGATGTATAAGGTAATATATTTGCAAAGAATTTAAGTCACGTCAATACTCCAGGTCTTCTGATGATTTACCTCCATTTCTGGGAATGATCACCGTTCACTGAATCATTTCTGAACTAATGATTGTCTTGATATCTTTCATTGTTTGCCAATGCAAAAAGCTTTTTGGATATTGAATCTATTTAGTATATTTTGTGCAGTATGTGATCAGAATACCAAAAGATTTGTTCCATTAAATTCTGCAATAATTAACCTTCAAAGCTATTAAACTATTCCTGCTTGCCCTTTTTCTCATTGCACGACATTGTGATGTTTAATTAGCTAACGGAAATTTCTATTAACAAACCCATTGCCAATTTGAAAAGGAATATTATATAAAAATCCCAGCATAAGAATATCGTACATCTTAGTATCGTATAGCATTTTACACTCAGTAACTAAAACAAGTGTGTACATAACATGTAGAAACAAGGAACCGCAGATTCTGATTAATATTCAAAAGGACATTAAGTCCCAAGTCAAGTCCAAGTGAAATATAAGTGTTGGAGTATTCAACATATCAGGCAGCATCTCTGGTGAATATGGATAAATTACATTTCCGGTCGAAACTGAAGGGCGGCACCGTGGTGCAACGGTAGAGGTGCTGCCTTGCAGTCCCAGAGATCCGGATTTGACCCTGACTAGAGGTATTGTCTAAACAGAGTTCGTACATTCTCCCTGTGACCTGCGTGGGTTTTCTCCCGGTGCTCCGGTTTCCTCCCACAAAGACCTGCAGCTATATAGGTTAATTGGCTTTGGTAATAATTGTAAATTGTCCCTGGTGTGTGTAGGATAGCGTAAGTGTACGGGATAGCTGGTGGGTGCAGACTCAGTGGGCGCTGTTCCCGCACTGTATCTCTAAACTAAACTATATGAAACTGAAGAAGGGTCCTGACCTGATACGTTACTTGCTAAAATCATAATAATTATCCCTAGTGATTAGGATAGTGCTAGTGTATGGGAATGGCTGGTCAGTGCGGAACTGGTGGAATGAAGGGCCTGTTTCTGCACTGTATCTCTAAAAACAAAGGAAAACTACATCAAAAAACTACAATTTTACTTTGGAGTCACGTGAGTGATTCCGTGAAGAAGACCCGCCAGGCCGCATGCGCACCAGAACGTCAGCTGCATTGGCGCAAGCACCAGACTGGCAGGACAGAGCTCATACCGGTGGTAAGTTAAACCTAAAAGGTAAGTTCGGTTTTTTACTTACCAGGGTTTTTCAGGCAGGAGCCTCTTTTAACGGAGGCTTTTCCTGCCAGTTTCGCAGCCCGGCGAGTGTGCCGGTTATGGACTGTGGGGAAACCCCATTCTGACCGCAAAAGCGGATAACCGGCAAAATTGATCGGGTTGCGAGATAAGGAGCCGCTAACAGCAGTCAGCGGCTCCCAGCCTGCAGGGATGCCGTAAAAACGGCAAGAAATTCAAGCAGAGTCGCTGACAGTGGGGTCAGCGGCTCCCAGCCTGCGGGGATGCCGTTGGAACGGCAAGAAATTCAAACAGAGTCGCTGACAGTGGGGTCAGCGGCTCCCAGCCTGTGGGGATGCCGTTGGAACGGCTAGGAAGCAACGCTGGAGTCACTGACATTGGGTCAGTGGCTCAGAGATGTTGGTCCCCAGGCAAGGAATTAAATGGGACTCATTCTGCCCTATTTGGACTCAGGTCAGTCGGGCTAAAAAGGGTTTCTCCTTATAATAAAATGTATGTATTTTATAGTGTTTTTCTTAAAGTTAAAAGCTAAATGCAAAGTTAAAATCATAAAAAATTATTGTTATACGTTCTGACAATGTAATCCTTGTTGCTATGAATTATTCTTACCCTTCACAGGTAAAGCTATACACTAAAAATGTTGATTTAGTGAGCTTACACTGCAATAGTGCGGGCCTATGGGACAGGCCGCCCCAGCAGCGCCTGGGTATAGGGCTGCTTCATGCGTAAAATGTACGGGCCTATGGGACAGGCCGCACCAGCAGTGCCTGGGATAGGGCTGCTTCATGTGTAATAGTGCGGGCCTATGGGACAGGCCGCACCTGCAGCACCTGACAGGGCTGCTTCATGTATGAAAATGCCGGCCTACGGGAGAGCCGTGCCAGCAGCACCTGAAACAGGTCTGTTTCATTTGTGACATTACCGGCCTACGGGAGAGCCGTGCCAGCAGCGCCTGATGCAGGCTGTTCCATGTCAAACAGCGCCGGCCTTTACGAAAGGCGGAGCCAGGAACAGGGTTGCTCAAGTTCACACATATCTGCTCGCCCACGGAGTTGGGAGATGATTCTCCACTGCGGCTGGAGAGCAAGGCCCACGGAGTCGGGTGATGAATTCCTCACCGGGGCTGGATAGTGCGTTTGAAACGACTATCCCAAATACAACAGTGCTACAGAGGTCTCCCTCTCGGAGGCAGAGACCAAGATGGGTCAGTATCCTGCTGACACTGAGTCTCAGGGTATGGCCGTGGGGCATACCCCAAGGGATGAAGGGCACGTGTCAGAGGTACCTTTTCCTGACAACAAAGTTGCCATCCCAGCAGAATATTCTATTGGGTTAAGGCCAATGGGTTCGTATCAGTATTGGTATCCTGCGGCAGCGCCTGTTAGGGTTGCCTACGAATCACCTTCTCTGAGGAAGGAAGAGCAAAAAGTCAAGATGATTCTAGGCTTTAAAGATGTCAATAGAACATACTCAAGCACATATGTGCCGGCAGTGAACAACTGCAACAGGGGGATGTGAGAGCCAGCCGCTGAATCTGTTATTCACGTAGGTTTATTCTACAGGGGAAGAAAGCCTGGCAGACGAATCAATTAGGCCAATGGTGGGCAAAAGTCATCATTCAGAACGCACCCCAGGTGCTCATTGGCAGTAGCAGTTCACTGGAGCTGGGGGCAGCATGATAGCTCAGAAATTCCATGCACCTTCCAATCATACTCAACTAAATGGGTCTAGCACTTCCAAAATTTGGGTAGTGCACCGTTCACAAGTTGTAATATTTACATTTGTTTGTACAACACACAAAGGGTAAAAATATTTTGTTGAGGCACAGCCGGAGCATTCCAAGCAAGTTTGGATTATGGCCAGGGTTTGGAAATTGGGCAAAAGTTCTCATGCAAACCACCCATGGAATAAGGCAGTAGTGGCATGTTATTATGAAGAATGGAGAGTGTCGGGCATATGAACTTTCCGAATATGAAAACCTATTTTCCTGACTACAACAGGTTCATAAGGTAAGAGATACATGCTATACAAATCCCATTACAGAGGTTATCAAAGACAATATAACTGTACTATAACAGTAATGCTTTGCGGTATGGGATAAACTGTTTGTTGGTCATTGGGATTTACCTTTAATTATTATTAGCCTTTACTCTGCCTTGTGGCAAGAGATTGGAGTTATAGCAATCTGTTACAAAACAGAGTTATTTTCATCAAGAGTAATTGGCAATATAGCAGCTGTGCTTCAGCCGAGCAAATCAAGGAACTGTTCTTGTGTAAGTAGCAATTAGATCATTGTTAACAACCTTATGCTATTGTCAGCTGAAGCTACCTCAGCCACAATGATGAAGTAACAGTATTCAGCATTGCTGAACATGACAATAACTCATTGAACTTGAAACTCGCTACAGTAGTGTGGTCGGTTGAATTCAGTTATTACAAACTGATGCTTAGGACTCAAAGATGAGAAGTTCCAAATACCATCACCTACTCGGAGGTATGGGAGATTGCATGAGTTACCAATTCTTCAATTGTTGGTATCAACTAAATATATACACTAAATGCACCCATGGGTTAGGGGTTTTGGAGCGAATATACATATTCTACATGCTCAAATTCAAGTTGCTACTCTACGATGGTGACATATGTTAGTCACATGGTAATCAAGTAAAAATATCCTGTAATTAATCTCCTTTGCCACTGGTGTATCATCCAGTTCAGATCGATGGTAACACAGAATAAGTGTTGGATCTCAAAGTATGATGAAAGTATGGTTCAATACTACATCGAATATCAACATGTTGGTGCATGTTTATTCACTGATTGCAAAAATATGTGACGCAACAGTGCGGAGAAATACATTTGCGCTTCAATAGGAGGAATGGTCTTTTTTGTCTTCCTAATGTTTGCCTCATTAGCCGGGTCTTAAAACAATCAGCAAGACCTCGCTTGGGTTCATACTATTGGACTGGCCAAGCATCCAGGTTGCCTGCTTCATCAGGCATTATGGCACAATGATATACGGTTATTCCAAAAAAGAAGAACTTGCTGTTCAAACTGTGGTTCAGGACACCGGCCTTTGCACAGTAAAACAATTATTGACTTGCACATTTTGAATGGATTGACTTATGCCTCAGTTTGTCACATCAAGCCATGAAAGTGCTTACTGCAGTGTGCAGGGATAGCACCCAAAAAAGCAGTACATTTCTATTGAGGGGATTAGAAGTGTTTTTTGTTACATTTAATACGGTACAGATTACTGACGTTTTCCAGTTCATTTAAAATGGTATTTAACAATAATTCAGTTATGGAGACACTACAGCTGCAACATAAGGGAACTACGCTGTCGGGTTCAACCCGGATATCGAGTTGTTAAAAGATCTTGACACAAGTTCTCCCACTACAAGATTATGCAGTTGGTTATTGTAAATGTGTGAACATTACTTCACCAAGGGGTTCCATCTACATCCTTAGTTATGACACTAATATCAGCACAACAACGGCAAACATTGCAAACGCTGTGGCTGGATAAGATGGAATTGGCTGTAGATGTCATTACATTTTACATTCTGGTCTACACAAGCAGAGTAGACTAGGTGGCATGATTTAAGATCATTTTGGATACCCCACAGTCTCACGTCTATGTTATCAAGGCCACCAGAATCCTAAGAAGTATGGAATCAGCAGTGTTTATTAGTAAACAAACAACTACACAAAGGTAGGTCGCAGACTATTTCAAGGTGGCTGCAGCAGGTTCTGGGTTATACAGGTATTAACACTGATGATTGTATATCTTATTCCACCAGGTGAGCATCAACAATAGACAATAGACAATAGGTGCAGGAGTAGGCTATTCGGCCCTTCAAGCTAGCACCACCATTCAATGTGATCATGGCTGATCATCCCCAATCAGTACCCCGTTCCTGCCTTCTCCCCATATCCCTGACTCCGCTATCTTTAAGAGCCCTATCTAGCATTCTCTTGAAAGTATCCAGAGAACCAGCCTCCACCGGCGGAGAATTCCACACTTAAAAAGTACTCCTCCAACATCGGGAACATAAACCCTTAAATAACATTTCAATAAGAATGCCTCTCATCCTTCTAAACTCCAGAGTATTCAAGCCCAGTCGCTCCATTCTTTCATCATATGACAGTTTAGCCATCCCGGGAATTAACTTTGTAAACCTACGCTGCACTCCCTCAATAGCAAGAATGTACTTCCTCAAATTAGGGGACCAAAACTGCACACAATACTCCAGGTGTGGTCTCACTAGGGCCCTATACAACTGCAGAAGGATTTCTTAGCTTCTATATTCGACTCCCCTTGTTATATGAGTCTCTGGCAGTATGAGCTGTGCCACTGTGCTGCCCCTATTGCATTTTCTATTAATTTATCAGTGAAACACTTACATCTAATCCCTTTTGTATTCAGATTTTTCTCAGTCTGACAGCTTGGAAACACTACTTGCCACTTATTTCTGTGAAGATATTTTCAAACAAACCATGACCCAAAATAAATCCTATCTTCAAAGCATAATTCCTATTATTGTATCAGCCAAAAGAACCTGGAAATATTACAAATGGAAAGAATGCCTTGTTAAAAGGAGCAAAGCAAATCAGCATCTGAACTTGGAAGAAGTTATGTTGTATTTCGAGCCAACAAAACGATTGTTATCTTAGTTCTGCTGTTGTGTTAATAGGTTCAAAATTGTATTTAACACACATTACTCTTTAACACCAGGATATCAGAATCCATGTGAATGCACTAGAGTGAATGCACACTAATCCATGCTCTTGCTTTTGACCTGACATCTTACTCACTCAATACAGAGTTTAGTTTCACTTCAGTTTAGATTGATTGAAAGATATCGCATGGAAACAGGCCATTCAGCCCACTCAATCCACGCCAATGATCAACCACCCGTTCACCCTTTTGCATCCCCTCCCTCCACACTAGGGGACAATTTACAAGAGGCCAATTAATTGAGAAAACCCACACTTTTTTTTGGATGTGGGAGGAAACTAGAATGTAGGTGGAGGTCCAGAGGGTGTTTACGAGGGGAACCATCCCAGGAATGATTGGGTTAACATATGATGAACGTTTGCAGGTGGTCCAAACCAATTGGATGGTTAGTTCAGAGATACAGCATGGAAACGGGTCCTTCGGCCCACCAAGTCCACACACCCACAATCAACCGTTCACACTAATTCTTTGTTATTCCACCTACAACCTTTTGATGCTTCATACTGTGTCAGTCAGAGGATTTATCATTTATTTTGCTGCACTTAACCCTACTCTTAGGTGGCACAGTGGTGCAGCTAGTAGAGCTACTACCTCACTCATCCAGAGACACGGGTTCGATCCTGACAGGTGCTGTCTGTACGGAGTTTGAACTGCGACTACATGGGTTTTCTCTGGATTGTTCCATTTCCTCCCACATCTCAAAGGTTTGCAGGTTAATTGGCCTCTGTAGAATTCATTCTAATGGGTAGGGAGTGGATGCGAAAGTGGGACACCATAAAACTTGTGTGAACTAGTTTGTGAGTTTGAGAAAGTTGTGTTTGAGTTGTGTGTGTGTGAGAGCATCAGAGTGTGTGAGAATGTGTAAGTGTGAGAGTGTGTGCAAGACTGAGAGTGTGTGAGAGTGTATGTGAGTTTGCGAGAGTGTGTGAGAGTGTGTAATAGTGGTGCAAGTTTGTGAGTCGGTGTGTGTATCAGTCTGTGTGTGTAAGTGTGAATATGAGGGGTTGATGGTGACGGGGGGATGAAGATCAGTGTGCACTCTGGGCCGAAGGACCAGTTTCTTTGCTGTCTCTAAACTAACCAAAGGACTGGCCGCACCCAGGATTTGCTGTTGAGAACACACTGGGACCATTGAGACTCTAATGCAGGGGTTGGCAACCTACGGCCCCCGGGTCGAATGCGGCCCATAACCCGAAACCATCCGGCTCGCAGGCGTATTTTATTTCCGTAATCGTCCGGCCCGCAGACTTCCTTCATCTCCGGCGATGCCCAGGCGTGGTGACACAAGTATGCAAGGAGGCCTGCGCTGGCGGCCGCAAAGGCGGAGCCGCAGAGCATGGCAGAGCGGTGAGTTCTGGCTGTACCGCATCCTGCACAAAGCCGCCGGCACGGGCGCGCACCTTCTGTGTCTGGGCTTCACTGTTGGGATCAGTGGTGTCAATAGGCCGTGGACAAGTGAGTATGTGTATATGAGCCACCGCCTTCAGGACAGAGCCAAGGCAAGGGTCCGTAGATGCTCCATGTTCGTGAGCGCCCGTAACTAGGGCCCAGTGCTCCGGGTGACATCCTTGAAGGGGCAGGATCTATGTGAACATGTGGTAGATGTGGCTCGCCATCCGCTCACAGACATGCGTCTTGGCCCCTATACAGAGCAAGGTTGCCGATCCCTGCTTTGTAACACTGTTGTAGCCAGTACGAATCTCTGCGTACTTTGTGTATAATATGCAAGAAACAAAGAATTTCACTGTACCATTGTACATGTGACAATCAAGTATATTGATATGCAGTAAATGGAAGGATATGGATCACGTGCAGGCAGAGAAGATTAGCTTAACGGCATCACAGATATTGAGCACGGATATTGCGGGCCAAAGGGCCTGTTCCTGTGGTGCACTGTTCCATGTTCTATGCTCTGGAAGGATAGCATGTCTGTTATCCGTCAGCTGACCTGAAACTGAGAGGAAGTCAATGTGAGATTGCCAAATGCATGTGATCAAGGGGACTTTGTGCTTTTTGTTATTGAGGTGTGGGAAAAGTGAAATCAGTTCTGACAGTACTGGTACAGGAATTCTGGAAGCATTGAACTAATAACCATCAGCCTGTGTCAGCTATTCCCACTGTGATATTCACTGATCATATTTGGGAAGTAACTTAAACAAGACGTCAGAACTTAAAATCTGCTTCAAAATCAGCACATTGGCGCAGCAGTAGAGCTGCTGCCTTTCAGCACCAGACACCCGGGTTTGGTCCGGACTACAGGTTCAGTCTGTACTGAGTTTGGACGTTTTCTCTGTGACCGCGTGGGTTTTCTCCGTGTGCTACGGTTTCCTGCCACACTCCATAGACGAGCTTGTTTGTAGGTCAATTGGCTTCTGTAAATTGAAATTGTCCATAGTGTGTATGATAGTGCTAGTGTATGGGGTGATCACTGGTCGGTGTGGACTCGGTGGGCTGAGATGCCTGTTTCCATGCTGAATCTCTAAAGTCTAAAATCCAAGGTTCAACGTCCTGAAATGGAAAATACAGAGGGAGAGAGCTGGGACAGAGCATTTTATGCACCATTTTTTTTTTCTCTCTGATTCTACACAGCAAGGAAGCATTGATTCTCATCTGGGGAAAAATATGGTCCAGAATTAACTTGGCTTGGTAATGTGGATGTAGGTAAACCTTTCCCTGAAACAAGACACCTAAACGCAAACCAATCTCTCCCATTGTCTCCATCTACACTTCACGCGGCCTTGGTAATTCTACCAGCATAATCAAGGACCAGTCTCACCCCGTTAACTCATCCTTCTCCCCTCTCCCATCCAGCAAAAGTAACAGAAGTGTGAAAATGCACACCACCAGATTCAGGGACAGTTTCTCAGCCAAGTATGTAAAAACATACAAAAAAATTGATTTGCCATACATTCATACCAAAAAAGCAACAAGACACACAACTACATAAAATTAACATAAACATCCAACACAGCGCACTGTGATGGAAGGCAATAACGTATTATCTTCTTCCCTCTTTGTCTCCCGCTAACGGGGCAGTCGAACCATCCGCAGTTGGGGCGATTGGAGTTCCCGCAACCGGTGATCCAAGTTCCCCGATCGGGGCAGTCGAAGCTCCTGCAGTTGGAGCTCCCGAAGTCGATCCGTAACCAACGGAACGTGAGCTCCACGATGTTAAGTCTGCAGGCTCCCAGGGTTGGAGCTAACGAAGTCAATCCCTGACAAAGGGATCGCAAGATCCATGATGTTTAGTCTACAGGCTCCTGCGGTTGGAGCTTACGAAGTCGATCCCCAGCAAAGAGACCGCCAGCTCCACTATGTTAGGCCGCAGTGCGGACGGAGATACCACATGGAAAAAGTTGCACCTCCATCGAGGAAAAATAAAAAAAGTTCTCCCCCCCCCCCCCACATAATGCAAAACTAAAGTGACACTAAAACATACATTTAACAACAGACTAAAAACAACAAAAGAAGAAAAGCACGAGACAGACGGTTTGGGTGGCTGCCATCGTACGGCACCAGTCGGTAATAAAAAGTCAGAGGGTGGGAATCTGTGGAATTAATTGCCACAGACGGCTTTGGGGACCCAGTGCCATCAAACACTCATCATACATTAACCCAATCGTCTCTGGGATCAATCTCATAAAGTCCTATTTAGTTGTATGGTATCACCTTGCGTATTACCCTGCAACAATCACATTAAGCTGATTCATACCCAGATGAAACCAATCCCAATTCTGGAATGACAAAGAAAATTGGAAATGATTGTTATCTCATTTCATCCTAAAATATAAAATAGATTTTTAAAATTAATTACACGATGCTTTAAGGGAACTGGAGCTGTATGACCGAATTTCCAGTCTGTTTTTTTCCCCAGTATTCTTTCCAGTAAAGGGACTGATAAATAAACCAGGCAAGATAGTGATCTCACATGATGTCTCCAAAATATAACTACGCTGTGTGTTAAATACAAATTTGAACTTATTAACCTCAACAGCAGAACTAAGATAACAATCAGTTTCTTGGCTCGAAATACAACATTCAGATACTAATTTGCTTTGCTTCTTTTAACAAAGCATTCTTTCCATTTGTGATATTCCCAGGTTCTTCTGGCTGATACAATAATAGAAATTGTGCTTTGAAGATTGGATTCATTTTTCATTTTTTCATTTATTTCTGGTCATGGTTTGTTTGAAAATATCTTCACAGATATAAGGAGCAAGTGCAGAGTCAATACCAGCTTCAAAACAGTGTGTTTCCAAGATATCAGGCTGAGAAAAACCTGAATGCAGAAGAGATTGGATATAAGTAGATAGAAATAAAATGCTGGGGTAATTCAGCAGATCAGGCAGCATCTCTGGAGAAAATAGATTGTTGGTGTTTTGGGTTGGCACCCTTGTTTGTGCAAGTGTTTGACTGATAAATTAATAGAAAGGGTAAAGGGGTAGCACAGTGACAGAGCTGGTAGAGCTGCTGTCTGTGTGGAGTTTGCACATTCTCGCTTTGACTGCGTGGGCTTCCTCCGGGTTCTCTGGTTTCCGCCCACATCCCAAAGACGTGCGGCTTTGCAGATAAATTGGCCTCTGTAAATGGCTCCCTAGTATTTAGGGAGAGGATGAGAAAGTGGGATAACATAGAACTAGGTGCTGAAGGTTCTGTTTCCATTCTGTAGCTATGAACTAAATTAATAATACAGGACCACCCTCAACCACAGTGGGCTGGAGACTCGGCCAGGGAACAGTTCAAAGCATCGACTCAGTGGTCCAAACCAATTGGATGGTTAGTTCAGAGATACAGCATGGAAACGGGTCCTTCGGCCCACCGTCCACACACCCACGATCAACCGTTCACACTAATTCTTTGTTATTCCACTTACAACCTTTTGATGCTTCATACTGTGTCAGTCAGAGGATTTATCATTTATTTTGCTGCACTTAACCCTACTCTTAGGTGGCACAGTGGTGTAGCTAGTAGAGCTACTACCTCACTCAGCCAGAGACACAGGTTCGATCCTGACAGGTGCTGTCTGTACGGAGTTTGAACTGCGACTACATGCGTTTTCTCTGGATTGTTCCGTTTCCTCCCACATCTCAAAGACGTGTAGGTTTGCAGGTTAATTGGCCTCTGCAGAATTCCCTCTAATGGGTAGGGAGTGGATACGAAAGTGGGACACCATAGAACTTGTGTGAATAAGTTTGTGAGCTTGTGAGAGTTGTGTTTGAGTTTATGGCTGTGTGTGTGTGTGAGAGCATCAGAATGTGTGAGAGTGTATAAGTGTGAGAGTGTGTAAGTGTGAGAGTGTGTGGGAGCGTGTGTAAGTGTGAGAGTGTGTAAGTGAGTGGGAGTGCGTGAGAGTGTGTGGGAGTGTGTGTAAGTGTGAGAGTGTGTAAGTGAGTGGGAGTGCGTGAGAGTGTGTGTGAGTGTGTGGGAGTGTGCAAGTGTGGGAATGTGAGAGTGGGTGTGTGAGAGTGTGCGAGAGCATGTGCTTGAGTGTGCAGGAACATACGAGTGTGCACTAGTGGTGCGAGTTTGTGGGAGTGTGTGAGTCGGAGTGTGTGTGTCCGTATCAGTCTGTGAGTGTGAGTGTGAGTATGAGGGGGTGATGGTGACGGGGGGATGATGGTCAGCATGGGCTCTGGGACGCAGGGCCAGTTTTCTTGCTGACTCTAAACTAACCAAAGAACTGTCTCACCCAGGATTTTGCTGGTGAGAACAAAGTGGGACCATTGAGACTCTAATGAGTACTTTGTATGCAAAAAACAAAGAATTTCACTGTACCATTGTACATGTGATGATAATGTATATTGATATGCAGGGAATGGAAGGATATGGATCATGTGCAAGCAGAGAAGATGGCATCACAGATATTCAGCACGGATATTGCGGGCCGAAGGGCCTGTTCCTGTGGTGCACCGTTCCATGTTCTATGTTCTGGAAAGATAGCGTGTATGTTATCCGTCAGCTGAACTGAAACTGAGAGGAATTCAATGTGAGTTTTCCAAATGCATGTGATCAAGGAGACTTTGTTATGTGGGAAAAGTGAAATCAGTTCTGACACGACTGGTTAGGGAATTCTGGAAGCATTGAACTAATAACCGTCAGCCTGTATCAGCTATTGGTTTATACTCTCTGGAATTTGGTTTATACTCTCTGCTTATAGAAACTTACAAAATTCTTAAGGGGTTGGGACAGGCTGATCAGGAAGATTGTTCCCGATGTTGGGGAAGTCCAGGACTTTAAAAAGACGTTCATTGGCTATACCCTTGTGGCTAACAGAGGGTATGAGAGAAGGCAGGTACGGGATACTGCTGATCATATTGAATGGCGGTGCAGGCTCGAAGGGCTGAATGGCCTACTCCTGCACCTAATTTCTATGTGTTTCTATGTTTCTATTCCCACTGCGATGTTCACTGATCTTATTTGGGAAGTAACTTAAACAAGATGTCAGAACTTGAAATCTGCTTCAAAATCGCTGCCTTTCAGCACCAGACATCCGGGTTTGATCCTCAGTCTGTACTGAGTTTGGACACATGGGTTTTCTCCAGGTGCTCCGGTTTCCTCCCACACTCCAAAGACGTGCATGTTTGTAGGTTAATTGGTTTCTGTAAATTGAAATTGTCCATGGTGTGTATAATAGTGCTAGTGTATGTGGTGATCACTGGTTGGTGTGAACTCGATGGGCTGAGATGCCTGTTTCCATGCTGTATCTCTAAAGTCTAAAGTCTAAAATCCAAGGTTCAACATCCTGAAATGGAAAATACAGAGGTGGAGAGCTGGGACAGAGCATTTTATGCACATTTTTTTCTTTTCTCTCTGATTCTACACAGCAAGGAAGCATTGATTCTCATCTGGGGAAAAATATGGTCCAGAATTAACTTGGATTGGTAATGTGGATGTAGGTAAACTTTCCCTGTAACAAGACATCTAAACGCAAACCAATCTAAACACAAACAAGCCTCTCCCCCATTGACACCATGTACACTTCACGCTGCCTTGGCAATGCCACCAGCATAATCAAGGACCAGTCTCACCCCGTTAACTCCCTCTTCTCCCCTCTCCCATCAAGCAAAAGGTACAGAAGTGTGAAAATGCACACCACCAAATTCAGGGACAGTTTCATCCCAGCTGTTATCAGGCAACTCTCACCAACCACGGAGCGATCCTGACCTCCCATCTACCTCTTTGGAGAGCTTTGAACTATCTTTATTTGGACTTTATTGTACTTTATATTGCACTAAATGTTGTACCCTTTTTTCTTGTATCTGTACACCAAGGACGGAAGGGTTGCCAACTGTCCCGTATTAGTCGGGACATCCCGTATATTGGGCAAAATTGGTTTGCCCCATATGAGACCGCCCTGTTCCCGTGTTTGACTGCTACTACCCGGGTTGAGGGGACTATCAGGTCGGAGCGCCGCGTCCGTCCCCGCCTCATCCATCCCGATGTAGTGCACTCCATGGAGTGCAGCAGCAGCGCCTCACCAGCTGCTGTCTGATCTTCGGACCTTCGCTTACCGCCGACATCACCATCCCTCCTTCTCATGGCCGATCATCAGTTCATGAGTTGGATGGGGTGCTGGACTTTGCGTGCAGCAGAACACAAAGCCCAGCAGGCGGGCCAGCTTGGCCCGGGCGCCGGACTTTGCGCATGGTGTCTGGCGGCAAAGTCTAGGAATGAACTGCATATGCTGATTTACATCGAAATGGACACAAAATGCTGGAGTAACTCAGTAGGACAGGCAGCATCTCTGGATAGGGTCTACTATCCAAAACTCCTCAGCTGGCCTGGCGGCTGGGCTTTGTGTGCAGTCCAACACCCGGGCCAACTCATCATTCAACCAGCCACGGCTGAGTCAGTCAACGAATTGCCCCGGACTTGGTGACTTGGTTGACATCCTGTCACTTTCCTTTTTTTTTAAATTAAAAATATACTTTATTCGAATGATAAATATATACAATACATTAACCTTGCGGAAAATCCATCCGACATTTTCGGAGGCTGTACAATAGATCAATACAGTTTAGACATTTCTTTCCCCCAAATTTCCACAAATCAGTCCCCCACTCGTGCCACAGTGGCGTGGGATACCTTCCCTTATATGAAATACCGAGCTTCAGTGCGTCCCTCAGCACGTAAGTCTGCAAAACAAACATCTCACTCTGCTGGGTGGTGAACAAACCGAGTTGATGACCCTCCAGCAGCACTCGATGTCAGCCTCTGAATGTGTCCCTGGGAATAGTCCGTAAATCACCGAAGCTGTTCGGGATGCGTACCAGGGACCCCTTGCATCTTTCTCCAGACTCTTTTAGCAAACCCACACTCTGTGAAGAGGTGGGCAACCGTCTCCTCGCCATAGCAGCCGTCCTGAGGGCAGCGTGCGCTGGCAGTGAGTGTCACTTTCCGTGCATCAGTTGCACGCCTGGTTCATCAAAAAGATAAAAATAAAAAATTCGAAGTACGGTTTCCACTGAACGTGTATCACTTTTGCACCATCGTAAAGTCGAAATCTCGTAAGTCGAGGAGCACGTGTACTCTGTAATCACCAGAGTGCACACTTATAGACAGATCCTAGATCTGATACAACAGCGTGCGTGTGTGTTGCATGTGCTGTTGATGCCACGCACGAGTGATTCACCTGTCACCCAATCACAGGCCCCCTTATGCGCATCAGTTGTACGCTGTATTTTGCCAATTTTGCCAAAATGAAAAGGTTTCAGTAACGTCTGGTGTTGTTCGGTCAGTTTGGCATGTGTAAATATAGATAAATCTGAAAAAAAACACTGTGCAGCTATATCAAGCAATGAGACGCACAAAGGACATGGGTTAGGCCCGTCAGCGGTGACTCGACAAAGGCCTTCTGTACTTTATGCCGTCGGGAATTTGTCCCTTATTTTGACCGTTTGTCCCTTATTTGGGAGTGAGAAAGTTGGCAACCCTAGTGGATGTCTTGATTGTATTCATGCATAGTTTTCTCTGGCTAGCGCGCAACAAAAGCTAGTCACCTTACCTCGGTACACCTGACCATAATAAATTTAACTAAATTAAACATAAGTTCAGGGTGAATCTTCAGAGAGTTAAAGAGGATCTGAAGAAAAATGTTTTTACCAGAGGGTGCTTGCAATCCAGAAGATGGTGGAGGCAGGTACAGAGAACAAAGAACATAGAGCAGTGCAGCACAGGAACAGGGCCTTCGGCCCACATTATCTATGCCCTTGGCAGCATAGTGGTGCAGTGGTAGAGTTGCTGCCTTACACTGCCAGAGACCCGGGTTCAATCCTGACTACGGGTTCTGTCTGTACAGAGTTTGTACGTTCTCCCTGTGCCGCGTGAGTTTCATCCCAGTGCCCTGGTTTCCTCCCACACTCCAAAGACGTACAGGTATGTAGGTTAATTGGCTTTGGTAAAAAATTGTAATTTTATCGCTCGTGTGGGGTAGTGTTAGTGTATGGGGTGATCGCTGGTTGGGGTGGACATGGTAGATTGAAGAGCCAGTTTCTGCACTGAATCTCTAACGTCTACAGTCTAAAGTAAGGTCTGTGCATGATGCCACATTGAACTAATCTTCTCCACCTGCACAAGATCCACATTGTTCATCTTCCCCTATATCCATGTGCTTATCCATAAGCCTCTTAAACCCACTATTATTGTATCTGCCTCCATCACCACCCTTAACAACACATTCCAGCTACCTATTACTCTCTGTGTTAAAAGAAAAACTGCACCAACACCCACTGGCAGCACATCCCACATATTCACCACCCATAAAAAGTCCTGCACATCTCCTTTACATTTTTGCCCTTTTCACCTTAAGGCTACAGCCTCCAGTATTTGATATTTCCATCCTGGGAAAAAGGTTCTGACTGTCTACCCTATCTCATAATTGTATGTCTCCCCTCAACCTCCAGCATTCCAGAGAGAACAATGGAAGTCTTACTGAGGCAGCTGGAAAAACTCGGCAGTTCAGGGTCGATTAGCAAATAAAACAGAACTTTAAAAATAACAATTGTATTCATAAATGTAGCATCAATTCCCACTTCCAAAATAGTTTTCCATCAGGTTTTTCAGAGTTGTTCAGAATAGTTAATCTCCTACATGAAAGCTACATACACAATTACATATTCATTGCAAATCTCATTCAATTGAAGACTAATTAAAATTCCAGAAGATTAAAATTGCTTTTAAAATTGGATTTAAAGAACTGGTGTGCTTTCAATTTCAACTTTTGAGTCGATTTCACAAGCAGAATTAAGAATAATTCCAAATTAGGGAATCGTATTAAAATTAAATGCATGCATTTCATGTACATTGGCACAGTTTCCGGAGTAATTTTCTTTGTCAACTGACTTTAACCAAGTGCAAGAGCTTGTAAACTTTCACTCTCAGGGGAGGCTCTCCATCTTGTTATTGATGTGTTGCATTTAATAGTAGAAATTCAAGACAATATTAATTCATAAAATTATAAGATCACAAGACATGGGAGTAGAATTAGGCCATTCGGTCTATCACGTCTGCGCCTCCATTCTTCCTTTTGTATTGCACACCAATATCTGCAGTTCCTAGTGTCAAGAGGTCTGTTTTACTGGATGAGTGGTGTTTGTTTCTCCAAGGGCGATTTGCAGAGATCATAGGTGTGTGGCCAAGTGCCAGCAGTACACACAGGTCAACAGAGGGTACTACAGTAGAGCTGATACAGTAAATTATTCCTCAAGGAAAACTCATAATTTTGCAATTGATAATCTATGTTCTTTTCAGACGTGCAACGGTAGAGTTGCTGCCTTACAGTGCCAGAGACCCGGCTTTGCTTCTGACTATGGGTGCTGTCTGTTCAGAGTTTGTACGTTCTCCCTGTGACCGCACAGGTTTTCTCTGGGTGTCATAGAGTCATACAGCATGGAAACAGGACCTTTGGCACAACTAGCCCATACCGACCAACATGTCCCATCTACATTAGTCCCACCTGCCTCCATTTGCCCCATAACCCTGTAAACCTATCCTATCCATTTACCAGTCAAAGGAGTAGAATTAGGCCACTTGGTCACGTGTGCAGACAGGACGTCGAAGGACGAGAAGTCAAAGCCAAGAAGTGGAAGCCAAGATGCCGAACGAACATCACGCCAAAAAGCCAAGATACCGAACGGGGCCCATCGAGCCTTCTCCGTTATTCAATCATGACTGGTCTATTTTTCCCTCTCAACCCCATTCCCTCTCAACCCCATTCCCCCCGTAACCTTTGACTCTCTTCCTAATCAAGAATCTGTCAACCTCCGCTTGGCCTCCACAGTTGTCTGTGGAAATGAATTCCAGAGATTCACCACTTCAGGCAGCATTCACCTCAGAGAATTCAATGTTCATACTGTACATGTTTGCTTTACAATCTAAATGTGAGGGTATGTTGCAGATGAGGGACATGTTACCAGGTCCTCTAGGTCTCTTCTTTTTAGGTGATCAGTCCGCAGATGGGAAAGGAGAAATACTAGTTCATGCCATGTGCATTATTTTGTTCCAATAGCAAGCTGCTCATGGGTTGCAGCCCTGTGTTGACTGGGAGAACCAATCTACCCACACTGCCCAAGGAGGACACCAACCTGCTCCCTGGCACATGTCGTTGTTCCTTTAGCATTTTGAGTTATCCCCTGTATGGCAGAGACCAAACCCCAGGTCACAATGGCAGCACGGTGGCGCAGCGGTAGAGCTACTGCCTACAACGCCAGAGACCGGGGTTCGATCCTGACTACGGGTGCTGTCTGTGTGGAGTTTGTATGTTCTTCCCATGACCATGTGGGTTTTCCCCAGGTGCTCCCACACTCCAAAGACATACAGGTTTGTAGGTTAATTTACTCCTGTATATTGTCTCAAGTACGTATCGTTTTTTTAGTTTAGTTTATTGTCACGTGTATGGAAGTACAGTGTAACGCTTTCTGTTGCATGCTATCCAGTCAGTGGAAAGACTCCTGGCTCTGGTCCTGGTCTTTATCTAACCCCACTCCCCCTCCGACCCCCTACTTTCAGTCTTTATGCTGCCGGACCTGCTGAGTTATTCCAGCACTTTATGTCATATCATCAGCGCGAAGACTATACAAGATTACAATCGAGCCATCCGCATTGTACAGGTATAGAATAAAGGAAAGAACTAGCATACGGCCTGTTTCCACTCTATATCTATAAACAAAACTAAATTTCCAGACTCTTACCACCTTGTCTAATGTAGAATACTGATGGTATTCGGTTGACCTTGTTCGTGGTGTTAACTTGCTTCATTGAGGCTGATGTTCTGCATCCGACAACTGAATGGTTCCCATTGAAATTATTGAAATGCTTCTCTCAGTTTCTTTGCCCTACAGATATCCTGCTTCCGTCTTGTAACACTAAAGAGTTACAGAGTAACTCTCCCGAAAGCTCAGGGCCTCCTCTTTTTTCACTCAAAGAGTGGTGGGTGTACGGAATGAGCCGCCGGAGGAGGTAGTTGGGGCAGGTACTATTGCAATGTTTAATAAACATTTAGACAGATGTATGGATAGGATAGGTTTAGAGGGACATGGGCCAAAAGCAGGCAGGTAGGACTAATGTAGATGGGGCATGTTAGGCTGAAGTGTCTGTTTCCATGCTATATGACTCTATAACTATGATAACTCCTACTTTATAATCCTTTTAATCCCTCTGTTGGTGTGGACTCGGAAATTCCAGGCCAGAGCATAGAGAACCTGGTTCACCTATCGCTAAGATCAAACCTTTCCATTATCTAGGATTTGCAGCTAAAGATTTTCAGCAGGGGACCCTGTTTATTGATCAGAATCGGGATATGAACCAAAAGTAGGCAGATGGGACTCGTGCAGACATGGCATGTTGGTTAGTGCTGGCAAGTTGGGCCGAAGGGCCTGTTTCCACACTGTATGGCTTGATGATTATGAATGTTCAATCAGTTTTTGCTCAACTGTAAAAAAATGCCACAGATTCCATTGCTGATGCTATTAAAAGCTGCCTAAAGAAAAAACACATTCTTGATAATCACCTTTTCTGTTTAATAGCTTGAGATAAACAGTGATGTGTGTCTCACTTGTACACGCTGGTGGTAACATGGATGAACCATTAGTTCGGTGACAGGCTATAAAGAAAATGGGTTCCCTCATGCAATAAATAACATAATCAAATGCTTGCTTGATATCTGCATTTTAGCTTTTGATTATTGAAGAAAACAAAACATACCTTGCAGCAAACTTAACAATGGTCAGGAAATCGGTAATCATTCCATGCACCGGCCTACTGAGTCCGTGCTGACCAGTGATCACCCAATACAATAGCACAATCCTACACACTAGGGACAATTTACAAATTTCTGAAGCCAATTAACATACAAACATGTATGTCTTTGGAGTGCAGGAGGCACCTGGAGCATCCAGAGAAAAATAAATGTATCGTCCTTAATGTTTTTAGTGGGTTAAAGCATTTTTTAAAAATTGCAAAGTATCCATTTTCAATGGTTTTGATTATTTTGAATGTTTTTAATTATCTAATTTGAAATATATCAGAATGTCAAGAATATTCAGCGACATCAAGAAAACATGATGACTCCGACAGTCAGTAAAGCTGGAAAATACCTATGCAGTTGTGTAATGGAAGGCTTAAAATAGGCTTTTCATCAAAAATTGAGCTGTCTGCTAACAGTCCCTATGTCGAACAAGCAGTTTCGATTAGCAAATCAATTTGTTGCTCAGGAAAATAATTGGGCTCACTTGGTAGAACGAGTAAATCGCAAGATTGGGCAGCCTCAAGGGCATCTAGTAGTTAGGCACCAAGATAAGTAGTTGACTTACTATATGTCCTGGCGGCTGCATGATTTGCTTACCAGACACACCTGTGATTCGCTCAGTCCTGGTATAGGTAACGCGGTGATGCAGTGACTGAGTTGCTGTCTTACGATGCCAGAGACCTGGGTTAGACCGTGACTACAGGTGCTGTCCATACGGAGTTTGTATGTTCTCCCTGTGACCGGCTGCATTTTCTTTGGGTGCTGCGGCTTCCTCCCACACTCCAAATAAATACAGGTTTGTAGGTTAATTGGTTTCGGTAAAGATTGTAAATTGTCCCAATTATGTCGGATTGTGCTAGTGTACGGGGATTGTTGGTCAGTGCGGACTTGGTGGGCCGAAGGGCCTCTTTCCGCACTGTATCTCTAAACTAAACTAAACCTTACTAAACTAAACTAAATAAACCCTGTTTGTATCATGAAGGTGGATACCTCATTGTATCATAGAACATAGAACAGTGCAACACACGAACAAGCCCTTCGGCTCATAATGTCTGTGCCGAACATGATGCTGAGACTAGCTCATATCTACCTGAGTATGATCCATATCTCCCCTTCCCCTGCAAATCCATTTGCCTATCCAAAAGTCTCTAAAATGCTACTATTACATCTGCCTACACCACAACACATTGTCAGCATGTTCTAGTCACTCTGTGTAAAAAAAACATGCCCTGCACATCTCCTTTAAACATTGCCCTTCTCAACTTGCCCTCTGGTATTTTATTTTCCCATCCTGCACAGAATGGTACTCACTGCCTACCCGATCTATGCCTCTATCTTTTAAAAAAACAGTTGATTTAGTTTAGTTTAAAGTATTGTTGTCATGTCTTGTTGTTCACCGGGACAGTGAAAAGCTTTTGTTTGCATGCTCTCCAGTCAAATAAAAGATTCTGTGTGAATACAATTAACACGTTGACAGTGCACAGATTAAGATTAAAAGCTGCAACATTTTGTGCAAAGATATAACATTGGAGTCCAATAATATCTGATTTAAGATAGTTCAAAGGTTCTGTTTCAATGTTGTATCTCTAACTTAACCTAAACTAAACTTAACATAACTTAACAAGCCTTTGATTCTATAAATTTGCCACATGAACTGAAGGAAAGTTGTAATTGCACAGATATGATGTTCTTATTTCCAGTTCCTAGTCATAAGGTCATAAGTAATAGGAGAGAAAATTAGAGAGGCCCTTCGTCTCAACGAGTCCGCGCTGATAACTAACACCCCATACACTAGCACTGTCCTTCACACTAGGGCCAATTTTAATTTCAACCAAAGCCAATTAACCTACAAACCTATACGTCTTTGGAGTGTGGGGGGAAACCGGAGCACCTGGAGGAAACCCACGCAGTCACAGGGAGAATGTACAAATTCAACCCGGATCTCTGGCACCGTAAGGCAGCAACTTTACCACTGGTTGTCAACTGAGCAATTACTCATAAATTGATATGACTGTTTAGATGCATAAACCTTCCATGGACTATTTTTATGCAGTGATGATTCATTCTAACTTACAAAAAAATCAAATGTGAGCTGTTTCGATTTAGTCGGGCTGTGCTACCGGGCTGCTATGCTACTTTGTATTCTGCTTGGACACAAAGGTTTAATATTCTCCATTGATTGAGCTTGTCCCCTACACATTGCACCAGGCCTTTGTTGTTTGTTGTGGCTGAGAGGGTAGATGACAAATTGCCTCAGAAACACAACCAGGACTGCCTGACAGTTTGCTTATTGGTCTGCGGCTGATTTCATGTCACCAATGGCCATTTCTCAAAATACCTTTTAGACGTTGGACTTTAGAGATACAGCGAGGAAGCAGCAATTGTATTCAGGATCAAACCTGGGATTCTGGCGCTGTATTCAGCATCAAACCTGGGATTCTGGCGCTGTGATGCCCACAATGATTTGCAATCTACCTGCGGGGAAAGGTTGCTTATGAAAATAATTATTTTCCTGCAACCCTGCCTCCAGGGCCAGATATAGATGAAGAGAGGCCCTAAGCTACTTTACTTGTGAGGCCCCCCTCCCCTCCCAATCCCCCCCCCCCCCCCCCACGACTAGAGGACCATGACTACCGACAGTAACAGTGTGACACTTAGATCCTACTGTTTGTTGTCATTAAACAGTTGGTTTTTAAATACATATTGGATTCACCTCGGAGCGGGCGATGCTTTACCTGGATCGCCGTTTGAAGCTCTGGAGTGTTGGGCCTGCTGCTTCAACATCATGGAGCTGTGGTTTGCGGAGCTCCCAGCCTCGGGCCGCGCTGATTTTAATATCGCGGAGCCCTGGGATCCCTTTGCCGAGGGCCGCCAGCGTGAATCTCCACCCAGCTCAGCCTGTGGACTTCGGGAGCCGTGATCTCCAGTAGGAAGTGGCCGATTCGGAAGTCCAAGCCACTGAGAATGTTCTCCCGTTCCGACGTCGGATGGTGACCCCCAAATTTCAGTGTACCAATGGCCATGAGGGGGGGGGGGATTCCAAGAGGAGGGGGTCCGTTGGAGACGGGAAAAGGGATCATCAATGGGGGAGAGGCGTCCCATGGAAGAACGGCATGAGGTGGAGGCGACTGATGGAAAGCTCCAAATCATGGTGGGCGCGGAACTCATTGAGGTGGGGATGGAGGGGGACAAAGGTGAGGCCTCTGCTGAGAACCGACCATTCAGTATCTGAGACGGGGAGGTCAGCGGGGATGGTGAACACACAGCAGGGATGGGGGTTGGGGCCGGAGAAAGGAGTGGACCGAGGCCAAGGCTGGTGGAGGGGTGGTAGGTGGTCAGGGGATAGGGGGGTATGAGGACTGTAGTGTGGGTGGGGAAGAGCTGGGGTCACATGGTTTGAGGGGAATGGGGAAGACCCAGTGGAACAGCCACTGAGGTTACCAGTGTTGGGAAACTAGCACTAGGACCCAGTGCAGTCAACCCAGGGGAGTGGGAGTTAGCAGCGTGGAAGCTTCAGGCCCGGTGCTGAGTCCAGGCTGCAGTTAAGGCGACGGCTGCGGGCTGCTGGAGGGCGGGGGAGTGGAGTCCGGGTCAGCGGGCAAAGAGTAGGAGGTCCCGGTGGGCAGATGGTCAGTGGGGCAGCGAGGTTCGACGGGTCCGGTGAGGCAGCGAGGTGAGTAGGCCCCCCTAGATCTCGAGGCCCTAAGCTTAAGCTTGTCTAGCTTATACGTAAATCCGGCCCTGCCTGCCTCCAACTTTACTCTGGAACCTAAAATGGTTCTGCATGAGTAATCTGCCACCTTTTCCATTCTCAGGAACAAGAAGCAAGGGGGTCCTACTGCAGTTGTACAGGGCCCTACCAGTTTTGGACACTTAATTTGAGGAAGGACATTCTTGCTATTGATGGAGTGCAGCGCAGGTTCACCAGGTTAATTCCGGGATGGCGAGACTGACATATGATGAAAGAATGGGTTGACTGGGCTTGTATTTGTCGCATTTATTTGTATAATAAAGCTCGTACCACAACGTAAACAGAGTATATCTGTATTTAGCAACTGTACAGCAGCCGCCTGCTCACGTGCATGCCCGGGCAACTCCCTAACTGCCACACCCCCGGGTTCCCACGTCACCTCCGGCCACCGCATTCCTTACACTATTATTCCCATAATACCACATCTCCCTTTCTTTGAGAACAAAGGGTGGACTACCTTTTTCTCTGCAGGTCTTTAAGGGGTTTATTCTGCCCTTTTGCTGGAAGACCTGTCCCTGATTCAAGTATGCAAAATAGAAATAAAATAACTTCCGCGTTACCATACTGTGAACTATTACTTTAGCAGGCTGTGTTCTTCAAAACTTAAACTCTCAGGTTTCAGGTAAATGTACCAGGTTTACAGAACAATTTCACATCACATTTCACTCTCTCTTTTTCTTTATTGTAGAAAGCAGATCAATAAATCACAAATCAAGTCTCTTCGGCTTTCTAACCTCTCTCCCACACCTGGTCCGCACAGTCTCTGTGGTGGGGCCCTCTCTGCTGGGTGATGTTGTCACTGGTGGAGCTGGCTCTGGTGGAGCTGGCTCTGGTGGAGCTGGCTCTGGTGGAGCTGAATCTTCTCCCACCGGTGGCTTATCAGCGTCGACTACCCCACTGTTGGTCTGCAGCGGCACCAAGTGCTGCCGGTTCCTCCTCAGTGTGCCCTGAGGCACCTGGATGATATAAGAGCATGGGGTATTGTGTGTAGATAGCACTTTGCCCTGGACTCGTGCATCGGTGATCCACACCTCCTCCCCAGGTACTAGTGGCTCCAGATTTCTCGCTCCGTGCCTCTTGTCGAAGGATCTTGCGTCGTTCCACCTCTTCTCCCTTTCTTTGGCCCCCAGCACGTTGTAGTCAGGCAAAACTGGATTCAGCAGGGTTGGAAGGGCAGGAACAGTAGTGAGGAGGCGGCGCCCCATCAACAGCTCGGCCGGGCTACAGAGGGAGTGCTCTGTAGGCCAGCAATGCAAGATATGGGTCTGACGCCTTTGTTAGCAGGTTTTTCACGGTTTGTACAGCGCGTTCCGCCTCACCATTGCTCTGAGGAAACCTGGGGCTGCTCGTGATGTGCACAAAGCCATACTCTGCTGCAAAGGCTTTAAAGTGGCTACCTGAGAACTGGGGCCCATTGTCTCTTTTAAGAACTTCACCAATTCCATGACGAGAAAACATGGATTTCAGGTGTACCACCACATCTGTGGACCTTGTGTGTGACAGCAGCGCAACTTCCACACACCTTGAGAAATAATCTACTACTAGTAGATAAGTCTTGTCTTTCAGCGTGAATAGGTCAGCTCCCAAGGTTTGCCAAGGCCTGTCTGGCATCTCCGTTGGCATCAGCGGCTCGTTGACATTCCTTCTCGCTTGGATGCAGGTTCTACATTTCAGCACCATGTCATTCAGCTGGCTGCTGAGTCCTGGCCACCATACCGTCTGTTTGGCCCGGCCCCTGCACTTTGTCACCCCCAGGTGTCCCTCATGTAGTCTCTGCAGCACATCACCTTGTAAGGCTGATGGGATGACGAGCCTCGTGCCCCGCAGCAGCAGCCCATCGTGCACAGTCAGCACTGCTCTATCAGCCCAGTAATGTCTCAGCACTCCCTGCAGTTGGCTTTTGTCGGGCCAGCCGTCTGTGCAGTACTCCATCAGTGCAGAGCATGTGCTGTCTGCCCGCAGGTGCTCACGTAGGCTGCTCAGATAATCTCCACTGACAGGAATGTTGCTGATGACAGAGTCTACATAGATGTTGGTGTCCTCTAATAGGCTTGTGTCTGTGTGTGTTCTTGCGGCTCTCAGAGGAGCACGCGATAAGGTGTCGGCTGTCCCCAGGTTTTTGCCAGGGACATGATTGACTGTATAGTTGTACCTCATGAGTCTCATCCTAAATCTTTGGACTCTTGGTGGGAGGTCATCCAAAGCTTTCCCTCCCAGCAGACTCACCAACGGCTTGTGGTCAGTTTCCAGCTGGAATGGTCTTCCCAGGATGAAACAGCTGAACCTTTCACATGCCCATGTCGCAGCCAATGCCTCCTTCTCTACTTGAGCATAACGCTGCTCTGTTTGTGTCATTGACCTGGACGCATATGCCACAGGCAACCACATGGCATCGCTTTTCTGCAGCAGGACTGCCCCCAGGCCAAAGGAAGAGGCATCAGCAGAGATCTTTAGAGCACTGTTTGGGTTGTATACTGTGAGCACTGGTGTGGATGACAGCTTTGTTTTTAACTGATCAAAGGCGGCCTGCTGCTCTGTCCCCCAGTACCAGTGGTTCTTCTTGGACAGCAGGGCTCATAACACTTTTCTCAGCCAGGTTAGGCAAAAAGCGGCCCAGCTGATTGACCATGCCCAGAAAACTCCTGAGTTCGCTGACATTTTTGGGTGCATCCATTTCTTGTACTGCTCTCGTCTTCTCTGGATCTGGCTTCAGTCCATCTGCTGAAATCACATGACCCAGGAATCTGACTGTGTGGCGTGTGATCTCACATTTGTCCATGTTGAGCATAATGCCGGCCTTATATGCCTTCACTAGCACCGCATGCAGCCGCACATCATGCTCCTCCTGCGTCTGTCCCCAGACCAGGATGTCATCCATGTGACACAGTACCCCCTCCAGGCCACCGGTCACTTCTGTCATCATCATCCTTTGAAAGTGCTCAAAGTTCCAAAGGGTAGACGGTTAAAATAGTAGCGCCCAAAAGTCGTGATGAAGGTGGTGTATTTGGCAGACTCTTTTGTCAATGGTGCTTGCCAAAAGCCCATGTTGGCATCTAATTTGCTGAATACTGTTGCGCCAGCTAGCATGCCCAGAGTGTGCTCGACAGAAGGCAGGATAAACTTTTCTCTGCATACTGATCCATTCATCATTGTGAAGTCCACACAAATGCGAACATCACCTGTTTTCTTCGGCACCACCACCATCCCGGCACGCCAATCAGTCGGCTCCTCAATCTTGGTGATTATGCCCATCTTCTCCATACGGTCTATCTCCTTCCTCACTTTTCCCATAAGCAGCAGAGGGACTCTGTGTGGCGTGTGGAGAGAGAAGGGCACAGCCTCTGGCTTCAATTTAATTGAGTTAGGCCTCCGAACAAGACCCAAGCCGCTACACAGCTTCGGATATTGTTGTTTCATTGACTCCACGGTGATGCCGTTAACCCTGCACACCTGCTGAAGCCGTTCTATGGCAGGCCTTCCCAACAGTGCAGTGTGCAGGCCTTTTACTACATAAATGCCCTCTATGGCTGTCTTTTTGCCGTGTTTCTCTGGCTACACCCAGGACAGAGAGTGCATCGCCCCCTGGCCCAAACAATGGGCGTGTCGACACTGCCAGGCGCTTCACATCATGCCCCCCTGTAATGTCATGGTACACCTCGGCTGGCATGGCGGTGACATCAGCACCAGTGCCTATTTTAAAGCACACTCTTTTTTGTCTCACTTCTAGCTGCACCGTCCACGGGTCTTTTCCAGCATCCACGGCTCCCAGGAAAAAGCTCTCTTCTTCCTCTGTAGTGACAGCAGTGAGAGATTTTGCACTGTTTCTGCACACTCTACCATAATGTCCCTTTTTGCCACAGTTGTGACACACAGCATCTTTAGCAGGGCATTCCCATTTCCCATGCAAGGGCATTTTCCCACATCTTTAACAGGCCTTTGAACCTGGCTGAGGCCGTGTATTAAGTCTATTTTTGCTTGGTGTATGTGCTTGTGGCTGAGGCTTTGTGGGAACTTTGGGTTTTCTGTAGCTTTTAGCATGCACAGCATCAACATTAGAGCACTTGCTATTTTCTCCTTGTAAGTCAGACCACTGTCGTCTAACTTCTTCAGACTGCCTTGTTTTTGTTATTGCAGTTGCAAGGGTTAGGTCTCTGTCTAGCTGTAGCTTTTCTGACAACGAGACATTTCTCAGCCCGACCACTAACCTGTCGCGGATCAGCTCGTTCTGTAACTGTCCATAGTTGCAGTGTTCAGCTAATGCGTATAGAGCAGTGATGAAGGAATCCACCGTTTCACCTGGCGGTTGCACACGCTGATTGCACTTGGCTCTTTCATAGATTACATTCTTTTTAGGTACACAAAATGCATCAAAGCCCGCCTTGACATCCGTGTACTCCCTCCTCTCTTCTGCAGTTAGCGTTAGCCCCTTTAGCACATCTTCAGCTTCATCGCCCATGCAATACACTAACGTGTTCACCTGGTTTTCTGCCGACATCGCGTTTAAATTGCTTGCAAGCCGAAAGCCTGATCCAACGCTCCCATTCTTGAGGCTTGGTGAAAGCGAATGGCTCTGGAGGTTGTATTGTGAACGTAGCAATTGGTGTGGGTTGCGCCATATCTGCAGGCTCGTCTCCCATTTCTCGCCAAAACGATACCCCTTCCTCTTCTTTATTTTTTTTTGCTTACAAGGATCCCTCTTCTGACACCATGTTGCGTTTATTTGTATAATAAAGCTCGTACCACGATGTAAACGGAGTATATCTTTATTTAGCAACTCTGTACAGCAGCCGCCTGCTCGTGTGCATGCCCGGGCAACTCCCTAACTGCCACACCCCCGGTTCCCACGTCACCTCCGGCTACCGCATTCCTTACTATTATTCTCATAATACCACTGTATTTACTGGAATTTAGAAAGATGAGAGGGAATCTTATAGAAACATATACAATTCTTAAGGAATTTCACAGGCTAGATGCAGGAAAAATGTTCCCCACGTTGGGGGAGTCAGGAAACAGGGATCACAGTTTAAGAATAAGCGGTAAGCCATTTAGGACTGAGATGAGGAAAACCTTTTTCACCCAGAGAGTTGTGAATCTGCATAATTCTCTGCCATATAAGGCAGTAGAGGCCAATTCACTGGATGTTTTGAGGAGAGCATTAGATCTAGCTCTTTGGGCAAACGGAATCAAGGGATATGGGGAAATAGCAGGAATGGGGGACTGATTTTAGGTGATCAGCCATGATCATATTGAATGGTGGTGCTGGCTCAAAGGGCCGAATTTTCTATGTTTCTAAGAAGTCTTGTTGAAGAAATTACATGGCTTACTGCCAGCTTCCCTTGTCTAATTGGATGAGACATCTTGGCAGAGACACAACATTACTTTAACGTGTATTTATTTCCAAAGGCCACAAGTTAGCAGGTCTTGGGTGGCACTAGTTAACAAAGGAAACAAAAATTAACAAGTTCTCTTTCATGCAGTCTAGTTTAAAATAATGTAGATGTAATTGTAATTGGCTAGTTATTATGGAGTAAGTTATTAAGCTGATTGGAGTCTAAACTTTGGATTCAGCCTGCCAGAGGTTTGAATAGAGATATATAGTCATAGAGATAGCGTTATATAGAATGGAAACAGGCCATTCAGCCCAACTTTCCCATGCAGACCCAGATGCCCCATCTGCACTAGTCCCAGCTGCTTGCATTTGGTCTAATCCCTCTGAATCTCTCCTACCCATGTACCTGTCCAAATGTCATAAACATAGTCATACAGTGTGTAAACAGGCCCTTCGGCCAATTTGCCCACATCAACCAACATGTCCCATCTACTCTAGTCCCACCTGCCTGCATTTGGCCCATATCCCTCAAATTCTTTCCTATCCATGTACCTGTTCAAATGTCTTTAAAATGTTGTTATAATACCTGCCTCAACTACTTTCACTTGCAGCTCATTCCATATATCCACTACCCTAAATGTGTAAAGTTGCTTCTTGGGATTTTGTTCAATCTTTCCCC
This sequence comes from Okamejei kenojei, assembly GCA_035221665.1. Taxonomy (NCBI): domain Eukaryota; kingdom Metazoa; phylum Chordata; class Chondrichthyes; order Rajiformes; family Rajidae; genus Okamejei; species Okamejei kenojei. The sequence goes on from CM069138.1 coordinate 52,565,834, forward strand.
TCTCATCTGAAACCTGTCCTCGCATTCTTGATTCCCCTACTCAAAGTAAAATACTATGTGCATCTATCCTATCTATTCCTCTCATGATCTTATATACCTCGATAAGATCACCCCTCATCCTCCTGCGCTCCAAGGAATAAAGTCCTTGGCTGCCCAACCTCTTCCTGTAGCTCAGGCCCTCGAGTCCTAGTGAAATTCTCGTAAATCTTCTCTGCACTTTTCCCAGCTTAACATCTTTTCTATCGCAGTGCGACCAAAACAAAACACATTACTCCAACATTTTGTACGACTGTAACATAACATCACAACCTCTATACTCCGTACCCTGACTGATGAAAGCCAACGTGCTAAAAGTCTTCTTGATCACCCTGCCTGCCTGTGACGCAACTTTCAAGAACTATGTACTGCAAATATGTTAGGAATATTTTTAGTTCAGTGCAACTTGATGGGCAGCAGAGACTGCAAATAATAACAGGGAATGAGCAGTAGCTATTACTAGTCATTAATATCCATATTCCTGATGAAGTGGAACTAAATAGCTGCACTTCTGGCTAATTAGTGATAGAGCTCAATTAAAAATAGACAGTTTTCCAAATATATTCAGCCCTACGGCATTTGATAGTTTTGTGTTTCAGCTGGATAACTGTTTGTGTTTCAGCTTAATAACTTACTCCATAATCACCTCTGCCATGCTTTTGTCATGAACTGAACAGCCAGGAAGTTCGCAGCAAGTGCTGCATGTTTCCATCCGGATGCTGTGACCACCCAAAGCAAAAATATTAATCATTGTTCATTGCCTACTTATGAAATCTGGACCCTTTTCTTGTTTATAGATACTACGTCTTTAGTCACGCTTTCTCATATTGAAATTCCAATATTTCATTCTCTTTTAACCGTTAGAATTTAAACTTTAGGCTTTAAACTTCAGACATACTGCACAGGCCCTTTTCGCCCATCGTGTCTATGCCAACTAGTGACACCATGCACTTAACACTATCCTACACACTAGGGATAATTTCACCAAAGCCAATTAACCTACAAACCTGAACGAGTGTTGAAACAAACCTTTGGAGTGTGGGAGGAAACCGGAGCATCTGGAGAAAACCCACGAGATCACATGGAGAACATACAAACTCTGTACAGACAGCATCTGTAGTCAGGATGGAACCCGGGTCTATGGCACTGTAAGGTAGTGACTCTACCTCAGCGGCACTTTGCTGTCCTTTTTTAAAAGTTTGTTTTGAGTGCTATTCTGACATCTCATGCCATATATGAGTGCAATCAATTCAAACACTCCTCAATACATTCCTTTGATAGGATGAGAAGAAAGGCAGGTGATATTTTGAACTGTTCCCAAAAACATTTGCTCCAAAGAAATAAGAAGCTTGATCTGGGCAAAATTGTTTGTATGTTCTCCCTGTGATCGTGTGGCTTTCCTTCCATACTCCAAAGATGTACTGGTTAGTAGGATAATTGGCTTCTGTAAATTGTATATTGTCCCTAGTGTGTAGGATAGAGCTGGTGTAAGGGGTGATCGCTGGTTGGCATGGATTCGATGTGTGGAGGGGCCTGTTTCTACGCAGTGTCTCTAAAATCTAATAGTCTAAAGAATAGTATCTGCAATTTAATATCATTTTTTGTGCATTTAAAAATAGCCAGTGATTTATAAAGCAATGTAAAGGATCTTGTATGTTCAATATATATCATATAAATTGTTCTGAACAAGTTAAATATGAAGAGGGGTCCCGACCCAAAACATCACCTATCCATATTCTCTAGAGATGCTGCTTGACTTGCTGAGTTACTCCAGCACTTTGTGTCCAGTAATGCTTAATGTTTAGTTTTTTGTTTAGTTTAGTTTAGTTCATTGTCACTTGTATCCAGCAACCGTGAAAACCTTTTTTTGTTGTGCGCTATCCAGCCAGCGAAAGTCTATACATAATTACAATCAAGCCGTCCACAGATGCAGGATAAAGGGAATAACATTCAGTGCAAGATAAATTCCAGTAAAGCCCGATTGAAGACGGTTTGAAGTTCTCCAATTAGAGAGTTGGGAGGTCAGGACCGCTCTCTAGTTGGTGATAGGATTTGTTCAGTTTCCTGATAACAGCTGGGAAGATGCTGGTGGGTGTATGGAACGAGGTGCCGGAGGAGGTAGTAGAGGCAGGTGCTGTCACAATGTTTAAGAAATATTTAGACGTGTACATTGATAGGACCGGTTTAGAGGGATATGGGTCAAACGCAGGCAGGTGGGATTGGTGTAGATGGGATATGTTGGTCAGTGTGGGCAAGTTGGGCCGAAGGTCCTGTTTCCACGTTGCAGATCAGATAAACACAAAGCTTTCATTCCCTGGGGAACATGTGGACATTCATCCAAAAGCACTACTTTAGTTGCTCCAATTGCTTCCTCTGCTTTATTTATTTTTACATTTTGTCTGTAAAAGCTACAAGAGTCTAATATTCAATTATCGTATCTGGCCCACTGTTTAATCCAATAACAGTCACATGCAATAAGATATTTATTTCCAAATTGTTTCAAAGACCATTTTGCATTCCTGATCCTGAACCACAGATATCAAAGATAAACGGATTAATCGCTAACTTGTGAGTTAACGCTAACGGATTAATCGCTAACTCTCTTTATGACCTAATTCTAAGTAGGTGATAATACAATTGTATCCACTGTTCATGCAGAAGGCTACAAAACTGTGCTCTTGACTATAGATTGTGTCTGAGGAAAGGTCCTGCCCCAAAATGTCACCCATCCTTTTCTCCTGAGATGCTGCCTGACCCGCTGAGTTACTCCAGTACTTTGTGCCTTTTTTTTGTGAACTAGAATCTGCACTAAAAAAGACTAGTTCCCTGTGTCTCCAAAATGATATTTGCCATATATCTTCGTTAGCATGCCACTATAGCTTCCCAGTCTACATCGGTACACGCGAGAATAAACTAAACTAAACTAAACATCTATATTACTAAAAGTCTGATCTTGACCACTTCCTGTTGTTTTGCATTTTGATTATAGAAAAAAGCTGCGACTTACGGCTGTGATTTTTGGCCATCTTACTCAGAGTCCCCCTCCGCTGCGCAAGACAAGAGGATTTTTCCCATCGATTAAAAATAAAAGAGTTATTGGTGATTAAAACATGTTGAGATTCTCTCTCCTGAAGGCCATGCACCTTCCGGAGGGACTACAAAACCCGGAAGTGTTGAGTGCCTCAGTCAGTCTCTGCGAGTTTGGGGAGAGAGAGGGCCACGTCTCAGTCTGAGCTGTGAATAACACTGAACACATGTCTACTAAACTGTGAGTGTGGTTTTACTGACCTTGAGTGCCCTTAATGTGGTTTGAAAATGAAAATGTGGTTGGTTTGAAATAAAGCACAGCAAATGGTTGGTGGTGGTTGGTTTGAAATAAAGCACAGCAAATGGTTGGTGGTGGTTGGTTTGAAATAAAGCACAGCAAATGGTTGGTGGTGGTTGGTTTGAAATAAAGCACAGCAAATGGTTGGTGGTGGTTGGTTTGAAATAAAGCACAGCAAATGGTTGGTGGTGGTTGGTTTGAAATAAAGCACAGCATATGGTTGGTGGTAGTTGGTTTGAAATGGCAACTGATTACAAGTCTAAACTTGACATACTTCCTGTATGCACTGTATATTGATTTTAGGTAAATTGCTACCACTTACGGCTGTGATTTTTGGCCATCTTACTCAGTCCCCCTCTGCTCATCAGGTGCAGAGGATTCTTCCTATCATTGAAAAATAAAAGTGTTATTAGTGTTTAAAAAATGTTGAGTATCTTTCTCCTGTCAATCACGCCATGAATGCCACGCCCCTTCTGGTAGGAGGGGGAGGGATTATAAAACCTGGCTCAGTCTCTGCAAAATGGGGGAGGGAGAGGTCATGACTGTCTGAGCTGTGAATCAATGAATGTCTACTGAACTGTGAGTGTGGTGTTTGGTGTTTTGTGTGGTTTTATGGTGGTTTCACCCTGCTTGAAATGGTACGAAACTGCATTTGAATGTGGTGGCCTTAAGTTTTTATTGAGTTTTCCCAGAGATATATACAAAACAGTGCAACACCATCAGCGTAAATAAAACAAAAAAAAGAAAACAACTATCTAAATAAATAAATAAATAGGGGGGGGGGGGAGAAGTAAATAAATAAAAAAATAATAAGACCATGTGGTTCATTTGACCAATTTAAAAAAAAAGTTCCATAATGATATAAAACTTAAGTGAAAATAAAGAATGCGGTGGCCTTGCACCCTGCATGAAATGGTATGAAACTGCATTTGAATTTGATGGCCTTGCAGCCTGCTTGAAATGGTATGAATCTGCACTTGAATTTGGTGGCCTTGCACCGTGCTTGAAGTGGTATGAACTGCACTGGAATGTGGTGGCCTCGTACCCTGCTTGAAGTGGTATGAAACTGCACTTGAATTTGGTAGCCTTGCACCCTGCTTGAAGTGGTAAGAAACTGCACTTGAATTTGGTGGCCTAGCACTCTACTTGAAATGGTAGGAAACTGCATTTCAATTTGGTGGCCTTGCACCCTGCTTGAAATGGAATTTCAAGAAATAGCCGTGAGTCAACTGCCAGCCCGCCAGCTGTGAGTGAGCTGCCAGCACATCAGGCTTGAGGGACTGAGCTGAAACACAGCTGGTGGAGTTGCTGTTGCACAGCGCCAGAAACTCGGGTTCGAGCGTAACCTTGAATGCTGTCTGTGTGGAATTTGCACATTCTTCCTGTGACCACGTGGGTTTTCAACCGGTGCTCCAATTTCATTCATCATAATCAACATAATCATAATTTATTAGCCAAGTGAGTTTTGCAACATACGAGGAATTTGGTGGCCTTGCAACCTGCTTGAAGTGGCATGAAACTGCACTTGAGTTTGGTGGCCCTGCACCCTGCTTGAAGTGATAGGAAACTGCACTTTAATTTGGTGTCCTTGCACCCTGCTTGAAGTGGTAGGAAATTGCACTTGAATTTGGTGGCCTTGCTCCCTGCTTGAAGTGGCAGGAAACTGCACTTGAATTTGGTGGGCTTGCACCCTACTTGAAGTGGTTTGAAACTGTACTTGAGTTTGGTGGACTTGGACCCTGCTTGAAGTCGTATGAAACTGCACTTGAATTTGGTGGCTTTGGAACCTGCTTGAAGTGGTATGAAACTGTACTTGAATTTGGTGGCCTTGCACCCTGCTTGAAGTGGTATGAAACTGCACTTGAATTTCGTGGCCTTGCACCCTACTTGAAATGGTAGGAAACTGCATTTGAATTTGGTTGGCCTTGCACCCTGCTTGAAATGGAATTTCAAGGAATAGCCGTGAGTCAACTGCCAGCCCGCCAGCCGTGAGTGAGCTGCCAGCACATCAGGCTTGAGTGACTGAGCTGCCACCCCAAGAATCCATTTGGCCCACAATCTCCATACTAGCCCTCTGGAAACCAGTCCCTTCAGCCCACAACACTCATACTAGCGCTCCAGAAAGCTCCCCCCGGCCACCAATATATGAATTGGTGGAGAGGTAGAATATTGCGTTGGGGTCCCATGTTCACCCTCGGTCCCACCCACCGGGTCCCACTTAATTTAGTATTTTTTATTTCTCCAGCTTCATGTTCTTCTCGCTCAATCCAATACTCTTCCTTCTGAATGCATTAAGAGGCAGCACTGACGTACTGAGTCTGAGGAGGGGTCTCGGCCCAAAACATCACCTATTAGTTTTCCCCGGAGATGCTGTCAGACCCGCTGACTTACTCCAGCATTTTGTGTCTAGCATTGAAACGCAGCTGGTAGCGTTACTGTTGCACAGCGCCAGAAATTCGGGTTCGATCGTGACCTTGAATGCTGTCTGTGTGGAGTTTGCACAGTCTCCCTTCGACCACGTGGGTTTTCAACCGGTGCTCCAGTTTCATAAATCGTAATCATAATCATCATCATCATAATCATAATTTATTAGCCAAGTGTGTTTTGCAACATACGAGGAATTTGGTTTGCCATACAGTCATACCAAAAAAACACCAAGACACACAACTACTTAAAAAGTCTTATATTCTTTCCTCCTTTCCTCTCGCGATTAGGAGAGTCAAACCATCCGCAGCCGGCGATCGAGCTCTCACATCGTGTGAGAGCTTCCGCTTAGCTTTCACTTAGCTCCCGCATCAGGACGGTCGATACTTGGCATTGGCATTCCCGAAATCGGTCCCTTCACGATGTTAAAGTCCGCAGCTCCCACAGGTTGAAGCACCTAAAAGGCTGACCCCTGGCAAAGCGATCGCCCGCTCCAAAATGTTGAAGTCCGTAGGCTCCGTGGTATTGGAGCTCTGGAAGTCCCAAACAAGAGGCCGCCAACTCCACGATGTTAGGCCATAGTGCAGACGGAGATACGACACGAAAAAAGTCACATCTCCATCGAGGAAAGAGATTTTAAAAAGTTTCCCCCACCACCCCCCTCCCCAATACAAAAATAAAGATATGCTAAAACATACATTTTACAACAACCTAAAACCACAAAGAATGAAAAAGATAAAGACAAATCATTAGCGAGGCAGTCATCGTGCGGAACCCCCTGCCACATCAAAAAGAAGTGTTGGATTGCTGGTTAATTGGCCACTGTACATTGCCCCCGGTGTGTATGGAATGGATGAGAAAGTGGGACAACATAGAACTAATGTGAATGGGTGATTGATAGTCGGCATGGATTCAGTGCCCCCTACTTTCAGTCTGAAGAAGGGGCCCGACCCAAAACGTCACCCATCCTTCTTTCTCCAGACATGCTGCCTAACCCGTTGAGTTACTCCAGCACTTTGTATCTCTATCATTGGTATAAACAAGCATCTGCAATTCTTTGTTTATTTACTTTTCAGTGTTCTATATATTTAATATTGTGTATCGCAAGTATGAACTGAATGGTGGTGGAGAGAAACACAAATAATAATACAATGAAAGGCATAGTGATGAGGAACAAACAATATTGTTGCTGTTGAATAAGGCGATAGGTAAGAAAGAAACCAAATACAGCTCCTTTGGCATCTTCACCCTCTGATTCACATGATTTATGTAAAGATAAAATTCAAAATGGGAGAAATGAAATAGCAAAATTAATAAAAAGGAACATAAGATTACAATGCGGTGGTAGTGATTTATGTTTGAGGTCAGAGTTCGAATTATGATTCAAATATTCAGGAGGTCGATCCCATGTCTGATAATTGGATGTAGTTAGCCACGTAGATTTTGCTGTTAATGTGAATTATTCTAACTGGTTAAATTTGTCCCCAGTCTGCAGTTAACTTTGATAGCATTTATTATTGGAAAGGGTTGAAAGTGGTGGAAATACATTTGCAGATAACAGAAAATTGAGGGCAGTACTAATTAAAAATTATGAAAAGGTTAAAAAGGATTACTGTTGAGAGCAGCATGGTGGAGCAGTAGTAAACCTGCTGCCTTACAGCATGAGAGACCCGGGTTTGATCCTGACTACAGGTGCTGTCTGTATGGAGTTTGTACATTCTCCCCATGACCGTTTGGGTTTTCCACAGATACGCACGTCCAAAGACATGCTGGTTTGTACGTTAATTGGTTTTAGTAAAAATTGTAAATTGTCCTCAGTGTGTAGGATATTGCTGGTGTATGGAGTAATCGCAGGTCAGTGGATTGAAGGGCCTGGTTCCGCTCTGTATCTCTAAATTAAACTAAGCCAAAAAAAAATGTTTCAGTTTATGGGGAATCTAAAATTAGGAATGATAACTGTAATTTAATTAACCGTAAATTAAATATTTGCCCCATAACAAGAAGAATAGCCATGTGATTTCAATGCAATTAAATATGGATTTGAACTGTTCTTGGCCTCTACTATTATGCAAATAAACCTGCCAGCCAGATCAATGTGTACAATTCACACTTTAATTGCTGCACAGATGCATAAAGTTGTAACATGATTGTATCGTTGGTTTATCTCTTTGCCTTGAACCACATACCGTAAGACTATGGCATAGGAAGAAATTGCAGATGCTAGTTTACACCGAAGATAGACAAAAAATGCTGGAGTAACTCAGTGGCATCTCTGGAGAAAAGGAATAGGTGTAGTTTTGGGTTGAGACGTTTCTTCAGTGAGAGTCAGGGGAGAAGTCCTCCACCACCTTCTAAGCAGAGAATTCCACAGACACACGACACGCTGTGAGAAAAAGTGTTTCCTCATCTCCGTTCAAAATGGCTTACCCTTGACCTCCAGTGAACCGTGCAAACCCCACACAGCACCCAAGGTTAGGATCGAACCTGGATCCCTGGCGCTGTGAGGCAGCAGCCCTGCCACTGTAGACTGCAGGCTCCTTGGAAAGGTGATACTGTTTGTGCCTGTACCCTTCCCTGGAGGAAATTTCGCTCATTTTGTTCCAATATAGTCAGGCTGAGTTATTTTATTGATCTAAAATTACCATTAAGGTGGACAGCTAGTTCTTACTTTATGGTGAAGCAGCGTGTGCAGTAATCTATCATGTGCATTTCCAAGAGAGATATAAATGAGTACTTTGGAACAAAAAACAGATATTCATGTTTGATGAAGGAGACCGCCACACTTTTTATTCTATTCCACAGCAATCGATTAAATGAGGCAATCAAAGGATATGCCATATTTATATTAGTTTTTGAAATATTTGTGCTAACAAGCTCTTCCATCACTCTTGGCTTGACGTGCAGTGGGCATTGTAACATGCGCTGCAGTGGAGAATGTATCAGAACCCTTTTAATCCCACTTTTACATCGACTCCCGACACACTAGCCAATTAAACTGCAAACCCACAGGTCTTTGGGATGTGTGAGGAAACCCACGCGGTCACAGGGAGAACGTGCAAACTCCCCGCAGACAGCACCTGAGCTCAGGATCGAACCCAGATCTCCGGCGCTGAGAGGCAGCAACTCTACCGCTGCCAATTCAACAATAATAACTTACAGGAACAAGCTTAAAGCAGGAAAATTAACCAGGTGCTTCATAGATCCGGTATCAGTAAACGTTTATTGCCAAGCCAGATAGGAGATGCAGAGGTGATGACCCATAGGTTGGACAAATATGCAGTTTTCAGAAGCGAGTGAAAGAGGAAATTGAGAGAGAGAAGCATTGCATTGTGGATCAATCCACTGCACCATCTTTTTTTATTATATGTGAGAAATGCAGTAGAGCTGTTGCCTCACAGCGCAGAGACCCAAGCGCTGTCTGTGTGGAGTTTGTACGTTCTCCCTGTGGCCTTTCACTGGGTGCTCCGGTTTCCTCCCACATTCCACAGACATACAGGTTTGCAGGTTAATTGGCTTCTGCAAAATTGCCCCCAGCGTGTGGGATGCGAAAGGAGGATAACAAGGAGCGAGTGAACGTCGGGGTGTGCTCGGAGGGCCAAAAGGCTTGTTTCCATGCAGTATCACTTTTTTTAAATAACTAAATTGGTGCCTTGAAATAGCACTGAGAACCACTTACCCCTTGTGCTATTTGCTCATGATTTTCATGCCCAGACCTCAAGCATTCACCTGTGTGTTTAGAAGGTGCCAATCAGTATGCTTGATCAATTAATACTTGTTAAGTGCAATAACATTCAGGTGCAATGTGCAGCTACTGAAACTGGCCTATGGTCATAGAGGGAGAAGGTAACCATTAATCTGCTCACTGCAGGATGTTGATGCAAGGCTTTGAGACATACTCACTGCAGCACAAGAATGGGATTTGCCATTCTGTTTCCCCCAAGCTTTAGCATATTAGAGGAGATGGGCACCACAAGAGAGGGTCTACACATGAATGGGCTGAGAAGCCATTTGCAACCCCCTCCACACCAAGGGTGTATTTGACGACCGACCTGGCTTCAGTGGATTACTTCCTGTAAGTATCTGGGCAAGCATTGCAAACTGCCTTTATGAGATGTACAAGTGGTATGACTACATCGTTTGCTTCTTGATAGAATAGCTTCAAATACATGCCATGTTGAATCTCTTCCATCATTTAAGTGTAAGTCAATGTATTTAAAATACATTTGGACAGGTACATAGGTTTAGAGGGACATGTGGCCAGGTGGGACGAGTGTAGACTGGCCACCTTGTTCAGTGTGGGCAAGTTGGGATGAAGGGCCTGTTTCCATGCTGTATGATGCTATGACTGTGACAGGTGTGTGGAATGTTTGCCTTCATTGCTTGGGACATTGGCTATAAAAGTCAGGTGGTCGTGTTGCAGGTCTTTGGTTAGGCTACTTTTGGGGTAATCGTGTGCAGTTCTGGTTGCCCCATTATGGGAAGGGTGAGGAGGCTTTGGTGAGGGTGCAGAAGAGGTTTACCAGAATGCTGCCTGTATTGCAGGTGAGGTTGAATGCATTTTACTTGTTTTCACTGGAATGGCTGTAGTTGAGAGGAGACCTGATAGTGTATAAAATTATGAGTACAAACCTTATTCCTTGAGGGCATAGCTTTATGATGAAAAGGCAAAGTTTTAAGGAGAGATGTGAGGTATTTTTCTCATTTTTTACACAGTGGTGGGTACCTGGAATGTGTTGCTAAGGGTGATGGTGAAGGCAGATATCATAGTAGCATTTTGTAGTCTTTTGGATAGGCGCGTGTATCTTGTGCAGGCAGAGTTTAGTTTAACTTGGATTATGTTCAGCACAGACATTTAGAGCTGGGCCGATTCCTGTATTGTACTGTTCTACATCTAATGATCAATAACATGTCATGTGTGAGAAATGTGGCATCCTGCTAACTTGAGTTTCTATTCATTTTTGCTTGTGTTGGATTTGCCTCCCCTGTGTTGCTTATCTCTGTCCTCAAGGATATTTGCAGGCCAGGCAGCATCTCTGGAGATAAAAAGAATGTTTCAGGTTAGAACCCATCTTCAGACTTAAGGGCACTGACCTGACCCTTCACTTATTCCTTCTCTCCAGAGATGCTGCCTGACCTGACTTGGGCCCCCGTCCCGCTTGGGCCCCCGTCCCGCTTGGGCCCCCTGAACGGAAACCTCTGGAGACTTTCTGCCCCACCCAAGGTTTCCGTGTGGTTCCCGGAGGTTTTTATCCTCCGGCAACCACCTTCAACTAGCAACTAGCAGCTTTGACTAAAAAATTTCGGATTTTTAAAACGGAAACCACTTTCGACCATTAAGGTGATGGACATAAACCTCCGGGAGCCGCATGGAAACCTTGGGTGGGGCGCAAAGTCTTCAGAGGTTTTCTAAGTGGGACAGGGGCATTACTCCAGCTTTTGCATCTATCTTTGCTGCAAACGAGCTTCTGTAGTTCCTTCCTGCATGTATGTATCCTTAAGTGATGTTCTTGGACCTGCTGCAATGATTTCTCTAAAAGTACAGTTATGGGGTTAGTTGCAACATAATGAATGAGTAAATGTACTGGAAATGGAAAGTATTCTTCCTGGGTCTGAAGAAGTGTCTTGACCTGAAACGTCACCTGTCTATGTCCAGCAGGTATGCTGCCTGTCTTGCTGTCCCATCTGGTGATTTTATTTTCAGCGACTGCCGGCGTCATATCAGTGTCGCCAAAAGATTTTGAATATTTAAAATCTTTGAATAAAATAAATGTTGCGACACTTGAAAAAACACTGTGCGTCAATACGTCATCATTCTGCATCACGCCACAAATTGTTCAGTGACCTGATGCGTCAGTCGATGATGCCGGCAGTCGCTGAAAAAATTGCCAAGTGGGCTTTGTTTACTTTATTGTAAACCAACGTCTGTCGTTATTGTGTCTCGACCTTCCTGGGATTGTGTTGTGTGACTTGCATTGATGTTCAGATACCTTTAATACAAATCTTTTAAGGTACCTTAACATCAAACCTTTTTGTTTGGCTTTTCAGGTGTCAGTGATACATAAACTGGATTTCCTGCTAAGGATACAGAAGCTTATCATTTGACCATTGAGCCATTGTATGTCTAATTTGAGTCTGTAGAAGGGTCACAACCCAAAACGTCACCTATCCATGTTCTCCAGAGATGCTGCCTGACTAGCTGACTTACTCCATCACTTTGTGTCCCTTTATGTCTAGTTGGACTATCTGACTTTCCAATTAGTAATAACCTCCAGATTGATGGCAGTGTTGAAAAGGGTGGATTTGGCAATTGAATATTGGGGAGAATATATTAGTCTTATATAGGGAATTTCTATTTGTCTGATATAGGCAATTTCTATTTGTCAGCCAGCAGCTTACACTGATGATTCATTGGTGAGCATGAAAACCACATCTGACATCAAAAGCACCCAACCTGCAATTATTCATGTAATAGGAGCAGAATTAGGCTGTTTGGCCCATCGTCTACTCTGCCATTCAACCACGTCTGATCTACCGTTCCTTCTCAACCTCATTCTCCTGCCTTCTCCCCATAATCCTTGACACCCTTGCTAGTCAAGAACCTGTCAATCTCTGCCTTACAAATACCCAATGATGACCTCCACAGCTGTCTGGCAATGAATTCCCACTGATACTTCACCACTGAATTCCCACTGAATTAAAGAAATTCCTCCTTGTCTCCTTTTTAAACGCACATCTTTTTTATTTTGAGGCGTGTCCTCTGATCTTGGGCTCTCCCATTAGTGGAAACATCCTCTTCACGTTCACTCTTTCCAGGCCTTTCACTATTTGATAGGTTTCAATGAGGTCTCCCCTCATTCTTCTAAACTCCAGTGAGTACAAGCCCAGAGCGTCAAACTCCATCCCTACTGTCATCTTCCCTCCACGGATGCGACCCGCAGAGTTCATCGAAAACTTTGTTTTGATTTGAACATCCCTGCCTGACCTTGTGATGGTACAAATTTTACTGAGGAAGCATCTGAAGATGGGTGGAAAGGAACTGCAGATGTTCGTTTTCAACAAAGATCGACACAAAGTGCTGGAGTAACTCAGCGGGTCAGGCAGTATCTCTGGATGAAAAGGTTGGGATCCTCTTTCAGTTTGGAGTCTGAAGAAGCGTCCTGACTCAAAACGCCACCTGTCCTTTTTCTCCAGAGTTGCTGCCTGACCCGCTGAGCTACTCCAGCACGTTGTGTCGATCTTTAGGATCTGAAGATGTTTGGGATTCAAGCAATACTGCATGGTTAGCATGGGGCTGAACTAATCCCAACCACATTAAATAGCACATGGCAACATTAAATTTGTAAAGAATTTATTGTTAATTTTTTGAGTGCACACCTCAGTAAGCAGCACGATGTTGGATCTACTTTGCATTCATTGCACTGTGCTCATTTAACTTGTAATGGCAAATATGGCTGCAGCCCAACAAAAGATTTTGGGCTGAAAATGGCTGCCACCATGCGATTATGTGTTGAAGATCAGAACTGGGGTGGTTGATTTTTAATTGGATCAGAATTGGGCAATCAACCTTTGGGAATAGATCAAATTCCCTCTCAACTCCTCTCTTCTGCCTTTAAACCAACCCCCCCCCCCCAATAACTTTTGGCACCCTTGCTAATCAATAATCTGTCATTGCCACAGATGGCTGTGAAGGCCAAATCCTATAGGTATGTTTAAAGTGGATATTAGCAGGTTATTGATTACTAAGAGTGCCAAAGTTTATGGGGAGAGGGCAGGAGAAATTGGTTGAGTGGAAATTTGGTCTCTTCTCAAAGGTGAATTTCACAATCCTGGTTGCAATCAGGATGGCACAGTGACGTGGCTAGATGTGTTGCTGCTTCACAGCGACAGGGTCCCATGTTCAGCCCTGACCTCTAGTGTCGTCTGTATGGAGTTTGCACATTCTCCCTGTGACTCTGAGTTTTCTCCCACATGTCAAAGAAGTGTGGGTTTGTAGGTTAAATGGCCTGCTGCAAATTGACCAGGGTGTACAGGGAATAGATGAGAAAGTTAGAAAACACTGAACTAGTGTGAACTGTTGGTCGGCATGGACCCTATGGACCTGTTTCCATGCTGTGTCACTAAACTAAACATCCTTCACTCATCTATACCAAATCTAATTCTCCACGGAACTGAGCAAAGCAAGCAAAAATGTATTCCTGTGCAAATAAACTATTAAAATGTCTGGTCGCATCTTTATTTTTAATGGTTCAATTTTAGCATATGGTTAATGCAGCTATTAGTATGCTCAGAAGAGTGAGAAGTTGTCATGGGCAACAAAATGCTGAGCACAAAGGACTAATAAAATAAACTTACCTTGTAGTTATTTAGTTGGATAGGGTGCAGAAGAGATTTGCCACAGTGCTGCCTGATCTTGAGGGCTTGAGTTATAGGGGAAGTTAGATAGGCTGGGACATTGTGGAGTGTAGGAGGGTGATGTTATTGAGGTGCAAGATCATGAGGCATGGATAAAGTGCATGTTTGGCCTTTTACCACAGAGTAGTGGATTATTATTAAAATTGGAGGATATTGGCTTGGGGTGAGAGGATAGATATTTAAGACACCTTGTGGGGCAACCTATTCACTCCAAGGTCACCCTAAACTGGAATGAGCTGCCAGAGGAAGCTTTGAAAGGGGATGCAATTGCAGCTTTTACAAGACACGTGGGCAGTTGTATTGAAAGGAAGGTTTTAGAGGGCTATGGGCCAAATGCTGGCAAAAGGTATGAGGCCTATGTGACAGCTTGGTTGGCATGGACAAGGTGGACTGAAGATGTTCTCCATGGATGCTACCCGATCCACCGAGTTACTCCAGTATTTAGCATCTCACCAAGAGATGGAGATAAAGGAGTGCAGCTCGTCTCGCCATGCTTGAATGGTTCAATGGTGCTTTATTGTCATGTGTGCACTGCACAGTGAAATTCTGTTTACATAAGTCACGCGTGCACAGTTGCCATATCTTGGCACCATTTACAAAAAGAAAGTCCAAAGTTTGTATTAAATCTTTCCCTCTCTCCTTAAGCCCATGCCCTCTGGTTCTCAATTTCCCTTGCTCTGGGCAAGAGACGCTCTGCATTTACCTGATCTATTCCTCTTATGATTTTGTACAGCTCTATAAGATTGTCCCTTGTCCTCCTGCACTCCAAGGAATGGAGTGCTAGCCTGCTCAACATCTCTCTGTAACTCAGGCCCTTGAGTCCCCACAATGTCCTCGTAAATCTTCTCTGCACCCATTCCAGCTTGACAACATCCTTCCAACATGGTGCTCAAAATTGAACGCAATAGTTTAAATGTCGCCTCCCCTCATTTTTGTCTGTCCAGACCAAGCACGAGAAACTGATATTGTTATCATAGTCGTACAGTGTGGAAATAGCCCCTTAGACCCAACTTACCTACATTGTCCAACATGTCCCATCTACACTCGTCCCACCTTTGCCCCATATCCCGCTAAAACTATCCTATCCATGTACCTATCTAACTGTTACGATAGTACATGTCTCCACGGTCTCCTCCAGCACCTTGTTCCATACACACACACACCCTTTGTGTTTATATAATGGAAAAAAAGGTTACCCCTTGGGTTCTTATTAAATCTTTCCCTCGCCTAGCCTTAAACCTATTTTCTCTTGTTCTCTATTTACTCTGGGCAAGAGACTCTATGCGTCTGCCTGATCTATTCCTGTCTTTGGAAGCCTTGTATCATTCACCCACAAGCCAGTAATTCAGTTAAGAACACAGTGATTGAGGGGGTAACTCAGTGGGTCAGGCAACATCTCTGGAGAAAATGGATGGGTGATGTTTTGGGTCAAGACCCTTCTGACAGTAATTCAGTCATTTCCTGATTGAGAGGCTACTCGTAGAGAAGTCAAACCGCATGGAAACTGGCTCTTTGGCCAAACTTTCCCATGTCAAACAGGATGGATGGCCCATCTACACTAGTCTCACCTGTTTGCATTTGCCCATATCACTCCAAACCTTTCCTATCCATGCTCTTATCTGAATGTCTTTTAAATGTTGGCAACTGTATTATTGTTTAGGTTATTTATTGTCACAGTACTGAGGTGTAGTGAAAAGATTTGTTTTTCATGCTGTCCAACAAGATTGAATATACCATGCATAAGCACATTTGGTTTAATCTAGGACAACAGGTAGAGCAAAGGGGAAGATAGAGTGCAGAATATAGTTCTCAGCATTGTCATGCAATAGTTCCGTAGACAAAGTCCCATGTCCACAACGGGATAGATGAATCGGACAATCTCCTAACTACTTTGTTGGATAGTACACAAAAAGCTGGAGAAACTCAGCGGGTGCAGCAGCATCTAAGGAGCGAAGGAGATGGGCAACGTTTCGGGCCAAAACCCTTCTTCAGACTGATGGGAGGTGGGGGGGGGGGGGGGGGGGGGGGGGGGGAGGAAGGAAAAAGGAGGAGCCCGAGGGCTGAGGGAGAGGTGGGAAGGGGAGGAGACAGCAAAGTTCAACAGAACTGAGAAAATTCAATGTTCATTTGTTCACTTTGTTGGATATATATTGCAGGTGATTGTTGTAAAAATGTGAATGCTGAGACGGATGTTAGTTTTCGTGCAGAATTTACTGTTGCCAAATTGATAATAACTGTTTTTAAAATAGTTTAGACAGCAGGTCATGAACATGCTGTCCATGGACATAACAGCAAGCTTTAGCATATCTTTAGCAGACTGACTTCTAAATGCCCATTAATTCAAACTGTGCAGGACAATATCTTTTATGGGGTCCTCGCATTCAAGAACATTTCAGAATGTTTTATAATGGGTTGTGGAGATACAAAACAGGACATAGACAATAAACCTGCTTTGCTGTTTGCGTAAGTGATATTTTCTGATTGTGTTTTGCATTCAATGAAAAGTATTTGATCACCCTCCTGGTTGCTTCCTTGATGATGGAGAGTCAAGGTTGTTTAATCACCTTATTCACTCGGACTAGAGCAAATACATTCTTCTTTGCTGCAATTTTGGAGGTATATTAACACAGTTTATTGCAACTGTGCCGAGATGCAATGAGAAGCTTTTGGTGCGTGTTAACTAGTCTGCAGAAAGACGATATAACATTACAATCGGAACATGTATAGAGACATGATCAAAGGAGTTGCATTTTATGCAAGGTAAAGTCTGATTGAAGATAGTCTGAGGGTCTCCAATGAGGTAGATAATAGCTCGGCACCACTTTAGTTGTTGGTAGGATGGTTCAGTTGCCTGATAACAGCTGGGAAAAAACTGTTCCTGAGTCTGGTGTGCATTTTCACACTTGTACATCTCTTGCCTGATGGGAGAGGGGGGGAAGAGAGAGTGGGCAGAGCAAGACTGGTCCTTGTTGATGCTGGTGGCCTTGCCGAGGCAGCATGTGGTGTAGATTTAGTCGATGGAAGGGAGGTTGGTTGGTTTGTGTGTTGGTCTGGGCTGCATCCACTATTCTCTGCAATAATTTATTGTAGTATTGTTTACGGTCTATTTCCCGGTTATAAGAGGAGACCAGCCCGTGGTAGTGCAAGCCAAAGTGTGCAGTGCAACCTTGTACAAAGTCCGTAAAAGTTCACCCAAAGCTTTTGGGTGTTGGTTCATATACTCACGCCATGGCCCAAAATTGGGTTGAGAAGGATTCAAACACGGGGATGCAAAACATCCTCTTAAACATTATTTTGAGCCTTAATTTTGTTTTTAGTGACTTAATTAGATTTTTATTTAGTACTGTACTTTAATTTTGTGATAATCAGCAAACACAAAATCAAACATTTTGATGACTCGTCATTTTGGCAAGATTTTTTTTTTCCCTCTGTGGTGGGTGCCTGAAAACGCTGTTAGAGGTGGTGATGGTGGAAATGGATATGACTGGCATTTTGGAGGCTCTTAGACAGGCACGTGGCTATTCAGAGAATGGAGGGATATGGATCGTGCAGACAGATGGGACTGGTTTGTCTTGGCATCATGCTCGGCAGAGATGTTGGGCCAAAGGACCTGTTCCTGTGCTGTACTGTTATATCATTGATCTATATATAATCTTGCAGCAATTAATTCATCTGAAATTGCTTGGATGAGGTATCTTGGTCAGCATGGGCAGGCTGGGTCAAAGCTTGTTTTCATGCTGTATGACTCTAACTCCAACAGTTTCAAGGAAACCATTCATAAAATGTGTGGCGGCAATGCCCAGTAAACTATACACAATGCATGTCAAATGGGTGTCGCAGCGGTAGAGTTGCTGCCTTACAGCGCCACAGACCCGGCTTGACTCTGACTACGGGTGCTGTCTGCGCAGTGTTTCTATGTTCTCCCCGTGACCGCATGGGTTATCTCTGGGTGCTCCGGTTTCACTCCAAATACTGATGGGTTTGTAGGTTAATTGGCTTAAGTGAATTGTAAATTGTCCCTAGTGTGTCGGAGAATGCTAGTGTATGGGGTGATCGCTGGTCGGTGTGGACTTGGTGGGCCAAAGGCCTGTTTCTGCACTGTATCTCTAATGTCTAAGGACAAATCTTAAATGTAATGAAAAGCCTGGACTGAATTATTATGGCTTTTTGTTCGTTCTTTTTGCCGATTGTTAATATAATTGTTCCTTGCTGTGCATTTGTCTGTTCCCTGTGGGGGGGGGAAACTACCTGCAAGTGTTATGCTTGTCTCAACCTGTATAATGGGAAATACAGTGCACTTCTGAGGATGAGTATAAAGTCCATGTAATTAAGCATGTAGCTAGGTGAGCATTTGTGATGTACACGATGTGCAGATTTGTTTGATTACTGCTGATAAGAAGAAGAATACTGCACATAAAAGGCACCTGCTGCGTTTCAAAGATGAAACTGAGATAAATATTGTGGCAGCAGCGTTATCCTTTGCCTCCTCTTGCTATATGTCGATGTTAATTATCCCAAAGAAAAAATTGAAACCATCATCTGCTCGCAGTTCCTTTTGTCCATCATCCATGATTCTTTTTCTGCTGTCATTACAGTGTAAGCTACAGAAACTGCATCTATTAGTTTAGAGATACAGCATGGAAAAGGGCCCCTTGGCCCAACGAGACCACACAATCGACCCGTACATTAGTTCTACCTTAGCACAAGACAATGTAGCCAATTAACCCACAAACCTGCGTGTCTTTGGGATGTAAGAGGACACCGGAGCATCTGGGGAAAACCCACACGGTTCAGGGAGAACATAGACAGCACCTGTAGTCGGGATCGAACCTGGGTCTCTGACGTTGTAAGGCAGCAACTATTGCCACTGTGCTGCCCAGCTCACAGCTGCTTTGACATTATTATTTTGAACCTTTTTTTAAATAAATAAATACATCTGCACCCTGGTTATTGCACAGTTCCTGTTTTTGTTTCCCTACAGCATTATCTGAAACTGCCACGTATGGGAGCAATACTCTTCACAAAATTTCCTACTAAAATATCATGTTTTTTAAATTATGGTAATTTTGGATATCATGGCTGTCCACAGCAATTGGGTTGCAAGCATATAACAAAGAACGGTACAGCGCAGGAATGGGCATTTCAGTCCACAATCTCATCTGTCTACAAGTGATCCATATCCCTGCAATCCCTACTATGCGAACTGTCTATAGAAAAGCTTGCCATAGAGGGAGTACAGAGACGGTTCACCAGACTGATTCCTGGGATGGCACGACTTCCATATGAAGAAAGACTGGATAGACTCGGCTTGTACTCGTTGGAATTTAGAAGATTGAGGGGGGATCTCATAGAGACTTACAAAATTCTTAAGGCTTTGGACAGGCTAGATGCAGGAAGATTGTTCCCAATGTTGGGGAAGTCCAGGACAAGGGGTCACAGTTTAAGGATAAGGGGGAAGTCTTTTAGGACCGAGATGAGAGAATCGTTTTTCACACAGAGAGTGGTGAATCTGTGGAATTCTCTGCCACAGAAGGTAGTTGAGGCCAGTTCGTTGGCCATATTTAAGAGGCAGTTGGATGTGGCCCTTGTGGCTGAAGGGATCAGGGGGTATGGAGAGAAGGCAGGTACAGGATACTGAGTTGGATGATCAGCCATGATCATATTGAATGGCGGTGCAGGCTCGAAGGGCCGAATGGCCTGCTCCTGCACCTAATTTCTATGTTTCTATCTTAAATACCTCTATCGTATCCGGCAGCGTGCTCCAGGTTCCCGCCACCCTCTGTGTGAAAAGTGCGCCTGCCATTTACATGGCTAGTAGTCCATGGAAGGCAGCAACTCTACCATTGCACTACCCAATGGGCATATGAAAAGGTTTTGGTAAACAGTCTGATTCCAGACTATCACCAAAATAAGAAACGTCTGACCGTCCATCACTCATGATTCAGCCATCTTAACTATCCTGTTTGTAACTTGTCGTATTCTCATCTGTTTGAAGTCCACAATGTAGAAGTGAGAAACTACAGATTGATACACAAGGTCACAAAGTACGAGAGTAACTCAGCAGGTCAGGCAGCATTTCTGGAGGACATGGAGTACTTTGGTATTTTGCAGAGAATCATGATTTTCATAAAAACATGTTTTGTACACTGTTTTAGGTTCAAAGGTTCTTTATTAGTCACATACACCAATTGGTGCAGTGAAATGCCTATTGCCATTGCAGCACATAAAGAATACAACATAACAGTAGTAAAGAAATTTAAACATAAAAAACATCCCCCCACAATGGTTCCCACTGTGAGGGAAGGTACAAAGTCCAGTCCCCATCCCCATGTCCACCCACAGTCAGGCCTATTGAGGCCTCCGCAGTCGCCTTTACGGAGGCCCGATGTTCCAAGCCGTTCCCGCCGGGTGATGGTGCTCCGGCTTTGGGAGAATCCTCTCAGCGGCTTGGGACACCTGGAACAGCCGCTTCCTTACCGGAGACTGCGGCTTCCGAAGCCGACAGGCCTCGCTGGATGGAGCTCCACCAATGGCAATCTTGGCGAGAGATCCCAGGCTCCCAATGTTAAAGTCAGTGCCGCCGGCTGCACCGCAGCTCCGCGATGTTTCATCGGTGGTCTTGGCTCACCGTCGCTCCAGCGTGGCGAGCCGGGTAAGGCATCGCCCGCGATAGCGCTCCAGCGCTGTGCCGCCGCCGAGGTCCTGGCTGGTCCCCTCAGGAAACGCCGCTGTGAGGACGGGTCGAAGCCACCTCTCCGACAAAGTAGGGACTCTGAAAAGCAGTTCCCCCCCACTCCCCACATAAAGACTAGATCTCTGAAAAACAAAAACAAAAATTAAAAAAAAGTGAAAAAATGGACAGCGGCAGGTTGGGCAGCCATACCCATACGCAAAGGCATGTTAACAAAGATTTTCTTATCCTGTCAGTTTAATCCATCCCCAAATACCAAGTCTCCTAAAACAATTGGGCACCTGTTCAATTTGCCATGGTGTTAACATATTTCTCCAAATGCCAATATACTGTCTTCACAGGTGCACTGCACTTCATAGTCAATGATCATTGCTATAAAAAATTGTGAACTCCATTTGTTTTCCTGGTGGGAAAACACCAAAGGATCAATGAGCGAGGGGAAGGAGAGTACTGTGGGAACATGTGGGCTGGTGGAGAGGCTATGGGTATGGGAATGGTAGGCCAAGCAAGGGACGGCTAAGAGAGTGTGGGTGGACAACTCTTGGGTGATCTCCATGTGTTAAGTTCAGCACGGTATGGATAACCGAGAAACGGCACACCGCTGTAGTTAGGCAGCCATTTGTGCAGGACATAAATGGGTGATGTTTTGGATCAGAGCCCTTCTGACTAATCTGCTCCAATAACCCTTCTGAAGAAGGGTGCATTACCTGAAACATCAGTTATCCATGTCCTCCTGAGATGCTGCCTGACCTGTTGAGTTACTCCAGCACTTTTTTTGTGTATCAGCCTATGCAGTTAGTCAGTCATTCAGTGTGGGAAACGGGGCCTTCGGCCCAGCTTCCCCACACCGACCAACCTGTCCCACCTACACTCGTCCCACTTGCCCATGTTTAGCCCAAATACCTCTAAACCTGTCCCATCGATATATCTGTTTAATTGCTGCTTAAAAGCTACAACAGTCCCTGCCAAAACTACCCCCTTCAGCTGCTCGTTCCATACACACCACCCTTTGTGCGGAAAAAGTTGCCCCTTGGGTTCGTATTAAATATTTCCCCCTTCACCTTAAACGTTATGCCCTCTGGTTCTGTTTCCCCCACTCTGGGCAACAGACTCTGTGCATCCACCTTGTAGATTGGTTTATGCATGAGAACTAACACCTGATCTATTTCTCTCTTGTTTATACACTAAAATCTTTGTGTCCATGGACGAGCAAGCTCTTATTACAGAAACGAGGAACTGCAGATGCTGGTTTACAAAAAGAGTCAAAGGGCTGGAGTAACTCAGCGAGTCGGGCAGTATTTCTGGAGAACGTAGATATTGTGACTCGTTGTAATGGCTGGGAATCTGAGCAAATGATGGAAGTTTTTGAGCATCAGTAGAGGGGAGAAGCAGTGTTGAAGCTTCAGGCTGTTGCTCTTCCTTTCGAATGGTTTTGATGAAGCATTATCTATCTGAAGTGGTAACCTTTCTTTCTCTGCAGGTGCTGTCTAACCTGCTGAGCACTTCTCGCATTCTGCTTTATTTCAGATGAGTGCAAGGCAGGGAAGCAGCAGAAGTGAAAAGATGAATGGATATTGCATTCCACTCTGACCTGCATGAGTCGCTGCAGCTGATCGCCACTTGGTTTGACAATCAGTGAATGCATTCATTTCTTTCTGGTATAATGCAGTGTCAACATGCTGTGCCTGTAAGGCAAGTTGTGTGCAGACAGGCAGAAGCACCACGTGGAAGCTTTCAATCCCAGATAAACTGGGAGCGCTTTCTACCTGCTGTTTTCTAGCAGAAAAGAATTGAATGCCACTTGCTTTCTTTCAACTGCAAGTCTCGGTATAAGTGGAGGGCAGATTTTGAACTTTGTATTACTTGAGATACAGCATGGAAACAAGCCCATCAGCCCACTGCCTGTGCCGACCATAGATCACTCATTCATACGGGTTCAATGTTATCCACTTACTCATCCACACCCTACACACTAGGGACAATTTATAGGCCAATTAACCTACCAACCTTCACATCTTTGGGAAATGGGAGGAAACCAGCATACCCAAAGGAAACCCACACTGTTTCAGGGAGAACATGTGAGCTCCACACAGATTATGGTG
This sequence comes from Okamejei kenojei, assembly GCA_035221665.1. Lineage (NCBI taxonomy): Eukaryota > Metazoa > Chordata > Chondrichthyes > Rajiformes > Rajidae > Okamejei > Okamejei kenojei. Next base: position 52,588,824 of record CM069138.1, read on the forward strand.
CAGAGTAGCGAGACTGCTTTGCACTGCCAGCGACCCGGTTTTGAGTCTGATTACAGGTGCTGTCTGTGTAGAATTTGCACGTTTTGAGACCACATGTGGTGCGGGAACAGAGTGGGCTTTCTCTGGATGCTCCAGTTTCCTCCCACGCTCCAAAGACGTATGGGTCAATTGGCTTCAGTATAAATTGTAAATTGTCCCTAGTGCATAGGATAGTGTTAATGTGTGGGGATCGCTGCTCGGTGCAGCCTCAGTGTGCTGAGGTTGATAGACTTCTCTAAATTGTGTCTAATATGTCGGATAGAGCTAGTGTCTGGGTGATCGTTGTTCGGTGCTGACTCGGTGGGCCGAAGGGTCTGTTCCCATGTTGCATGACTGCATGACTATACTGAGGATTGAACCTAGTGTAGAGGCGGCAGCAATATCACCGGTGCCACTGTGCAGATAAAAATTCTAGTTACGCCCAAGTAAGTAAAAAATTGTAACCGTAAATAAAATTCCTGGCTGACCCCTCTCTTGGACAGCAGATGACAATCAGTCCTGGCCCTACTCAGAAGCTGCAGACCATTGCTGAAGCAAGAGACGTCATTAATCATGCTCTCCTTCTCACAAATTTAACTTTTCTGAGCGTGGTGCCATAGCATTGCTCCCAGAACATGCAAGAATACAAAAAGGAGTACTTTCAATGCTCAGAAGGTCAGTCAGCATCTGTGAAGTGAACACTAGAGATTATTCATGTTGATGATGTGTACGGAGGCATCCATAAGCTTGTGTACACAAATCAAATGGTTAGCGGGGAAGGGAAGCCGGAGATGGCTCTGTTGTAGAGTTGCAATCTCTGTGCTGTCTGCATGGAGTTTGTACGTTCTCCCTGTGACCACGTAGCTTTTTCCCGGATGCAGCGGTTTCCTCCCACACTCAAGACTTCCAGGTTTGTAGGTTATTTGGCTTCGGTAAAGATTGTAAATTGTCCCTGCTGCAAGATGGTGCTAGCGTTCTGGGATTGCTGGCCAGCACAGACTTGGTGGGCCGAAGGGCCTGTTTCCACTCTGTATCTCTAAACTAAACATGCTTCCCATCAACCGGGAAAAGCAATGTAATGTGTGATGTTTATGCCTGACGTGTGCAGCACGAGTGGAATAGCAAGATGCTTTGGCAGCGCTTCACTGTGTTACTGCACCGCATGTGGTTAAAATAAAAACTTTCATTATAGTGTGGAGTTTCTGCATAATCAGAAATAACAACAACACATGCTTAACTCCCCGCCAAGTCCCTCTCATCACACCATAATGCCCCATTGCTTTCTCACCATCACATTTATTTGGATTTTAATATCAATTTGTATATTCAAATGCAAAGGAAGACTTCACAGCAGATAGATTGAAGATGATTTTAGTTTGGTTTAGAGATATAGCATGGGAATGGGGGCCTACAGCCCACCGAGCTCACGGTGACCATTGATAACCCGTTCATGCACTAGTTCTATGTTATTCCACTTTCGCATCCACTCAGTCCGAAGAAGGGTCCCAAACTGAAACGTCACCAGTCCATGTTCTCCATAGATGCTGCCTGACCAGCTGAGTTACTCCAGCACTTTTTGTGTCCTTTTGTGTAAACCAGCATTCGTACTTCCTGGTTTCTACATAATTTGGACAATTCACTGTTGCATACTATTTCCAGAAGCCATTAACCTACAAACCTGTACAACTTTGGAGTGTGGGAAGAAACCAGAGCACCCGTAGAAAAACAACATGGTCGCAACTTACAAACTCCATACGGGCATCACCCGAGCTCTGGATTGAACCCAGGTCTCTGGTGCCAAGAGGCAGCGGCACTACCAGCTGCCCCTCTATGTTGAAATGAGTGCTGCAAATTAGATCAGAAAAAAGGTGTTTGCGACTTAACCTGTCCAGTAGGTACCTGGTGATTTAATGAACTCCGCATGGATATTTCGTTGCAAAATATTTCTATATTCACTTTACCAACCAACTGGAATGATCTTTATTTTTCCCGGTATCTTTCTATCTGTCCTTGGTGGCATCAGAACAGTTGTGCTCTAAGGTCATTCCCTGAAACAAGTTCATCAGACCATCGAGTCTACTCTGCCATTCAATCATGGCTGATCAATGTTTCCCTGTCAACACCATTCTCCCACCTTTTCCGCATATCCTTTCATACCCTTACCAATCAAGAATCTGTCAACCTGAACTTTAAATATACCCAATGACTTGGTCTCCACAGCCGTCTGTGGCAATAAATTCCACAGATTCACCACCCTCTGACTAAAGAAATTCCTCTTGATCTCCTTTTTAAAGGAACATTTTTTAAATTCTGAGGCTATGGCCACTTGTGGATATATCCTCTCCACATTCACTCCATCCAGGCCTTACACTATTAGGTAAGTGTTAGTGAGGTCCACCACTCATCCTTTTAAACTTAAGTGAGTACAGGCTCAGTGCCATCAAATGCTCATCATACATTAACCTAAGCATCCCCGTGAGCAATCTTGTAAAATACTCCCTTGCTTTCCATAGATGCTTTCTCATCTGCTTTTGTTCCTCTATCTGGAATGCACTAGCAGGGTGGAGGAGGCAGATATGATAATGGCGTTTACATATACATGATGGCATTTTAGACAAACATGTGGATATGAAAGGGAGAAGGCAGGAGAATGGGGTTGAGGAAAAGGTAGAGCCGCCATGATTAATTTAACTTGATATTGTGTGCGGTAAGGACATTGTGGATGGAAGAGCCTCTTCCTGTGCTGTACTGTTCTATTCATCTGATTTGGTCAGTCCTTAAGTTTAATTTTGTATACCCATTCGAGAAAGATATCTTTGCTATTTCCATTGCTGAAAGTAGAAAATCATTTTGCTAGTATTTTCATTTTGAACATCGTGCCTTGCACCTTTGTGTGTGAACTTTATTTCAGTAACCATGACAACATATCTATAATTGCTTTGTTTTGAAATTTGGTATTGAATTGTGTTCTACAGTCAATGTTGTTAGTGCCATCTTAGGATGAAGAATTGCTAACAAAGGTGATTTCAACCAAAGTAGAAAGTAGGCTCAACGCCAACAGATGTTACTTTTAATTCCCCAATCCAAGACAATCCCTTGTATTTAACTCTCAATTTGAGCATAGTTCGCAACACTCCTCTTCATAAACGGCTGAGATGTCAGCGCAATTGTTTTATCTTGACATAACATGAGAGTTTCTACTCCATAATTGAAAGTGTCTAGTTCAACATATTTGTGTCGTCGTAATTCATCCTTAACAATAGATGCTGTTGGATTACTGACAATGTACTTTTTTGTATCAAAGGGAGGAAGGCATAAAATGAATGACTACAAGCCAATTAGTTATTTCACAATAGTGGGGAAATAGTTGGTGACTATTCCAAAGGACGGTAAAGCCAATTATTAGTCCGTGCTTTACTAAATGGGGGACAGTCAGCGTGGATATGTTAGGGGAACAAGTCTGGCCAACCTGACTGAACTTATTAGAGCTAGTTGGTGGCGATAACGTGTTTATTTTTGTTACGTTTTTCCTACATTTATTTTAGATCGGTGGTGGGTATAAGGAATGAGGGGCCCGGTGGTTGAGGGAAGTACTGTAACAAGAAATAGCCAAGGGCAGAAAATGTTTGTTGAAGTTGTATACAGCTCGCCAAATAGCAGTTGGGATATTAGGGATGCATGTAGCAAAGGTGCAGCAGTTATCATGGGTGACCGTAATCTACATATAAATTGAGCCAACCAAATTGGTAGCAGTGCTGAGGAGGATTTGCTGGAATGTATACAGGATGGGGTTTTTTAAACCAATATGTAGAAGAACCGATTAGAGGGCAGGCCATCCTAGACTGGGTATTGTGTAATGAAGGATTAGTTAATGATCTTGTTGTGCAGAGCTCCTTGGGCAACAGTGGCCATAATATGGTGCAATTCTGCATTTGGATGGAGTGACACAGTTAATTCAGAGACTAGTCCTGAACTTGAAGAACAGAGACTTTGAAGGTATGAGACAGGAATTGGCTAGGATAGCAGGCAAATTATACTTGTGTAGTAAAGAACTGCAAATGCTGGTTTAAATCGAAGGTAGACACAATGCTGGAGTAACTCAGTGGGTCAGGCAGCATCTCTGAAGAGAAGGAATGGGTGATGTTTTGGGTCGAGACCCTTTAGACTGAATTGTACTTAAAGGGTTGACGGTGGAGATGCAATGGAAATGATTTAAAGACGGCATAGATGAACTCCAGAAAGTTAGAACTCAACAGAGGAGGACCAGGGTTAACTAGGAGGGGAAACGGAGCATGAAAACAAACTTGTGGGGAATACAAAAATGGACTCGAAGCTTCTTTAGATAAGTAAAAAGGAAAATATTAGTGAAGGCAAATATAGGTCCCTTACGGTCAGAGACGGGTGAATTTTATAATGGTAAACGAGGAAATGGCAGAACAGTTACATGAGAACTTTGGTTCTGTCTTCCTAAGGTAAACACACTCTCCCAGAAATACAAGTGAAACACTGAGGATCTAGTGGGAGGGAGGAACTGAAGGGAATCCACATTAGTTAGGAAATGGTGTTTGGTAAACTGTTGGGACTGAAGGCATATAAATCACCAGGGCCTGATGATCTGCATCCCAGAGTACTCAAGGAGGAGGCCCTAGTAATCACAGATGCATTGGTAATTTTCCAATGTTCTCTTGACTTTGGCTACCCTCCAGTCCACAGGAACTGATCCAATGTAACTCCACTTTTTAAGAAAGGAGGGAGAGAGAAAATGGGGAATTATAGACCAGTTGCTTGAGTCGATTATTAAAAATGTTCTAGCAGTGCATTTGGGAAGCAGTGACATGATTGGTCAAAGTCAGTATGGATTTATGAAGGGGAAATCGCTAATCTTCTGGAATGTTTTGAGGATGTAACAAGTAGAATGGATAAGGGAGAGCCAGTGGATGTGGTGAATCTGGACTTTCAAAGTAAGCATGCAGGCATAGCAAGCAGTGAAGAAAGTTAATGGCATGTTGGCCTTCATTGCGAGAGGATTTGATTTTAAGAGCAAGGAAGCCCTATTGCAGTTGTACAGATTATGGACAATTTTAAGTTGAGTATGGACAAATCCAACGAACCACACTACGTTATTCTTTAATAGATAACTTTGAATTCGTTTTTTTTTTTTTTTTTTTTTAAAGGAACCAACATCTACAGTGCCTTGTGTCTTGGCAATTTATGATACTCCACACTGGGCAGAGAATGGGATTTGTAAGCGGCTAACTTCATTCTGAAACTTGGAATGTCACATTGGCGGCGCCCTCAGAGTTGCTCCCTCACAGCGCCAGAGACATGCGTTCAATCCTGACGACTGGTGCTGTCCGTACGGAGTTTGCACGTTCTCCCAGTGACCACGTAGATTTTTTCCGGGTGCTCCAGTTTCCTCCCACATTCCAAAGACGTGCAGGTTTGTATGTTAATTGCCGTCTGTAAATTGTCCCGCAGTGTGTAGGATAGAACTAGTGTCCCGGTGATTGTGGTCAGCATGGGCTCGGTGGGCTGAAGGGCCTGTTTCCACACTGTATCTAAACTAAAGGCCCTGAAGAAGAGTCCCGACCCGAAATGTCAACTATCCACTTTCTCCAGAGATGTTGCCTGACCCGTTGAGTTATTCCAACACTTTGTGACCTTTTGTGATAAGTTAATGCTTCAACCCTTTCTCGAGGAATGGGAATTGGGGGAAGCAGTAGGAAATATGTTGCTTGGCATTTAAATTTGTCAGTATAGTAATTATTAAGTCAAAGTTACAGTTATGTAAGTGCAACTGCGGTAGAAGTGAGGAGATGGGTGCGGTAATCAGTGGAACAAATGTATAATTAGCCGATCTGGAAAACGAGCAGAACGACAGGCAGCAACTCTGGAGAGAAGGAATAGGTGACTTTTTGGGTCGAGATCATTCTTCAGAAGACCAGCCCGTATCTGAAACGTCACCTATCCATGTTCTCAAGAGATGTTACCTGGCCCATGTTGCTACCCCAGCTTGTTGCGTCTGCCTTCTGACTAAAGCCTAGGGATTGTTGCCCTTCATGCTGGCGTGGAGGGGGACAGGGGGAGACGGCGGCTTTTGAGACTGGTGGGCAATCACTACCAAAGTGTCTGCGCACACAGTCAGTACACCTCTCCTACACTTGTCTCCCGCACTAAGATCATCCCGCAGAGAATGATCCCAGCCTAACCCAAGAGCCTTGTCACCCCAGACAGATTAATGACGCCCGCGCACCCCCCCCCTCCCTCCACCTCAACTCACACCTGGGCACCAAAGCAGCTCGGGAGGCAAACCCTGAACAATCTAATGGGAAAGAACAGCGGCTGCGGCCGGCCGGCACCTGGCATGAACTTCACACCCTCACACACGAAAAGTGTGTGCGAATAAACAAAAACGAGGAATAAAACCAAAGCCCGGCTTGAAAGGCAACTAAAAATATATTCTGCTTCGAACAAGCAGGCTCGGTGACATCCGTCCACATTCAAAGGTTTCATCTCCCGTCTCCCCGCAGTGTGTAGACCTGGCAGTAAATTCAATTAAAATATAACAAACCTTCGCCCGCGGGTCTTCTAACTACGTGATGTGTGTTTCAAACAAATCATAAGTATAACTGCTCTGGCGCTGGAGGGTGCGCATTTTCCCTTTGTAGGTCATATCAATAGATGTGGCTGCGCTGAATTCTATCTTTAACTCAAAGCGGCAGGATGGAGATGTCTTCTTTAACACTGTTGCTTATTCAAACTTACTCTCATTCACGGTTGGCTCAAGAGTAACGGGAGGAACTTGGAACATCGCAGAAATGACATACCCGTGGGAAAACGGTTAAACACTTGAACATAAACTTGGAATCTCGTACATAACCACGAGTCTTTTTTCCTTTTACTTGGGGTCACTCATGGGTGGACTCGCACCGTGAGACGGGGCTTTTACTGTCTCCATCACTGGAGATAGACGTCAGTCGATAGTCTATCACAAACCTCCTGACTCCCGCAGCTACCCAGACTACTTCCCATCCTCACTCCATCCCTTATTCCCAATTCCTCCGTCTATGCTGCATCTGCACCCAAGATGGTGTTCCATGCCAGGACATCTGAGATGTCCTCATTCTATATGGAATGGGGGTTCCCCTCGTCTATCATAGATGAGGCCCTCACATGTCGCATGTAGATAGGGTGGTAAAGAAAGCCTTTGGTGTGCTGGCCTTTATAAATCAGAGCATTGAATATAGGAGTAGGGAAGTAATGTTAAAATTGTACAAGGCATTGGTAAGACCAATTCTGGAGTATGGTGTACAATTTTGGTTGCCTAGTTATAGGAAGGATGTCAACAAAATAGAGAGAGTACAGAGGAGATTTACTAGAATGTTGCCAGGGTTCCAGCAACTATGTTACAGAGAAAGGTTGAACAAGTTAGGTCTTTATTCTTTGGAGCGCAGAAGGTTAAGGGGGGACTTGATTGAGGTCTTTAAAATGATGAAAGGGATAGACAGAGTTGACGTGGATACGTTTTTCCCATTGAGGGTAGGGAAGATTCAAACAAGAGGGCATGACATGAGAATTAAGGGACAGAGGTTTCGGGGTAACGTGAGGGGGAACTTCTTTACTCAGAGGGTGGTGGCTGTGTGGAATCGGCTTCCAGCAGAAGTGGTGGAGGCAGGATCGATTTTAACATTTAAGAGTAAAGTGGATAGGTATATGGACGTGAAGGGAATGGAGGGGTATGGTCTGAGTGCAGGTAGATGGGACTAGGGGAAAACAAATGGTCGGCACGGACTGGAAGGGCCGAGAGGGCCTGTTTCCGTGCTGTAATTGTTATATGGTTATATGGTTATCTCGCACTGAGAATTAAAGAAAAAGCAGATTGGAAAATGGGTCATGCCAATTGAGGTAACCTGAACTGCTGAGATGAATGGCACTTAAATCAAGACTTTTAAAATCTTTCTTTGAATTTTCAAAATAAATCTTAAGGTGCTGTCAGAAAAATGTTAATGATATCTTGGAAAGATGCTCAAGAACTTTAAAAGACAATTTACAATCATTTTAAAGATCTTAAAAAAGATTACCAAATTAGCAACCTGATGGAAAGATTTAAAATTGTCTTTCTAAATTAGTAAAGTATTTAAAATCTACTGCTTAGTTCAACTATCTGAAAACCATTGCCTCGCTACTCTGAAAATCGGCTGAGTGATGCAGTGTGGAAACAGGCCTTTCGGCCCACTGAACCCACGCTGACCAGCAATCACCAGTTCACACCAGTTCCATGTCCTACACACAGGGACAATTTCAGATGTCATTTAACCACCAAACTATCTTTGGTTTCATGAAAGACTTTGGGGCATTCTTTGCATTAGTTTTGGTTAATTTATTGTTTTTCTTTGCTTCTCTATAATCTGTGTTGCAGTCCTGTAAGCTGCTGCAAGCAAGAATTACCTGACAATTTATTTAAGCTTGTGTGATAGGATTTGTTGACTGCATTTTGCAAAATATTCACAACATTGGTAGTTGATAGAACATGGAACAGTACAGTACAATATAAGAACTGAACATGTGCCTGTACTATAAGAACCGATCCTGTGAGGATGCTACGAGAATGCAGAGTGACTTGGACAAGTTGGGGGAGTGGGCAGATGCATGGCAGATGAAGTTTAATGCAGATAATTGTGAGGTTATCCACTTTGGTAGCAAAAACAGGAAGACTGATTACTATCTAAATGGCGTCAAGTTGGGAAGGGGGGATCTGGGGCTCCTTGTACATCAGTCTATGAAAGTAAGCATGCAGGTACAGCAGGCAGTGAAGAAAGCAAATGGCATGTTGGCCTTTATTGCAAGAGGAATTGAATGTAGGAGCAAAGAGGTCCTTCTGCAGTTGTACAGAGCCCTAGTGAGACCATACCTGGAGTATTGTGTGCAGTTTTGGTCCCCTAATTTGAGGAAGGACATTCTTGCTATTGAGGGAGTGCAGCGTAGGTTTACAAGGTTAATTCCCGGGATGGCGGGACTGTCATATGCTGAGAGAATGGAGAAGCTGGGCTTGTACACTCTGGAGTTTAGAAGGATGAGAGGGAATCTCATTGAAACATATAAGATTGTTAAGGGCTTGGACACAATAGAGGCAGGAAACATGTTCCCGATATTGGGGGAGGCCAGAACCAAGGGCCACAGTTTAAGAATAAGGAGTAAGCCATTTAGAATGGAGTGTCAGTGGTGAGTCTGTGGAATTCTCTGCCACAGAGTGCGGTGGAGGCAGATCCTTCCCCTCCCCTTCCCAGCTCTCCCACAGCCCACTGTCTCCACCTCTTCCTTCCTCCTGCCCTCCCCCCCCCCCCCCCCACCCCCACATCAGTCTGAAGAAAGGTCTCGACCCAAAACGTCACCTATTCCTTTGCTCCATAGATGCTGCCTTACCCGCTGAATTTCTCCAGCACTTTTTCCACCTTCGATTTTTCCAGCCTCTGCAGTTCTTTCTTAAACATGCTGAACATGATGTTTGGTTAAACTATCTCCTCTGCCTGCACATGAACCATATCTCCTCCACACCCTGCCAATCCATGTGCCTATCTGAAAGCCTCTTGAATGCCGCTTTTGTACCTGCCTCCACCATCACCCCTGGCAGCGTGTTCCATGGTTCCTTTATTTAGGTATGTTACAATACCTACCTTCAGCGGCTCGGCAGTTCTGCCACTGGCCATGTGCGCGACTTTGGCGCCTTTGAAGGGGGGGGGGGGGGATTAAAATGCCGTTTTCTCCTGCCTGTCCGAGATATATTTCCTTGGGCTACTACCTGACCCGACTTGCGTTCTCGGAAGTTTTTAAAAATCGCGGGACAATTTAATTGCTGGAGTAAAATAAAAAAGACGACTGGACGGATCTCATGTAGGGGACAAAACATAAGGTAAGTCGTCTATTTTACATAAAAACTTGCTTCTTAAGATGACTTTTTAATCCAAATTTCATTGGCGAAAATGTGATTATGGCCCCATACGAACTGGCAGTATTTTTCCTGCCGATATGGGGTTCAAATTCGCCACAAACCGCAAAGTTCCAATCGATCGCGTTCCACAAAAACCCACTCGCAAGATGATTTAAATGGCCATTCATTTACGTGAATTAAACATTAAATTCCTTCCATTTGGCATATAAATTCATGACAAAAATCATGTTATACTGTGAATTCTTGTGTGAATGTTATTTGGACACTTAGGCTATTTAAAAATGTTAATCGTTTAAGAAATTGATAGATGTTTAGATCTAGTAATTGAATTTTGTAATTAAGTACAAATGGGTAGCTAACTAATTATATGCTTTAATTTCAGGTCATCCAAGTAAGATTGTTTCATATTTAAAATATTTCAGAATACTTCAATCTATAATAACTGAAAATTTCTTTCAGTTCTCTTAATTTTTAAGAAAGTTATGGGCTTTTGACTGTCCTCGATCACAGCTTTTGTGTTAAGTCAATGGAAAAGCAATAGGGAACAAGATGCTGATTTCCGAGTATGAAATTGGGCATAACTGTTTTAATACTGAAGATATGAAAGTTAATTGGGTGTCAAATTAAACGTCTTGTTATGCATTATCTGATGGGATAAATTTCAGACTTGATTTTTTTATAATCTCAAAATTTTGTGACATTGTTACTTTATCATGTGTACCAAGGTAGAGACTTTTTTTGCGTACTGGTCAGTGAGATTATTGCCATACACGAGTACAATCCCCTCGTAGAAACATAGACAAATAGAAAATGGGTGCAGGAGTAAGCCATTCGGCCCTTCGAGCTAGTAAATATGATCCAGAATCAATACCCTGTTGCTGCTTTCTCCCCATATCCTCCTTGATTCCATTCTGTTAAGCACATAATGCAAAGAAACTGCCCACTGAGTCTAATATGCAATAGTTGCCAGGTACCCAGAAACCCACCATCCCCTATGTTTTTAAAAATATATAGACTTGTCCTGCACATCTCCTGTTAAACTTTCTGCATCTCACCTTTACGCTGTGCCCTCTGCTCTTTGACATTTCTACCTGGGGGGGGGGGGGGAAGAATGGTTCTGATTGTTTACCCTATCTATGGTGTGGGTATATCATTGATATAACATTTCAAATAGCTCAACTATCAAATTGCTTAATGCTATTCCTTGCTAAGTATCACGGGATAGTTCCCTACTGTTTGAAAGTTAATCCATGGCCATTAATACTTGGATTCTCATGTCTGTTTCAGCAAAATACTGCATTTGCTTGAAATTTGAAATAAAAATAACAAATATTAGATCCTCTCAGATGGGGAGGCATTTATAGAATGATAACAAGAATTGGGTTAGTATCATAGAATGGTGGAGTCATGCAGCTTTAAGCTGAGGGGGCTAAGATTTAGTAGGATCCTGAGGGACAGCTTTTTTCACTCAGAAGATGGTGGGTGTGTGGAATGAGCTGCCGGAAGAAGTAGACAATGCTGGAATAACTCGACGGGTCAGGCAGCATCTCTGGAGAAAAGGAATAGGTGATGTTTTGGGTCAAGACCTTTCTTTGGACTGAGTCAGAAGAGAGGGATACTAGAGGTATGAAAAGGTACAGAACAAACTGGCGGCGGCATCGATGTCTCGGGAAAGGTGGAGCCCACAATGGTTCATTGTTGGTTGTGGAAGAGGTGATAAAGGGATACAAATAGTGAAACGAGCATGATGACTAGGGTGGGGGAGGGATGGAGAGAGGGAATGCATGGGTTTACTTGAAATGAATGCTGGAGGAGATAGTTGAGGCAGGTACAAAAACATTTAAAAATCACTTGGACAGGTACATGGATGGCAAAGGGTCAGAGGGAAGTTGGCCAAACACTGGCAAATGGGACGAGGTTGGGCTGAAGGGTCTGTTTCCATGCTGTGACTCAGACTGAGTAAAATGTGCAGCCAGGCTTTCACTAACTGAAGAGAATAGAGCCAATTTCAGTCACATCAGGCAACTTGCCCTATTGCTCTGTATACTCAGCTAAGGCAATTTCATGAGAGAAATAATGAACCATTGTCCTTTAAGCCTCTACTTTACCTTCCCTTGTGTAATCTGTGCAGTTAATAAAGGACAACTTGAGAATAATATTGCAATTACATTTTGGCAACTAGTATTGGTGGGAGTCTAGCACCAGAGGCACAGCCTCAGAATAAAAGGACATACCTTTTAGAAAGGAGATAAGGAGGAATTTCTTCACTGCTGCAGACAGTGGAAAAAGAAAAGGTTTTTTTGGGGGGGATTTTTGGGTCTGTACCCTTCAGACCTGAAACGTCACCCATTCGTTTTCTCCAGAGATGCTGCCTGACCTGTTGAGTCACTCCAGCAATTTGTCTATCTTTGCTGTAAACCAACATCCTTCCTACGTAGGTAGAGATCAGTTTATCGCAGCATTTTGTTTGGCACAAACATTGAGGGCTGAAGGGTATTTGGCACAAACAAATTGAGGGCTATGCTGTACTGTCCTATGCTTTATGATTAATTTTGCACATCTAACAGATCATAAACCTCCACCTCAGTTTAAGAGATGCTATGGGGTAATGATTAGAGTAAATGTTCAGTTGGAACCTTCATGGACAAGATTGTGGACTTGTTTCTGTGCTGTAGTGCTCCATAATCTCTCCCAAACTCTTTAAAACCTTCAATCCTAAATTTATTTCTAGCCAATTTTTCCTTAAAGATTGTAACTTTGGCTCATAAACTTGCAATTGCTGGAATGTGATGTGTGTACCCAATACATGAAGAGCAAATGTCCTGGTATATGGTATTGCCTCCAGTTTAAATTTGATAAACGCCTCAAATTTGTGCAAACCTCCAAACCTTTTAAGGCTGAAGTTGGCGGTCTTAATCTTTTATCCACTAAAGAATTATTCCATTTATGTGATTGTGTAATATGAGAGTCTTAATATCCAGACTTGCTCTAAATGCTTTTCTTGGAACTCAAACCTATGTGTCACTGGTCTTTCGAGTGTATGATATGTAATGTATTGTCACATCCTCCAAATGTGGTCTTAATAAAGTGAATTGATTTGCTTCAGATGCTTTGCACCCAGAATTGTTACTGGCTGTTTACAGCAGAGAAGATGGCTGTTTGGTTTCATCTCTGCATTTAATCCATCTTTGAACATGATTAGTCCTTCTTGCCACCAACTGTTAATTGGCATGGTGATTTCAGGAAATTTTGGCAATAATGCTCCTTGTTAATGGCATGGTTAACCATGCCTCAGTATTTGATAGGCTGGTCTGTGAGCTTTGACATAGTCATACAATATGGAAACTGGCCCTTCCGCCGAACTTGCCCCCATCTACATTAGTCCCACTGGCCTGCATTCAGCCCATATCCCTCTAAATCTGTCTTATCCATGTATCTGTCTAATTGTTTCTTGAATGTTGCGATAGTCCCTACATACCTGCCTCAACTACCTCCTCTGGCAGCTCGTTCCATACACCCTTTGTATGAAAGTCACCCAGATTTGATCTTTTTCTGGAGCAATTTTATTAAAAATCACCTTGATTTCGAACCATGATTATAAATATATCTTTACTTCCATTCATGAACCAAGCAGATTTTATTGTTCATAAAATCATAAGAGATGGGAGCAGAATTAAGCCATTCAATCATGGATAATTGTTTTTTCTCAACCCCATTCTCCTGCCTTCTCCCTGTAACTGTTGACACCCTTACAAATCAAGAACCTATCATTCTCTGCTTTTAAAAATAATCAAGAACTTGTCATCCATAGTTGGCTATTGCATTAAATTCTAGCTTCACCATATTCCTGCTTATAACCATATAACAATTACAGCACGGAAACAGGCCCTCTCGGCCCTTCCAGTCCGTGCCGACCATTTGTTTTCCCCTAGTCCCATCTACCTGCACTCAGACCATACCCCTCCATTCCCTTCACGTCCATATACCTATCCACTTTACTCTTAAATGTTAAAATCGATCCTGCCTCCACCACTTCTGCTGGAAGCTCATTCCACACAGCCACCACCCTCTGAGTAAAGAAGTTCCCCCTCACGTTACCCCTAAACCTCCGTCCCTTAATTTGCATGTCATGCCCTCTAGTTTGAATCTTCCCTACCCTCAATGGGAATAGCTTATCCACGTCAACTCTGTCTATCCCTTTCATCATTTTAAAGACCTCAATCAAGGTCCCCCCTTAACCTTCTGCGCTCCAAAGAATAAAGACCTAACTTGTTCAACCTTTCTCTGTACCATAGTTGCTGGATCCCAGGCAACATTCTAGTAAATCTCCTCTGTACTCTCTCTATTTTGTTGACATCCTTCCTATAATTAGGCGACCAAAATTGTACACCATACTCCAGAATTGGTCTCACCAATGCCTTGTACAATTTTAACATTACTTCCCTGCTCCTATATTCAATGCTCTGATTTATAAAGGCCAGCACACCAAAGGCTTTCTTTACCACCCCTTCTACATGTGATTCCACCTTCAGGGAACTATGCGCAGTTATTCCTAGATCTCTCTGTTCCACAACATTCCTCAATTCCCTACCATTTACCATGTACGTCCTATTTTGATTTGTCCTGCCAAGATGTAGCACTTCACACCTTTCTTCATGCTTGTCTTCATTCTCTCATGTCCCTTGTGTTGGATGGAACTGGTGTACGAATGATCACTGGTTGGCTTGGATAAGCTGTTTCCACGCTTTATCTCTAAACTAAATATAACCCCTAAGAGGCATATGGTGAATGTCCATGGATTTGCTGAAATTTGGGGTCATTAGAGGTTGGCTTCAAATCCATTTTGATGATTTGTTAACAAACTTGCAATACTGCTTTTATTCTTTCTTCGAGATTATAATTGAGTTGTTACTTTTGTTAATTCGGGCCAAATTGGAGATGCCTGGGCACTAAAATTGAGTAATGGCTTCTGGGCTGCTAGGCCATTTGGTCTATTTAAATGTGCCTTCTGCAGAAATGGGACAAGCTGCAGAATGGTGCCAGCTTGTCAGGAACCTAGATAAGAGTTGCAGGGAAAGAATGGGATTTTGCAGATTCTTACAATTAGGTGTAAATTGCATGAAACTGATTGGTTGAATGCAAACCAGACATACACATTATAAATATTGCTGCAAAGATTTACTTTGCTAGATGTTGATTGGGTTAAGTGTTGAACCTTGTCTGGGTTTCTTGAATATCTGGGCAAATGTTGCTATGTTTGCTTTCTTTCAGAAGCTCTGTTTAAATACATTGTATTAATTACTGTATTATTGGGTTAGGGAGATGTCTATCATGTACTGTGTTAATCGATATCTGTTATTGGATTGTAAAGAGAACCAAGGTTCTGGGACCTATAAATGATAGCTCCCGTGAGGTCCAATGTCGATCTTCTGGGAGAACGTTTAGGACTGCGTGACCTTTTGGAGTGACTCTGCTTGCATGAGGCTAGAAGAGCACGGTGGAAAGCACTCCTTCGGGTTAGGGGCCCATAAAACCAGGATGAGGAGGGACCCAAAACTTGGTCGTAGTTGGCAGTCGGTAGCTGCTTAACGAGAGCCAAACATGCATCCTGTCCCAGACTTGATATCCATGTGGTGGGGTATTGATATACAAGTCTGGTTCACGTGCTAAGCGGTGAAGCATTTGACCTGTCATTGCTGAGAGAGCTAATTGGAAAGGTGCGTTCTGAAAATCGGCATCAACTGCCAGTGCGAAGAGGCTAGGCGCTGAACCCGGTGCCAAGCAGGTGTAAAGGAAATCCTTTTGAAGAGGTAAAACTTAGGTTGGTTGGCCATGCCTGTGTGAAGATATCTGAATCCCTCCCTGAAGTGACAGACGAGGAATCTCATAAGGGCACTGGGCTCAGTCGATGGAGTATAGATTGGCTGAGAATACTCTAGTCCATTCGAGATTTCATTGGGCAAATTAGTTTCAATTCAAGAGCCGGCGCGTGTGGAGGGGCACGCACCAAAACTAGTTGGTCCGAGAACGAGTTTAGATTTGCAGAATCAAATTTCCAAATACAGAATTTCACATTGAAGTTCTGCCCGTTCGGTAGAATTCGGATTCTGTGTAAATAGAACTTCGGACTTTGTGCATGTTTGAGATTAACAGTGAATAGTAACCCTCTGATCGGTTGTTGATTAGTACCTGATAGCAAAGAGTAACTGAGAGACATGAACCTGCTTTACTTGGTGAAAAGTACCCAGATGTGAAAGGTACCCCTAATTATGCAGAATTAGAAAGGAGAATTTTGTAAGTCTCTATAAGATCCCCCCTCAATCCTCTAAATTCTAGCGTGTACAAGCTGAGTCTATCCAGTTTTTCTTCGTATGAAAGTACTGCCATCCCAGGAATCGGTCTGGTGAACCTTCTCTGTACTCCCTCTATGGCAAGAATGTCTTTCATCAGATTAGGAGACCAAAATTGTACGCAATACTCCAGGTGTGGCCTCACCAAGACCCTGTACAACTGCAGTAGAACCTCCCTACTCTTATACTCAAATTCTTTTGCTATGAATGCTAACATACCATTCGTTTTCTTCACTACCTGCTGCACCTGCATGCCTATTTTCAATGACTGGTGTACCATGACACCCAGGTCACGTTGCATCTCCCCTTTTCCTAATCGGCCACCATTTAGATAATATTCTACTTTCCTGTTTTTGCCACCAAAGTGGATAACCTCACATTTATCCACATTATACTGCATTTGCCATGCATTTGCCCACTCGCCCAACCTATCCAAGTCACCTTGCAGCCTCCTAGCATCCTCCTCACTGCTAACACTGCCCCCCAACTTCGTGTCATCCGCATTCGTGGTGGTTCGATCAGGGTTTGTATTCTTTCGATCGCTGTGTCCGGGGAGTAGATCCATTGATCGAGTACGCCACGAGGTGGATTTATTAGAGTGCAATTCATCTTCATAATAAGTGGAAGCTTGTAGTTTATATTGGGGTGAGTCTTGGTTTACTTGTGATTGGGGGAATAATTTCTTGTTTGATTATAGTTTTACTTGCGTGTTTTGGGTTTATTTGTCTGTGTGAACTTAGTGTTCTGAGTGGGAGAGATTGCTGCTTGGAGAGATTGCTGCTAAAATTTAAATATTAAGAGCTGTAGCCTTAGTTTGGGGAAACCGGAGATTCTTTGTTTACAGGCTGAGAGTTGAATGAAGTGATTGATCGAGCTGATGAAGTTGAGAGCGTGATTGAATAGAGTGATTGAATGGAATGATTGAATAACGGTTGGGAAAGATTGAAGGAACAATTGTGTGAATCTGCTAGACATTAGTCATTTTGTGGGAGCGATTGCAGTGGCCTTGGAGTCTGAAAGGAAAGAGCGGGTATTGAATAGGTGTGAGTGCTTTAAATCTTATTTGTATTGCGTCTATTGTGCAGTAGGATGGGGAATGTACCAGAGAAGGACCTATTAAGTATTCCTGAAAGTCAGATAAGAATAATTAGTGAGAAAATTCCACATGAAGCAGAGATTAAGAAAATTATCGGGAAAATTAAAGTTTTGAGGAACGAACTTTGGCCGATAGGTGGGCTAAAGTCTACAGTAGGAGTAACCTACATGGAGACAATTGTTAGACGATATGGAAACGGTGAAGAAGGGAACAAGCTTATTATGGAGAATGTTCTTCACTGAAAGGAAAGTAAATAAAGAAGTCTTTCTATTTTCCACTTTAAGAATGGTAGCATTCAAGTTAGGGATTGGAATGGAAAAGGAGAGAACTGGTCCTTCTCTAGACATTCTGGAACAGGGAAAGGAAGATGGTGGAAGCCAGGAGCAGGAGAGATCCACCCACTAAATTCAAATCCAAAGTAGGAAAATCGGGGAATGACTCTTGCTCCGATGATTGCTTCACCAGCAGAGGATAGTGTGGGGGATCAAGGAGCTAGAAGGAAGGTTCCGCAGAAGTGGGTGCCAAAATTAATTGGGAAATTCCAGTGGGAAAGTGCAAGAATCCTTCCTAAAGCATAGAGAATCCGGTAGCAGAACGAGCAGCTTTTCTGAGGATGAGACAGCAAGAGGCTAAAGTGGCTGATCCTGACATCGATAACATTATAAGATAAGAGCAAATTCTCGACAATATGGAGCGTATTCCCCACAGGCAATTCCCTAGTAGGAAGCTGCCTACTCCGCCTTTATAATTAGATCCCGCAGTAGGTGCAAATTATCCCCGGGCCAGAGAAGTCCACATTTCAATGCAACCTGGTTCGACAGCAGCTAAATCCTTCCAGACACCCGTACTAAAAATCCAGAAACGGGAAATAACTTCGAAGGAGGAAGATAAGGAGGAGGAATTTAAAGCATGGATAGACATGCCATTCCGAGAGCTGACTCTCCCTCGGTTTGGTTGGAGAGGGTATAGAGTTGTTAGACCTGATCAATGTCACAACTGTGTGGCATCAGGACACTGGAGCCGATCTTGCCCTGTGGGGGATTACCGAGAAGGAAGGGGGCAAAGAAGAGGGCCATGGGGTCTAAGAAGTCAGTGGATCCTCGGAGGTTACAGGGAAACTTGGGATCCCGAAGGAAGAGGACACTGGCCAGAAGATCAAGGAGCAGGGACATTCCGGCAGCCAAATCCATTCCAATAGTCCTGATCTGCCAGCTAATACAAAGTATGAAATCTGAGGGCATCCGCACATGACCCAAAAATAATAATAAATTATATGAACAAGAAATAACACCACCTCTTCCAAACCCCAGGAAGAGGTCACAAAAAATCTAATTGGGATTGAGAAACCTTACTAAAAGGAAGGACCACGAAAAGGGAAACATAGTAACTGGTGACAACGAGAATAAGAACTAAAGAAAACCAAACTGGCACTAGGGAGAGAAGAAGCAAACTTATTGTGCAGGAGTAGGGATAGGAGAATAACCATTGTGAATATGATCAATAACTTGGTATTAAGTTTGTGCCTGCAGGACAGTATAAATCTACAGCATACTACTATATGGGGAGTGAGGTAAAGAGTATGTGGACCCTTGAGAATGGGCAGAAGGCACAGCTCAGGTAAGGTACCTCCCCAGAAACAAAGACCAACACCAAGGAAGAAATGATAATGTCCTGTCCCTTTAAGACACATCTGGGAAGACCAACAGATAGAGAAGGCTGCTCAGTATCCCTACTCCATTGAAACTAACATCAAGGAAGATGAAGATACCTACCTTAGTGCCCAACTTTAACATCATCTAGCTTTCGACACCAGTGAAGGAAAAAGAAAATGACACGATCCAACTTTTTCTAAAAAATACAGACAACCTACTATTGGGACAAGTTCTAATTTGAAGATTTAAATTTGAAAATAGACACTCCTCTGGTTTGGGGCAAAACACTTACTTTGTACCTAAATTATAGTTATTAGAAATAAATTGATAACATTTAGAATTTGGTCTCTAAATTGTATGGTGATGAATTGGAGGGACTTTAAAGTTTGAGATTTAGAACGGACTTGTGAGATTTGGTTTAGAAGTACTGAAAGTTTGATTATTAATTGGGTATTGTTATTGTCTCATCCCCAGACAGGCAGTCAAAGATGGGAAGGATTATTCAGAGAACATCAGGAAAGGATGGAACTTGGGAAGATCTGGTAACATGGAAGAATTATTCAGGGAACATGAGAGTTGGAATTGGAGATAGTTTAAAAAAAGAGGAACTGAACAGCAAGACTTCCCTTTAAGAGACCAAAGTTAGCATACTAAAGAGTTTCTTGGAGGTAAAAGGAAATTAGTTATGAGAAAGATCCCCTATGGACTGAGAGACAGGCCAACATACTAAGGAAGAAGTACTGGAGGAGAAGATCTGAAAGAGTTAGAAGGAGGAATAAAGAAATGGGTGTTGAGGTATCAGAGTCGATGTATTTGACCGGTGGATCTAAATTGTTTAACCCTTGATAGTAAAGCGGCTTCTATTATAAAGGTGGATATAAATTGTCCCTAGATTCGGCATTCTTAATTGACTTTATGGTGAAATTGACAACATATGGAAATTGATTAATTTGGACAGCTGGGAATTCCACTGGGATTGAAATGTAATTGTGTTATTGACCACAAAGCTGTGGAATGAGAAGGACCCTGAGAATTAAAATATTAAATTGAAAGCTGAGACTGAATTTAGTTGAATTGAAACATTTTTCATGGTTTGCTTTAAATAAGAGTCACACCTGTAGGGAAATCTGGACTGAACCCAGCTGAAATTTATATGAGAAACCATCATCAGATATACATATTATAATGGGGGTACACAAAATGCTGGAGAAACTCAGCGGGTGCAGCAGCATCTATGGAGCGAAGGAGATAGGTAACGTCTCGGGCCGAAACCCTTCTTCAGACTGATGGCACATATTATCCTCTTCTAGCTATTTGATTTACTGGCTTTATGATTCATGGCATGTTACCAGACTCAATGTTGTCTGTCCTGTTAGTGCCGGTTATTAAGGACAAAGTGGGTAAAGTAGGCAGTTTAAATAATTACAGGCCCATAGCTTTAGCCAGCATATTGTCAAAAGTCTTGGAAAGAGTTCTGCTAGATAGAATACATGAGTTTGTTAACTCCACAGATAACCAGTTTGGCTTTAAAGCTAAACATGGCACTGACTTATGCAAATATGCCCTAAAGGAGATTGTAAACAAATATAGAGGCAAAAACTCTTCAATCCTTGTGTGCTTTATTGATGCTTCCAAAGCCTTTGACCATGTTAATCACAGAAAGCTATTTGGTAAAATGCGTCAAAGAGGGGTGCCTAAATACATAGTGAGAATACTGGCCTACTGGTATGCCCACCAGACTATGCAAATAAAATGGTGCAATAGGGTCTCATCCCCATTTGGGGTTAGCAATGGTGTTAGACAAGGAGGAATTTTATCCCCAGCCCTTTTATTTTTTTTATATACATATATAACACTACAATATATATATTGTAACACTGGGTGCGTGATTGGTAATATTTTAGTGAACCATATTATGTGGTCTTTAGTCCATCTAGCGCTGGTCTCCAGCAGCTCCTTACTGCATGTTCCGTGTATGGTTTGGAACATGACATTAAATATAATGCTAGTAAGAGTGCTGTTATGGTCTGTAGAACCAAAGAGGATAAAAGCCTAAAAT
The DNA here is from genome assembly GCA_035221665.1 of Okamejei kenojei. Taxonomy (NCBI): domain Eukaryota; kingdom Metazoa; phylum Chordata; class Chondrichthyes; order Rajiformes; family Rajidae; genus Okamejei; species Okamejei kenojei. Next base: position 52,609,948 of record CM069138.1, read on the forward strand.
ATCCTAATTTTAAATTGTCTGACACCAATCTTAGTGTCTGTAATAAGATAAATATCTAGGGCATATTATTACAGAACAAAGGACAGATGATGAGGATATTTATGGGCAATGACGCTTGCTGTATATACAGGCGAATATCCTCTTGCGTAAATTTGGTGCATGTGCAGATGTGGTGAAGATGTCGCTATTTAGAGCAAACTGCACACCCCTCTACACTGCGCACCTGTGGTCGAACTATTTAAAGACAAGTATGCAGAGACTAAAGTATAACGATGCCATGAGAACACTGCTAAGGCAACCAAGATGATGTAGTGCCAGTAATATGTTTGTGGCTGCAGGAGTCAGTACTTTAGAAGCTATCCTAAGACACCACATGTATAAATTCATTTGCAGGATAAATGACTCTAAAAATGTGCTTATTGTGGCCTTGACAAACATAAGGGTTAGCACTACACGCTACGAATCCTAGTTGTGGAGACACTGGTATCGTTGTCTCGTTGTACGACATTGATCATTTTTTACTCTGGATTTTTAACTTAAGTATTGTGGGTTTTTAAAAAAATATATAAATTATGTTTTTATGTGATTTACCATGATTTTATATTTATGATATTTGAGATGCAATGCATTTTAATGTAATGTTGCCTCTTGTCTGGACCTTGAGTCCGTATTAAAGTTATTATTATCACAACATCGTGTGAATATGGAAAGGATTGATTGGTGTTGATCCTAGGATAGTAAAGAGTACATTATAGAACAGAATAGTAATATGAATACAGTGATAGAGCAGAATATAATAGAGATAGTTATAGTGAAATGGAAAAGGGATAGTATTGACAAAACAGAATTACAGTGGAATGTATTGGAACGCATTAGTGTATGAATGGTAACTTGCTCCGTCCCACGTTTTTCAGGAATTATAGGTTTTAGGTTTGACTATGGAAAGGGATGGAAGAATGGGCAACAACACGGATGGAGGAAATTTGCGCCTACGAAAACTCAGGAGGTGAAGACTCATCAGATGGAAATTGTGAAGCTACGCCCATGAAAATCGGGAAGCTTGATAAGATTCTGGGAAGAAACATTGTCTTGTTGTTAATAGATGGAGAATGTATTAGTCACACATATAGGTTATCGGATTATTTGGTTATCATAAATGATTCTGGCCAAATTGGAGATGCTAGGACAGTGAAATTGAGTAAAGGCTTCTGGTCTGCTAGGCCATTTGGTCAATTTAAATGTGCCTTCTGCAGAAATGGGACAAGCTGCAGATTTGTGCCAGATTAAGAGTTGCAGGGAAAGAATGGGACATCTGCAGATTCTTACAATTAGGTGTAAATTGCATGAAATCGATTGGGTGAATGCAAACCAGACATACACATTGTAAACGAAGAAACTGCAGATGCTGGAGATGCTGATATTGTTGCAAAGATTTACTTTGCTAGATTTTGATTGGGTTACGTATTGAGCCTTGTCTGGGTTTCTTGAATATCTGGGCAAATATTGCTATGTTTACTTCCTTTCAGAAGCTCTGTTTAAATACATTGTATTACTGTATTATTGGGTTAGGGAAATGTCTATCATGTACTGTGTTAATCAATATCTGTTATTGGACTGTGAAGTGACTACCCCCATATGGTACGGGGACCTATAAAAGGTCGCTCCCATGAGGTCTGAAGTCTATCTTCTGGGAGGACTGCATGACCTTTTGGAGTATCTCTGCTTGCACGAGGCTAGAAGGACTTGGCCAAGCAGATACAGTAGTATGCTTGACTCTGTGACCCTGCCATTTGTGCCAATTTAAATCCCTCCGCTGTCTGAGCTACGTTTCCTCCACATCCTCCCACATTCCAAAGACATGCAGGTTAATTGGCTTCGGTAAGTATTGGAAATTCCTCGTGTGTAGGATAGTGCTAGTGTATGGGGATCACTGGTCGGCGCAGACTCGGTGGGCCAAAGGGCCTGTTTCATGGTTGTATATCTAAACTTTATCCGGGCCCCCCTCCACCCCCATTGCATCTTTTGTTAAAAGATTCCCCTGAATGCGTGTCTTGAATGTCTAAAATAAGCATAAAATCGTGCTGCCTTTATCAAAAGGTTTTAATTTACAAACACTCGATGGTCTATGAGATCACCTCATTATTTATTATCTTGACAGATGTCGCATTCTTCCCCTGTGGAGTGCTAATAATGAATCAGACACCTTTTCAATTCGCAATATTGATGTGAATTTAAAATATCTTGGGATTTTGCTATCTTCACAGTTGGACTAGGTTGCATTTGATTAGGTACGAATGTATCTGTATCTGTCGACACCTACTATGTCATGTTAGATTTAAAAAACTCCCACATGGGTTCTGAATGTTCTTCAGGCTGCCTATATTAAGATGCAGGATGCTGTAAATGTTACAGGCATAACCCAAGACCCTTTCCTTTTACATTTCCTTCATAACTCTCCTTTCCTTCTTTGGAACAATAGACAATAAATGCAACAGTTGGCCATTTGGCCCTTCGAGCCAGCAATGCCATTCAACATGATCGTTCCTGCCATCTCGTCATATCCCCTGATTCTGCTTTCCTCCACTAACTCTCTCTTCCACTACCTTCTGAGGCAGAGAAACCCACAGATTCACAATTCTCTGGGTGAAAAAGTTTTCCCTCGTCTCCGTTCTAAGTGGCTTACTTCTTATTCTTAAACTGTGGCCCCTGGTTCTGAACTCCTTCAACATCGGGAACATGTTTCCTGCCTCTAGCATGTCCAATCCCTTAATCTGATGTTTCAATAAGATCCCCTCTCCTCTAAATTCCAGAGTATACAAGCCCAGCTGCTCCATTCTGTCAACATATGACAGTCCCGTCATCCCGTGAATTAATCTTGTTAACCTACGCTGCACTCCTTAATAGCAAATATGTCCTTCCTCAAATTTGGAGACCAACTGCACACAATACTTTGGGTGTGGTCTCACTAGGGCCCAGTACATCTGCAGAAGGACGTCTTTGCTCCAAAACTCAACTCCTCTTGTTATGAAAGCCAACATGCCATTCGCTTTCTTCACTGCCTGCTGTACCTGCATCCTTACTTTCAGTGACAGATGTGCAAGGACCCCCAGATCTTCGTTGTACTTCCCCTTTTCCCAACTTCAAACCATTTAGATAATCTGCCTTCCTGTTTTTGCCACCAAAGTAGATAACCTCACATTTATCCACATTAAACTGCATCTGCCCACTCACCCAAGTTGTCCTGCATCCTCACATCCTTTCAAATGTTTGCTTCCTATTTTAATTCCATTATTTTCTTTCATTTATTTCATGAATTGCTTTCTATCTTGATTAATAAGGGTGTCAGGGGGTTCTGGGGTTAATGAAGTTGGGAGCGAAAGAGCGATCAGCCGCAATTGAATGGCAGAGTAGACTTGATGGGCTGAATGCCCTAATTCTGCTCCTAGAACTTGAGTTAATCAATGAACTACTTATATTTTCTTGGTAGTCTTCCTTTTCTCCCTTTGTATTTTTCCTTTATTTTACAACAGTGTGCATCAACATTTGTGTGTAACATTGATTGTGAGCAATCAGAACATACAGTACAAGAGAGAACATAAATCATAGAACAAGCCAATTGGCCCACAATGTCCACACTGACCATGAAGCCAAGTTAAACTAATCTCCTCTGCCTGCATGTGATCCATATCCCTCCATTCCCTGCAGAAGCTTGTGCCTATCCAAAAGCCTCTTAACAGGGCACTTTGTGTTAAAGTTAAGGAGGAATCAATTTACAAGGAAGTTGGAATGAGGTACAAGGCATGAATATTATTCTGTTAAAAACTGGGTATAAAGATAGGATATAGTGACATGGAACTTTTTTCCTCCATGGTGGAAATTTCAAAGACTAGAGGGCATGGCTTTAGGTTGAGATGGGCAAATGTGTGGGGCCAGTCTTTTAGAGTAGTGGGTGCCTTGAACTCCCTGCCAGGGGCGGTGGAGGCAGATGTGATAGTGGCATCCAAGAGGCTTTTAGATGGGCACATGGATGTGCCAAGAATGGAGGCTGTTGCATCACACAGGCAGAGGAGATTAGTTTAACCTGGCATCTTGTTTGGCATGGGCATTGTGGGTCAAAGGGCCTGTTCCTGTGCTGTGCAGTTCTATTTACATCTGTTGTGCGAGGCTCTCCTTGGAGGCTGTTTGGTCGTTGCTAATGAAGTGCTTCCATTAACAGCTGTTCCACAATCTAATCCAATCTCTTGTTTGAAATCTAACACATAAGAGTGACGCAGCTTCCACTGGGTAATGCCACACTATTCTGAGGATTGTGATCAGCTGGAGATTGAACGGACGACCTTTAAACTTCAGACTTGCAGCGTGGAAACGGGCCTTTTGGCCCACCGAGTCCGTGTTGACCTGTGATCACCCCGTACACTAGCACCATCCTACACACCAGGGACAATTTACAATGGCTAATTATGTTTTCAATGCCACCTAATATAAATTTGAACTTTTATTAACCAGAATGCCAACTCACTTTTAATGTGCTAATTCAAAAAGGAACACTTCTGTACTGCCAGCAAAAAGTGAGTTCACTTTAGAGATACGGGTCCTTCAGCTCACCGAGTCCACCCCAGCTAGCGATTGCCCTGTACGCTAGCACTATCCTACACAGTAGGGACTATTTACAATTAACAGAAGCAAATGAACCTGCACACATGGGAAGATACCCGATAATCCAGAGAGAACCCACGCAGTCACTCGACGAAGTACAAACTCCGTACGAACAGTACCCGTAGTTAGGAGCAAACCTGGGTCTCTAGCGCTGAAAGGCAGCAACTCTATCCGCTGCGCCGCAATGCCACCTTGTTTCCAGATGCTTCGAAGCCCACACTTTGCGTACCGTACCTTGGTCTTCTCCAAGGTATGTTCTGCACAGGTCGGAAATGCTACAGCACAGTCTCTTCCTTTTTGCTAGTTGCTGTTGCTTCATTTATTGAACATTTATCAAAATTGAAAGATGGCGATTTCTCCTTCCCACCCTCCCCTGCCACCCCCCCATGCCCAATTATCCACCTTTCATCGAAGGAAACTATTGCAGTAGATTAACTTCTCTCATCATCCTCATTTCTGCATGCACAGGGATTTCCGCTTCGTGTGGAAGACAGTAACGGGATCGGTCCGAGTCAGCATGGATTTACGACGGGGAAAGCATGCTTGACTAATCTTCTGGAATTTTTTGAGGATGTAACTAGGAAAATGGACAAGGGAGAGCCAGTGGATGTAGTGAACCTGGACTTAAAGAAAGCATTTGATAAAGTCCCACATAGGAGATTAGTGGGCAAAATTAGGGCATATGGTATTGGGGGTAGCTGTGATTTAGATGTAGGGATTACAAGTAACTAGCAAATTTGCAGATGACACAAAGTTGGGTGGCAGCGTGAACAGTGAGGAGGCAGGAAACGTGTTCCCGATGTTGGGGGAAGTCCAGATCCAGGGACTTAAGAATAAGGGGTAAGCCATTTAGAACGGATTTGAGGAAACTTTTTCACACAGAGTTGTGAGTCTGGAATTCTCTGCCTCATTCTCTGGATGGTTTCAAGAGAGCTAGATAGGCCTCTTGAAAGCAGCAGAGTTAGGGGATATGGGGAGAAGGCAGGGACGGGATACTGATGGTGAATGATCAACCGCGATCACATTGAATGGCCTACTCCTGCACCTATTGCCTATTGACCGGGATGAGACTTGTCCTTGATAATGCTGGCAGCCTTACTGAGGTAGCATGAAGTGCAGATGGAGTCCATGGAAGGGATCGTGTATTGTCTTTTCTTTGACTGGATGGTATGCAAACAGAAGCCTTCCACAGTATCTCTGTAAATGTAACAATAATGAAACTAATCTAAGATTGGTTTGTGTGATGGTCTGGGCTGCGTCCATGCCTCTCTGCAATTTCTTGCGGCCGTGGATGGTGCTGCTCGCAAACCAGGTTTATCCTTATCCTATTTAAGATGAAGGTAGTTGATTTTAGATGATGCATTCTCTATCTTTGACATCCTGCTCCTTCAATAGTTTTATTACCAAAAATAAACTTGAATCAGAAAAAATATATAAAAAACAAGAAGTGTGCAGAAACGCATCACATTCATGAGTCATATACAGTAGTGTTTGCAACTATCCCTTTCTACTCTTGTGGGGTGATATCCCTTCCCTTGTTTAAGGGGTGTCCCTAGCCAACAATGGACCATTGTGGGTTCCACCTTTCCCGAGTCATCGATGCAGGCTCTGCTTTGTCCTGTACCTGTGTTTCCCCCTCCCTAGCTTTCAGTCTGATGAAGGGTTTCACTGCTTTTCGCTGTACCTTCAGTACACATGACAATAAACAAATGTGTGAGAAAGAACTGCAGATGCTGGTTTAAATCGAAGGTAGACACAACTCAGCGGGTGAGGCTGCATCTCTGGAGAGAAGGAATGGGCGACGTTTCGGGTCTGAAGGGTCTCGACCCAAAACATCGCCCATTCCTTCTCCACAGAGATTCTGCCTCACCCGCTGAGTTACTCCAGCAATTTTGTGTCTCTGCACATAATGGATACATTGCCCTCTGGCTCCTGTTTCTCAATTTCACTGCCTGCACAGAAATACACCCAATATCAGCAGATAGCTTTTTGTCTAGTCCACTACGAAATCTCCTCAAGGTATGCGACTTTGAAGAAGTTCTCCTCCTCTCTCCGAAGACAGTTTAACAACCTCCTCTCTCACTGTCCCCCCCATGATTCCCAGCTCTCCCTCTACCCACTGTCTCTGCCTCTCCCTCCTTCCTGCCCCCTCCCGCCCTCACATCAACCTGAAGAAGGGTCTTGACCCGAAACATCGCCTATTTCCTTCGCTCCATAGATGCTGCCTCACCCGCTGAGCTTCTTCAGTATTTTTGTCTACCTTCGATTTTCCAGCATCTGCAGTTCCTTCTTAAAGATATTCTTCATCGTTCAGTCCAACGGCTTGGGCACGCTTTTCTCCAAAATGTCGGGTATACATCTAGGCAGCATCTGGAGAGCGGTAGACAAAAATGCTGGAGAAATGCTTGAGTCTGAAGAAAGGCCAAACTCAGACATAGATGCTGCCTCACTCCAGCATTGTTGTCTACATTGCCATTTTGAATAGAGTGCGATGTGCTTAAGCAATTGCTCATTTGTTACGCCCACAAAGAAACTATTCTCATTGGTGTGTGTGACTTTATTTATTTATATATTTTTTAAAAAAAATTGAGCGTGAGAACTTCTGTCATCAGCGTGAGAGCGTGAGAATTTCCTCAAATGCGTTGGTCTCAATGCGTGAGAGTTGGCAGCCCTGGATATGGGCCAAATGGCAGCAGGCGGGACTAGTGTAGATGGGGCATGTTAGTCGGTGTGGGCTAGTTGGACTGATGGGCCAGTTATCACGCTGATTGACTCTGACTCTATGAGAAAGATGAATTTATGTTTGCCATGTTGAAGAGTAGTTTCAACAGTTGGCTAGACCTGCTTCAACAATTGGCTGGCCTTTTCAGTGTTGATGTCTGAAGTTGCCTGTTGAGAATTGTAACGATATTACTGCTCAATGCAGCCAGAACCAAAGGAGACAAAATACAGATTTCTTTCAATAGTTTCAACAATAATACAAATTATGTGGGTTGTGAAATTTACTTGGCCATTTCTGTTTTCTACTTGATTGAGAATTCTGTCCAAACATATTAAACCTTTTATTAGGCAGCTCTGTCTAAAGTCTCTGTGCCTGTAATTAGCATGAGGCAAATAACATGTTATTTTTTTCAATTAAAATGGATTCCAAACTACAAAGTGGCGCTGCTGGTTGAGCTCCTTCCTTTTACAGTGCGAGAGACCGGGTTTGATCCTGACCTCCGGTGCTGTCTGTTTGAAGTTTGCATTGTCTCCCTGTGACTGTGTGGCTTTTCTCCAGGTGTGCTGGTTTCAATTGTTCAATGGTTCCTTTATTATCATGTGTACCAAGGTACAGTGAAATACTTCTTTGATACAGATCAGAAGATTATTGTCATATATATGAGTGCAACAAGTACGTAATACACAGGCTCAGTGGGCTGTTCTTGTATCTGATAGTCACCAGATTTTGCTGCCATTTCAGTCCCAACTGCAACTTGCCATAAATTCAATTCAATCTTTAATTGTCATTGTGCAGTGTACAATACAGAGACAACGAAATGCAGTTGGTATCTCTGAAGAGCGAACTTACGAATAAACAAGTAATTGCGCAGTAGTAGGAGTATATACATCTACACATACATGGGGGGGGGGGGGGGGAAGAAGAGACGCTGGTAAGTCTTCTTGATCAGCGAGGATGTGTTGTCGGTCCAGGAGAGGTCATCGGCGATGTTGACCCCCAGGAACCTGAAGCTGGAGACACGTTCCACCTCCGTCCCGTTGATATGGATGGGGTTGTGCGTGCAGCCTCTCGATCTCCTGAAGTCCACAATGAGCTCCTTGGTCTTCTTGGAGTTGAGGGCCAGGTTATTGTCAGCACACCATGCTGTTAGGAGCTGAACCTCCTCCCTGCAGGCCGACTCATCGTCGTCGCTGATGAGGCCAATCACCGTCGTGTCATCTGCATACTTGATGATGGTGTTGGTACCATGTACAGGTATGCAGTCGTAGGTGATGAGGGAGTAGAGGAGGGGGCTCAGCACGCAGCCCTGGGGTACGCCAGTGTTCAGGGTGAGCGTATAAGAGGAGTGGTTATCCAACCTAACAGACTGGTCTGTTGGTTAGAAAGTCCAGTAACCAATTGCAGAGGGAGGGGTTGATGCCCAGGTCATCAAGTTTGGCGATCAATTTAGATGGGATAATGGTGTTGAATGCTGAGCTGTAGTCGATGAACAGCATTCTCACATAAGTGTTTCTGTTGTCGAGGTGGGAGAGGGCGCAGTGGAGTGCCGTTGAGATGGCATCCTCCGTGCTCCTGTTCTTGCGGCATGCAAACTGGTAGGGGTCCAGAATGGGAGGTAAGCAGCATTTGAGGTGTGCCATGACCAGCCTTTCAAAGCACTTGGCGATGATAGGGGTGAATGCAACTGGGCGGAAGTCGTTGAGGCTCGCCGCAGTGGAGTGTTTTGGCACTGGCACGATGGAGGTAGTTTTGAGGCACGTGGGGCCAACTGCCTGGGCAAGTGACAGGTTGAAGATGTCAGTCCAGACGTCTGTCAGCTGTGCAGCACAGGTCCTGAGGACGCGCCCGGGGATGCTGTCAGGGCCGGCAGCCTTACGTACATTGATCCTACTCAGTGCCACGTGCATGTCGTAGGGGTTGAGTGTGAGGGGCTGGTGGTCATCGGGGAGCACAGCCTTGATGGCCAACTCTTGGTTGTCCCTTTCAAAGCGGCCATAAAAGTGATTGAGTTCCTCGAGGAAGGATGCGTCGCTGGAAGTGGGGGTGGAGTTGGTGGCTCTGTAGTCAGTGATGGCCTGGATGCTATGCCACATGCGTCGGGGGTCGGAGTTGCTGTCGAAGTGCTCCTCGATCTGCAGCTTGTATCTGTGTTTGGCGTTCTTGATGCCCCTCTTCAGATTGGCCCTCAATGAACTATAGGCACGGTCATCGTCTGACCTGAAAGCCGAGTCCCGTGCTTTCAGCAGTCGCCTGACCTCGCTGTTCATCCATGGCTTCTGATTCAGGTATGTGGTGATTTGTTTGAGAGTGGTGACACTGTTGATGGAGGAATTGATGAAGTCCAGAACAGAGGAAGTATAGGCATCAATGTCAGTGTGGGAGTCAAGGGTGGCCTGAGCTGCAAGCGCATCCCAGTCAGTGTTACCAAAACGTTGCTGGAGTGTGGAGTCCGCTTCATCTAACCAAACCTTGACTGTCCTCACTGGGTTTAACGCGTCTGATGAGTGGGGAGTACTTAGGGAGCAGGAACAAATAAGTGATCAGACTGACCAAGGTGGGGGAGGGGGATGGCTTTGTATGCTTCAGCCATGTTGGTGTAGACTTTGTCCTGTGCCTTGTCCTCTCTAGTGGCGAAGGAGACATGTTGGTGGAAATTGGGGAGTACAGTCTTCAGGTTGGAGTGATTGAAGTCACCCGCAACAATGAAGGCTGCATCTGGATTGAGGGTCAGTTGTTTGCTAATGGCAATATGCAGTTCTTTCATTGCAAGCTTGGCATTAGCATCAGGAGGGATATAGGCTGCAGTCACAACCGTGGAGGTAAATCTTTGGGCAGATAGAACAGTCTGCACTTAACCAAGAGGAACTCAAGGTTGGCTGAGCAGTGACTCTCAATGATGGTGGTGTCTGTGCACCATGCTTTGTTTACATACATGCACAGACCCCACCTCTGGTCTTACCGGGGTCAGATGTTCTGTCCGCTCGGAGTATGTGTCGTCCCGCTAGCTCAATGGCGCTGGCGGGAACATCAGAGTTCAGCCAGGTTTCGGTGAGGATCGGGATGCTGCAATCCTTGATCCAGTTGTAGGAGGCAATCAGAAGACGGAGGTCATCCATCTTGTTTGCCAGGGAACGGACGTTGGCAAGGAAAAGGCTAGGGATGGATGGCCTGTGTGGGGCTCGCTCCAACCTTGCCTTCAACCCACCTTCGAGATCCACGGCGATGTTTTCGGGCCCGTCGCCGTCTGTGTGCGCCTCCGGACGCCCGGGCCGACTTGGTGCGGTCCTCAGGTCTACCGCCCCGCAGCTCCGCAGATTTGCCGTCCCGCAGCTCCGCAGATTTGCCGTCCCGCAGCTCCGCAGATTTGCCGTCCCGCAGCTCCGCTTCCCGCAGCTCCGCAGATTTGCCGAGGCAGCTCCGCAGCCGTCCCGCAGCTCCGCAGATTTGCCGGAGTCCGCAGATCCGTCCGGCAGATAAAGTTTGCGCCCGGGAACGCTATAGCCGCAGGAACCGAGATTTAAAAGTTCCTGCCGGCTATAGTGGATGATAGAGAGACTGCTCCGGGTGAGCAGACTCAAAACAAGAAGGAAGGTAATGCAGAGTTTGCTGATCCAAGGGAGACACGGAGCGTCGCGATGCACCCGTGCCGCCGCCATTTTGAAAAGGCTCGTGGCAGCCGTCGTCTCTATCCAGTAGTTTAGTTTAGTTTGGAAATACAGTGCGGAAATAGTCTGTACTGACCCTGTGGTTCTGACCAGCGATCACCCTGTCCACATGCCAGGAACAATTTATAATTTTTATCAAAGCCAACTAACCTACAAACCTGTACAGCTTTGTAATATAGAGCACCCGGAGAAAATTCACTTAGTCACAGAAAAAACGTACAACTCCGTATAGACGGCACCCCTGGTCAGTATCGAACCCAGGTCTCTGGTGCTGTAAGGCAGCAACTCTACCGCTGCACTGCCATCCAGCGAGCTGTTGTCCCTCTCGCCTGCCATCTTCAACCTTTATGCTCCGAGTATGCTTCCCGCAGCCGACCTTGAGGATGTGTAAGGCAAGACCCCACCTCCCGGTTCCATCTCATCAGCCCTTTGTCTATCGTCCGTTGCCGAATCTCTCCGCTTACTCTCAGCTTCCTAGTCTTCAAGCGAGCAGGGGCCGGGCTCGCCGGTATCCTTCCCTGGTTCCACGGCCGGTGAGCCAGGCCTGCATCGGGGTATGGCTATGGCTCCACCTGTGTGGGTTTGTAGGTTAATTGGCCTCTGAAAAATTGCCCTCTGTGCAGGGAGTGGGTGCAAAAGTTAGATAAAACAGAACAAATACGAACAGGTGATTGATGGTCGACATGGACTCGGTGGGCGGAAAGGCCTGTATTTCTAAACCAAACTAAGCTACAGTTCTGCTGCATTATAGTCATATACTGTTGAAACAAGCCATTTGACCCAACTTGCCCACGCAGCCTATATGTCCCATCTACACTGGCCCCACCTGCCCACACTTGACCCATATCCCTCTGAACCCATCCTATCTATGTATCCATCTTATAGAAACATATAAAATCATAAAAGGACTGGACAAGCTAGATGCAGGAAAAATGTTCGCAATGTTGGGCAAGTCCTGAGAACCAGGGGCCACAGTCTTAGAATAAAGGGGAGGTCATTTAATACTGAGGTGAGAAAAAACATTTTCACCCAGCGAGTTGTGAATTTATGGAATTCCCTGCCACAGAGGGCAGTGGAGGCCAAATCACTGGATGGATTTAAAAGAGGGTTAGATATAGCTCTAGGGGCTAGTGGAGTCAAGGGATATGGGGAGAAGGCAGGCACGAGTTATTGATAGGGGACGATCTGCCATGATCACATGAGTGGCGGTGCTGGCTCGAAGGGCCGAATGGCCGCCTCCTGCACCTATTTTCTATGTTTCTATCTACATGTCTCTTAAATGTTGCAATAGTAGCTGCCTCAACTACCTCCTCTGGCAGTTCCATTCTGTATACCCACCACCCTTTGTGTTTTTCAAATAAAATGATCCCTCCGTTTCTCATTAAATCTTTGATCTTGTGCACCTCCATAAGATCACCCCTCAACATCCTGTGCTCCAAAGAAGTCCTAGCCTGCTCAAACTCTCCCTCTAGCTCAGGCTCTCGAATCCTGGCAACAACTTCATAAATCATGTCTGCACCCTTTCCACCTTGACAACATCTTTCCTATAAAATGGTAACCAAAACTGAACACAATATTCTAAATGTGGCCTCACCAATGTCTTATACAACTGTAATCTGACCTTTCAACATCTATACTCAGTACTCTGACTGATGAAGGCCAATGTATCAAAAGCCTACTTGACAACTGTGTCTACCTGTGATGCCACCTTCAAGGAACTATGCACCTGCACTGCTGGATCCCTCTACTCTGCACCACTCCCCAGAACCCTGCCATTCACTGGAGTTGTCCAAATCTGTGTTACGGTATAAATAAGCTCAAGACAAATGTGCAATATATTTCTGGACTCCTACAGCCAGTTTAACGTCCTGATTCTTAATGAGGACGTTGGTACAATGAGGAAATATGATGTCGCTCTGAGTTAGTCTCTCATGTTGATTGCCGTCTGTGCAGAGAAAAAGAGAATAAAATCATGTTCATTTGGAATTATGGTTGTTGAAAAACAGGTGAAAATATCCATTTGAAATAAAATGTTAATCTTGGCAGATTTGGTACAAAATCTTGAATGATGTTTTGGTTTAGTTTGGAGATACAGCATGGAAAAGGATCTTTTTGGACCACCAGGTCTACACCAACCATTGATCACCCGTTCACTAGTTCTATGTTATCCCACTCTCCTTACACACTCAATTCAATGAATGTTTTGCAGGCAGAGATTGGCAGGTTCTTGATGGTATGGGGGTCAGGGGCTATGGGGAGAAGGCAGCAGAATGAGGTTGATGGGGTAAGATAGTTCAGCCATGATTGAATGGTGGAGTAGACTTGCTGTGCCGAATGGCCTAATTATGCCTCTATACCTAATGAAGTTATAATGTGAGTGTTTGCTATGGAGTATGTCATTCACATGAATAAATCAATCGCGACACAAGGACGGTCTCGGAAAAACGCTGCTTTCTCACCAGGCTACGTTGTTTGACAAATGAAGAAGATGTGTGCATCACTGATGCATTTTACTCTAGCTTGGTCACATCTCCATGGCCTCTTTGTCATGACAACCCTCTGACATTGCAGCTTTAAGGCGAAGACTGATGTTGTCAGTTAGTATGATTGAACTACTTAAAGGGATAATTCAATCCTTGTGTATTATTACCTAAACCAGTGTGCATGCAGAATGCTGTAAACCCTCTCTCTCAAACTAGCAGTATAACGCATGCAATACATTTGTAAGAATGCCACAGTCTGAGGAAAGGTCCTGACTCTAAACGTCACCCATCCTTTTACTGCAGAGATGCTACCTGAGGCGCTGAGTTGCTCCAACACTTTGTATCTAGCTTCAGTATGTGCCAGCATCTACAGTTCCCTTCTACACACTGCTTGACAACTTGTTCTTGTAGGAAGTAAAAAGTTATGTTGTTTTTATAGATGAGTTTAGTTTAGAGATACAGCGTGCAAACAGGCCCTTCGGCCCACCGGGTCCAAGCCGGCCAATAATCACCCTGTACACTAGTTCTATCCTACACTCTCGGGACAATTTATAGTAGCCAGTTAAACTACCAACTAGTGTGTCTTTGCAATGTGGGAGGAAACCTGCGCACCCGGAGAAAACCCACGTAGTCACAGGGTTAACGTACAATCTCTCTGCACAGACAGCATCCATAGTCGGGATCAATCCCAGGTCTCTGGTGCTGCAAGGCAGCAACTCTAACGCTGCGATACTTCACCACCCACAAAGTCCAATTAAAGATAGTCTGAGGGTCAATAATCCGGATTTTGAAATTCGGTTGAAAAAAAATCTATTAAAAATCTCCGCTTACTGCAAGACAGTGGGGGTGGGACTGATGATTGAGGGCGCAGATTGAATGAGAGGGACAGCAAGCAGTGGGGGGAGGGGGCGGGACATGATGTTTCATCGCGATGATTGGAGGAGGGAGGTGTCGGTCAGAGGTGGAAGTAGGGGGATGGGACTGAGGATAGAGCGCGGTGATTGGAGGAGCAAAGATCCTGGTGGAGCAAAGATCATAGAGCGGAGTTTGAATCAAAGATACCTCTAGTATCTTTGGTTTGAATCTGCCTGTTCGTGGGACCTTTCATCGCCCGATGCGGCTTGAAATCGGCGTGGGGCGGGATCTTCCACCGCCCCACGGTCAAATTGCAGCGTTGAGGCAATCGAGGCTCCCGATGTCGAAGCCCCCGCCGGGGGATGGAAGGTCTCTTGGCCGGTTTTAAGCTGCACCAGGCAATGAAAGGCCCTGCGAACGGGTTGATTCAAGCCCCACGATTCGGGTCGGACGAAGCTGCTGTTGCTGGTGTTCGGAGTCGGTCACCAACCAGGTCAGCTCCCGATGTTACCGTGCACAGGGCCCACGGCTGAAACCTCTGAAGCCTCGCTTGTGTGTGTGTGCAGCCAGCAAGAAATTGTGTCCCCCCCCATGGTTTGACAGCGATTTCCGCATCTGATTTAAATGCTGCTCCAGTATCTGCCTTGCCTCCATAGTTCTGTTACATCTGTGAGCTTTGGGTGATCCAGCATTTGCTCACACATTGGATGTGATCTTTCTCTCCTGCTGCCTTCAGACCATCCCAATGTCTCTGTCTTAAAGCTAAAGTTGTGCAAGGAGCTCCCTTGGCCAGCTTGTCCCATGAACCTTCACCAATCACTATTCTCTCCCTCTTTCCAGCTGAATATCCTTCACCCAATTCCATTAGAACGGGAAGTGGACAGATTTATACTTCGCTCTAGTCCTCACCCTACCTGTCCTTGGGAGTTTTAACTACTCTCTATATATTGGAGTTGGTGAAGGAGAACATCCAACCGTACAGCACAGGAGCAGGCCCTTCAGCCCACAATGTCTGTGTCGACCATGATGCCAAGTCTCATCTCATCTGCCTATCCATGATCTCATCTGCCTATACATGATCCATATTCCTCTATTCCCTGCGCTTCCATGTTTCAATCTAAAAGCCTCTTAAACGCCACAATCTGCCTCCAATACTAGTAGATATAGATGTAGGTGATCAGTGGATGTCCTATCACAATGTTTAAGAAACATTTGGACAGGAACAAGGTTAGAGGGAACACTGGGACAGGCAACGTCTCTGGAGAGAAGGAATGAATGTTGTCTGTCCCGCTGAGTTACTCCAGCATTTTGTGTCTACCTTTGTTTCAAATATACATCTGCAGTTCTTTCCTACACAAGGTTTAGAGGGATATGGGTCAAATGCTGTTAGGTGAGACTGGTGTATATGGCACCTCTTGTTTGGGGTGGGGAAAATTGGGCTGAAGGGCCTGTTTCCATGCTGTGTAACTCTAAGCCAACATTTTTGGAACAGATTCATTTTGAAGGTCTACTGATCCATGAAAAATGCAATTATCACCAAATAATTTAGACAAACCAACTCTTGGGGGAATAAAAATAGAAACAGCATGCTACAAAAAGCTGTACTTTCATCTGAGATGACTGTCAGGAGATTTCTAAATATATTTCCCAAATATTAATGTGTAATTATGTGCAATAATAATCAGTTTATGCTGTTGTTAACATGCCTAAGATGTGCTGATGTGACTGCTGGTCAGGACTTTTTATTTATCTGTTTTCTCAGAAGACGATAGTCTCAGTAGTTTTGCTGAATAAATTGTGCATGGCTGGATTTCGTGATTAAGTCATCTTATGTACGAACTTCAAGGTTCAGTGATAGTTTGAGTTTTTTTTGTTCAACAGAAGTTGGCTCCTTCAGTGGGAATGAACATTAATCTACTTGCATCTTCTGTGTGGGTGTGCGTGATGATTCTGGTACATTGCCACAGATGTGGGGATAAGGTTCTCTCTCCTAACTGATAGATGTTGAGGATGGAAGAGATTGGGCAGCACAGTGGCGAAGCAGTAGCGTTGCTCCCTTACAGCGCCAGAGACCCGGGTTTGATCCTTACTACGGGTGCTGTCTGTACGTTCTCCCTGTGACCATGTGGGTTGTCCCCGGGTGCTCCGGCTGCCTCCCACGTCCCAAAGATGTATAGGTTTCTAGGTTAATTGGCTTCGGTAAAAATTGGAAATTGTTCCTAGTGTGTAGGACAGTTAGTGTACGGGGTGATCGCTGGTCGGCGCGGAGCCAGTGCGATGAAGGGCCCGTTTCCGGGCTGTATATCGAAAGTAAAGTTAACTAATAGACTTAATGGTTTCAATTGTAATTGCCTACTTTTATAGAAGCAGAACCTTTAGCCCTAGCTGCCCATACTGACCAAGCTGCTCCTTCTAATGAGCCCACCTCCCTACCTTTGGGCCATATCCCTCTAAGCCTTTTCAGCATGTGTACCTGTCCAAATATCTTCTTAAGCATTGTTATAGTTGTAGCGCTTCTTTGCCCTCTACATGAGCTGCGCCCCAGGTTCATAAACTTTAATTCCCTTATAGGTGTTAGTCAACCCTTAATTTAAGTATTTATGCACTCTTTAAATTTGGACAAATTTAAATTATGCACTATTTAAATTTGCACCTTCAATTTCAATATTAAATGGTATACCTTACTGTAGAAACAATTAAAATAAATCAACTGACAACTATGTTCCAATGAATTACCTCCACATTTATTCTATTAATTAACATTAAAAATATGTTGGTCAGGGAAATACAAAATAGAATATCAATAACCAAAAATATGGTGTTTTACTGGTGTTTCTCACACAGATATTCAAACAACACCACTCAATAAATCAATCTTTTTATAGTACCTTTCAGTATTAATTACTATGTGGGCCCACACACTCTCTCACTCACACAAGCCGGCAACATGAAAACAAAACAAGCATAACCCCACGTTGCAGGCCTGGTCGAAGTTGTAGAGCGTCGCGGCCAAATACAGTTGAAGCCGACAAGTGCGCAGTGCAGAAGCTCACAAGATGGCGGGCGAATAGCGAGTTGGCTGACCAGGGAGGACCCCAAGTGGCAGAAGTCTTCCTTCTCCCTCGGTGTCTCCCGGGCTCAGCTAACCGTTGCTCCCACTCTCCCCGTAATCACAAAGTCCAGACAGCGACAGTCATTATTAAAGTCTTAATCTTACCTCACCACGAAGAAAGATATTTAAGCTGTTTACTGACCGAGTAGGACAGTCAAAACTTAGTTTTCTCAGTCTCTGTTCTTCACATGTCTCTCTCTCCTCCTGCCCAGGACTTCTTCTGTCCTACTTCTCCTCACCAAATCACCCACAATTTCTAAGCTACAGCCCCCAACCAATCACCACACAGGAAAAATTATCTAACATTAACAACAAATCAAATGCATTTAAATCCATCCACACAGGCTGCACGCTGGTCACCACACATGTTCACCAGGTACACTGCAGAAAAATATTTAAAGGGGCAGTAGCACATATCAATATGAACCAGCTAATGACATCAAACACCTATTCACAGCAAACTTATATAAAGTTCTTAATAAGAAAAACTAATGAAATAGTCATGGATATGAAGTTACACAGGGCTACATAGTATTTGCCTCATACGCCTCCTCTGGCAGCTCATTCTATATACCCATCACCCTCTGGGTGAAATGTTTGTCCCTCAGATGCCAAGTAAATCTTCTGCCCCTCACCTTAATCTGTGTCCTTTAGTTCTTGATTTCCCTACTCTGGGTAAAAGGACTGCGCATCTGCTCAATCTATTGCCTAATGATTTTGTACACCTCTCTCAGCTCACTCCTCATCCTCCTGCACTCTAAAGGATATAAAGTCCTAGCCTGCCAAACCTCTCCCTGTAGCTCAGACCCTCAAGTCCCAGCAACATCCTTGTAAACCTTCTCTGCACTCTTTCCAGCTTAATAACATCTTTCCTACAACATGTTGACCTAAACTTCGTGAGGGTGTCGGGGGTTATGGCAAGAAGGCAGGAGAATGGGGTTGATCAGCCATGATTGAATGGTGGAGTATACTTGTTGGGTCGAATGGCCTAATTCTGTTCCTAGAATTTATGAAACTGAATACTCTAAATGTGGCTTTACCAGTAACATAACTCCTATTGGTGATTCTCATTTATTCGCTATACTCAAGTTGTGAAGCCACTTTCAATGAACTATGCACCTGAACTACTAGATTCCTCTGCTCCACAACACTTCCAGTTCACCGTGAAGGTCCTGCTCTGGTCATTGGAGTTTCAGCGATATTGGACTTCTCTTCCAGTGCAGAATGGCACTGGGTAGGCTAGTGAAGAAGCAAGCTCGTGGAAGTTCAATCCTGACCGGATACTGTATGGAGCTTCGACATGCTCCGGTTTCTTTCAAAATCCCAGGGATGCGCAGGTGACATTGGAGGAAACCCATGCAATTACAGGGAGAATGTGCAAGCTCAACGCGGAATGCAGGTCAGGATCGAAATGGTATTTAAGATTTTCGGATAGGCACATAATATGCAGGCATGGAGGGATAAGGATCACATGCAGGCTGATGAGGTTAGTTTAATCTGGCATCATGTTCGGCAGGGACATTGTGGGCCGAATGGCCTGTTCCTGGTCAGTACTGTTCTATGTGCATTGACACTGGGATAAACATGTCTGGAGACTTGGGTGCATTCCAAGCACTCCCCTCTCTCTGTACAAAAATACCCCACCTGCCCCGCACATCGCCTTTAACCTTGCCCCACTGGAGACTTGAAGCAACTCTTGATAATCCAAGTTAATGAGTTAACAGAATTAAGATCCTTTGCCTCAATGCCCTTTCCTCTTTTTATATCTTTTTGTTTTTGGTGCCATAGGGTATGTAGAAGGAATTTTCAGCTCAACTTGCCCACTCTGACCAAAATGCCCGATCTATGCTAGTCTTGCCCGTCTGTATTTGGCCCATATCCCTCGGAACCTTTCCCATCTATGTATCTGTCCAAATGTCTATTAAATGTTGTTATAGTAGTTGCCTCAACTACCTGCTCTGGTAGCTCGTTCCATAAACCCACCACTCTGTGTGGAAAAAGTTGCCCCTCTGGTTCCCATCAAATCTTTCCCCTCTCGCTGTAACCCTTAACATAGAAACATCAAAGTATAGATGCAGGAGTAGGCCATTCGGCCCTTCGAGCCTGTACCGCCATTCAATATGATCATGGCTGATCATCCAACTCAGTATCCCGTACCTGCCTTCCCTCCATACCCCCGATCCCCTTAGCCACAAGGGCCACATCTAACTCCCTCTTAAATATAGCCAATGAACTGGCCTCAACTACCTTCTTTGGCAGAGAATTCCAGAGATTCACCACTCTCTGTGTGAATTTTTTTTTTTCTCATCTCGGTCCTGAAAGGCTTCCCCCTAATCCTTAAACTGTGACCCCTTGTTCTGGACCTCCCCAACATCGGGAACAATCTTCCCGCATCTAGCCTGTCCAACCCCTTAATAATTTTGTACGTTTCTACAAAATCCCCCCTCAATCTTCTAAATTCTAGCCTCTGTACTCTGTGGACATTTTGATTGTAACCATGTATAGTCTTTCTGTTGACTGGCTAGCACGTAACAAAAGCTTTTCACTGTACTTTGACACTAAACTAAATAAACTTAACTAGATGATATTTCTGTTTGGGAAGCTGAAAGGAAGAAAGTCCTCAACCCAACATGTCACCCATTCTTTTTCTCCAGAGATGCTGGCTAAACTGCTGATTTGCTCCAACACTTTGTGTCTCTTTGGTATAAACTAGCATATGCATTTCTTTGTTTCTACTTACTGATTTTGATCACACTGCCTCAATCTGTCACTGGTTGGGAGAAGTTTTATACCTTAAACTGAATGTCTCACTCTCCTCTCTGTATCCTGCAGCTGTTACTTGTTCATTAAATTTTAATCATTGATCTGACATCAATTTAATGGGTTAGTTAAGTATTTAACACTCATTGGAAAGGTGACTGAGCACCACACTGCAGGGAATTGAGGGTGTGAGTTCAGGTTGACAATTGCCCCCTGATGACGCATCTTCCGGAACCTTCCATTCAGAGGAATGCTTATCTTTGAGTTATCACCTTCAGTCGGCAAATTAATTGTTTGCTTTGGTTGGCACAGTGTCTGTAAAATACATGCAGTCACTCGCCAAAGCTCCTTCCAAGCACCTGTTATACCCCTCACATCTGCCACCAGGAAGACTAGGGCGTAAGGTCATGTGATAGTAGAATTAGGCCATTCGGCCCATCGTCTACTCTGCCATTCAATCGTGGCTGATCTCTCTCTCCTTCCTACCCCATTCCCCTGCCTTCTCCCCATAACCCCTCTCACCCGTACGATCAAAAATCTATCTCTGCCTTAAATGTATCTACTGACTTGGCCTCCACAGCCTTATGTGGCAAATAATTCCACAGATTCACCACACTCTGATTAAATAAAATACTCCTCATCATCTTCCTTTACTTAAAGACTGACCTTAAAGAATGTCCTTTAAGTCTGAGGCTATGACCTCTAGTCTTAGACTCTCCCACTAGTGGAAACATCCTCCCCACATCAGACACAAGTGTGCATCATCCATTCCAAGTCCCTCCTCAAGCTCCCACCTGGGGGGACCGTATTGAAACTTATCAAATAGTGAAAGGTCTGGATAGAGTGGATATGGAGAGGATGTGTTCACGAGTTGTAGAGTCTAGGACCAGAGGCCATGACCTAAAAATAAAAGCATGTACCTTTCGAAAGGAGAGGAGGATGGTGAATCATCAGAGGGTGGTGAATTCATTGCCACAGAAGGCTATGGAGGCCAGGCCAATGGATATTTTTAAGGCTGAGATTGATAGATTCTTGATTAGTATGGGGTGTTGTTGATTATGGGGAGAAGGCAGGACAATGGGAATAAGAGGGAAGGATAGGTCAGCCATGATTGAATGGCGGAGTTGACTTGTTGGACAAAATGGTTTAATTCTACTCCTGTAACCTATGAATGTATGAGCTGCCAATCATACTCGCTTGCAAACATTGTTGTTCCATCAAAATCTAGAACTTTCCAGTCATCGACGCAGAAACATTAGGTTTAACACACAAATTAATGGGGCGACACAGTGACACAGCGGTAGAGTTGCTGCCTTGCAGCGCCAGAGACCCAGGCTCAATCCTGACTATGGGTGCTGTCTGTACGGAGTTTGTACGTTCTCCCTGTGATTGCGTGAATTTGATGCAGTTTTCTCTCATATACCAAAGATATGCAGGTTTATAGGTTCGTTGGCTTTTGGTGCAAATCGTATTGTCCATAGTGTGCAGGATAGAGCTAGTGTATGGGGTGATTGCTAGTCGGTGCAGACTCAGTGGGCTGAAAGGCCCGTTTCCAGACTGTATGTCTAAAGTCCGATTTCCCCATCCCACCCCCCCCAAATTGACAGTGCTCTATTATTGAGCATCTTCTGGTCCCCGAGATAGAATTCCCTTTGAGAGGGAATACCTGTGAGATTCACTGCTCTCTGTCCATCTTGCCTAATGGGAGAGGGGAGAAGAGGGAGTGACCAGGTGAGACTCATCCTTGATTATGCTGGATAGAGTTAATAGGAGAGAGGTTGGTTTGCGTGATGGTCTAGGCCGCATTTCTCAACTCTACACAATTTCTTGCTGTTTTGGATGGAGCTGTTCCCAAACCATGCCGTGATGTATCCCAAAAAATTGCTTTCAATGGCACAACTGTAGAAGTTGGCGAAGGTTGTCGGAGACAAGCCGAACCTCCTAAGCCTTCTAAGTAAGTGTTGGTGTGCTTTCCTGGCCATTGCTTCGACATGGCTGATCCGGGACAAGTTGCTGGGGATATTTATTTCTAAGAACTTGAAGCTTTCAACCCTCTCTACTTCAGCGCTGTCAACGTATGCCAGGGTGTGTGCATCGCTTTGTTTCTTGAACCAAGGAACACCCTGTGGATATTTAAGTGTTTTCTGTCCCACTCCAGCATTTTGCACTCCTGAAGGCTCTAAACCAAGGGTTCCCAACCTGGGGTAAATTTACACCCAGCGGGTAAATTTCACCTACCCAGGGGTAAATTTGTTGATTCTGGATTTGTACTTTTTTTCTCATTGACTGACTGTGTTTGGTTCTGGTATACCGGTATCTGTTCATCATTAGTTGTTCATAAATAAGTGAAATAACATTTATGTGCTACTAAAGTTGCCAGGGGTAAACGGGACGACAAAGGTTGGGAACCCCTGCTCTAAACTATATGGCAGTGCAGCGGAGGAGCTGCTTCCTCACAGCGCCTGATATTGTGGGTTTAAGGGCCTGTTTCTGTCCTGTTCCATTCTATTTTCTGTTTTTAATATTACATTGACTCAATGCCACACAGTGTTGCTGTCTCGTAATGCCAGAGACCCGGGTTTGATCCTGACCTCGGGTGCTGCCTGTATAGAGTTTGTTTGTTTTCCCTGTGACCTTGTACATTTTTTCCGGGTGCTCCAGTTTCCTCCCAGGCTCCGAAGACTTGTAAGTTAATTGGTTTCTGTAAATTGCCCCAATTGTGTAGGATACAAAAGGGCAATATCATAGAAGTAGTGTACGGTTGATCGCTGGTCAGTGCAGACTCTGAGCCGAATGGCCTGTTTCCATGCTATATCTCTAAATGAACTCTACAGTTTACAAGTTGTCAATTTTGTCAATACTATATGGCAAGTTGTCAATACAATATTCCTATTAAAATTCGTATCAATAAGAAATGAAAGGTGGGTCAAATTGATGTTATGCAGGCATAGATTTTTAAAAATACAACAGAAGCAGAAAAATCTGCAGCTTTCTCTTATCCCAGTGTTAGAATAGATGGATCTTTATTCTGTATGATATCGTAGCCAAATTTGGATGAGGTAATTGAATATTCCATCCTCCAGTATTTGCATTGCTCTCCCTGTATGAATACATGCAAAGATACAAATTCAATAATGGTGATATACTGACATCAAATACTGATAACAAACAAATTGAATGTTATAAATTCACAATTGGAAGGGCGGCACAAAGGCACAGCTGATAGAGCTGCTCCCTTGCCGTGCCAGAGCACTGGTTTTGATCCTGACCTTGGGTGCTGTCTGTATGCAGTTTGCATGTTCCCCTTGTCGCTCATGGGTTTCATCTAGGTGCTCCGGTTTCCTCCCAAAGCCTAAAGATGTGCGGTTTGTAAATCAATTGGCTTCAGTAAATTGTCCTTAATGTGTACGGAAATGGATGCAAAAGTGGAATAACCTGAAACTAGTGTGAGCGAGTGATCGGTCGGTGGGCCAGTTTCCATGCTGTATCTCCAAACTGAATTATCCTACTCCA
The DNA here is from genome assembly GCA_035221665.1 of Okamejei kenojei. Taxonomy (NCBI): domain Eukaryota; kingdom Metazoa; phylum Chordata; class Chondrichthyes; order Rajiformes; family Rajidae; genus Okamejei; species Okamejei kenojei. The sequence goes on from CM069138.1 coordinate 52,633,714, forward strand.
GTAAGCACACCAGTTATCAAAGTTCAAAATATTTAGCTATAAAACATATTCTCTTCCTCTGCTAGATGCCCTTAGTCTACTCTGCCATTCAACCATGGCTTATCTATCGTTCCCTTTCAACCCCATTCTCCTGCCTACTCTTCATAATCCCTGACACCCTTACTAATCAAGAATCTATCAATAACCTCCTTAAAAAAAAAAAAAACTCCATTGATTGGTATCCACAGCCATCTGTGGCAATGAATTCCACATATTTACCACCCTCTGACTAAATAAATTCCTCCTCATCTCCTGTCTAACAGTACATACTACCACACATCAACACAATCACACCATTTATAAGTATAGAAGATGTTGTAAAGGGAACAAGAACCGGAGTACAGAATGGAATGTTGCAACTACAGTGAAAGTGCATATTAAAGAAAAAGTGTAGAGGCTGCAATGAGGTAGGCTGGGGGATTGAGCTACACCCTTTGATTTTAGAATGGACCACTCATAAACTGATAACAGTGGGGTTAAAACTGTTCTTGAATCTGATGGTACATGCCTTCAAGCTTTTGTACCTTCTGCCTCATTTTAGACTTTGGAGATATATCGCAGAAACGGGTCCTTCAGCCCACCAAGTCAACTCCAGCCAGAGATTGCCTTGTACGCTAGCACTATCCTACACACTAGGGACAATTTGCCGGGCGTTAATTTACATACAAACCTGTACATCCCTGGAGTGTGGGAGGAAACCGAGCACCCGGAAAAAACCCACGTGGTCACAGGGACAATGTTCAAACAGCCAGCATCTGTCGTTAGGGTCAAACCCGGGCCTCTAGAGCTGTAAGGTAGTAACTCTACCACTGTGGCATTGTCTCCCATGATGGTAGAGGGGAGAAGAGGGAATGACCAGGGTACAAGTGGTCCTAGATTATGCTGGTCTCGACAAAGTAACAACTGTTTTGCAACTGAAAGACTATCACTTGTGACTAAAATTAATGCAGTGTTACCTGAGAGAATTATCAACCCCTGTTGTGGGGAAACTATTTTGGTCTTATGTTATGTCTCTTTAATGTCTGAATCACAAGGATAGCTAAGAAACACTCAACCCAACAAAGTATCTAGCCTGTACTCATCAGATTACTAGATTGAACAATACAATTAAAGATAACCATTTTATGAACACAGCCAACAAAGTTTTCCAATATTTTCTCTTAAGATATCAGCGCTTACTTGGAAATCAAAATATATTATTCAAAGCAGAGAAAGGCAAAGGCCATTGTACACATTTGTTCCAGAATGTTGCCAAAAGATTACTCAAATTTCATTCCATTAAGTTATCCCATTGTAATTTTGTTTTGAATCTTGCACGCTACTCCTGCTACTTCCGCATTTGAAAGGAATTCTGTTCCTCCATTTTGTTGTAGAATGAAGAAACATATTTTGTCAGAGGGTGGTGAATCTGTGGGATTCATTGCCACAAATGGCTGTGGAGGTAACGTCTTTGGCTGTTAATGAAACAGATTGATTGGTAAGGGTGTCAAAATGCAGTTTTTTTTTAAAAAGGGCGGCATAGTGGCGCAGTAGTAGAGTTGCTGCCTTGCGGTTTCAGATACCCAGCTTCAACCCTGACTACGGGTGCTGTCTGTGTGGAGTTCATACTTTCTCCCCGTGAACTGCATTGGTTTTCTCTGGATACTCGGGTTTCCTCCCACACTCAAGACGTACAGGTTTGTAGGTTAATTGGCTTCAGTTAAATTGTAAATTGTCCCCAGTGTGTAGGATAGTGCTAGTGAATGGGATGTTCGCTGGCCAGCATGGGCCAAAGGGCCTGTTTCCACGCTGTATCTCTCAAGTCTAAAGGTTCATAAGTTCATTAGTGATAGGAGCAGAATTGGGCTCTTCAATCATGACTGATGATCTAGGTGGGAGAATGGGGTTGAGAGTGAAAAATAGATCAGCCATGATTGAATGGTGGAGTAGGCTCGAAGGGTTGAATGGCCTAATTCTGTTGCTCTTTATTATGGTCTTATATAGAATATTAGATTCGTTTAGATAGCACATGAATATGCAGGCAATGGGGAAGGATATGGATCATGTGCAAGACGTTTACCGTGGCATCGTGTTCTGCACAAGTTGTTTTTGCTTGTTTATCTTCTATAATATGTCTACAATGCATAATCGTTTAATTAGCTGTAAACATCTGAAAGCATCACTTCAAGGTTTCCCTTGGGCAGAGATTAGTAAACCACATAACATGTTGCCAATTGTTAATGATACATTTCTCTCTGATTTGGGTGAATGATTTTTCTTTAAGCACTTCTGAGATGTCTTATTTTCCCTCCCAACTCCCCCCTCCCCAGATGTTTGCGAAAGAGTTGAATAAATATCAAGTTCAGGAACACGCCAATGATTTATGGAAGCACATGCAGGACTGAACCTTGAAAGTCTGAACAACGATTCTGTTGCAGCCAGAGGGATCACATATTGAACATGGAGATCTTCTGGGTTTAGTTTATTTGTTTATTCATGCGGATTAATGGATATTTTTGCAGGAAATTAAATAGAGGGGCTTTGGACTTTAGAATTTAAACTTTAGAGATACAGCACAGAAACAGGTCCCTCGGCCCACTGAGTCCGTGCCGACAAGCGATCATCCCGTACTATCACTATCCCACACTCTGGGGGCAATTTCCAATTTTACCAATTAACCTACAAGCCTGTATGTCCTTTGAGTGTGGGAGGAAATCTGAGCACCCGGGGAAAACCCACGCACTCACAGTGAAAATGTACAAACTCCGTACAGACAGCAGCCGTAGTCAGGATCAAAACAGTGTCTTTGACACTAAGGCAGCAACGCCATTGTGCCGTCTTAACATGGATAGACATAAAGTGTTGGGAAAAACTCGGCAGGTCAGGCAGCATCTCTGGAGGGAAGAAAAAGGGATGGTTGGCGTTTGAGTTTAGTTTATTGTCACGTGTGCCCGAGGTGCAGTGAAAAGCTTTTGTGTGCTAACCAGTCAGCGGAAAGACCATACATGATTACAATCCACAGTGTATAAATACATGATAAACAGAATCGGGCCCCTTCTTCAGACATGGTTGATCGGTATGGACTCGATGGGCCAAAGGGCCTTTTTGCACGCTATCTCTAAAACTAAAAGTGCATGTAGCACTCCAGATGTGGTCTCCCCTTGTAATCAAACATTTCATTAGTCTTTCTAATTACTCGCACTATTAGTATGTTAATGTTTTATGTTTCATTGTACTGCGACTCCAGACCGTTTTGTATCACAGCAGTGTTTTCAAACATCTGCTGGCCTTGTCGTCTTTGGCAGTGGAGATGGGGAGTACAGAAAGTCAAACTGTTAGAGCAGCCGAGCTGACTGATTGGAGCACATTTTACAAATGGTACATATTGCAATGGTGGTAGTTGTTTAAGGTAGTGGAGGGGTTGCCGGACTAATTTGTCTTGGCACAGATAGGGTAGACATCCAGAATCTTTTTCCCAGGGTAGAAAAGTCCAACACTTTTTTTACACGTTGGTGGGGGGCTGGAACGCACTGCAGGGGTGGTGGTGGAGGCAGATCTGATAGTGGCATTTAATAGGCTTTAGGATAGGCATCATGGAGTGGAGGGATATGGATCAGATGCAGGATAGCTCCACTAGTGCGACAGTCTAGGACCAGAGTCCATAACCTCAGGATATAAGGACTTGCCTTTAGAAAGGAGATGCGGATGAATTTCTGTCGTCAGAAGGCTGTGAATCTTTTTGTTGCCACAGACGGCTGTGGAGGCCAAGTCACTGGGTATTTTTAAGATGGATATTGACAGATTCTTAATTAGTAAGGGTGTTGGGGGCTATGGGGAGAAGGCAGAAGAATGAGGTTGAGAGGGAAAGATAGATCAGCCATGATTGAATGGTGGAGTAGACTTGATTGGCCGAATGGCCTAATTCTGCTCCTATGACTTAAGAACCTATGAGATACAGGCAGATGAAATCAGTTTTACAGGCATCATGTTCGGCACTATCTTTAACATTGCAGCACACGGCCCTTTCGTGTCCTGCAATGTTCTATGACCCATTGTGTCCCTCCAGCACTTTATTTTGCTAAAAATTCCAACATCTGTATTTTTGGTATCTCTTTGCATCCAAGGAATTAGCCTTGGGAATCCCTTCTCTGCCTCCAATTACAGTCACTTAAATACGGGGGTCTCTGAAAACCATGGTCCAGGTGTAGCCTCACCCATACTCTGTACAATTGTCCCAATACTACCATATTTGTAAACTCCCTTTACTTTAAACTTTAGGGATACAATGTCAAAGTCAAAAGAGTTTATTGTCATGTGTCCCTGACAGGACAATGACATTCTTTCTTTGCATAGCACAACAGAACATAGTAGGCATTGACTACAGTTATATACTTAAATACACACATTAATTAATAAATTAATAAAGTGCAAATAACAGATGGAGGGGTATTAATGTTCAGAGTTTTGTTCAAGCCAGGTTTAATAGCCTGATGGCTGTGGGGAAGTAGCTATTCCTGAACCGGGTTGTTGCAGTTCTCAGGCTCCTGTACCTTCTACCCGAAGGTAGCAGGGAGATGAGTGTGTGGCCAGGGTGGTGTGGGTCCTTGATGATGCTGCCAGCCTTTTTGAGGCAGCGACTGTGGTAGATCCCCTCGATGGAAGGAAGGTCAGAGCCGATGATGGACTGGGCAGTGTTTACTACTTTTTGTAGTCAGCGGGAAACAGTACCATCAGCCCACCGAGTTTGCACTGACCAGCGATCACACCGTACACTAGCAATATGAGAGAGTCATAGAATGTGGAATCAAGCCCTTCGGCCCAGTTTGTCCACGTAATACAACATACCCTATCTACACTAGCCCCACCTGCCCGCTTTTGGCCCATATCCCTGTAAACGCACTCCAGTCATGTACCTGTCTAAATGTTTCATAAATGTTGTGACAGTACCTGCCTCAACTAGCTCCTCCAGCAGCTGGTTCCATACACCCACCACCCTTTGTGAAAAAGTTACCCCTCAGGTTCCCATTAAATCTTTTTCCCCCACCTTAAACCTATGTCCTCTGGTTCTTAACTCCCCTACTTTGGGCAAGAGACTATGCGTTTACCCGATCTATACCACACTCTAAGGACAATTTTACTGAAGCCAATTAACCTATAAATCTGCACATTTTGTAGTGCGGGAGGAAACGGAGCACCCAGAGAAAACCCACGCAGGTCACGGGGAGCATGTACAAAGGCAATACAGACTGCACCCAGTGTCGGGATCGAACCAGGGACGAACTCTACCTCTGCGTCACTGTGCTGCCCTGAATCTTCTTGCAATAGATGGTGGAATTGTAGAGTTGCTGTGAGGTAGAGGAATATATGTTTCTCTGACTTTCTAAACAACCTTGTAAGAAATGAAGCAAAAAAAAGAAGTCTCCTTTTCTCTGTATTGCATTTCTTAGCATGGGATAGTTCTTTGAAGAAGATATCATTTTCAAAATGTTTTCTGTAAATAGCTGGCAGTAATTTGGCAACTTTCTCTTGGCACTGAATGATAGATATATATATAGATAGAGAGAGAAAAAAATATATAGGCAGGCCAGTACAGTCGATCTCTACCAGATGTGACTAGCTCACTAAAGAATTGCCAAATACTAGTGCAGAAGTAATTAAAATAAGAATATAAGAACATATGAAATTGGAGCAGGAAAGGCCAGTTTGGTCCGTTAAGCCTGGCCTTTCTTTCATTTAGATGCTGACATCAGCAACCACACAACGGCATGGTGGCGCAGCAGTAGAGTCCTAGAAACACGGGTTCACTCCTGACTACGGGTACGAGTACGTGTAGGAAGGAGCTGCCGATGGTGGTTTAACCCGAATGTGGACGCAAAATGCTGGAGTATCTCTGGGACAGGTAGCATCTCTGGAGAAAAGGAGTAGATGATTTGTCCTGGTCTTTTTGGGTTGAGATCCACCTTCAGACTATGCCTACGACAGCAGGTACTCTTTAGAGTTTGCACGTTCTCCCTGTGCCTGTGTAGGTTTTCTCCAGATTCTCTGGTTTCCTCCCACACTCCAAAGACGTGCAGGTTTGTGGGTCAATCGGCTTCTTTAAATTGCCTCTAGTGCGTAGGTTGTAAACTTGGGGTAACATGGAACTAGCGTACGGGTGATAGACGCAAAATGCTGGAGTAACTCAGTGGGTCTGGCTGCATCTCTGCAGAAAATGGACAGGTGTCGTTTTGGGTTGGGTCCCTTCTTCACACTCATTGTTGCAAGGGAGGGAAATGGAAGCAAGAAAAGACCAGGACAAATCGGGACCAGACACAAGGATGTTCCCTGATAGGCCATGGTTGGCTGGGCTGGTCGTTGGGTGAAGGGGTAAATTGTCCCTCGTGTGTAGGTTAGTGCCAGTGTACAGGGATTGCTTGTCGGTGTGGTCTCAGTGGGCCGCCTGGTCTCTTGCCAAGCTGTAACTGAACTAAAACTGAACTCTAATCCACTTCCATATCGAATCTGTCCTTTTATTCAGTGTGTCCAAAGCTCATAGATGAAGTTGCTCATGGACTAAGCATGCGCAGGCATCTGCTGCAGACGCTTCCAAACAATCATCATTCTCTGAAGGAAAGAACTTCTCCCAGAGTTGGGGACATAGAATAAAGGACCTAGATTCAAGGAGAGGGGGAGGATGTGAAAGAGGTCTACGGGGCAACTTTTCACAATAAGGGTGGTGGGTATATAGAACGAGCTGCCAGAAGTTGTATAGGCAAGTGCAGCAACAGTTCTGAGAAGCAAGTGGACAGGTAAATGGATAGAGAATGTTTGGAGACGTTTGGGCCAAATACAGGGCAATAAGATGAGCTTAGATTCCATCCTGCACGTTGGACTGAGGGGCATATGTTAGTGCTGTAAAACGCTGAAGCTTTAGCTCAATCCCAAAGGTTGACCCAATGTGACAATAGCCTGGCTATGTTTTTCCCTCTTTAGTTAAGTTTAGTTTGTGATTGTCATGTGTACTGAGGTAGACGTGACAATAATACACTGAGCTTATCTTATTGGGTGTGTTTCTCATTGGCCACAGGTGGTACCCAAAACTACATGGGCTATTCGCCAGCTTTTTAATTCAGTTATGTTACAATTGTGTTCGAGGTTGTGGTATAGGAATCAGATGATCGCAAGTCATAGGAGAAGAATTAGGCCATTCGGCCCATCGGGTCTACTCATGGCAGGTCAATCTTTCCCTCTCAACCTCATTCTCCTGCCTTCTCCCCATAACTCTAGACACCCTTATTAATCTCTGCCTTTAAAAATACTCAATGACTTGCCTTCCACAGCTGTCGAAACCAATGATTTCCACAGATTCACTATCCTCCAACTAAAGAAATTCCTCCACATCTCCTTTCTAAAAGTACGTCCTTTTATTCTGAGGCTGTGGCCTCTGGTCCTAGACTCTCCCACTAGTGGAAACATCCTATCCGCATCCACTCCCTCAGGGCCTTTCACTATTTGGTAAATTTCAATGAGGTCCACCCTCATCCTTCCAAACTCCTGGAAAAACAGGCCCAGTGCCGGATGGTGTTGGTTTGTAGGCCGAGCTGGTCGACAGCGATGGAGGAGGCCCTGCAGCAGCCTGGGGCTTACCTGGATCGGGAGCCACTCCTGTACATCGAGCGCGTGGACCAGACATTGGACTTATCGTAAATGGCGCCAAAATATAGCGACTCGTGCATTTGTGGTCTATTGAAGAAGAATTTCACGTGCAGTGCACACATGACAATAAAGAACCAATGTACCTCTGCTTGAACTCTCCACGTCATTGGGGAAACTGATCTCTTATCTACCGGGTCAGTGGTTAGAACGTCGACTGTGAGATTAGTAACTCAAACACCACATTACTTTCCCTTCAGACTGTATCCTTGACAGTGTTATCGTTGACTTTAAATACTGTGGATCCTTAAGCAAAAGCAGGCAAGGGAACCACTCATTACCGCTGACTCGAGGGAAATCTGGGAATGGATGATAAACTCTAGCCCTGCAATAATCCATGCGCACACACTGTAAATTAACTAGTTAAAAGCAAGGTACCATTCATTCTATACTGGGCACGCCAGAATCAATCAGATAATGGCCTCATGAAGAGCAAAATAAATCATTCCATTTCAGAAGCAGATGCCCACCTTTAGAACATGTTCAGTGGTTATAGGAGCAGAATTTGGCCATTCAGCCCATCGTCTATTCTGCCGTTCAATCATGGCTGATTTATCTTTCCCTCGATCCCATTCTCCTGCCTTCTCCCCATAACCTCTGACACCCGTACTAATCAAGAATCTGTCAATCTCAGCCTTAAAAATATCCAATGATTTGGACTCTACACTCTTGTACGGTAATGAATTCCACATATTCACCACATTCTGACTAAAGAAATTCTACCTCATCCCCTTTTAAAGTTATGTCCCTGAGTTTATGTGTAAAAAGAAACTGCCAATGCTGGTTTATACCGAAGATAGACACAATGCTGGAGTAACTCAGCGGGTCAGTCAGCGTCTCTGGAGAAAAAGAATGGTTGGGGGAACCCTTCTTCAGACAGAAAGTAGACTTGGTGATCTTTCGCTGAACATTACGGTCTGTCTGCCTTTGCGTACGCAATCTTCTGGTTGCCAAACATTTTAACTCTCCTTCTCATTTCCATACACTTGTATGTTTTCCCTATGACTGTGTGGGTTTTCTACTGGTGCTCCGGTTTCATAGAAACATAGAAAATAGGTGCAGGAGGAGGCCCTTTGATCGATGGCTGATCGTCCGCTATCAATAACCCGTGCCTGCCTTCTCCCCACATCCCTTGACTCCACTAGCCCCTAGAGCTCTATCCAACACCCAAAGAGTTGTGGCAGGGAATTCCATAAATTCACAACTCTTTGGGTGGGGTGGAAGATTGCAACCGTTCACGTGGTCCGCCCTGTTTCGACTAATGCAATCAACTCGACGTGCAGAAATGGAAGATCAAATAGAACAAGTTGTCCAACAACTTTAGGCTGTGCACGCCACACGAAAGAAGAAGAAGACAACTCCTTGGGTAAAAAAAGTGTTTTCTCGCCTCAGTCTTAAATTACCTCCCCTTTATTCCTCCCACATTCCAAAGACGTGCAGGATTGTGGCTTGATTGGTTTCTGTAAATTGCCCCTAGTGTGCAGGATGTGAAAGTGGGATAACATAGAACTAGGGTGGGGGTGAATGATGGTCATCGTGGATTCGCTAAAGTAAAAAGACTAAAAAACATTTCAAAGTGCTGGAGTAACTCAGAAGGTCGGGGATAGGATGTGTTTCTGGAAAAAAATCCATGTTCTCCAGCGATACTGCCTGACCCATTAAACCATATAACCATATAACAATTACAGCACAGAAACAGGCCCTCTCGGCCCTTCCAGTCCGTGCCGACCATTTGTTTTCCCCTAGTCCCATCTACCTGCACTCAGACCATACCCCTCCATTCCCTTCACGTCCATATACCTATCCACTTTTCTTTTAAATGTTAAAATCGATCCTGCCTCCACCACTTCTGCTGGAAGCTCATTCCACACAGCCACCACCCTCTGAGTAAAGAAGTTCCCCCTCACGTTACCCCTAAACTTCTGTCCCTTAATTCTCATGTCATGCCCTCTTTTTTAAGTTGAGACTTTAGAGACATAGCATGGAACCAGGCCCCTCAGCCCACTTAATACTTTCCGACCAATGATCACCCTGTACACTAGTTCGATCCCACACAGGGACAATTTACAATTTTACCGAAGCCAATTAGCCTACATCCTTGAAGTGTGGGAGGAAGCTGGAGCTCCAGGAGAATACCTGTGTGGTCACAAGGAGAACGTATAACCTTCATAGACAGCACCATTGGTCAGGATCAAAACCGGGTCACTGGCACTAAGGCAGCAACTCTACCACTGTGCCACTTACTAGTATTACAAGCAATCATGCTTGCACAGAGAAACAAGATAATGATCAGATTATGTTATTTTACTGGGAACTGTAGACAGGTGAAAATTGACCAAACACCACAAGATAAATCTGCTACGAATATTGAATGAGGCAAAAGGATCTCTCTGAGAACGCACATAATTAAATGCTTCGAAAGATTGGTAATGCCCAGCATTCGCACTAGTCTCGATCCCTTGCAAATTATGTACAGGCAAAATAAGTCTATGGAGGATGCCATCTCTCTCAAACTAAATTCAGCCATGGATTACCCTTGCAATGAATTGTGGACGCAACCCAGATCATGGCACAAACCAAACCTTCCTTCCATTGACTCCATTTATACCTCACACTGCTTAGGCAAGGCCAGCAGCATAATCAAGGACGAGTCTTCTCTCTTCCCCCCTCTACCATCGGGCAAGAGGTACAGCAGTATGAAAAAGCATGCTTCCAGATTCAGGGACAGTTTCTTCTCGGCTGTCATTGGGCAACAGCAACCATCCCAAGCCAATTAGCCTACAATCCTGTATGCCCTTGGAGTGTGTGACGAAACCGATGCGATCACAGAAAGAATGTACAAACTCTGTGCAGACAGCACCCGTAGTGGGGATCGAACCTGGGTCTCTGGTGTTGTAAGGTTGCAGCTCTACCATTGCCCCACCATGCCTCTCTGCATATAAATCCATGGCATTAGTCGTAATATGGGAGGATATCTTAATTCTCCCACACCCTAGTTGTTCTACCAGTTCCACTGCTCACATCCTTGTATCCCTGTCATTTGCACATCTCCCCCTGCCAACAATGGGCTTTATGGACCACCCTTCCTATGATCAGCCCTGATTGGTTCTGGCCTTTACTCACCTCCGCTATCCAACCTCTATCTTTCAGAGTCTGAAATACGTCACCCAAAACGTCACCTATTCCCTTTCTCAGAGGTGTTGCCCGACTCCAGCATTTGTATCTGTCTTTGTTATAAGACAACATGTGGGTTGGTGCAGCCTTAAGGTAGAGTGACCTTACAGCACCATAGACCCTGGTTCGATCCTGACTCTGGGTGCTATCAGTACTGAGTTTGTACGTTCTCTCCCTGTGCAATGGCAACTGCTAGTCGGCATGGACTGAAGGGCCTATTTCTGTGCTGTAACTGTAAACTAAACTCAGCTAATCTGCACTTCTTTCCTACATATCTTAATTCTCGTCTTGAGCTCTAAAGCCCACTTGCTTCCTTTGTGAAGAATAAATGAGAGTCACAATATTAATGCTGTTGAGCAACAAATTAAATTAGGAATGATTACTTACAAATTCATTCCACAAAGTTCTGCAAACTCATTCGGTTCATTACAGAATGAAGAATAGCTATTCTGCAAAAAACTACAATCGTATCATGGCCAAAAATGGAATGTCACGCCATTGATTCTCAAGAGCCCCTCTGAATAATTCATCCTCGGCTATGTTTGTTGAGCAGCTATTGTACCGTGTTATTACTAGGTTGAGCTGTTCGGAAGAAAATGTTGAAATTGAATCAAAGCTGAATGGTTGAGTTTCTTTCTTTTTTTTTTAATGCTTTTTGATGAACTGCTTGTGGCTGTCAGTAAGAAATGTGAAGGAAATCAATTCCAACAGCCATTCCCTGCCAGCTGAATGTGGCCGTTCCACATAAGGACTTGCTATTCATAGGATCCTGGCGAGGTGCAGATTGGGTAGAAGCTTTTTCCCCAGGGTGGAAATGTCAAAGACTAGAGGGCATGGCTTTAAGGTGAGAAGGGCAAAGTTTAAAGGAGATCAAGGGGGCAGGTTTTGTTTTACGCAGTGGGTGTAAAACCTGCTGTGGGTTTTACAGGCCTGGGTCATGCTGCCAGAGGTGGTGGTAACTTTAGAGCTACAGCCCGGAAACGGGCCCTTTGGCCCGCTGAATCCATGCGGCCCGGTGATCACCCACAACTCCAGCACTATCCTACATCCGAGAGACAATTTTACCAAAACCAATTAAGCTACAAACCTGCACATCTTTGGAGTGTGGGAGGAAACTGGAACATCCGGAGAAAATCCAAGCAGTCACAGGGGGAACCTGCAAAACTCTGTACAGACAGCACCTGTAGTCAGGATCGAACTCGGGACTCTGGTATCGTGAGGCAGCAACTCTACTGCTGCTTAATACTTCTGCATACCCTTTGTGTATTAATCAGCATCTGCACTTTCTAGTACATCGCTTCACGCTCCCTCAGAAAAGCAGCTAACATAATCAAAAATGTCCCACCCCGGTCGTTCCTCCTTCTTCCTGCTCCTGTCGGCCAGAAGATACAGAAGGTTGAACGTGCGCACCTCCAGTCTCAGGAACTGCTTCTTCCCCTCTATTATCTGAGCAGTCCTTCCCTAGGCTATTCCCAATTCACCTCTACCCCAATTTTGTATTGTAAATGTCCCCTATTATAAGTAAGTGGCAAAAGAATGGGTTTTCTCCAGGTGTTCTGGTTTCCAACCACATTCCAAAGACGTGTGGGTTTGTAGGTTAATTGGCCTCTGCAGATTGTCCTTGGAGTGCAGAATGGAACTAGTGTACGATGGTCGGTGCGGTCATGTTGGGCCGAACGGCCTATTTCTACGCTGTATCTCAAAACTAAAAATTAAAGGAGAAGTGCTGGCATGAGACTGAGAATACATTTAGCACACATGGTGGCACAGCACCATAAACCTGGTTTTGATCCTGACTGGGGGTGCTGTCTGTGCGGAGTCTGTACGTTCTCCCCGTGACCTGTGTTGGTTTTCCCTGGATGCGCCGGTTTCCTCCCACACGCTAAAGACATGCAGGCTTGTAGTTTAAATGACTTAGTAAAATAGTAAATTGTCCCCTGTGTGTGTAGGATACAGTGTTTGTGTGCAGGGATCGCTGGTCAGCGCGGACTGGGTGGGCCAAAGAGCCCGTTTCCACACTGTATCTCTCAACTAAAAATCAAAGGGGAAGTGCTGGCCACGAGCAAGAGAACACTTTGCATTGCTGCAAAGAAAATTAGTGGCGGGCGGGAGTGACTGATGGGATTATTATTCTGCAGCAAGCAGCTTGGGCCCAAAGGGCTTTGACCTCCTTCTGTGTTTTGAGAGTAATAAGTAATCGGTAAGCATACCACATTAAATCAATCCTGGTGCTCCGCCACCGTGACTGCACTTTAGACTTCAGAGATCCAGTGCAGAAACAGGCCCTTTAGCCCACGGAGTCCATGCCAACCAGCAAACATCCCGTACACTAACATCCCGTACCCTACACACTAGGGTCAGTTTACAATTTTACTGGAGCCAATTAACCTATACACCTGCACGTCTTTGGAGTGTGGGATGAATCCGGAGCACCTGGAGAAAACCCACACGGTCACAGGGAAAACGTCCAAACTCAGCACTGGCAGCACCTGTAGTCAGGATCCGACTGGTGTCTCTGGTGCTGTGCCACTACCACCCTCACCTAGTGTGTGGGGAATGGATGCTCAAGTGGGATTAGCGAATCGGTGTGAAAGCTTGATTAATGGTCATCGTGGACTTGGAGGGTAGAATGAACTGTTTCCGTTGTGTATTGCATTCCAGTGGTTGTGAGCAAGAAATAACCAGGCTATTGCAAAAATATGTGATTCATCAATGCCATGTAGGAAAGAACATTGTTCTCTCCCTCTCTCTCTGTCTCTCTGATCTGATCTTTATCTGCCTTGAGACACACAGCAATGTAGTTGATTCTTGACTTTCCCTCGATACGATCTAGTACTTTGTAAGCCCAGCCGGAGGTGAGTAATTAGTGCTAGACTTGCCCACAATATTACCATTCTTCAAATGAACAAATAATTGATGACTTCAATTGATCTCTGTACCGCCCACTTCCCTGACATCAGTCTGAAGTAGGGTCTCGACATGAGACGTCACCCATTCCTTCTCCCAGAGAAGCTGCCTGTCCCGCCGAGTTACTCCAGCATTTTGTCAACCAAATAATTGAGGACGACGGTTCAAGGGGCAACACTATATACACAGTGCATATAGATGGTGGGCTGTTTCTCTGCATTATGTGCTTAACTAGGGATTCTACTTTTGGGCGGCACGTTGGCGCAGTGGTAGAGTTGCTGCCTTACAGAGACCCGGGTCCAAAACTTATACTTAAATTTTGGAAAAACGCATCCACGCCAACGTTCAAAATGTGGATTTCAAATATGTCGGAAACACTACATCTCAAAGAAATGAGATTCCTCCTACGAGGCAAAGTAGACCAATTCTTAAAGATTTGGTCTCCTTTTATCGACTTCTTACAAGGCAACATAACATAATCTTAGAAATTAAATGGTTCAGGACCGGGTAAAGATATTAAATGGGTATATCTCTCCAAATTTATTTTCTTTCTATTTTCTCTTTTTTCAATCTCCTTAGCTTCTTACCTCTGCCTTTTGTCTCTCTTGCTATCTGTTTCTACTCTCATGTCTATCTATCTCGACACTCTTTATTTTCCTTTTTCGATCACTGCTCTTTTATTATTAAATTAAAAATAAGAAGTTGTATAAGAATGGTAACGTGTATATATGTGTGTATCAGGTACTTAGGTACCACATTACTGTACTTCTAACAAAAATAAAAAATACAAAAAAATTCAAAAAGAGACCTGGTCCGATCCTGACCACGGGTTCTGTCTGTACAGAGTTTGTACGTCCTCCTCCTGTCTGCGTGGGTTTTCTCTGCTTGGGTGCTCCAGTTTTCTCCCACGCTCCAAAGACGTACAATTTTGTAGGCTAATTGTCTTTGGTAAAAATTGTAAATTGTCCCTAGTGTGTAGGACAGTAATGGGATTGCTGGTTGCATGGACTCAGTGGGCCGAAGGACCTGTTTCCGCGCTGTATTTCTAAACTAAACTATGACAATAATCTTACTGATCTGTATGCAAAAAAATAATCTAACTGTAAATTGGTACATTTTATAATAATGGAACCATTAAATTAAATACATGTATATTAGGATGCAGTGTAAAGGTGTATTCGGTTAACAGAAGGTTAAATACCAAATATAAAAGATTTTTGTAGTTAACATTCAAACATACTGATCTGTATGGGGAAAACAAGACTCTCACTGCACCTTGGTGCATGTGATGATAAAGGAACCATTGAATTAAATACATTTGTATTAGGATACGGTGTAAAGATATATTCTGTTTGCAGAAGGTTAATTCTGGAGTATACAACATTTTTTGAGTTAACATTCAAAGCCTTGTTAATGAGCTTCTGAAAAATTGATGGAATGGCTTTCACGGCATTAACCTTAGCATATTATTTTAGCTTCCAGGCAAAAGTGTTTTCATTTGGTCTAAAAATTCTCTTCATTATCCTAGTTTTCCGGGCAGGGGGCTAAATGAAACGGAAATGTTGGCAGCGCAAGTTCTTTTATTACTGAGAAGACACATTTCAACTTTGACTGTCAACTGGTTGGGTAAATGGGTTCAAGGCTCAGAGTGAAGGGTCGGAAAAAAGGACGATTGTTTTTTCCCTCCTCATTCTGGAATGGAATAAATATGCATAGCTTCAAATAAAGGTCAGGAAAGGTTAATTTGAAAGGAGATTTTGACTGAGAACATAGAGTGTGTTTTATTTTGTAAATGTTATTGAAAATGATATAGCATGAGACCTCTGATCTTTGAGTCTTCCTGTTTTGTATGCTGGATTGTATGTTCAGTATGATTTTACTGAATTGTGTGCAAAGCAAAGAACCTCACTGTATTTAAGTCTAGGGTGGTGCAGTGGTAGAGTTGCTGCCTTACAGCTCCTGAGACCCGGGTTTGATCCTGACTATGGGTGCTGTCAGTACGGAGTTTGTGCGTTCTCCCTGTAATCATGTGGGTTTTCTCCGGGTACTCTGATTTCCTCCCACACTCCAAAGATGTGTGGGTTGAATAGGTTAATTGGCTTCGGTAAAATTATAAAATGGTCAAAGGACAGTGCGAGTGTACAGGGTGATTGCAGATTGGCATGGACTCTGGGTCTCGATGAAGACCCTGAAGAGATGTCTCGTTCTGAAACGTCACCTACCTATCCATGTTCTCCAGAGATGCTGCCTGACCCGCTGAGTTACTCCAGCACTTGTGCATTAACTAGCATCTGCAGTTCTGTGTTTCTGAAAGTAGTTGAGGCAGTTTTTATGACTGCATTTCAGACACTTGGACAGGTATATGGACAGGAGAGGGGTGGCTAGTTGGGCTAAAGGGCCTGATTCCATGCTGTCTGTGACTGAGCCTAATAAGCTGCTGCTTACTGCTGTATTACTTACATGCAGATGAGAGAGCATCTGGATTCTTGGTTTAAAGCCTCATCCTCCTCAGTAATACATTGCACCGGCAGCCTAGATTCTTAAGCTCAATCTAGGCATTGAATGCAATTCCCTCCGACGACATCTTCGGAGAAGAGAAGCTGAACTGCACCTGATACTAACTTCTAATCATGCTTGCATCATTGTAAGTATGTCTTGAGGCAATTGCTTTTCCCTTCACCTTATCGTGACCCCCGTCCTAATAAAGTGCGGCTAAAGACGTAACATAAATGGATAAAATGGATTGGGAATAGGCACAAAAAGCTGGAGTAACTTAGCGGGTCCGGCAGCATTTCTGGAGAAAAGGAATAGGTGATGTTTCGGGACGAGACCCTTCTTCTGCCAGAGCGTAAGCAGAGAGGGAAACTAGAGGTATGAAAAGGTACAAAATAAATCTGAGCCGGCAAGATCAGGTAGAGCCCATGATGGTCCATTGATGGCTGTGGGGAAGGTGATAATGAGTGGATACAAACAGTGAAACTAGGAGGATGAATAGGGTGGGGGAATCGGGTGAATGAATAGAGACGGGCAGTGAGGGAATGCAGGGGTTTACTTAAAATAGGAGAAATCAATATTCATACCATGGGGTTGCAACCTTTCCTAGATCATCATTGCTGGCTCTGATTTGTCCTTTTTATTTGTTCTTTGTATCTTTTCATACCAAAAATGTTCCTTTCCCAGACTCTCAGTCTGAAGAAGGGTCTCAATCTGAAACGTCACCTATTCCTATTCTCCAGAGATGCTGCCTGACCTGCTGAATTAATCCAGCATTTTGTATGTCTTTGGTATAAGCCAGCATCTGCAGTTCCTTCCTCCACATTCCCTCTAAACCTATACCATCCATGTAAATTGCCACCGTACCTGCCTCAGCACCACCCCTGGCAGCTTGATATATTACCCCACCATCGTTTACTCTCTGAGCTTGTGCTGTGTTTCTGCACTGAAGCATAGTTAAATGTCTTCCAAATACTGTAGTAAAAAACACAGTCATGATTATTTTAAAATGTTGTGTATATAACCCATTTATCAAGCTCCCTTGTGTAACGCCACAGCTTCAGAAACAGCAGGCTTTACTGAAAAGCTGCAGTTAAATCTCTTGCAGCTGCCAACACGTCATTACACAGATACATACAGAAACACAACGACACGGACACGCACATGCACGTGCACAGAAAACACACGCGCAGACACGCAACGCTTAAATAACTCAGCGGAACAAGCTGCTTCTTTGAGAGAAGGAATGGGTGACGTTTGGGTTCCGAAACGTCACCCATTCCTTCTCTCCAGCGATGCTGTGTCTACCTCCGAGTTAATCCAGCATTTTATGTCTCTCTTCAGTTTAAACCAGCGTCTGCAGTTCCTTTCAAGGCAGACACACACCAAAAGATAGAGACACACTAAAACGCTCGTGCAGGCACACTCACGCGGGCACACATACACTGTCACGCACACGCACGCACTCACTCAGACGCACACACTCAGCGTAACTTAATGGACCGAAGGGCATATTTCCATGTTGTATCTCTAAACTGAACTAAAATTGTAAGTCCTAGCCAGATGAGTGAGGTTGCAAGGAGAGAAAAAGCTCTGAGATTAAAAACTAAATGTAAAACTAAACTAAATCTAAACTTTATTCATGATGCACAGGGAGGCTGCACATTGACGGGGATCCAGAGCCATTATTGTCTCGGGACATTGGCCGCCTACGGTCATGAGAAGTTGCATTCAGTAGTGATCACGGTGTCTGGGTTGCCGATTTCTCCTCGCTGAGATCATGATAGTTGGAGTGATTTCTTCTTGTACAGGGGCTGGTTAACTGTGATGCTACATGGAGCAGTTCATTTAGTCTAGTTTAGTGTAGTTTAGTTTGGAGATAGAGCACAGATGCAGGCCCTTCGGCCAACTGAGTCCGCGCTGACCAGCGATCACCCCGTGCACTAGCGCAATCCTACACACTAGGGACTGTTTTCAATTTTACCAAAGCCAATTAACCTACAAACATGTGTATCTTTGAAGTGTGGGAGGAAGCAGGAGCTCCCAGAGAAAGCCCACGCGGTTACAGGGAGAACGTACAAACTCCGTGCAGACAGCACCCACGATCAGGATCGAACCTGGGCCTCCAGCGCTGTAAGACCTCAACTCTACTGCTGCGCCACTGTGCTGCCATTGACGAGGTTGCAGACGACTACTACGATCTCCAGACACTTACCGACCGGCCACTGACATGGGAGGGCACATTCAATGGCAATCGTGGTGTTTGTGTTGCCACTTTCTCCTCACTGATATCTAGGTAGATTAAGTGACTTCTTCACGTACAGGCACCAGGTAACTGAGGTACTGCAAGGAGCAGCAAATTGCCAGGTACCAGCAGGGAGGTGAAGCTGTACATAGAAAGTTTGCTGTCAATGTGCCCTTGAGCTCCACAGGGGAGAGCTGTCCAGGCCTGGGAGTGTGTTTGAAAGTCGTTGCACGGGATATCCTTTAACTCAGCTTTGGTAAAGCTGAGCCTGCGAATGAATGCTTGATCAGAAAGGATTGTCACCGAAGGCTCTGTGACACAAGGCTCTCTGCCGATGTGCATCTTGTCGTCTTCTGCCTCAAAGTCCCAGAGCCTCAAGGAGCCAGTTACATCCACCCTGCACACAGTGATGGGACGCTTCAAAGGTTCAATGGTCAGTTTATTGTCATGTATCAATTAAGGTGCAGTGAAACTCGAATGACCATACAGCCATATTACAAAAAGCAACAAGACACACAACTAAATAAACATCCACCACAGCGGATTCCCCACATTCCTCACTGTGATGGAAGGCAATAAAGTTTAATCTTCTTCCTCTTTATTCTCCCGCGGTTGGGTCGATCGAAGCTCCCACGTCAGGGCGGTCAAAGCTCCTGCGGCTTGCAGCTCCCGAAGTCGGTCTCCAGCAGAGGCCGGCAGCTCCTCGATGTTAGGCCGCAGCCCAGACGGAGATACGATACGGAAAAAAATCGCATCTTCGTTGAGGTAAGAGATCCCTCAACCCCCACCGCCCCACCCCCCCCCCCCCCCCACTGCCCTACCCCTCCACCCCCCCCCACCCCCCACAAAAAAACAAGTTAAACACTAAAACATACATTTAACACATACTAAAAAAAACAGAGGAGGAAGACAGAGTGCAGAGTATATTTCTCAGCATTGTAGTGCATCCGTTCCATAGACATCAGTCTCCGAGATTGAGATTGCTTTGTCATCGAGACTGGGGGAGCCATCACATGTACATTAATGTTCTTCATTTCAAAGTGGGGATAGAAACCATTAAGCTTATCCAGGAGTGATGTCTCCTGGACCCCCTAGGCAAAAACGCTGGTTTCACTTTGTAGAAAATGATGGGAAAGGCGATTGCATGAAAATAATTTGGTGTGCATCAGAAAGACCCATAGAGTCGTACAGCACAGAAACAGGCCCTTTGGCCCAACTTACCCATGCCTATCAAGATACCCCATCTACACCAGTTCCACCTACCCCTGTTTGGCGCATATATCCCTCTAAAGATACGAGATACAAGATACATTTATTTGTCACATGTGCCAGTCGGCACAGTGAAATGTGATCACCATACAACCAATAAAATAAAGAACACACCACACGATAGCGTTCAACATAGAACATCCCCACACAGCAGAATCAAAAGTTTCCCACTGTGAGGGAAGGCACCAAAGTCAGTCTCTTCCTCGATGTTCACCCGTGGTCGGGGCCTCCGGAGCCCTACGCAATCGCCACTACGGGCAGCCCGTCACTCAGGCCCGCATGCTGGGATGTTGGCTCTCTGATGTCGGGACTGGAGGTCAACCTCAGCGGTTTGGACCTCCAAAAGGGCCGTTTCCCACTAGAGTCCGCAGCTCCCGACGTCCCCAGGCTGCGCCGGGCGGAGGTTCACGCTGGCGGCCCTCGGCAAAGGGCCCCAGGACTCCGCGATGTCAGTCAGCGCCGCCCGCGTTGGGAGCTCCGCGAACCACAGCCCCATGGTTTTGGAGCAGCGGGCCCAACGCTCCAGAGCTTCAACGGCGATCCAAGTAGGTATCACCCGCTCCACGATGAAACCAGCGCCGCACCACCGCTGCTGCTGAAGCTCTGGTCTGGTCCCCGGTCTCCGGTAGGAAAGGCCCCTCCAATCCAGCTGGTGGGCCGCGAGGTGGGGGGCGAGGACGCGACTCGGAGAAATAGTCGCATCCTCGCCCGGAAGCGACTGGGAAGCGGTTTCCCCCCTCCCCCACATAGAAAAACGAAAGAATCCCCAAAACAAAATTGTTAGACAAATTAAAATAAAAAAAAGATAGGAAAAAATGGACAGGCTCTAGGCAGAGGTGCCTTCAATGCAGCGCCCCTAGTGCCCCTAGGTAAAACTACCCTATCCATGTAACTGGTCAAAAGTCTTTGATATATTGTTATAGTCCCTGCCTCAACTACCTCCTCTAGCAGCTTGTTCCATATACTCACCACCTTCTGTGTGAAACAGTTGCCCCTGCATTGAAATGGGCCCTTAGGCCCTTCTTGCGCATGCCTTGCTCCTGTTTCCTCCCACACTCCAAAGACGTACAGGTTTGTAGGTTAAGTGGCTTGGGTAAAAATTGTAAAATATCCTTAGTGTGTAGTATAGTGCTAGTGCACGGGGTGATTGCTGATCAACGCGGACTTGGTGGCCCGAAAGGCCTGTTTTTGCACTGCAGTCAAAGCCTCCCCTTAACCTCTTTATTACATGAAGTCGCAATGCTTTGTGAGAAGCAGCTATGTGGGTGTAGTTACTGGTTTTGCTACAGCAACAAATTGACTAAGCAAGAAAGGCCATCAGGAGGCTTCACACAAAGGACATGTAAATAATATTGCATTAAACTTCTTTATTTTTAGCCTGTCTTATCTCTTCCCTCTGCAAATCCTTTTAATCATGTTATCTTATTATTTAGATCTGATATGTGACTGAAAATTAATCCCCACTGATAGAAA
Source organism: Okamejei kenojei (assembly GCA_035221665.1). Classification (NCBI taxonomy): domain Eukaryota; kingdom Metazoa; phylum Chordata; class Chondrichthyes; order Rajiformes; family Rajidae; genus Okamejei; species Okamejei kenojei. Next base: position 52,654,985 of record CM069138.1, read on the forward strand.
GGATGGTTGAGAAAAATTCTCAGATAAACACATCGTGTAGAGTGTTTCTCATCTGTTTTCACAAATAACTTGGATGTATTGATATTCTATCTTTTTTGTGCAGTTTTATGTTAACTGTAAATTTAAATAACAAATTCAACACCTAGTACTTTTAAACAGTGCCGTTGGAGTTGCTGCCTCAGCGCCAGAGACTTTGGTTCGAATCTCACCCTGGGTGCTGTTATTGTGGCGTGGGTTTCCTCCGAGTGCTCTGATTTCCTCCCAAAGACGTGCAGGCTTGGAGATTAATTAGCCTTTATAATTTGCCCCTCGTGTGCAGAGAGTGGATGCGAAGGTGGGATAACACCAAACTAATATGAAAGGCAAATTGATGGTCAGTGTGGACTCGGTGGGCCAAAGGGCTTGTTTTTGTGCGGTATCTTTTGATCAATTCAATCAAATAGCGTTATTGGATACGATAGTGGCATTTCTGGGGCTTTGTGGATAGGCACAGAGATATGCAGGGAATGGAGGAATATGGATCACATGCAGGCAGATGGGATTAATTTATCTTGGCAACATGTTTGGCACAGACGTTGCTCCTGTGCTGCACTGCTTTATGTTCTAATCCCTTTACCCTGAATCTGGCTTTCACATGGTTCCCAGTTGCCCCCTTAATTGCAGTTCAGATGGGGGCAGCGCACAAAGAAAATCTCGTTGAACAGTGGTGAGTTTCTCAAACAAGCCGGTTTATTAAGGCCTGGCAGTATCTATTGGGAAACACTCTGAGATAGTGACTGGGATACGCTGCAGAGCTGAACAAAGATGGACTGCCGCGGACGAGTACAGACCTGGTGGGCCGCCTGTAGTCACGTGCGGCTGCAGGCCTGGATCACTGTCGTGGAGTAGGGCCCGCGGGCCGCGGCCTGCAGTCGGGTAGATCGGAAGCCGCCAAGCTCGGTGCCAAACACCGGAGAGTCGAGGAGGATGGAGCACTGCTGACCATAGATGAGAGGAGTGGGCTGGTAGGAAAGGGACCGGGGTATTGCCTCCAGCACCGTCAAGGACGGCTGCATGAGCCACCCCACAGGACACAGAGGCAGTCGGGCGATGAAAGGACGTCTGTTCGCAGGCTGAGCAGGTCGAGGGTGATGGAGGAGGCCCTGCACCAGCCTACGGCTCACCTGGATCGGGGGCACTCCAGTACACCAGCATGTGGATGTAGAAACATAGAAAATAGGTGCAGGATTATAATACATTATAATACATAATATATAATACATAGTGGTATACGAAATCTGGAAACAATTAAAAAAGGCTTTAAAATTGGATAATATATCACTCTGTTTTCCCATTGTAAACAATCCCTTATTTAAACCTTCCATATTGGATAAAGGTTTCACACAATGGAAAAATAACGGAATTAAAAAGATGGGACATCTTTATAAGAAAGACATTTTTCTTTCATTTCAGGAGTTACAACAGATTTATGGACTACACTCAAATAATTTTTTAGATATCTACAACTTAGAGATTATTTTAAATTTAATACACAAGATTATAGGAGTAGGGAACCAGAAATACTTGATGAATGTTTGAATAAACATCCTAATACAGAAATATTAACAACATTTTTATAATACACAAAAAGCTGGAGAAACTCAGCGAGGTGCAGCATCTAAGGAGCGAAGGAGATAGGCGACGTTCGGGTCGAGACCCTTCTTCAGAAGAAGGGTCTCGACCCGAAACGTCGCCTATCTCCTCGCTCCTTAGATGCTGCTGCACCCGCTGAGTTTCTCCAGCTTTTTGTGTACCCTCGATTCTCCAGCATCTGCAGTTCCTTCTTTAAAACATATTTATAATACCCTCTTAGATAGCGAGGTCCCTTTATGATAGACGGAATCATATAGACATACATGGGGGAAAAGAATTAGGCCAACCTATAACGAAAGATATTTGGGACAAAAGTCTACAATATACACATTAATGCTCGTTAAATGCCAGACATGCTTTAATATAATTTAAAGTATTACACAGATTACACTACTCTAAAGCAAAACAAAATAGAATTTTCCCACATATCTCTCCTATCTGCGATAAATGTCAGCATCTAGAGGCTATCTTAACACATACTTTTGCAAATTGTATAAAAATCAAAAATTTCTGGACTGATATTTTTAGAATAATTTCTGATAACACTAAACTGGATCCCGACTCAAAACTAATAATACTTGGAATATCAGAACAAAGTCTAACACTCACAACAAGCCAAAGAAACTTTCTAGACTACAGTATAATAACTGGGAAGAAATTAATATTGAAATTAACATTGAACCCCTACAATTAAAATGTGGATAATGGAAATGTCGGAGACCCTACACCTGAAAAGAATCAGATTTGTCTTAATGGACAAACAAGAACTTTTTGTTCGAATATGGTCTCCATTCATTATTTGAAGGGGTAGATTGGTTTGGCACGGGAACCTAACTGAAGCTTGAACTCAGGATTAGATGAAAAGTTATACTTTATAATCTTCGAACCTATCTCCAATGATGTATTATTAGTAAATCATTCCATTCTTTTTTTAATCTTGACATATGTTTTTTTAAATTTCTTTCTTACTTCCTATCTATTAAAAAAAAACTAGAAGCAGAATTAATCCACAATTGATAATATTTAAAATGTATGATTGATAAATATGAAATGTTTTTACCATACTATGTGTTTGCTTCTAATAATAATATTTAAAAAAAAAAAAAAATAGGTGCAGGAGTAGGCCATTCGGCCTTTCGAGCCGGCATCACCATTCAGCATAATCATGGCTGATCATCCTAAATCAGTACCCCGTTCCTGCTTTTTCCCCATATCCCTTGATTCCATTAGCCCTAAGAACTAAATCTAACTCTCTCTTGAGAACATCCAATGAATTGGCCTCCACTGCCTTCTGTGGCAGAGAATTCCACAGATTGACAACTCACTGGGAGAAATGTAGTTTGGACTTTTTCTTTGTGTAATGTGTGAGCTATGCAAGATGAATTTCACTGTACAGTACATATGTGACAATAAAGAACCTTTGAACCATTCCCAAAGTTCTTCACTGACTCAAACCTTTCACCATACGATTGCTACATCTGGATTTTACATTTAGGAAATAATTCACCAGTAATCAATGTTCCTTTGTATTCTTTACAGTTTTATCTCTGGGGTTTCCGCCAAGTAACTGAATCCAAGGACCTATCTTCCTGTTGTTTAGAAAACCATTCTCCCATTTGTCCTGCAAATGGGCATCATAAAGTGATTCCTCTTATCTCACAGTCAGTTTTATTGCACCTAACCCGGTTTACAAGATCCTATGTTTATCGTTACTCTGGTTAGCTTGGTCTTGTAATCTAAACCTCTTAACGTGACCTTTAAATTGCCTTCACTATGTTGCATCCTCCCCCCCCCCCCCCCCCCCCAACATGCTTCTCCAGTATATAAAATCTTGGTGTGGGATCTTGCACATTACAAGGTGTGAGGGTTGTTGTGATTGAAAAGACAGGGGGCTGCAAAAGAGGTGTCTCTGAAGTACAGAAAGGTGTCAGCTGGCTGCACAGCAATTGAACCCCTGTGGCTTTCATCCTAGTTAGCTGTATTCAAAGGGCATCAAACATGCTATATTAGATAAGGAAGCTTGTTTCTCAGCAGTGTATTCTGTGTCTGTTCTGCAAAAGTGTTCATCTACATGTCATGTTCAGTCTTCAGTCCTTTAGTTGTGTTTCTATTGCTTCTTTGTTTTGTTAGCTATGATATGATCAGTTTTTAGTTGAGGTCTGCAGACATTTTAATGCTTTGCTCTGATACCGTATAAACGTTGTGCTTGAATAAAACAAAAAGCTTTAAAAATGCGACAACTGGACTTGGCAAATCATAGAGAATTCACTGATCCTACACTTGGGTTAAACAGCTTACAAACCTGCCCAATGTTAGTGTCATTTGCAGAATTTCTGATTTGAGATGGTAATTTCGTGTTAATGGAATCTGTCATAGATCTGGAGAGCTTTACATTAGAGCAAGACTACTCTTTAAACCCCGTGCACAGATGCTTTGAAAGCTTTGTTGTTAGGTCGATCTGTAGACGGACACAAGTTAAATTTGTTTTCAAGGAGTTTGGATGTTCTCCCTGTGACTGATCAGTTTTCTCCAGTTTCCACCCACATCCCAAAGATGTGCAGGTTTATAGGTTAATTGTAAATTTCCCTCTCGTGTGCAGGGAGTGGATGTGAAAGTGGGATAACGTCTAGCTAGTGTGAATGGGTGATCGATGGTCGTTGTGGACTTGGTGGGTCGAAGTGCCTGTTTCCACGATGTATCTCTGTCTCCATTACCACCCCTGGCAGAACGTTACATTAACCAACCACCCTCTATGTACACACAAAATTACCTAACACATCCCCTTTACATTTTTGCCCCTCTAACTTAAAAAGAACTTTAACAGAACGCAAATGGAGAATAATTGTGATACGAATCTTTACAATGCCGGGAAACGTGAGGAATTGTGGAGTAAATGCATCAATTCATTCTGCAACTAAGATCACAGAGATATACAGTTACAGAGCCTTGCATGAGGTTGTTGGAAGATATCATTTCTCATGAGTAATGAAGAGTGCAGCAAACCTGATGGAATCTTTGATGACTCAGTCTGGGGAAATGATAATAACAAGGCCACATTCATTCATTTCCTTTACTGTGCAGTGAAGATTGTGGAGGCCATCCCAGATGAGTAATAGCAAGTGCTGGAACTGTACAGTTTGCAGGTGCAAACGCTCCATATAACAGTCTGAGGTCCTTTGATGAGGAAACTGATAAACCAACTAATCTTCATCATTGTAATCATGGTGAAGCAGACATAGTGGTGCAGTGTGGAAACGGGCGCATCGGCCCAACGTGCTCAAGCTGACCAACGTGTCCCAGCTACACTAGTCCCACCTGCCTACTTTGGCCCACACCCCTCTAAACGTATCCTATCCATGTACTTGTCAAAATGTTTCTTAAAAATTGCCATAGTCCCTGCCTCATCTACGGGCTGCCCGTTCTATACACCCACCATCTTTTGTGTGAAAAAATTACCCTTGAGGTTTCTATTAAATCTTTCCCTTCCCACCTTAAACCAATCTGGTTCTCGACTCCCCTACTCTGGGCAAGAGACTCTGTGCGTCTACACAATCTATGATCATACCCCTCTCATGATATTGTACACCTCTATAAGATCACCCCTCTTCCTCCTGCGCTCCAAGGAATACAGTCCTGGCCTGATCATGTATTTCTAACACTTTTACTTTTTATGCCAGATTTTCAATGTCTCTTTCTTTCTTGTGGTCATGTTAGAACAACTTTATATCTACTGTCAACACCACCATTGTTGGACAAATTATGGGTGGTGATTAGTCAGAGTAGAGGAGGGAGCTTGATGGTCTGACTGAATGTTGGTAGAACAGTGGCGCAGTCGTAGAGTTGCTGCCTCACAGCGCCAGAGAGCCGGATTCGATTCAGACTAGTCTGTACGGAGTCTGTACTTTCTCCCTGCAACCTCGTGGGTTTTCTCCGGGTGCTCCAGTTTCCTCTCACACTCCAAAGACGTACAGGTTTGTAGCTTAATTGGCTTCGGTAAAATTGTTAATTGTCCCTTATGTGTCGGCGCGGACTCAATGGGCCAAAAGGCCTGTTTCTGCGTTATATCTCTAAAAGTCTAAAGCCACAAGAATGAGCAGAGAGGGTGCAAAGGGATTTAAATTCAAGAGTAGGCATCCGATCCGTGAACCCTTACGCAAGTCATATTTTACACAAGTCACAATAACTCACTGAGAATATTAATGGTCTCAGCAGTGTCCGGCTAAGTCTGGGGTACTTTCTGCTGCGCGCGGCCTTCTGGGTAAACACCGCCACCATTGCCGGGTTGTTTCTGATGTAAACTTGATGAATCCTGTACTGTACAGTCCCGTGGAAATTACAAACTGCCTTGATTACACCAGGGGCGGAGTGCAGAATTGTTTACGCATGTGCGAGTTTACGCAAGTCGCCTATTGTGTAAGTCGCAGATTGATTGTATTCTGTTTCCCAAGACTGGCCTCTTTCACGTTAATGAATGCAGCATTTCACTTCCCACAGTTAACACTCTTAAGAGAGGGTAATTCAGATTCTGACCAACAGTGTAGGAGAATCATGTGGTCAGAATCAGCAACAATGTACACTGAAAAAGTAATGAACACCGGTGGGAGTTAGAGAGCTTTTCTGAGATCATTAGCCATGATCATCATGTTTTTCTTCAAATTGATTCTCACAATTGTTAGTTTACACTCGTCATGTATGCTCCAACACGCCTTTGTTTGCTCCCGACAGGCTGCATTCGGTGGTTTGCATTCTACATCAATGCCCCTCAGGCCCTGAAAGAACAGGCAGGTTAATGTCCAGTGTTTATGCCACAGGGAAGGAGATTCCCAACATTAGGAATTAAAATGAACAAAATTTGTCAGTGATAGCGGGGTTGAGAACAGCAGCAGGACAGAGGAGAGAAAAGGCAGGACGACCCCTCAAAGAAACTGCATCTGGTTGTTTTTTTTAAACAACTAAGTGTCGCTCTTATTTCTTTTGTCATTAAAAATTTATGGTGTGAGTGTTAACCAATTTTTACATTAGGTTATATCTTTGTACAAAATAATGTTGCGAACAATTTTAGTCTCAAGGCTTAGTTCAATTGTACAGTAATTGAATGCTTTTCTGGCACTACCAGATGAATTGTGGAATATGTTCACGTTGAATGTCTGTTGCCTTATTAATGTTGCGACTGAATGATTCAACAGTGGAGCTAAATTGGAATATCCTTCACTTACAACAGTGACCCTCAACTATTGGTAGTGCCCGGTGCTATAATAACCATATAACAATTACAGCAAGGAAACAGGCCCTCTCGGCCCTTCCAGTCCGTGCCGACCATTTGTTTCCCCCTAGTCCCATCTACCTGCACTCAGACCATACCCCTCCATTCCCTTCACGTCCATATACCTGTCCACTTTACTTTTAAATGTTAAAATCGATCCTGCCTCCACCACTTCTGCTGGAAGCTCATTCCACACAGCCACCACCCTCTGAGATTTCAACCTAACAGGGACATAAAGATTCTGTACTCTTACAAATTCCCCTTTAAATGTCCTCCATTTCTCTTCTACATCCTTCCCATGAAACAAAGTGTCCCAATTCACTCCTTTAAAATCCTTACGCATTCCCTCAAAGTTAGCCTTTCTCCAATCAAAAATCTCCACCTTAGGTCCAGTTCTGACTCTCTCCATAATTATATTGAAACTAATGGTATTGTGATCACTGGTCCCGAAGTGCTCACCAACGCATACCTCCGTCACCTGACCTGCCTCATTTCCTAACAGGAGGTCCAGCACTGCCCCTTCTCTGGTCGATACCTCTATGTACTGCTGCAAAAAACTATCCTGCACACATTTTACAAACTCCAAACCATCCAGCCCATTTACAGAATGTGTTTCCCAGTCTATTTTTTGAAAATTGAAATCTCCCACAATCACTACCTTGTGCTTACTACTAATATCTGCTATCTCCTTACATATTTGCTCTTCCAATTCTCGCTCCCCATTTGGCGGTCAAAAGCATACAACATGATACACTCTGGTAACAGTCTGAAGAAGAGACTCGACCCAAAACGTCACCCATTCTTCCTATCCAGAGATGTTGCCTGTCCCGCTGAGTTACACCCACGTTTTGTGTCTATCTGCACTCTAATTTAGTTTTGTTTAGAGATACAGCAATAAACAGGCCCTTCGGCCCACCGAGTCATGCTGACCAGCAATCACCTGTACACTAGTTCTATCCTACACACTAGGGACAATTTTACAGAAGCCAATTAACCTACAAACCTACACCCTTCTTAATTAGTAAGGGTGTAAGGGGTTATGGGGAGAAGGCAGGAAATGGGGTTGAGAGGAAAAGATAGATCAGCCATGATGGAATGGTGGAGTAGACTTGATGGGCTGAATGGCCTAATTCTGCTCCTAGAACTAATGAACTGTGAACCTTTGAACGTCTTTGGGATGTAGGAGGAAACCCACGTGGTCACTTGGAGAACATAAAACAGACAGCACCCGAGGTGAGGATCAAACCCAGGTCTTAGGCGCAGTGAGGCAGCGACTCTACCAGCTGTGCCACTGAGCCGCGACGGTGGGAGAAATGTGCGCAGTGGGGCGAGGGGCTTGGAGAAAGTGGATTAGGGGTGTATTTCTTGGAATTGGAGAATTAATTGCACTGTTCGTTTACTTGGAGCGCATAGTAAGACGATAGCTAATGATTATGGATCATCGTTCCCATTTTGATCATTTTACAGACAGTGAAATATGTTATATATATAATATACGGAAAGAGGATAATGAGGAAAAGAAGACCATCTGTTCAATGCTACCATCTGCTGGGACACACTGCCAGGGTGGTGGTGGAGCCCTATTTCTATGCTGTATCTCGAAACTAAACTCAACATTATGTTTAGTGGAAAGTTGTTTTTGTTTCGGGAGACAGCGCAAAAACAGGCCATTCAGCCCACCGATTCCACGCCGGACAGCGATCCCCGCACACTATCACTATCACACACTAGGGACAATTTTACTCAAGGCAATTAGCCTAAAAACCCGTACGTCGTTGGAGTGTGGGAGGAAACCGGGGCACCCGGGGAAAGCCCTTAGAGGTGACTGGGAGAATGTTACAAACTCCATACTGACAGCACCCGTAGTCAGAATCGAACCCAGGTCCCTGGCTCTGTAAGGCAGCAACTCTACCACTGCTATACCGTGTTGCCCAAATTTGATTAATTTGATTTAAAATAATGAAGTAAGGGAAAGCAGAGGTAGGAATAGGAATTCTTTCTTGTCACATGTGATTAGGCACAGTGGGATTCTTTGCTTGCATACACAATGCATACAAATAGCAGCCACCTACGGAGCTGACAAAGTTACAAAACACGCCATCACCCCATTTTGACCCCCCCCCCCCCTTGCAATCCCCCCAGGCTAGGTCCTCCATTGTTCTTCCCCTAATCCCCCCTCAAGGCGGTCCTCCATGCTCTCATCGACCGCGAGGCCCCATCGTAGGGAGGCTTCACCAATGCCGCCACCGAGGCCTTGCCGCTGCCCCACTTCACGCCTCCGTGGTGCCGACCCGGGCCCCAGCCGCAGGCCACTTCGCCTGGCCCGCACTCTGACACACGAGGCCCCGACCCGGGCTTCTACGCGGCGATCCAGGAGGCATCGAGACCACGGCACCTCGATAAATGCTTCCGGCCGCGTTCCCAGTCCACGGCTGCAGCCCGTTGGGAAGCCTTCTGGTTGCACGGCCTGTCCAATGGAATCAAGGAATATGGGGAGATAGCAGGAATGGGGTACTGATTTTGGATGATCCGCCGTGATCATATTGAATGGCGGTGCTGGCTCGAAGGGCCGAATGGCCGGCTCCTGCCCCTATTTTCTACGTTTCTATGTGCCTTTAGTTGGCTGGGCCACAGTTACTGGAAAATACCTCTTCCTCTGTCTCCCATATCTCTGTTTCCTCACCCTCTGCACCTTCTCTCCCTCTCCCTCTCTGCCTTATTCCCTCCCTCCTTCTCTCTGCTTTCCCCCTTAAAACCTGAAACTGCCCTGCGAATGGGCGATATAAGTTTTAGTGGCGGCTCGAGGGTTCAGTAGACTTAGTGATTGATTGATTGAAAGATACAGCGTGGTAACCGACCCGATGGCTCACCCAGTCCACACCGACCATCGACTAATTCTGTGTTGTCCCAGACACAGACACAAAATGCTGGGGTAACTTAATTGGTGTGGCAGCATCTCTGGAGAACATGAATAAGTGACATATTGGGTCCGAATCCCCCTTCAGGCTGATTGTAGTTCGTGGGGGGGGGGGGACTGAAAGCCCATTTTCACATCCGTTCCCTACACACTAAGGGCAATTTAAAGAGGACAAAAGACATTTATTACCACATTCACCAATTGGTGCGGTGAAATTTGACTTGCCAATGCAGCACACGAATAAAGATAATACACAACACTAAAGAATTTAACTGTAAACATAAAAACATCCCCCCACAATGGTTCCCACTGTGGGGGAAGGCAGCAAAGTCCAGTACCATCCCCAGGTCACCCATGGTCAGGCCTATTGAGGCCTCTGCAGTCGCCGCTACGACAGCCCGATGCTTCAGGCCCTCTCGCCGGATGATGAAGCTCTGGCGTTGGGTGAACATTCCTCAGCGGTCCCGAGTGTCTGGAGGGGCCGCTTCCTCCCCAAAGACCACGGCTCCCGAAGTCCACGTGCCGCGCTGGTCGGAGCTCCGACTCTGGCGACCGCCGTGAGATCCCAGGCTCCGCAGATTTTAAAGTTCAGCGCCGCTCGCGGCTGGATGCTCCGCAGAGCGCAGACCGCAGCTCCACGACGTTGGAGTTGGCGGTCCCAGCCCTCCGGAGCCCACCGCATGTCGACCCGGGCAAGGCATTGCCCGCTCCATGATGGCGCTCCAGTGCTGTGCCGCCGCCGAAGCTGAAGTCCTGGCCGGTCCCGGCAGGAAACGCCGCTCCAGACTGCCGGTAGGCCGCGAGGAAGGGGCGAAAACACGGCTCAGAGAAAAGTTGCATCTCCAACCAGGTAGGTACTGCAAAAAATATTTCCCCCCTTCTCCCCCCCCCCCCCCCCCCACCTCCCACATAGAAAGACTAAAAGACCTCCAAAACAAACACTTTTAACTAACTAAAAATGTTTTAAAAGGGTGAAAAGTCTAACAGCTGCTGGCAGGGCAGCCATACTCGACAGCGCCCCCCCCCCCCCCAATTAAAGAGGTCAATTAACCTACAAACCTGCACACCTTTGGGATGTGGAAGGAAACCAAAGCACCAGAACCACAGGGAGAACATGCAAACTCCACAGAGACAGCATCTGATATTAAGATCGAACCCAGGGGCTCTAGCACTGTGAGGCAGCAGCTCTACCAGCTGCTCCACTGTGAGCTGGTGGCAATAATTGGAACATTCATAAGTTTTTGGAGCAGAATTAGGCCATTCGGTCCATCAAGTCTACTCCGCCATTCAATCATGGCTGATCTATCTTTCCCTCTCAACCCCATTCTTCTGCTGTCTCCCAATAACCCATGATACCCTTACCAATCAAGAATCTATCATTTTCTGCCTTAAAATCATCCATTGGTGGCCTCCACAGCTTTCTGTGACAATGAATTGCACAGATTCACCACCAACATGGATTTGCAATGGAAGCTGTGATTCAGCTGACTCTTCAGGAGAAGCCTCTCAATGTGAGAGAGACCTTTCTATAAAGTGCAGCCGAAGCCTGCCTCTTCTTCACAACCAGGAGATTTTTTGAACATGAAATGGTTGTGCAGCGGCAGAGTTGCTGCATTACATTGACTCCACCTCACTTTCAACTTTCTCCCTCCCCCACCCCATAATCAATGTTAAAAAGGGTCCTAACCTGAAACATCATCTATCCTTATTGACCCATTGAATTACTCCGGTACTAGGTAGCTTTATTTGCACACCTAGATTTACCCTATTTATTCCTCTCATGATCTTATACATCTCTAAAAGATCACTCCTCATTTTCTTGTGCTCCAAGAGATAAAGTTCTGGCCTGTTCAACCTCTCCCTATAGGTCAGGCCATCGAGCCCTGCTAACATCCTCATGAATCTTCTCTACGCCCTTTCCAGTTTAACAACATCTTTCCTTTAACAAGGTGACCAAAACAGAATACAATACTCTAAATGAGGCCTCATCAATTGTACAACATGTACAACATGTACATGTACAACTGTAACTTGACCTACCAAGTTACCCAGTTGGAGTACTCAATACTCTGACTGATGAAAGCCAACAGCTTTTTGGACCATCCTTCTACTTGTGACTGCACCTCCAATCAAGGGGTCTAAACATTGAAATAATTATATCAGTCTTTAACAATGGTTGTAAGGGAAGATGAGATATTTAGCTGCCATTGAATCCACAAAAAAAGTCCTTGATTAAAAAAATAATACACAACTCAGAATTTAGAGAAAGCTCCAATTGGTATTCTGGCAATCGGACAGTAACACAGTGAGGAAACTAAATTCATTCTTTCATAGATAAATTAAGATTAAAACGACTGTGATTTAAGTTTTAATGAAGAAATCCATGCAGTGCATATAGATCATGTGGGAATATCAAAGAATGTGTATAGACCAAAAATGACATTGATTCCTGGGACATTGATTAATGCAACACAGTGTTAGTTGGAACAAGAAATATTCAGTCAAAAATATATTCAAGTGGAAAATGGGTAAATTCTTCATTCAGCTGTAAAAAATGACGGGTTTGTGGTAGCAAATGAGATTTTTTGATATAAGTACCACAGAAACCTAGTGTTGGACATTTCCTCTATGGGGAAAAAGGTTCTGGATGTCCATCCTATCTATGCCTCTCGTAAAAATGTACATAAAATTATGAGAGGCATAGATAAGGTAGAGAGTCAGAACCTCTTTTCCCAAGTTGTAAATGTCCAACAATTGAAGGCATAGCTATAAGGTGAAAGCGGGAAAGTTTGATGGAGACCAAGTAGGACCCGATGTGGGGGGGGGGGGGGGGGGGTGGGTGGGCAGCCTGCGGTGTCACACACACTAACCACCCCCCACACACACACTAACCCCCCCCCCCCCCCCGATATTATATTAATATTACTCAGTTGTTCCTTTTCCCCCATCCCCTGCCCTATCCACTCATGCATAGGCCCAGCTGCGCAGGCGCGGTTATAGAGTGAGGGAGGGGGAGGGGGTAGAGAGGGAGAGAGAGGGTAGTATTGTTTGAGGGGTAGGGGAGGGCTGGTCCCCAAACGCAATACTCCACCGCTCACCCATAGGTCCCAATGCTCACCACTCCCTAGAGACAGAGGCGGGTAGAGAGGGTGTGGTGGTAGAGAGGGGGGGGGGGGGTGTAGAGAGGGAGGGGGTTGTGTGGGCAGTGTGTGTGAGGGGAGGGGGGTTGTGGAGGCGGGGGGGGGGGGGTTTGTGGGGCGGAGGAGTGTGTAAGCGGGGGGGGGGGGGGGGAGTGAGCTCAGAGTAAAGATAGGGGAGAGGGGGGCATCACGGGGGAGGGGGGGGGGGGGAGGAGTAGTGGTATATGTTCCAGTATCCTCAAGGTGAACACATGTTGCACGGAACCATTGTATAGCAACATTACAAAATGTTGAGATTTTAAAAATCAAGTCTGCAATTTATTCCATCAGAAAGCATAAAAAGAAGTTTAATTTGGCACCTAATTCACTTTCATATCTACAGTATTGTTATGGCCATTTTCATACTCGGAAATTAGCATCTTGTTCCCTATTGCTTTTGCATTGACTTAACACAAAAGCTGTGATCGAGGACTGTCAAAAGCCCACAACTTTCTTAAAAATTAAGAGAACTGAATGAAATTTTCAGTTATTATAGATTGACATATTCTGAAACAAATATAAAACATCTTACTTGGATGACCTGAAATTAAAGCATATAATTAGTTAATTACCTAATTGTAGTCAATTACAAAATTGACCATTGTGACGGAAATAGTAATAAACACCCAGACTGCTTTGAAAATTCAAAAATGTGATATTCTCAAGATCAGAACTTTAATATTATTGTATTATATGCAGTAAGTCTGTAACAGATAGGTAAATAAATTACAATTTCTAGCAATAGACCAAATCTTTATGGAAAAGATCAGTTGCTAGCTGGTACATTGTCGTACCATAATCAGTAGCATCATCATACTCCTCAGATTGTAACCAATAAGCAACTCTGTACACCTTGTTTTTCCTCAACTTTTCAATTTGGCATTGTAAACTACAAGTTTTTGCTCTTCAAAACACGCATGACATGCCTTTCTGCCCACTACTTTCCCAGTATGTCCTGTAGATTCCATTTCTTAAGAAAAGGATAGATTTTTTAAATAGCCTAAATATCCAAATAACAAACTAATCCCATTCACACAAGAATTCACAATATAACATGACTTTTTAATCTCACTGTCATCAATTCATATGCCAGGTGGAAGGAATTTTATGTTTAATTCCCATAAATTAATCTAGAAACATCCACTCAATGTAATCAAAATGTTTTTTTTTTTTGCACAATACATGAGACTAAAACTGATATTTAGTATAAAAATATTGACTATGGGTAGACAATAACACACAATATAGACAATTTAGATGCTCTTATGACATGATTGTCCAAAAAAAGAGCATTTAAATCATCTTGCGAGTGGGTTTTTCTGGAATGCGATCGATTGGAACGTTGTATTTGCAGTGAATTTGAACCCCATATTGGCAGGAAAAACACTGCCAGTTCGTATGGGGCCCAAATCACATTGTCGCAATGTAAAATTTGATAAAAGCCATCCCAAGAAGCAAGTTTTGTCCTGTTCATGCAATCCGCCACGTTGTAGGCATTGAGGGCGTTAGAAGTCGCTTTTTATTTTAATCAAATCATTAAATTGTCTCGCGATTAGCAAACAAAAAAAATCGGGAAAGGAAGTCGGATCGATTTTTCTTCAGCAGCTAGTAGCCCGAGAAAGTCCGCCTCCGACTGGCAGGAGAAAACGGCATTTTAACCCCGCCCCTCCTCCCCCAAGGCGCCAAAGTCGCGCTCACAGCCAGTGGCAAAACTGCAGCGCCACTGAAGGTAAGTTTTGTAACATACCTACATTGTAGAGCCGGGTTCGATCCTGACCTCAGGTGCTGTTTGTACGTTCTCTCTGTGACTACATGGGTTTTCTTTGGGTGCTCCAGTTTCCTCCCACATTCCAAAGATGTGCAGGTTTGTAGCTTAATTTGCTTAGGTAAAAATTGTAAGTTGTTCCTAGTGTAAAGGATAGTGGTAGTGTATGGGGATCGCTAATCGGCCCGGACTCAGGGGGCCAAAGGGCATGTTTCCACGTGGTATCACTAACCTTAAATAAGATAAACACAGGAGCACAATTAGGCCATTGACCAATTGAATCTGTCTTGCCATTTGATCAGTGTTGACCTATTGTTCCCTTCCAATCCCATTCTCCCATCAATCCACCTCTCCTTCTCTACCGTATCCACCTCTCCCTTGGCAGGTTTGTATCTTCTCCCCCATGAATTGCGTGGGTTTTCTCCGGGAGCTCCGGTTTCCTCCCACACTCCAAAGACGTTTGTAGACTAGTTGGCTTGATAAAATTGTACCTAGTGTGTAAGATAGTATTTGTGTGCAGGGATCCCTGGTCGACGCTGACTCGATGGGCTGAAGGGCCTGTTTCTGCACTGTATCTCTGAACTAAAACTAAACTAAATACAGAGAAATAACAACACTGAAAATGCTGATGGTCAAAGGCTAAAACTATAGTTTCCTGTTGGATCTTTGCCAAAGCCAGGAATAGGTCATGAATTACAAAGATGTGTAAGTTATAGTATTGACCTGGAGACAAGGCAGAACAAATTGCTCAATTATTTGTGTTTGTTGTTACTGCCTGTGGAGTTGAGAGCTACATCTTGTGATAGTTTGTTCTTATAAGACCATGTGTAGTAAATTGGTTATTTGTACCTAACATCTTGACAACCATCAAGGACAGATATATAACATATATTGTGTGTTCAGGCATCAGAACCTTTTCCCCAGGATGGAAATGTCAAATACCAGAGGGAATAGCTTTAAAGTGAGAGGGGCAAAATTTAAAGGAGAGTTTTAAGGTCGGCTGCCTGACAGCACCAGAGACCCAGGTTTGATCCTGACTATGGGTTCTGTCCGTACAGAGTTCATACATTCTCCACATGACTGTGTTAATATTGGCTAAATTAGAGAGGTCACAAAATGGAGGATCTTTGCATTTGCAGGGCCTGCTGGGCCTCTTTCTGTGAACTTTTCAAGCTGAGAGTCTTGGCTCCAAGGAGTCTGGACCCCAGATGGAAGTTGATGATAAGGAGAGGTCCAGATGTCCTTACGTTGTTAAAATGCATGAGGGTTTGCAGAAAGAGATAAGAGTGTCTGCAAATGCATAGTGGGGATTGGTTATAGAAGGGGGTGTGAAAAGGTATTGTTAATAATATTGCAAGGTGTTTGTGCTGCTGTTTGATGATTGACTGAAGTGTGAAGCCTTGTTTGAATTGTTCATACTACCTGGGAAAATGTTGCATTACTTTGTTAATTGACTTCCTTCCAGAAGCTTCTGCAGAAACATTGTAATGGGGTATTTTGTAATTGGGATAGGGAACTGTCAATAACTGTATAATGTGATCGATATGTGTGATTGGTTTGTAGGGGTTGCCTCCCCCAAGTAATGTCATGCCCTTAGTTTGGAAGGGTATAAGAGGGTGGGTAATTCTTTGGGTTGTGTCGGTTGATTGTGACTTCTGTTCTGTTTGCACGAGATATTGTTGTCTTGCGTGAGTGGATCGGCAACTGTCCCTGTAGTTTTATTTTCTTCAATAAAGTAAGGTTTTGGAACCGGAGTTTGATTTAGTGTTTGACTAAACCAGACTTAGGGGATAAGTCTAGAACCGGAATTAACAACTGCATGGGTCTTCTCCTGGTGCTCCGGTTATCTCCCACACTCCAAAGACGTACTGGTTTGTAAGTTAATTAGCTTTGGTAAAATTATAAATTCTTCCTAGTGTGTGGGATAGTGCTAGTGTGCAGGGTGATTGCTGGTCGGCGCGGACTCAGTGGGCCAAAGGGCATGTTTCTGTGCTGTATCTCTAAAGTCTAAAGTCCTACGAGATGTCCTAAGAGGGCATGACATGAGAATTAAGGGACAGAGGTTTCGGGGTAACGTGAGGGGGAACTTCTTTACTCAGAGGGTGGTGGCTGTGTGGAATCAGCTTCCAGCAGAAGTGGTGGAGGCAGGATCGATTTTAACATTTAAGAGTAAAGTGGATAGGTATATGGACGTGAAGGGAATGGAGGGGTATGGTCTGAGTGCAGGTAGATGGGACTAGGGGAAAACAAATGGTCGGCACGGACTGGAAGGGCCGAGAGGGCCTGTTTCCGTGCTGTAATTGTTATATGGTTATATGGTTATATGTGCTAGGCAGATTTTCTGCACAAAGGGTGGTGAGTGCAGTGTTTCCACTTTGAAGGAAATTACCCAAAATTCAGGAAATTTTGGTTGTCTTCGGGTAATTTTAGGGAAATTGAATAATTTCTGGAAATTTCAGCATCCGGCCCGCGAAGGGGTGTAAAGGTAATACACACAGCACTGCCGGTTTGGTGCTCAAAGGTTTAAACAGAGCACTGTCAGTTTAACGCGTGGGAATTTAAGCAGAGCTGTCGGCTGCAGCGCTATGAGTTCTAAATATAGCGCTGCCGACAGCAACGCTATGGGCTTTAAATATAGCGTTATGGTCACAGCGCTATGGGTCACAGACTGATTGGGAAAATTCTCGCATTACAATGAATCTTTGGAATTCTCTTTCTCAGTGGAAGTTGAGCCTTTGATTATTTTTCAGGCAGTGGTAGAATTCTGGATAAGCATAGTGGTGAAAAGTTACCAGTGGGCAGTGGGATTGCAAATACATTGGGATTGGCCTTGATTTTACAGAATGGTGGGTGGGCTTAAGGGGGAGAGGGAGGGGTGGAGAGAGGGAGGGAATGGAGAGAGGGAGGGGTGGAGAGGGAGAAGGAGAGAGAGAGAGAGAGGGAGGGAAAGGGGGAGGGAGAGAAAGAGGGGAAGGGAGAGAGGGAGGAAATGGGGTTGGATAGACTGATGGGACTGAAGGCTCATAAATCCCCAGGGCCTGATGGTCTGCATCCCAGGGTACTTAAGGAAGTGGCTCTAGAAATCGTGGATGCATTGGTGATAATTTTCCAATGTTCTATAGATCCAGGAACAGTTCCTGTGGATTGGAGGGTAGCTAATGTTATCCCACTTTTTAAGACAGAGTGAAAACAGGGAATTATAGATCAGTTAGCCTGACATCAGTGGTGGGGAAGATGCTGGATTCAATTATAAAAGATGAGATAGCCGAACATTTGAATAGCAGTAACAGGACCGGTCCGAGTCAGCATGGATTTACGAAGGGGAAATCATGCTTGACTTATCTTTTGGAATTTTTTGAAAATGTAACTAGGATAATGGACAAGGGAGAGCCAGTGGATGTAGTATACCTGGACTTTCAGAAAGCATTTGATAAGGTTGGGCAGAATTAGGGCACATGGTATTGGGGGTAGAGTGCTGACATGGATAGAGAAGTGGTTGGCAGACACGAAACTAAGAGTAGGAATTAACGGGTCCATTTGAGAATGGCAGGCAGTGACTAGTGGGGTGCCGCAAGGCTCGGTGCTGGGACCGCAGCTATTTACAATATACATCAATGATTTGGATGAAGGGATTCAAAGTAACATTAGCAAATTTGCAGATGACACAAAGCTGGGTGGCAGTGTGAACTGTGAGGAGGATGCTATGAGAATGCAGGGTGACTTGGACAGATTGGGGGAGTGGGCAGATGCGTGGCAGATTAAGTTTAATGCGGATAAATGTGAGGATATCCACTTTGGTAGCAAAAACAGGAAGGCAGATTACTATCTAAATGGCGTCAAGTTGGGAAAAGGGGAAGTACAATGGGATCTGGGGGTCCTTGTACATCAGTCTATGAAACTAAGCATGCAGGTACAGCAGGTAGTGAAGAAAGCGAGTGGCATGTTGGCCTTTATAACAAGAGGAATTGGATATAGGAGCAAAGAGGTCCTTCTGCAGTTGTACAGAGCCCTAGTGAGACCACACCTGGAGTATTATGTGCAGTTTTGGTCCCCTAATTTGAGGAAGGACATTCTTGCTATTGCGGGAGTGCAGCGTAGGTTTACAAGGTTAATTCCCAGGATGGCGGGACTGTCCTATAATAAGAGAATGGAGCAGCTGGGCTTGTACACTCTGGAGTTTAGAAGGATGAGCGGGCATCTCATTGAAACAAATAAGATTGTTAAGGGTTTGGATACACTAGAGGCAGAAAACGTGTTCCCTTTGTTGGGGGAGTCCAGAACCAGGGGCCATAGTTTAAGTAGAAGGAGTAAGCCATTTACTTGCAAAATTCTTAAATAAAAAATACTTGCAAAAGTTTAAAAAAAAAATTACTTACAAAATTCTTAAGGGGTTGGACAGGCTAGATGCAGGAAGATTGTTCCCGATGTTGGGGAAGTCCAGGACAAGGGGTCACAGTTTAAGGATAAGGGGGAAGTCTTTTAGGACTGAGATGAGAAAATCGTTTTT
Organism: Okamejei kenojei; assembly: GCA_035221665.1. NCBI lineage: Eukaryota > Metazoa > Chordata > Chondrichthyes > Rajiformes > Rajidae > Okamejei > Okamejei kenojei. Next base: position 52,674,248 of record CM069138.1, read on the forward strand.
CACACAGAGAGTGGTGAATCTGTGGAATTCTCTGCCACAGAAGGTAATTGAGGCCAGTTCGTTGGCCATATTTAAGAGGGAGTTGGATGTGGCCCTTGTGGCTGAAGGGATCAGGGGTTATGGAGAGAAGGCAGGTACAGGATACTGAGTTGGATGATCAGCCATGATCATATTGAATGGCGGTGCAGGCTCGAAGGGCCGAATGGCCTGCTCCTGCACCTAATTTCTATGTTTCTATTTAGAAAGGAGACGAGGAAACACGTTTTCTCACAGAGTGTGATGAGTCTGTGGAAATCTCTGCCTCAGAGAGCGGTGGAGGCAGGTTCTCTGGATGCTCTCTCGGAGAGAGCTAGATAGGGCTCTTAAAAATAGCGGAGTCAGGGGATATGGGGACAAGGCAGGAACGGGGTACTGATTGGGGATGATCAGCCATGATCACATTGAATGGCGGTGCTGGCTCAAAAGGCCAAATGGCCTACTCCTGCATCTATTGTCTATTGAGAGGGAGGGGGAGGGAATGAGGGAGGGAGGGACAAACAGAGGGAGGGAGGGAAAGGGGGAGGGAGAGGGAGCAGAGACTGAGACACATGAGAGAAGGTTGAAAAAACTGCATAACACTGTACAAGTGAGTAACAGAAGCAGGCAGATACAGTGTAGTTACATAGATCTGTTTTGCCTTGTTTTATGTGTTGCTAACGTGTGCCCGCAGGAAGCATTTTTGAAAATTTCAGGAAATACTAGCAAATTCCAGGTAATTTGGCATTCTATTTAAGGATTTTCTTTTGAGGTGTGGAAGCACTGGGTGAGTGTCTGGCATGCTGCTAGAGGTAGTGCTGGAGATAGATATGATCGTGGCATTTACAAGGCTTTTGGATAAGCTCATGGATTTGTAGGGAATGGAGGGATATAGACAATAGAGAATAGGTGCAGGAGTAGGCCATTCAGCCATTCCTGCCTGCACCGCTATTCACTGTGATCATGGCTGATCATCCACAATCAGATTATGTGCAGGCAGTTAAGAGTTGGTCTTGCATTATGTTTGGCATAGAAATCGTGGGCCGAAGGGCCTGTTCCTGTGCTGTACTGTTGTCTGTTCTGTTCATTTCAAGAATAATTTGTTACAAAAATAAGTCTATATATTGAAATCTAGCCCTTCTTCCATCCCAAATCTATCCCTGTGCACAGGTGATAAAAATCTCTTTGGGGCATATTTTTTTACTTGGGGGGTGGTGCGTGCGTGGTACAAACTGCAAGAGGGAACAGGCCCTTCAGCCCAACATCTTCATGCTGACCAAGATTCCCCATCTATGCTGGTCCCATTTGCTCATGTTAGGCCCATATCCGTCTAAACCTAACCTATCCATCTTTTAAATACTGCGATAATACCTGCCTAATTACCTTCTTTGGCAGCTTGTTCCATATACTCACCATCCTCTGAGTGAAAATGTTGCTCCTTCGCTTCTAATTAAAACTTTCCCCTCTCACATTAGCCTTATGTCTTCTGAGAATACGATTTTATAGAGGTGTATAACATCATGAGAGGAATAGATCAGGTATATGCACAGAGTCTCTTACCCAGAGTCGGTGAATCGAGGACCAGAGGACAAAGGTTTAAGGTGAAGGGGGGAACATTTAATAGGAATCTGCGGGATAACTACAATGATCACACAAAGGGTGGTGGGTGTATGGAACAAGCTGCCAGGGGAGATAGTTGAGGCTGGGACTATCCCAACATATAAGAAACAGCTCGATATTGTAGGTACATTGATAGTACTGGTTTGGAGGGATATGGACTAAATGCAGGCAGGTGGGACTAATGTAGCTGGGACATGTTGGGCAAGTTGGGCTGAAAGGCCTGTTTCCACACTGTATTAATCAATGACTCTATGAATGTATGGTTCTTGAATCCTCTACCCTAGGTAAAGGATTCTCTGCATTTACCCTATTAATTTTCTTCATGATTTTACACATTTGTATAAGAACACTGCTCAGCCTCCTGCATCCTAAGGAATAAAGTCCTAGCCTGTCCAATCTCTCCCTATATCTCAGGCCCTCAAGCCCTGGCAACATCCTCATTAATCTTCTCTGCATCCTTTCCAGCTTAAGCCCCTGTCCCACTTTCCCGAGTTACTCATGAATTCTCCCGAGTTTTCCCCTTGATTCAAACTCGGAGATGCCAGCCGTAGGTACTCGGGACTAGTTTTTTACTCGTGGACATTTTTCAACATGCTGAAAAAACGTCCCGACTTACCTGACGCACCGAGTACCTACGGCTGGCATTACGAGCTGCTACGAAATATCTACGGCCTCCTACGGACTCGCCACTGGACTCCTATGGACTCGCTACGGACATTCTCCGAGTTCGAATCAAGGGGAAAACTCGGGAGAATTTGTGAGTAACTCGTGAAAGTTGGACAGGGGCGTAAATGTCCTCCTCCTTTCTAAGAGAGGGACTAAAACTAAACGCAATACTCCAAATGCAGCTGCACCAACGTCTTGTGCAACTGTAACATAAGTACATTCATCCTATCTATTCCCCTCATGGTTTACTGCACGTCTATGAGATCACCTATAGTTTTATCAATAGTTTAAAATATATATTTATGTCGTCGTCTTATTGTCAAGTCTTCAAGATCAGAAATTAAGATCTGGTCATAGAGACTTCAAAGCCGTTTGGGGGCGCAGTGCAGAGTTGCCGCCTTACAGCGCCAGAGACCCGGATTCGATCCTGACGATGGGTGCTGTCTGTACGGAGCTTATACGTTTTCCCTGTGACCACGTGGGTGTTCTCTGGGTGCACCGGTTTCCTCTAGCACTCCAAAGACGTGCAGGCTTGTAGGTTAATTAACTTCTGTAAAATGTAAATATCCCCAAGTGTGTAGGACAGTGTTAGCGTACGGGGTGATCGCTGGTCGGCGTGAACTCGGTGGGAGAAAGGGCCTGTTTCGAAGCTGTATCTCTAAAATCTAAAGCTATCAAAGCTGGAATCAGTTTCTTCATCTTCATCAGGTAACGTCTATCGCCCCCAGGTATTGGGGACTGTCGGTATCAAGGGATCATATACAAATTCTAAAAACTGGTGCCTCTTAAAATAATTAGATTAAGCAAAGAGTACTGGAAACTGTCAATGATCGCTCGAGGTTTGAAAGAAAGGTCATGATATTTGATTATTGTTAATGGGATTTGGGTGTTGAGAGCATTGCTCATCCCTTAATAGCCTGGAGAAAGTCATGATGAATTGGCTTGATCTGCTGATTTTCATCCGGTGAAGACCCTCCCATGCTCCCGGCAAGAGATGTTGCAGAATTTTGTCCCCGTGAAGGTCAAGAACAATAACAAATGTCCAAGTCAGGAAGGCCTGCGTTTCTTTGGAGGGCAAATTGTAAGCTGTGCCAATCTGACGCATCTTTCTTGGCCTTGGGGATTGGCACACGATGTGCCAGTAGTGGAGGAGTGAAGGTTTAAGATCTTGTTTAGTTTCAATTTCAATTTAGTGGAAACAGGCCCTTTGACCCACTGAGTCTGCACCGACCGGCAATCGCCAGAACGCAGGTTCCATCCTACACGCTAGGGACAATTTACAGAAGCCAATTAACCGATAAAACTCGCATGTCTTTGGAATGTGGGAGGAAACCGGAGCACCCCGAGAAAACCCAGGCAGTTACAAGGAGAAAGTACAAGCTCCTTACAGACAGCACCCATAGTCAGGATCAAACCTGGCTTCCTGGAGCTGTGTGACAGCAACTCTACCACTGTGCCACCAAATATTATATACTGGGTCTTTGTCTACCAATTTCCCATTGATTTATTGACCTACCTTCTGTTTGAACTGACAGTGGTGGTGGAAAACTACAACCCACTTTTTATCTTAAATTTGGCCAACTAACTATCATCCTGGACTCCAGCATCTGTCCTCTGTTACAAAAACAACTACCTGAATCACATGAGACCTTTCAAATGTGCTCGTTATTTTTCATAGACACGAACTACGAAGCTTATCTGTTCGATTTTACACATTCCAAACGCAATCCAATCATCAGAGGATCTATTTCATCACAAATAGATTTCTGGCCTTTGAAGAAACATTATTGGCTATTCTTTATCTCTCTTAACTTTTAGTGCTTATATTTCAGCCAGATTCATGAAATAACTCCTTTAACTTTTACCAGATATCAAAACCAGAGGACTAAAGTTCCCATCGCGAGTTAAGCATGAACACAAATTAACCTACAAAATGAGAAGAAATGGGGATTTGATGGGAGAGAATGGAACCAGTACTTGGACTGGCATATTTAGAAAATAACTACTTTTAGCTTGAGATGTAGCAACCTGCTTTCTTCCGTGAAGCTATTTTTCTACTCATTCAGCTATCTCTCCTTGGATCCATGGGATCTTTCCAGAGCAGCCTACCATGCGGAACATCGTAAAATGCCTTGCTGAAATCCATGTTCTAGCTTTGCCTTCATCATCATAGAAACATAGAAAATAGGTGCAGGAGGAAGCCATTCGGCCCTTCGAGCCAGCACCGCCATTCATTGTGATCGTGGCTGATTGTCCCCTATTAATAACCCGTGCTAATCCCTTGACTCCACTAGCCCCTAGAGCTCTATCAAACTCTCTCTTTTATCCATCCAGTGATTTGGCCTCCACTGTGGCAGGGAATTCAATAAATTCACAATTCTCTGGGTGAAAAAGTTTTTTCTCACCTCATGTCTTAAATGACCTCACCTTTATTCTAAGACTGTTACCCCTGGTTCTGGACTCGTCCAACAGTGGATCTAGCTTGTCCAGTCCTTTTGTAATTGTGTATGTTTCTATAAGATCCCCTCATCCTTCTAAACTCCAGTGAATAGACAGTCCCGCCATCCCAGGAATCAATCTCGTCAACCTACGCTGCACTGCCTCAATCACAAGGATGTCCTTCCTCAAATTAGGAGACCAAAACTGTACACAATACTCCAGATGTGGTCTCACCAGAGCCCTATACAACTGTCTTTTACTCCTATACTGAAATCCTCTTGTTATGAAGGCCAACATTCCATTAGCTTTCTTCACTGCCTGCTGTACCTGCACGCCAACTTTCAGTGACCGGTGTACAAGGACACCCAGGTCTCGCTGTACCTCTCCCTTACCTAACCTAACTCCATTGAGATAATAATCTGCCCCCTTGTTTTTGCCGCCCAAAGTGGATAACCTCAGCACCTGCCACATGTCTGCCCACTCACTCAACCTGTCCAGGTCAACCTGCAACCTCCTAACATCCTCTTCACTGTTCACACTGCCACCCAGCTTTGTGTCATCTGCAAACTTGCTAGTGTTGCTCCTAATTCCCTCTTCCAAATCATATATATATATATGGTAAGCAGTTGCGGCCCCAACACCGAGCCTTGCGGCACTCCACTCGCCACTGCCTGCCATTCTGAAAAGGACCCGTTCACTCCTACTCTTTGCTTCCGGTTTGCCAACCAATTTTCTATCCATGTCAACACCCTACCCCCAATACCATGTGCTCTAATTTTAGTCACCTGTCTCCCATGCGGGAACCTTTTCTTTAGTTACATCTCCCAAAAACTCAGATACGTGAGAACACGACCTCACTCGTACAAATCCGTGCTGACTATCCCTAATCAGCCCGTGACAATCTAAATGCATGTATATCCTATCGCTCAGAGTACTTTTTCCGACCACAGATGTTAAGCTCACTGGCCTGTAGTTCCCAGCCTTTTCTAAGCAGCCCTTTTTGAATAGAGGCACATTTGCCACCCTCCAGTCTTCCAGCACCTTGCCTGTATTTAATGACGACTCATAAATCTCAGCCAGGGCTCCTCTCTACCTTCCTGCATTGTCCTCGCATATATCTGACCAGGACGGTAGATTTGTCTATCTTCATATGCGGCAGGACCTTCAGCACAACTGCGACCGTATCTTCAAAAAACTCAATCAGATTTGTGAGACATGATCTCCCACATACAAACCCATGCTGTCTATCCCTGGTCCCTCAGTCATCAAATCAGTCTTGGTCCCCAGCGGTATGAAACCTCATATTTCGCTTGGGCAGCTTACACCCCAGCGATTTGAACATTGACGTATCTAACTTCAAGCAGCCCTTGCTTTCCCTCTCTCTTCATCCACTCCCCTGCCCAGTTTTCCGACCAGTCTTACTGTCTCCGACTACATTTTATCTCAGACATTTTATCTCAGTCTGAAGATGGGTCTCAACCCGAAACGTTACCCATTCCTTCTCCCCAGAGATGCTGCCTGTCCCACTGAATAGCTCCTGCATTTTTTGTCTTTGTCCATCTAAATGTGTGTGCATCGTTTCCCTCAGAATACTCTCGAGTTGCACTGGGTTGTATATCGTTAACATAATGTAACTGTTACTGGTGGGCTTGTACATTCTTGACATGGGGTACCAGTTGCAATTGGCTTGCGTTTTCTTGGCAGAGTGTGTTAGCTGTTGAAAGCTTGCATGTACTTGGCAGAGTACAATAGTTGCTGGTGGGCTTGCCCTTCATTCTACCCACCAATGTTACAATGGGTTGAGCCTGAGGTTTATGGCTGTATCAGTACTTGGGGTCTATAAATGGGGCAAGGTTCAAGGACAGCAGATTTCTCGCAACCAGTCACTTGGCCCACAATTTCCGGTCTCAGCAGCTTGAAGTACAGGTCCACCATCGATTTTCCGGCAACTGGTGGTCCAGCACCTCCTTTAATCTGGAGAAAATTACCAGAGTGCACTTGAAATTCTGATATTGATATTCAGGCATTTAAGGGGCTTTGAGATAGGCACATGGAAGTGTAAGGAATAGAGGGGTCATTAGTACCATGTGTAACTGGTACCCTATGCCATTAATATACATGTCCACTTGTAACTGGTACCCTAGGCCAAGAATATACGTCCCCCAGTAACCTAGCATCATGTTTGGTGCAAACATTGTGGGCCAAAGGGCCCGTTCCTGTGCTGTCCTGTTCAATGTTCTATTGTTTACGTGGACAGATACTGGAATCCTGAGCAAAACTCAACTTTAGACTTTAGAATTACAGCGTGGAAAATGCCCTCCGGCCCACCAAGTCCACGCCGACCAGTGATCACCCCGTATACTAGCACTGCCCTACACACTAGGGACCATTCACAGTAGCCACGTTCCTGCACGTCTTTGGAGTGTGGGAGGAAACTGGAGAACCCGGAGAAAACCCACGCGATCACAGGGAGAACGTACAAACACCGTACACACAGCACCGTAGTCAGGATCAAACCTGGGTCTCCGGTGCAGTGAGGCAGCAACTCTACCACGGCACCACTGTGCTGCCCCAACATGCTGGAGTAACTCAGCGGGTCGGGCAGCATTGCTGGAGAACGTGAACAGGTGACCTTTCGAGTCGAGACGTATCGATTCCCTCCACACATATCGTTAGACTTTGTCAGTGAACCTTATCGATAGGACTCTGGCTTTTTCTATCAACCCTCTTCAATTGGCCCCAGCACAAACTGCTTCTGACTTTGAATGTACTCTTCTCCTGAATGACTGATGCAAATGTCACAGCTGACAAGATCAGCATCCTTTCATTACAATCACGTACTGTTTAATTTGCAAGAAGTCACAGTGCGCTGACACATGGATAAGTAAAATACTGGATGACAAAAAAGGGAGCATGTGCTGCAGTTTGTGTGAGCAGAATTCTAGTAGAATTAAGTTGTTTGGTGCATGCAAACAAATCTGGGGTGATTGGCAGATGTTCAGTTCCTGCTGCTTTGCAAATCAGCTTCTGTTTCCATTTTACAAGTAAAAGCTGCATGGAAGTTAGACACGGTACGACAGTAATGAAGTTATCAACCAAAAAGCCTTTGGTTGCATCCATATCTCTGACTTTCAGAACATTTTGAGCATTCAGGCAAGCTAATGCATTTGATATAATTGAATATTTGATGGGTCAATTCACTGTGCACTTTCTCTCAGGCAGCTCCCAACTCCAACCTCACAGAGACTGAATTGCTTTCTCGGACAGTGGAAGATGTGCTTGTTGTTTTCACTCGCTTAACATAAGTTTGAAGGATAACATGGAGCTATTGTTTAGTTGCTCAATGGTCACTGGTCGGCGCAGATCCGGTGCGCCGAAGGACCTGTTTCCGCACTGTATCTCTAAACTAAACTCAGTGGATGCGACCAAGCCTGGAAAGATTTTATGAAGGGTCGTTAGACAGCATCTTGAAACCTGCCTCTTAATTTATTTAGTTTATCTTGTATTTAAAGATACAGTATGGAGCAGGCCCTTTGGCCCACTGAATCCATGCCGACCATCGATCACCCATTCACACTAGTTCTATGTCATCCCACTTTCACATCCACTCCCGACACACGAGCGGCAATTTTTACAGAGACCAATTAACCCACTAACCTGGGGGTACACAAAAAGCTGGAGAAACTCAGCGGGTGCAGCAGCATCTAAGGAGCGAAGGAGATAGGCGACGTTTCGGGTCGAGGCCCTTCTTCAGACTGGTCAGGGATCAGGGAAACGAGAGATATAGACGGTGATATGGAGAGATAAGGAACAATGAGTGAAAGATATGCAAAAAAGTATCGGTGATAAAGGGAACAAGCCATTGTAAGCTGTTTGTGGTGTGAAAATGAGAAGCTGGTGCGACTGGGGTGGGGGAGGGAGATGGAGATAGAGGGAATGCCAGGGCCCGAGGTCTGAGGGAGAGGTGGGAAGGGGAGGAGACAGCAAGGGTTAACAGAATTGAGAAAGTTCAATATTCAAGCCCAAAGGATGCAGACTCCCCAAGCGGAATATGAACCCACTAACCTGTACGTCTTTGGGATGTGAGAGGGTGCCGGAGCATTCACAGGGAACCCGCACATGGTCATTGTGAGAACGTACAAACTCCACACAGACAGCACCCGTGGTCAGCTGCGACGCTGTGCTGAAAAACTAGGGGTGAAGTGAAAATACTGGAGAGCATGCGGAGGCACATCTACTGCGAGCGACATGGTGGTGCAGGGGTAGAGCTGCTGCCTCACAGCACCAGAGACCTGTGTTCGATCCTGGCCATGGGTGCTGTCTGTGCACTGTTCGTACATTCCTCCTGCTTTCTCCTGGTGCTCCGGTCTCTGGTCTCCTTCCATATTCCAAATGCGTGTACCTTTGTAGGTTAATTGACCTCTGTAAATTGCCCCTGGTGTGTAGGAACTGGATGTGAAATTGGGATACCATAGAACCAGTGTGAACAGGTGATCGATGGTCAGCGTGGACTCGCTGGGCCAAAGGGCTCGTTTCCACGCTGTATCTCAAAAATAAAGAAGAAAATATATGCTTGTAAGAGAGGGTGTGAAATGAAGGATCAGCAACTTGGTTCTCGGGTCAGTAGGTTTGTCATATGAGAAGAGATTAAATAGTTTGGAAGAATCAGACATGATCCATTTGAACACTAACACTTTTCAATCTTGCACCATTCAAAATTCTCATGGGGCTTAACAAGAGATGTGGTGTCAAACCAGAGGTCACTGTTTCAATATTGGAGATGCGAGAACGTTTCACCTGCTAGAGAGTAGTGAATCTTTTACTGAACAATTGAGGGCGATTGGAGATTCAGTCATTAAATGTACTTCCGACACGGACTGAGAGATTTTTGGATATTTAAGAAATTAAGCGATATGGAAATAAATAGTGCTGAGGTAAAATACTCTGTCATTACTTTATTTAGTTTAGGTTATTATTGTCACATGTACTAAGGTACAGTGAAAAGATTTTTTGGTGTATTCTATCCAATCAGCGAAAAAACTATATATATGATTACAATCAAGCTGTGCACTGAGTACAGACACAGTATAAAGATAATAAAGTTTAGTGCAAGATAAGGTCCAGTAAAATCTGATTAAAGATAGTTCAAGAGTCTCCAATGAGGTAAATAGTAGGTCAGGACCGCTCTCTAGTTAATGATAGGACTGCAGTGGCCATTGACAGTCACAAGGCTCCAGTGCCTATGGCCAAACCAAGAGGCTTCCAGTCTTTAAAAGTAAACACCATGAAGTATGGCGGGGAGCCGAGTTCAGCCAGTTGTTATCGTTGCAACGGTAATCACTCATCCCAATTTTGTCAGTACAAAATGGCCAAGAGCTATAACTGCCAGAAGAAAGGCCATATCGCCTCAGCATGTCGGGCCCAGCTCAAAACAGGAAACCAACAACCTGCAGGAATCAAGCGACAACACCAGAGAGGAGTTCGCAACCTGGAGGTGAAACCGGATGGAAATGAACTTGGGTTGTACACCATTTATGCAACCAACATCGACTAGCCTACAACCAGCCAAGTCAAGGACTTTCGAACTAAACTATTGATAAATGAACAGTTAATCGATATGTGTATTGACACGGCAGCAGATTGTTCGGCCATGAACAAAGACCTGTACGGAACAAAGTTCCCACAGATACCATTGTTTGAGAGTAAGGTCAAGCTGAGAACCTACTCGGCAAATTTTTGGAGACATGTGGACAAATGAACTGTAAAGTTCAGCGTAATGGTCAGTCTGTAACACTGCCCATCATAGTGGCCAGCTACAGAAATAAACCAACCCTCCTTGGAAAGGATTGGCTGAGTAGAATAGAGTTAGACTGGAAGAACATTTTCAGTGTTGATTTGTCCGAATCACGTCTTGAAAACGTCATAAGCGAACATGCAAACATTTTTGCTGACAGTTACACGGGAATAACAGGGTACTCTGCACACATTCGACTTAAGCAAGATGTGAAACGTGTGTATTGTCGACCAAGACCTGTACCATAAGCACTAAAGCAACAAGTGGAGGGAGAACTCGACAGGTTAGAGCGGAATGGAGTACTTATGATGACAGACCAGCGTAACTGGGCAATGCCAATTGTGGCCGTACTCAACGCCGACAAAACTGTTCGACTATGTGGTGACTACAAAGTCACAATCAACCAAGCCATTGATGACGAACAATATCCGTTACCAACCTCGCAAGTTCTGTACGCAGAACCTAGCGGAGCAAGAGTCTTCACTAAACTGGATTTATCTCACGCTTACACCCAACTCAATGCCGACAAGGAAAGTAAGCAGTACTTGACTATCAACGCACATAAGGGCTTGTATTCATATACAAAGCTGCCCTATGGTGTGAAATCCTCCCTGAAAATGTTCCAGTCTGTCATGGACAAAATGTTACAAGGCATTCCGCACTGTGTGTGCAACCAGGATGACCTCCTGATATTCACAAAGGGCATGGTAGAACATTTTGGAATCCTTGAGCAAGCTCTCACATGACTGAACTGCCACAATGTCAAACTGCGACAAAGTAAATGTGCATTTGCGCAGTCAGGGGTGGTCTACCTAGGACTTAAAGTAGATGCCAATGGACTTCGCCCTGTGAAGGCAAAAGTTGAAGCAATAGTGAATGCTCCAAAACCCAACAATGTGTCAGAGCTACAATTATTCCTTGGGATGGTGCAGTTCTAGGCACGATTCCTTCCAGATTTAGCAACTGTGCTAAAGCCACTACATCATCTGCTACAAAATAGACGTGGGGAAAGGAACAGCAACGTGCATACGACATCTGCAAGGAAAACTTGACAAGTGACACGACGTGCGAGATGAAACTTGCTTGTGATGCTTCAAGTTATGGTGTAGGTGCAGTGATCTCCCACGTAATGAATGACGGACAGGAAAAGGCTATTGCTTTTGCATCCCTACCCTATCACCGAGTGAACGCAAGTATGCACAGATAGAAAAGGAAGCTCTCAGCATCGTGTTCGGAATCAAGAAATTCCATCAGTTTCTTCTCGGCAGACCATTCACCCTAGTGACTGATCACAAGCCACTACTAGTGATACTTGGTCCCAAGTCAGCTATACCTTCCATGGCGGCATCAAGGATGCAGCGCTGGGCAATTTTGCTGTCCCAGTATGACTACAAGGTTGAGTACAGAAGCTCCAAGTGCAACGCAGTTGTAGATGCGTTGTCCCGATTGCCCTATGAGAACTCTGACATGGGAAGTGAGAACTCAATCAACACACTACAAGTTGTAGATGAAGACTTTCCAGTGACTGCAACAGAAATTGCAGCAGAAACAGAGAAACACACTGTGCTGAAGTGGGGCTACGCACAGCCATTGTTGAATGGTTGGACTGAAATCGATAGTGGATTGAAATCAGTTCTGAACTCAGAGCTGAAGCCTTTCCATAATCGACACCATGAATTATCATGCGAGCAGGGATACATTAAGTGGGGTTACAGAGTGGTTGTACCGGAGTCTTTGAGAAACAAAATTATGAATGAACTTCATGCCGAACATCCTGGCATAGTAAGCATGAAGTCAATTGGCAGAGGTTTTGTGTATTGGCCTGGTATTGACAGTGACATCGAGTCACTGGTGAGCAAATGTAGTGTCTGCCAAAATTACCAGAGTAAACCACCAAAAACACCACTGCAACCCTGGTCATGGCCAAGTAGACCTTTTCAGAGAGTTCATGTAGATTTTTGTGAAAAGGGTAATGATCACTTTCTGGTACTAGTAGATAGTCATTCCAAATGGATTGTGGTTTAAGCATATGGGGCAAAGCACTACTACCGGGTGTACCATAGATGAGTTGCGATCCATTTTTTGCATGCCATGGTTTACCGGAAGAACTTGTTTCTGATAACGGGCCTCAGTTTCGTTTTGTGTCAAGTCAAGAGAGTTTATTGTTATGTGTCCCAGATAGGACAATTAAATTCTTGCTTGCTGCAGCACAACAGAATATTGCAGGCATCAATACAAAACAGATCAGTTCTGTATTTATGTATATATATCGTAGAATATATATATATATATATATATATATATATATATATATCTATATATATATCTATATCTATATACATAAATAAACAGATAAAGTGCAATAGGCTGTTAGGCTGTTGTAGTTCAGAGTTTGTTTGAAGTTGTGTTTTAGCTGTGGGGAAGTAGCTGTTCCTGAACCTGGATGTTGCAGATTTCAGGCTCCTGTACCTTCTACCTGATGGCAGCGGAGAGATGAGTGTGTGGCCAGGATGGTGTGGGTCCTTCATGATGTTGGCAGCCTTTTTTTTTAATTTAAAAAAACATTTAAATTTTTTTTTATTAGAAGTAATGTAGAATAGTATAAACCAAAAATAACATAATACATTTCATGTATCACTTCTTGTTTTAAACTTTAATAATAGAAAAGTAGCAGAAGCAAGAAAAAGAGAAATAGAGAAAGTTAGATAAGATAGTGATACTAATAGTGCGTGAAAAAGTGGAAAGAAAGAGCCCGTAAACACGTAGAGCACGAGAAAGAGTAAAAGAAAGAAAAATAAAAATAAAAAAGGAAAATATAAAGAAAATAAGATAAAAGGGGATGTACCTGCTTCATATCTTTACACACCCCTCACCAGGTCCTGAAACCGTTTATTTCCCGTTTATTTGTTATGTTGTACCTTATGCTTGTAATAAGTCGATAAATGGAGACCAAATCTTTAAGAATTGGTCTGATTTGCCTGCTAGGATTAATCTCATGTCTTCAAGGAGTAACATTTCAGACGTATTTGAAATCCACATTTTTAACGTTGGTGTGGGTGCATTTTTCCAGAATTTTGCCATAATTAAGGAAACTCTTTTGGAACGAAGTCAGCTGAAAGCCGACTTCCATTGTTCCAAAAATAATCAATTCTGCGTTAGGTTTCAATTTTATTTTAAATAATTTTGTAAAAATTTCAAACATTTCATTCCAAAATTGTTTGATTTTTATGCAAAAAACAAAGGAATGTGCTATAGTTGCATCTTGAGATAAACATTTATCACAAATGGGGGAAACATTTGGAAAGATTTTATTTAGTTTAGTTTTCGAATAATATAATCTATGTAGAATTTTGAATTGGATTAAGATATGTCTTACATTGATCGAGCATTTATGCACATATAGCAAGTATTTATCCCAACTCTCTTTCGAGATTTTTATAGATAGTTCTTGTTCCCAATCTCTTCTAATTCTATCAGATGATGGTATTTCTATATTTAGGATGATATTATACAAGTATGATATTAAGTTAGTTGAGTCCGCTTTTCTGTTCATAGCTTCATCTAAGTTGGCAGCCATTTTGAGGCAGCAACTGCAATCGATCACCTCGATGGTAGGGAGATTAGAGCCGATGATGGAATGGGCAGTGTTTATAACATTTTGCAGGCTTTTTCGCTCCTGAACGCTCAAGTTGCCGAACCAAGCCACGATGCAACTAGTCAGTATGCTCTCTACTGTGCACCTGCAGATGTTCGAGAGAGTCCTCCTTGACATAGCGACTCTCCGTAATCTTCTCAGGAAGTAGAGGCGCTGATGTGCTTTCTTTATAATTGCATCAGTGTTCTGGGACCAGGAGAGATCTTCGGAAATGTGCACGCCCAGGAATTTGAAGTTCTTGAATGGTTCCGAACGGTTCAAAGAGTTAATATCGCGGAATGGTGTAAAACACACACTTGTTCACCATCCAGCCTCCAACAGGGCGGCAGAAAGGTCTGTTAGAATTGTCAAACATGCTCTCAAGAAACAGGTTTTGCAGGGTAGTTCAATGCTCAGAGTGAAACATCGTTTGGCTAGTTTCTTGCTGAAGTACAGAACCACACAACACACAACAACGGGTTACTCACCTGCAGAACTGTTGATGAAGAGAAGGCTAAGAATATGCCTAAGTCTAGTTCAACCCAATTTGGCCTTGAGAGTTGAGCAAAAACAGTTAAGTCAAAAACGCTGTTTTGACTCCCACAAAAAGGAGCGGTACTTCAAGCCAGATGAGCAGGTTCGTGTTCTCAGTCCTCCCAAAAAGTCCAGTCGAGACAAATGAGACATTGGGAAAATAGTGAAAGTGAAGTTGAAGTTGGGGATAGGATCAAAAGTGTTCATGGTGATCAAATGATTCCAGCCAAAGATGAACCAAAAACTGAGCATGAAGTCCTAATCCCTGCGTTTTAATCTGAAAGTGAAGAGACCACTGTGATTGAAACACAAAGTTCAGTTAGTACAGACAAAGAAACAGATTCCTTTGGTCAAGATCAGGGTACTAAAACAGAGCCAAACAAGCCTACAGTTGAGTCAACTCCTAAACCTGTTACACCTGTTACTGTTAGACGATCAGGTAGTATCCATAAACCAGTAGTCAGGTTAGGTTTGGAAGTTAAATAAATCACTGCAATTTAATAAATCACTACAAGTAAAACAAATGTCTAGATATGTAAAGTAAATATATTATGTTATCATTTAGAATTTCATGAAAACTGGTTTAAGTCGAATATCACAACAAAAATTGTAACTGAGTACTTAAATGTAATACTTTAAAAAAGGAGAGCAGTGTAATATATTCATACATATTCATGTATATGTTAATGAGTTGGTGTTCAATATAAGCAGGGAATGTTGGGTAGTAAATCTCTCTCTCGTGATCCAGGCAACCAGCGTGTAAGTTGTTATTCATTCTGCCATCCGGAATATGACAAGGAATTTGTATTTCACCTCTCATCTTAAACCTCTGACCTCTGCTTCTCAATTCCCTGCATGAAAGACTCCCTACATTTATCCGATCTATTCCCCCCATGATTGTATACACCTCTCTTAGATCAACTCTCATCCTCCTGCGCTCCAAGGAATAGAGTCCTAGTCTGCTCAACCTCTCCCCATTGCTCCGACCCTCGACTCCTGGCAACATCCTCATAAAAGCTCTGTTTAAATGTGGAATTATGAAGTGCTTATGAGTACTTAATAAGAGCTTGGCGATGTAGCCAGTAACTATCACTGAATAATTTATACGGTGTCACGGCTTGCAAGTCACAGTCACCACGTTATCCAGTTTTCATTGTGTGGGGGAAATTGAAAGTCAACTGCATGAAATAGAAACACTAAGCTTTAAGAATATGATGACTACACTGTGTATCAGTGTCAAGTGAAGGTGACAAATGGTCTTCCTGTCAGTTTCTGTGCCTCAACCTCTTTGTATGTGTATCGGTCGGTGGGGGCGCTGCAAGCCGGCGCCCTGTCAGCAGCGTGTCCGTTTTTTTCTAATTTTTAAATGTTTTTAGTATGTTTTAAAGTATGTTTTTAAATGGTTCTTTGTGTGTCTTGTGTGTGGGGTGGTGGGGGGGGGGGGGGGGGGGGTGAGGGGGAAACCGCTTTGGTCACCTCCTCCACGGACTTTTTCCATGTCGCCTCCCCCGTGGCCTAACATCTAGGATCGGGCGGCCTTTCCCGGAGACACGCCCGGGGCTTCAGCGGCGGGCTCTCGGCGTGGAGCGGGCTCGCCGGAGGGGAGGGCTCTGTGTCGCTGGCCCGCGGCAGCCGGCAGCCTGACGCCGCAGTCTGCAGAGCTTCAGCTGATGCGGTGTCCACAGCCTGGGATCCCTCGTGGGGGACCCGGGAGATGAAGAAGCCACCACTGCCGGCCCACGGCCTACTTCTGTGCAATGTGACGAATAAAACCGTATTGTATTGTATTGTACTTTATCTCCCTCATCCATTCTGGTGTTGTCTGAGGTGGGGTCTTCACCTGAAATGTTACATATTCCTTTTCTCCAGAGATGCTGCCTGACCCGCTGAGTTACTCCAGCATTTGTTGCCTATCTTCTAGTGTCTTTTCTGGTGTGGTATAGTGTGGTATAGAAGTGTGAAAACGCACACCTCTGGAATCAGGCACAGTTTCTACCAGCTGTTATCAGGCAACTGAACCACTCAATCAACAAATAGAGAGCGGTCATGACCTTCCATCTACCTCATTGGGGACCTTCGGACTACCCTTAATTGGACTTTATCTTGCACTAAACATTAATAGAATATTGACTGGCCTTGAGGGGGATACGACATATATTGCCTGAAGTAGATTCATATTGCCCGAATATGGATCTAGGGGGCAATATAATCTCAATATTGTTATTATTACCGAGGAAAATCTGTCAAAAGTCGCGAACCTTAGGAGGCTGCCATTTTGCTTGTTTTGTCGAAACAAATCCATTGCCAAGTTCCCAATGTGAGACCAGGGGAATATACAAGAAAATATTCCCCTGTTAACCCTGCTGGCACTCAAAACGAAGGGAATACAATTTTGTAAAAGCATAGCTCAGATGTGTGATATGGGTAATAATATTCTTTATCCTGTTTCTGTACACTATGGATGGCTCGACAGTAATCATGTGGTATCTTTCTGCTGACTGGTTAGTACGCAACAAACCTTTTCACTGTACCTCGGTCCACTTGATGATAAACTAAATTAAACTAAACAAAACAAACTCTGCATCTCGAGGGAATCTGACGGTAACATTTACTCGAGGTCAGCATGGATGGGTTGCCAGGGCAACTACATTCAGCAGAGAAGGGCTTACTTTTCAGACTGACTGCAGGCTAGAGATTTATAGAGTCATACACCACGGAAACAGGAGGGGCCGAGCAAGCAGAGTCTTCAGTCATTTTAGAGATACAGCATGGAAACATGCCCTTTGGCCAGCCAGTGATCACTCATACACTGGTTCTATTATACACATTAGGGACAATTTATAGAAGCCAATTAACCTGCACGTCTTTGGAGTTTAGGAGGAAGCCGGAGCACCCGGAGAAAACCCATGAGGTCACAGGAGAATGTACAAACTCCATACAGACAGTACCCATAGTCAGGGTCAATCCGGGGACCGTGGTGTAGTGAGGCAGTAACTCTACTGCTCTGACAATGTGCTGCCCAGTAAGAAACGCTAGCCTGCTGGTATTCACACTGGCGCCTGTTCTGTGATCAGGATAAAGTTCGTTTACACAGCCTGAACAATCTGGATTGTACTTTTGCCGGTATTGGGAACAGGGAGAAGGTTTCTGCAGGTGTGAACAAGCTGGCTGAGGGAAACAGATGGTGTGTACAAGCAACTGTGATTTTAAAGAACTTTCTTTCAGCCAGGAAAGAGGATTTTCCAGAATGACATCCTGTGTTGGATCCCATCAATATTTGCACTGCAGTTCTGAAGGCAGCTAATCAGGTCTCTGTGAGCTCCGTGGACTGAGACAATAAGTAGGGCAGGTCGTACAGTGTGGAAACAGGCCCTTCGGCCCAAGTTTCCCACACTGACCAACATGTCCCATCTACACTCGTCCCAGCTGCCTGTGTTTGGCCCTACTGCTCTAAACCTGTCCTATCTATGTACCTGTCTAATTGCATCATGAACTTTGCAATAGTACCTGCCTGAACTACCTCCTCCAGCAGTTCGTTCCCTACACCCACCACCCTTTGCGCGTAAAAATTACCCCTCAGATTGCTATACTTCTTTTCCCCTTCACCTTAAACCTATGCCCTCTAGTTCTCGATTCTTTGATCCTGACAATGAGTGTTGAATCTATGCATCTATCCGATCTACTCCTCTCATGATTCCATACAGCTCCATAAGATCAACCCTTATCCTCCTGCACTCCAGGAAATGGAGTCCTAGCCTGCTCAACCTCTCCCTTTAGCTCAGACTCTCGAGTACTGGCAACATCCTGGTAAATCTTTTGTGCACCCTTTCCCCAGCACCTCTGTAAAAGAAGTAAACCCTCACGCCAAAACTCTACCTGTTATTTCTCAAACTCCAATGTGCATTCAACTGCACAGTGATCTAGAACTGAGATTGTTCACAGTCTGTTCGTATTGGTGGAAATGTGTCAGACTCGATAACAATCAGCACGGGAGCACCTCAAGGCTGCGTGCTCAGCCCCCTGCTGTACTCACTCTATACTCATGACTGCGTAGCCGGTCATAGTGTGAACTCCATCATCAAGTTCACTGACGACACCACTGTTGTGGGACGTATCACTGATGGGGATGAGTCGGAGTACAGAAGAGAGATCCAGCAACTGTTCATATGGTGCCAGCACATTAACCTGGCCCTCAACACTAGCAAAACCAAGGAACTGATTGTGGACTTTGGAAGGAGTAGGATGGGGACCCACAGTCCTGTTTATATCAACGGGTCGATGGTTGAAAGGGTCAAGAGCTTCAAATTCCTTGGCGTGCACATCTCTGAAGATCTTTGCTGGTCCGAGAACACTGGTGCAATTATCAAGAAAGCACATCAGCGCCTCTACTTCCTGAGAAGATTACGGTGAGTCGGTTTGTCAAGGAGGACTCTCTCTAACTTCTACAGGTGCACAGTAGAGAGCTTGCTGACCAGTTGCCTCGTGGCTTGGTTCGGCAACTTGAGTGCTCTGGAGAGGAAAAGACTACAAAAAGTAGTAAGCACTGCCCAGTCCATCAATGGCTCTGACCTTCCTTCCATCGAGGGGATCTACCACTGTCGCTGCCTCATCCTGGCCACACACACATCTCCTTGCTACCTTCAGGTAAAAGGTGCAGGAGCCTGAAGACTGCAACTACCAGGTTCAGGAATAGCTACTTCCCCACAGCCATCGGCAATTAAAGCTGGCTCGTACAAAACTCTGAACATTAATAATCCATTATCTGTTATTTGCACTTTATCAGTTTATTTCATGTGTGTATATATTTATATAATGGGATATGGACACACTGATCTGTTTTGTAGTCAATGCCTACTATGTTCTGTTGTGCTGAAGCAAAGCAAGAATTCATTGTCCTATCAGGGCCACATGACAATAAACTCACTTGAACGTGAGATTGCCCAGAGCACCTCATCCAATTAAAGCCCAATTAACAGCCAAATAATCCACTGTCACTTAGAACAGATATCATCCAAATTACTACATTTAAAAGTATTTATTGTAAACATAGACCACTATGCCAGGTGACTGAAATGAGAGAAGTTTGCTTCAGCGGTATAGCTTGCTTTAGATAGGACCATTGATGCAACCCAAAATGAAAGTGCTGGGTGGCAGTGGTGTGGGGAAGGGGGGGGACGGCTGGAGGTGGGTGGGGGGGGGGGGGGGGGGGGGGGGGGGGGGGGGGGGGGGGGGGGGGGGGGGGGGGGGGGGGGAGGCGGTGTTGACAGAGAGAAAGAGAGAAAGCATGGGGTACATGGAATTCTTATGGCAGTGTTGTCAGCTGCACCCCACCCTGGTCATCATGCTACTTTCACTGTTCGTATCTACTCGTTATCACCTCGTCCACAGTCAACAGTGGACCATTGTGGGCTCCATTTTTCCTTCATTATTGTTCCAGGCTCTGATTTGTCCTTTCCATATCTCTCATTGAACCTTTTCGTACCTCTAGTTTCCCTCTCTCATGACTTCTCGGTCTGAAGAAGGGTCTTGACCTGAAACATCACTATTCCTTTTCTCCAGAGACGCTGCCTGTCCCATTGAGTTACTCCAGCTTTTTGTGTCTATCTGCATTTCCCTACACAAGCTATTCAGTGAACGGGTCTTGTGATATACGGCTCCCAGGGTCTGTCTGGAACCATTTGATCATTTCCTTGCAACATGTTTGTTCAGTCAGGCCATTAATTCAAATTGTTTTGTTTTAATCAAAAGTGTCCTAGTTTTCTTACTGTGTGTATCTGCAACAGTGCTCAGCTGAAGCCACCCAGGGAGCTGAAGGGGAAGAGCTGGTGATGATTAAATTCGTGTAGTAAATGCTGTGCATTCGACAGGAGCAAATCCCACATGACCTTGGGAATTTTCTTCAGTGTGCCTGAGTTACGCTGCAGAAAACACAAAGAGTCCATAGAAGACAAAACCGCACTTTAAAGATACAGCGTGGTAGCAGGACCACTGAGTCCGCGGCAACTTACGATCACCCCGTACACTAACACTATCCTACACATTGGGGTCAATTTACAATTTATGGAGGCCAATTAACCTGCAGAAAACACAAGGAGTTCATAGAAGACAAAACTGTATTTAGACGATAGAGATACAGCGCGGAAACAGGCCCTTCGGCCCACCGAGTCCACCCCAACCAGTGATCACCCCGTACTCAAGCACTATCCTACCAACATTAGGGACAGTTTACAATTTACAAATAACCTACAAACCTGTACATCTTTGGGGTGTGGGAGGAAACCGGAGCATCGGGTAAAAACCCGCGCAGTCACAAGGAGAACATACAAACTCCGTACAGACAGCACCCGTAGTCAGGCTCGAACCTGGGTCTCTGGTGCTGTGAAACCGCAACTCTAATGTGCTACTGTGCCGACCCTAGCACAGGAACAGGCCCTTTGGCCCAAAATGTCTGTGCCGAACATGACGCTAATTTAAATTAATCTCCTTTGCCTGCACGTGATCCATATCCCACCATTCCTTGCATACCCGTGTGCCTATTCAAAAGCATATTAAATGTAATTATTGCTCCTGCCTCTTCCCCCACCCCTGGCAGCGTGTTCCAGGCACGCACAACTCTCTATATTAAAAAATAATGGAAGTGGGTTGCACTGTGAGAAGTGTCCTTTTTGGGTTGAGATATTAATAATTGACTTCATGTCTGTCTACTGAGGGGAGCAAAACATCCTACAACAGAATTTCCTTACAGTTTTATCCTTCAGTCACCATCATGTACACAGTAGGAAAGTTTTGTAGTTAAAGGGCCTATCCCACATGCGATTTTTTCAGTGTCTTGCTGGCACCCGTCATAGTCACAGCAGGTCGCCAAAAAATGTCAACATTTTGAAAATCCAGCGGCGACCAGAAAAAGGTATGACTCTTTGGGCGACTACTCACCACCAAACAGGCATCACCCCACGACATGTCGAGGGAGATACTATTGCAACATTTAAGATAGAGTTAGACAGGTACGTGGATAGGTTAGGTTTAGAGGGATTTGGGTCAAAGGTACGCAGGTGGGACTAGTGTAGATGGGGCATGTTGGTCGATGTGGGCAAATGGGCTGAAGGGCCTCTTTCCACTCTGTATGACTATGATTCTATGACTACAAAGAATGAGATCTACAAAATCTTAACCAGCTTTGATAGAGTAAATAGAGACATTTTGACATTAATTGATTGATTTTGGGATTAAGGTTTGTAGATTTAGACAACTGACGAAAGATCCAAGGGTATCCCATGGGAAAGTACTTTAATGCAATGTGCAGCCATGATGAACATGCCTGGAAGTTTGATGGATGTAGACTCAGATGTGTCTTTCAAATGGGAACTAACAAAATATCTGAAGATTAAAGATCTATAGAGCTCTGAAGAAAGGGCAGAGAAAAATAAGTGTCTGGGATGATCTGCAAAGTACAGACTTTGGGAAGGGTTCGATGGGACAAAGTTCCCTGCCTGCACTGTAATAATTGTATGTCTATCTAAATATCAAATCAAATGGATAGGAGCTGCTTATTTATTGAAATATTAGAGTAACTAACACTTGAGATTAGATTGAGTTGGAAAAAAGGTCCTGAGCTCATTTCAGCAAGTATTTGAGAACATTCCTCATGCTAGGCTGTTCTGGAAGATTAGAGGATGAGGTGTGATCTTATAGAGGTGTACAAAATCACGGGAGGAATAGATCGGATAAACACACAGAGTCCTGTGCCCAGAGTAGGGGAATATTCGTAAATATTCGTAAATATAATATAGCTTCATAACCAGGCACTTAATGACGGAAATGTTGTATTAGGCAGACACCAGAGGATTGGTTTGAGATGGGAACACAGGAAGACTACAGTATCAGAAGAAGGGTCTCAACCCAAAACGTCACCTATTCCTTCTCTCCAGAGATGCTGCCTGTCTCGCTGAGTTACTCCAGCTTTTTGTGCCTATCTACAGCCAACCCTGTTTAGTTCAATTACATCCGTTTGATTTTATTGCCATGAGACAGGATACTGATGTGCAGTGAATGAAAGGCTAATAATAAACTGCATAAAAGGAAGCAATTACATTGACGAGGTACCTTTAGTTTGCATTCTGCCGTTCTCTTGGGATTGTGCTAATGTGATACACACATACTGGGGCACTTTTTAATATTTTTCATGGCAGTCAAACTATTCTATATAGAAGCACATTCAGAGTGGTGTGGCTTGGGAAACATTCATTTTTACTTTAATTAATCATGGTGAATCAGCTCTTTAATAATGAATGCAGCACAATTATAATTCTGCTGGCTCTACCGTGTAAAGTCAAACTCCCTTAACCCTTGCTTTAATGCCAGAAATGGGGAAACTATTTTATTTTACATTTAATTTTACATGCTACAAATTAAAAAACAGTGCCTACTACAATCAGTCTGAAGGAGGGTCCTGACCTGAAATGCCATCATCCACCCATTCCCTCCACAGATGCGGGCAAATGGGACTAGATTAGATGATAATTTTGGTCGACATGGACAAGTTGGGCCGAAGGGCCTGTTTCCCTGTTGTTTGACTCTATGCTGCCTGATGTGCTGAGTTATTCCTATCAGAGTTAAACCAAAAAAAAAAAACTAATTAAATTAGATAGTCATGCCCTTAAACAGGTTAATCATCTTACAGGATGGCAATAGGCTCTAGACACCAACAATGAGGAACAACACCCGCATCTTAATGAACATAAAAAAACCACTATCTATATCCATAAACTTATTGGTCTGCAATATTTAGATTCCCTACTGGTTTATTAATATTGATTATACACACAGGTGGCTAATATGCTCACCGTAACTTTAGAAATGCCGATTGTTTGGAAACTTAATTATTTTAATAGAAACCACTTCAAAACACTCACTGTACACAAGTGTTTACAAATGAGTATTTTGCTGATTGGTTTAAGTGAGGAAAGGCAATTTCTTTATACCCATTAAAGGATGAACATACCAAGGGTGGGACAGTTTCTTCCCAGCTGTTATTTGGCAACTGAATCATCCAACCAACAACTAAAGAGCAGTAATGAGCTACTGTCTACCTCATTGGAGACCCTTGGACTATCTATAATCGTACTTTGCTGGACTTTATCTTGCACTAAACGTTATTCACGTTATCATGGCTCGATTGCAATCATATATTGTCATTCTGTTCGCATGCAACAAAAGCTTTCACTGTACCTCGGTGCATGTGACAATAAACTAAACTAAGCTAAACTAAACTGCAGATACATCACAGAATCCCTGAAATTGGGAAGGTGTAGAAATACCAAGGATTTTCAGTGGAGTTCCACTCCAAAGCTTGAAACAGTCTTGGCAGTAACTTATTTTATTTATCACTAAATAAGGTTTAAGTTGGGAGGAATAGCAAAGTAGTTATGTTAATGGACTTATTATAACAACAGTTGGGGAATTTAGGTTTAGTTCACTAAATAATTATTACATTCAAATGAAAGTAGTTAGTACAGTGCATTCAGAAAGTATTCAGACCCCTTCACTTCAGACCCCTTTTCCCACATTTTGTTACGTTACAGCCTTATTCTAAAATGGAATAATTTTAAATCATAAATCTACACCAAAAACCCCATAATAAAAAGCAACTACAGGTATTTAGACATTTTTGCAAAGTATTTAAAAATAAATAACTGAAATAGCACATTTATATAAGTATTCAGACCCTTTACTCAGTACTTTGTTGAGGCACCTTTGACAGCGATTACAGCCTCAGGTCTTCTTGGGTATGACGCTACAAGGTTGGCACACCTCTATTTGGGTAATTTCTCCTATTCTTCTCTGCAGATCCTCTCAAGCTCTGTCAGGTTGGATGGGGAGCGTCGATGCACAGCTATTTTCAGGTTCCTCCAGAGACATTCGATCGGGTTCAAGTCCAGGCTCTGGCTGGGTCACTCAAGGACATTCACAGACTTGTCACGAAGCCACTCCTGCGTTGTCTTGGCTGTGTGCTTAGTGTCGTTGTCCTGTTGGAAGGTGAACCTCTGCCCCAGTCTGAGGTCCAGTACGCTCTGGAACAGGTTTTCATCAAGGATCTCTCTCTACTTTGCTCCTTTCATCTTTTCCTCGATTCTGACTAGTCTCCCAGTTCCTGCCACTGAAAAACATCCCCACAGCACGATGCTGCCACCACCATGCTTCACCGTAGGTATGGTATTGGCCAGGTGATGAGCAGTGCCTGGTTTCCTCCAGACGTGATGCTTGGCATTCAGGCCAAAGAATTCAATCTTGCTTTCATCAGACCAGAGAATCTTGTTTCTCATGCCTCTTGGCAAACTCCAAGCAGACTGTCATGTGCCTTTTACTGAAGAGTGGCTTCCGTCAGGCCACTTTACCATAAAGGCCTGAGTGGTGGAGTGCTGCAGATATAGTTGTCCTTCTGGAAGGTTCTCCCATCTCCAAAAAGGAACTCTGGAGCTCTGTCAGAGTGACCATCGGGTTCTTGGTCACCTCCCTAACCAAGGCCCTTCTCCCCCGATTGCTCATTTTAGCTGGGCAACCAGCTCAATGAAGAGTCCTGGTGGTTCCAAAGTTCTTCCATTTAAGAAAGATGTAGGCCACTGTGCTCTTCGGGACCTGCAATGCTGCAGAAATTGTTTAATACCCTTTCCCAGATCTGTGTCTCGACACAATCCTGTCTCGGTGGTCTCCAGACAATTCCTTCGTCTTCATGGCTTGGTTTTTGCTCTGACATGCACTGTCAACTGTGGGACCTTATATAGACAGGTGTGTTCCTTTCCAGATCATGTCCAATCAATTTAATTTACCACTGGCGGACTCCAATCAAGTTGTAGAAACATCTCAAGGATAATCAATGGAAACAGGATGAACCTAAGCTCAATTTTGAGTGTCATAGCAAAGGGTCTGAATACTTATGTAAATGTGATATTTCAGTTATTTCTTTTTAATTACTTTAAAAAATTTCTAATCACCTGTTTTCGCTTCTTCACTCTGGGCTATTATGTGTAGATTGATGATTTAAAAAAAAAATTTAATCCATTTTAAAATAAGGCTATAACGAAACAGAATGAGGAAAAAGTGAAGGGGTCTGAATACTTTCTGAATGCACTGTATGTAACCATCATTATAAAGATAAATTGTTGAGGTTCTAGAGGTGTAGAGCATAGAAACAGGCCCTTCAACTCTCTGGGTTTGCACTGATATTTAAGCACCCATTACGCTAATCCTGCGGAAACATAATTTCTTCCCTCCCTATGTGTCCCTATCTCCCCCCCAGATTCTGCCAGAGAGGTACACACCCTCTTCTCCCTTCTTCCATCAGGCAAGAGAAACAGAAGTTTGAAAATGCATACTTCCAGATTCAGGGATAGTTTCTTTCCCGCTGTTATCAGGCAACTGAACACTTATCTCATCAGCTGGAGTGTGGTCCTGACTTCCCATCTACTTCAATGGAGACCTTTGAAATTTCTTTGGTAGACAAAAAATGCTGAAGAAACTTAGCTGGTGAGGCAGCATCTATGGAGAAAAGGAGTTGGTGATGTTTCGGGTCGAGACTAAAATGTCTTTAATCGGACATTATTGAACTTCAATGTAATACCTTTGCACTAAATTTTGCACCCTTTATTTTTATCTGTGCACTTGATTATATTAATGCTTAGTTTTTTCTTTGACAGGATATCACGCAAACAAAAGCTTTTCACTATAGCTCAGTACACGTGGCAGTAAACTAAACAGTAAACATAGTTCCCATGATTAGCCTAATATTTGCACATGTTCAATTCCATTTGCAACTCAGAAAACAAGCCCAATCTGTGCTGCCAAACCCTGACAACATTCAAGCAGAGGCTGATAAGTGCCAGGTAACACACTTCAAATGTGCCAGGCATTGACCATCTCCAATAAGAGAGAGTCTAATTACTAACCCTGATATTATTATCGCAGTGCTTGATCGACTACTCTGACAGATATTTCAAATATCTGAACAGCAAACAGTTCATACAGTGCATTCAGAAAGTATTCATCTGTTCATCAGTGGCATCAAGAGGTAGACAGTGTAGTGAAGAAGGCAATTGGCAATCTGGCTTTCTTCAGTCAGGGAATTGAATACAGAAGTTGGGACATTATGTCACTGTTGGTCAAGGTGTTGGTCATACAGCACTTGAGTATTTTGTACCATTTTGGTTATCCTGCTATTGGAAATACTTTATTAAGCTGGAGAACGTGCAAAGAAGTTTCACTGGAACGTTGCCAGGAATAGAGGGCTTTAGTTGAGTGAAGAGGTTGGGCAGGCTAGGAGTTTATTTCCTGGAGCACAGGAGATCGACGGGTGGGTTTAGTTTAGAGATACAGTGACAGTGTGGAAACAGGCCCTGTGATCCCCTTACATGGGCACCATATTCAACACACTTGGGACAATTTACAATTTTTACCGAAACCAAATGAACCTACAAGCCCAAGTCTTCGGAGTGTGGGAGGAAACTGGAGAACCTGGGGAAAAGTCATGGGGGGAACCTACAAACTCCGTACAGACAGCACCCATAGCCAGGGTTGAAACCGGGTCTCTGGCGCTCTAAGGTAGCAACTGTGCCACTGTGCCACAGAGGTACATAAAATACATAAAAAGAGGTACATATGGAAGTACATAAAATCATGAGTGGCATTGATAGGATGAATGCAGAAAGTATTTTTCCTGGGTTGAGAAATCGAGAGGACATAGCTTTGAGTGAGAGGGGAAAGATTTTAAAAGGGAACCTGCGATCTTCTTCACACAGGGAATGGCACATATATGGAACCAGCAGCCAGAGAAAATGGTTGAGCCAGGAACAATAACATTTAAAAGACATTTTGACAGGTACAAGGACAATAAATATTTAGAAGTATATGGGCCAGACACGAGCAAATGGGACATCTTGGTTGGCCTGGATGAGTTTGCGTGATGGGTATGTTTCCGTGCTGTATTACTCTCTGACTATATCTCCCGTAATGCCTGAATTAATATAAATAATATTGCTCATTTTTCTGCAAAGTCCAAATGTTCTGAAGTGAGAGCTATCAGCAGCTCAGTGTCATGAAGGACATATTTTTGGTAATGAGGAATTTTACATTGTTCAGACTTAATATAAAATGAGTTCAGAAGTTTTTTTAGATTTTAGAGATGCAGTGTGGAAACAAGCCCATTGGCCCACTGAGTCTGCGCCGACCAGTACACTAACACTATTGTACACACTGGGGCCAATTTCAGGGCTGCCAACTCTCACGCATTGAGTGTGAGGATCATGCATTTCGCCAAATTCTCACACTCTCACGCAGATCACAAATTTTGAACGCTCTGTCGTGAGAAATTCTGTGATCAACGAAAAATTCAAAACCCATATCAACTGCATGGGCCGTGGGCGTTGGAGAGCGCGGCCTGAGGGAGGGATGGAAGCAGAAGCAGCGGCAGGGACAGATGCGGACGGGGAGCTGGGGCTGGCGAGTGTTTGCCGGGCTGGCGAGTGTTTGCTGGGCTGGCGAGTGTTTGCCGGGCTGGCAAGTGTTTGCCGAGCTGGCTAGTCACTCGCTGCAGCTCCGGCCATGGAGCAGCCTCAGTGTGAGAGTCCCGGGCCGTCGGAGGTGTCGGAAGCATTGCGCTTCCGACACCTGCGGCTCAGTGCATCCTGGAGGACAACAAGGTAGCAAGCACTGGGAATGGTGGAAGATAGTGGCCTTCAAATGGGGGTGGTAGCAGAAAGCATCCTGCCTGCCTGCTAGATTTTCACTTACCCTAACTGCAGGAAAAATGTTCCCGATGTTGGGGGAGTTCAAAACCAGGGGTCACAGTTTAAGAATAAAAGGGAGGCCAGTTAGGACTGACATGAGGATAAACTTTCTTCACGCAAAGACTAGTGAACCTGTGGAATTCTCTGCCACAGAAGGCAGTGGAGACAAATTCACTGGATGTTTTCAAGAGGGAGTTACATTTAGCTCTTGGGGCTAGCGAAATCAAGGGATATGGGGAAAAAACAGGGAAGAGATATTGATTTCAGATGAACAGCCATGATCATATTGAATGGCAGTGCTAGCTCGAAGGGCCGAATGGCCTATTCCTGCATCCATTTTCTATGTTTCTATGCTTGAGTATATGGCAATAAAACTCGATCACTTGATTTTGAAGCATTCATTTATGGTGGAGGTATAATGTAGTCATAGAGTGATACATTGTGAAAACAGGCCCTTCGGCCCAACTTGCCCATGTCCGCCAACATGTCCCAGCTGCACTACCAGCTTTTGGTCCATATCCCTCCAAACCTGTCCTATCCATGTATCACTCTAACTGTTTATTAAATGTTGGGCTAGTCCCTGCCTTAACTACCTTCTCTGGCAGCTTGTCCCATACACACACCACCCTTTGTGTGAAAAAAGTTACCCGTTAAAAAGTTACCTCTTAAAAATACTTCAAACAAAAAACATTGAAATCATACTTCTACAATGCACTAAAACATGATGTTAATACATCAAATATCAAAACGTCCATACCTAGGGAGGGCGGGCACCCCCCTCACACCACTCGGTCGCTCCACTACCTCGCCGGATAACCCCAAGGCCAGTGATCAGTGATCGCTCAACCTCGCCACTTTCAAAAACGCTCCATCGCCCCTGGTTCGGACGGAGAGCACTGCCATATGTGAGCAGGGGAACTGAGGCCAGTTGTCCGTGATGTCTGGATCCCAATGCTTAGCGCTTTGTGTTTCGGAGTTGGCTAATGTTAATGATTTGTAATTAGCCTGATTTGTAATTAGTTGACAAAACCTTAATTTATTAATCTGGAATATCCAGGGGGATGGGATAAGTGTAATATTAAAATGACATGCAAGGTGTCAGGCTGACTGTCACAACATACAACCCCGATAACCCATTATTTCCTTCAGTTAAATATTGGGAAGATAGCACTATTGTCATTTGCCACTCAACTATCATGTTTGTTTACCTTACTGACAATTTCTAAACCCACCCCCCCCCCCCCCCCCAAATTCCTTTGACAGGTTGAATAGAAATGTTCCCAATCTCGCTGTTTTATTAATTGAACAAGTAGATGAACATCCTCAAGGAGTGTAATCAGATGGAAACAATGTTTAAGAGCTTGTTCAAAGAAGGGGCATATTTTAAAGGAGTGACAGAGATACTTGCAGGGGAATGTGTGAAGAGATTATTTGTCTTTAGTTTTAGCTTGAACCAGGGCATCTGAAAATTCAAAGTTTAATATAGTAATTGTGCTGATACTGACTCCAACCAACCATGTAATGAATATCATCCATTCCGGAGGTTTTATATTTCTGATGCCATTTAAACTTCACTTGGATTTCAATCACTTCAATGTAAAAGTAGTTGGGAATGGGGAGCATCGGAACAAAAAATTGCCCTCGGTACATATTAACTGTAATATAATAATGTATGCATGTTGGTAGGTGCAATCAAAACAAAGATCTTGTTATCATTATTGTGTTATGAATACCACAGAAAATATTATGTACTCTCAAGATCACATTTAATAGAATAATATTGCTTAAATATATAGTTATTGGACTTTACATTTTAGAAAAGTCCCAGCTGAGAGGAAGACAGCAAAATACTGAAAATATTGGGGTTGAAAATGACTTCTGGGTAGTTTGTTAGGAAAATGAAGGGAATGGAAACAGAATACTTATACATCTGAGTGAGTATTATTTTGTGGATGAGAAATTGTGTTCAACCAATTGATGACTTCTTTGACAAAGTAACTAGCATTTTGGATAACAAGCAAGCCAATGGATGTACCAAATTTTGTTATACAAAATTTGGCCTGTGAAGTGCCCCATAAAAGATTACCACATTTGATAAGCATCTGTGGACTTGAACGTAATAGGTTAAGTCCAGGGGGTCAGATATGGGGCTTTATGTGTGGGCCAGATATATTGTCAGTACAGAGGGACTAGGAGCAAGGCCAAGTGCGCATCCAGAGTCAAGGTCTGGAATAGTACTAGGTGTGCAGTCAAAGCTGGGACAATGGGAGTGTTCAACACTGGGCAGGTAAGTAGCTATGATCAGTGTTGAATAGGGGGCCAGGTGTAAGGCTGGACTCAGGGTCAGGAATGAGAGAAGGTATGCAACTGGAGTCAGGGTCAGAAGTAGTACCGGGTGTGCAGTGAGACCTAGGTTGGTCAACATGGGCCAAGTGCTTGATTATAATCTGATTTCCATGCATGAATATACTAAGATCATTCATGTGCTGCACCTTGTTGATCAGAGCCTGGCTCTACTGTGGAATGTAATTAGGAATGTAAATTAGCCTAACCGTATTCTTAGCTAATCCAATTTAAATTGCATTCAAGTGTAAGTTAAAAGACTCGCTACAGTATGCACTAGATTGCACATTTTCAAGCTGAAAAATACAAAAGCTCCATACCTCCACCAGCCAGGTCATGTGTCATCTCTGGAGAGCAGGAACAGGGTCCTGACCAGAAACATTGCCTATTCATGTGCTTCAGATATGCTGCCTGACCTGTTGAGTTACTCCAACAAAGTTTAACTTTGAGATAGCAGGGAAGCCTTCCTGGGTTGAGACAGAAGATGGGTTGTGTTCAAGCCAACTCTATGACATTTAGGTCCACAGATGTCCTCCAGTAGCACATGGGTTAGGTTCAGGGCAAACACTGGATCGCTTCAGGATCTTAGAGAAGGAACTTGGTGCAGCGGTTGATGTTGCTGCCTTACGGCGCCAGAGACCTGGGTTTGATCCGGGTGCTGTCTTTGTGTGTAGTATCCACATTCTCCCCGTGACCTCCGTGGGTATTCTCTGAGGTCTAGTTTCCTCCCACACTTCAAAGACATACAGGTTTGTAGGTTAATTGGCTTGGTATAATTGTAAGTTGTCCCTAGTGTGTGTAGGTTAGTGTTAGTGTGCAGGGCTCGCTGGCCTGCGTGGTCTCGGTGAGTGAAAGGTCCTGTATCCGTGCTGTATCTAAAAAACTAAAAACAAAAACTTTGTTTTTAGTTTTGGAGATACAGTGTGGAAACAGGCCGTTCGGCCTACCAAGTCCATGCTG
This sequence comes from Okamejei kenojei, assembly GCA_035221665.1. Lineage (NCBI taxonomy): Eukaryota > Metazoa > Chordata > Chondrichthyes > Rajiformes > Rajidae > Okamejei > Okamejei kenojei. The sequence continues at coordinate 52,706,031 of CM069138.1, forward strand.
GCCAGTGACACCCATACATTAGCTCTATCCTACACACTAGGGACAAAGTACAGGAGCCAATTATCTTACAAACCTGTACGTCTTTGGAGTGTGGGAGGAAACCTGAGCACCAGGAGAAAACCCACGGAGGTCAGGGGGAGAATGTGAAAACCCCACACAAAGACACAGCACCCATAGTCAGGATCGAACCCAGGTCTCTAGCGCTGTAAGGCAGCAGCTCCACTAGTGCACTACTGTGCTATATGGGACGTTAACCTTTGGAAATTAGCTGAATTTTTCCCCAAATAATTTAGAGAGGAAAGTATTGCAGTGTTTCAATGGTAAGACTTGCTGTATTGCAAGTTCAGCTACGGAAAACATTTTAAGATCAATAAATCTAATCTTCAGTCAGCAGAAATTCATTAAAAACATTCTTGTGTTCATCTGTCTTCATCTCCTCCATGTCACTCATTCACTGCTATTAATTTGATCCAAGGTGATAAATGGTTTGTGTGCCTAGCCCTTTCAAAGCCATCTCTCAGCTGTGTAAATGGTTTCTATTAATTGGAGTCTGGGCTTTAATCATTCTACAGCCATGTGTGGAATAAGATCCATGTGTGGACACTGGAACAAATTCTATTCCCATTTGGTGCAGGTAATAGCATCAAGGCACACCATTGTGCACCGTTATTCTAATCAATGCTGCATCCTCGAGATGGACAGGTGCCATGGTTTATTGTTTAAAAAGGAACTGCAGATGCTGGAAAATTGAAGGTAGACAAAATTGCTGGAGAAACTCAGCGGGTGAGGCAGCATCTATAATCGGCAACATTTCGGGTCAAGACACTTCTTCAGATTGATGTGGGGGGGGGCGGGAAGTAGAAAGGAAGAGGCGGAGACAGTGGGCTGTGGGAGAGTTGGCACGGGGAAGGGAAAGAAGGAGAAAGCAGGGACTACCTAAAATTGGAGAAGTCAATGTTCATACCGCTGGGGTGTAAACTACCCAAGCGAAATATGAGGTGCTGCTCCTCCAATTTATGGTGGGCCTCACTCTGGCCATGGAGGAGGCCCAGGACAGAAAGGTCGGATTCGGAATGGGAGGGGGAGCTGAAGTGCTGAGCCACCGGGAGATCAGGTTGGTTATTGCGAACCGAGCGGTGGTGTTGGGCGAAGCGATCGCCAAGCCTACGCTTGGTCTCACCGTACTATGGTTTAGTTCAGTTCAGTTTAGAGATACACCATGGAAACAGGCTCCTCGGCCCACCGAGTCTGCATTGACCAAAGATCCCGCAAACTTGCACCATTCTACATACACCAGGAACAAATTACATTTTTACCAAGTGAATGAACCTACAAACCTGTACGTCTTTGGAGCGTGGGAGGAAACCGGAGATCCCGGAGAAAACCCACGCAGGTCACTGGGAAAATGTACAAACACTGTACAAGCAAGCATCCGTAATCTGGATCGGGCCTGTGTCTCTGGCACTGTAAGGCAGCAACTCTACCACTGCGCGACCATGCCACCCATTCTTGCTAACTATTTTTGAAGACGGTGTCTGGTTTAGAAGCCATTCAATGCCCTAATTCATTGCAAATGACTATAAAAATTAAAAATTCAAGGAGGTTTTGCCAAGCAAAATAGTTTCCTCTCTAAATTATTTGGCACAAATTTAGCTAATTTTCAGTCTGTAGAAACATCACCCACCCATGTTCTCCATGGAAGTGTGTAGCTTAGTTTAGTTTATAGTTTCATGTTCTGAGGTACAGTGAAAAGCTTTTACCGCGTGTTATCCAGTCAGCAGAAAGACAATACATGATTACAATCGAGCCATTTACAGTGTAAAGATACATCATAAGGGAATAACGTTTAGTGCAAGGTAGCCAGCAAAGTCCGATAAAGGATAGTCCAAGCGTCACCAAAGAGGTAGATAGTAGTTCAGCACTGCTCTCTGGTTGTGGTTGGATTATTCAGTTGCCTGATAACGGCTGGGATGAAACTGTCCCTGAATCTGGAAGTGTGCATTTTCACACTTCTATACCTTTTGCCTGGTGGGAGAGGGGAGGAGAGGGAGTGGGTAGGGTGCGTGCGACACATCCTTGATTATGCTGCAGGCCTTGCCGAGGCAGCGTGAGGTGTAAATGTAATCAATAGAAGGGAGGTTGGTTTGTGTGATGGTTTGGGTTGCATCCACAATTTGCTGCAATTTCTTGCGACCTTGGATGGAGCTGTTCCCAAACCAAGCTGTGATGCATCCTGATAAAATGCATTCCATTGTGCATCTTGACCAGCTGAGTTACTCCAGCACTTTGTGTATTTTTGGGGGCTCCTCTCTAAAGCGAACATCTCTCTTTTGCAACGTCTGTTTAGTGTTTCCAAACAATACCTTTTAAATGTAGTAATTTGGATGATTTTGGTTCCAAGTGGCAGTGGATTATTTGAACTTTAATTGGATGAGGTGCTCTGGGCAATCTCCGTTCTAGCTCACTGTGCAGTTGAATGCACGTTGGAGTTTGAGTGATAACAGGGAGAGCTTTGGTGTAAAGGTTTACTACTACTGGGGATTAATGTGGTGCTGGGGATGGGCATGGTTTAGATTAGTTTAGTATAGAGATACAGTGCGGAACAGACCCTTCAGTCCATCGGGTTTGTGCCGACCAACGATCAACTGTACACTGGTTCTATCCTACACACCAGGGACAATTTGCAGAATCCAATTAACCTACAAAGATGTGTAGAAAGCAATTACATATTCTGGTTTATACTGAAGATAGCAACAAAGTGCTGGAGTAATTCAGTGGGTCAGACAGCATCTCTGCAGAAAAAGGATGGGTGACATTTTGGTTCCCGAAACGTCACCCCATTCCTTCCCTCCAATTATGCTGCCCGTACTTCAATCCGAAAAACCTGCAGGTCTATTGAATGGGGGAGGAAACCGGAGTACCTGGAGAAAGCCCAGGAGGTCACAGAGATAATGTACAAACTCTGCACAGACAGCACATGTAGCCAGGGTTGAACCCGGGTCTCTGGCGCTGTAAGGCAGCATCTCTACCCTGCGACACTGTGCTGCCCGATTGCAGTGCTTCAGTTCCATAGTGGGGACACATTTAATTTGAACTTCACATCAAATGTTGCTCCTGACCTGCTGAATCTACTTCATTTGTAGTTCAATCATAAACTGCAAACACCCGGTGCAATGGTTGCTTATTTTCAGTTGCAAAATCTCTCCAAATTATCAGTTACCGGCATTAGAAAAGCACATTTAACATCCCTGCAAAATCCTGCAAATCAAAGTCTCATCTGAAGGCATAAATATATAATACTAGGCTCTGTCTGTGACAGCTTTTCAAATAACTATCTTTTAACATATCATACTGCTTGGATTTATTTCATCTTCTCTAAACATCAAATAGATGCGAGCCCAGTGTCAATGAGAGAAAGGTAGACAAATAAACAAAGTGCTTTAATGTTCAAGTCATCAATGATGCATCTGCCATTCAACATTTGTCCTGTTTCAAATTATCCATCACAACCAAAAAAAACCAGAATAAATCATATATAGACACAAAAAGTTGCAGTAACTCAGCGGGACAGGCAGCATCGCTGGAGAGAAGGAATGGGTGACATTTCGGGTTGAGGCCGTTCTTTAGAAGCCGGACACTCAGATTTTGCTTGGGAGATAGGCTTCAGCAGGTCAGATGAGGTGATCATAAATCAGCTCTCAAACTTGTTGGGGAATTCAAAGTTCATTCATGATGACAATAGGTTTAAAGTGAGGGGGGAAAGATTTAATAGGAACCTGAGGGGTAACTTTTTCATACAAAGGGTGATGGGTGTATGGAATTAACTGCCAGCAGAGATAGTTGAAGCAGATGCTATCACAACTGTAATGGCAATTTCAAACCATTCCATTGTCATTACTATGCAGACAGGAAGGAGTGAAACAAACTTACGCAGTCGATGATAAAAACAAATCTTCCAGTCGTTATTTCCAGTTTCATTGATTTTTATTGAAGTTGTAAAAACAAGGAAGTGAACATACCAGATGCTCTTTATTCTTATACAAATTGCAGCTTTCCGTTCTTACTATCTGAACTGTCTGAGGAACTGTATTCCTTCTCTCCAGCCGGCTCCAGTCAATCTGACCACTCCCTGTGGTTTCGCTAGCATCATCCGATGTATGTCATGCCCATCTATGTATTAAAAACCCACCCCCAAGAGTTCAAAATAATTTTGCAAGAAATATCTCAACAAAATAATAAAATATGTTAACATTAACTAGCCTAAGCAAGAATGGCTCCAACAACAACTTTAAAAAACATTTGGACAGGTACATGGATAGGATATTTTTGGAGGGATAGGGGACAAATGCAGGCAGCTGGGACTAGTGCAGATGTGACATGTTGGTCGGCATGGGCAAGTTGGGCCAAATGACCTGTTTCCATGTTGCATGACACTATGACTATGACTATGAAAAGGAATCAGTCAGAAGAAGGGTCTCGACCCAATTCACAGTCTTTTATGCAGAGTAGGTGAATCGGCAACCAGAGGACAACCTAGTCACACAGAGAGTGCTGGGTATATGGAATGAGCTGCCACATGGGGTAGTTGGGACAGGTACCATAAACAGCATTTCAAAGGCACAGGTGACCCAGCCATGTTCTTCAGAGATGCTGCCTGACCTGCTGAGTTGCTCCAGCACTTTATGTCCTTTTGGCAAACATAGCCGCCTGCGATGCAGGCTCGAAGGGCCAAGTGGCCTCCTCCTGCACCTATTTTCTAGAGCAATGCAAGAGTGCTGCTTCAAAGACCAAAGGACGATTAGCATTCTTTTAAACTAAATTATTGGAAGGTAAGTGACTTGCAAGCGAGGAAAGTGAGAGTGACCTTTCTGCCAGTCGGGGATTTCTACGATGTCTTATGGCATCTGGATATCTGAAAAGATATAATGACCATCTTTTTCTCGTGAATGGTCACAACAGCTGGTGTTCTGTAGGCAGCCACAGCAGCTAGTTTCACACAGTAAACTGCATCCGTGAGTATTGACATGGGATACATTGCTTCCCTGGTTGAGCATGGAGGCCAGGATTTGAACACCTTGTTCAAAAAACACACCACACTCCCTCTGCACTCCCACACAACACCTGATGTTCTGGAATAGAACGACACGGTGCAAGAAATAATTGCAAATCATTTTGGTCGAATGACTAAATTGCAGGATGGAGCCTATAATTTCTAGAATTTGTGATTGCTTGATTGAAGGGGTGGTACACTGGCACAGCGGTAGAGTTGCTGCCTTACAGCACCGGAGACCCCGGTTCGATCCTGACTATGGATGCTGTCTGAACGGAGTTTGTACCTACTCCCTGTTACCATGTAGGTTTTCTCTGAATACTTCAATTGCCACCCACAATCCAAAGACGTACAAGTTTGTAGGTTAAATGGCTTCTGTAAAGTTGTCCCTAGTGAGTCTGATAGTGCTAGTGTACGGGGTGATTGCTGGTCGGTGAGGACTCCATGGGCCAAACGGCCTGTTTCCTTGCTGTGTCTCTAAAGTCTTAAAGATTGATTGATTGATTGACCGACCGACCGACCGACCGACCGACTGATTGAAACATGCAGCATGGAAACAGGCCCTTCTTGCCCACCAGGTCCACACCGACCATCGATCACCTGTTCATACTAGTTCTATGTTATTTCACTTTCATGTCTGTTCCATACACTAGAGGTAATCTTACAGAGGTCCATTAACCTACAAACATGCACCCATAATCAGAATTGAACCTGGTCTCTGGCGTTGTAAGGAAGTGGCTCTACCACTGCACCACTGTGCTGCCTGTATGCTCCTCATGACTATGTTGAACATGAAAATAAAAATCCAATGTCTTACATTTCCATAAAGTTATTAACTAAAAGCCAAGCACTTTGACAAAAGGTTAATGATGAAAGCGAAAGAGGCATTACAGGTAGTTAGGGTGGTAAACAAGGCATTTGGTTGATACATTGTCTATTCTTTAGTCATGGTAATGAATATAAAAGTTGGGACGATATGTTACAGTGTACAAGATAAGAGTGAGAATGAATTTAGAGTATTGTGTTCAGTTTTGGTCACCGAGCTATAGAAAGGATATCTTTAAGCTGGAAAGAGTGCAGAGAAAATTTATAAAGATGTTGCCATCACTCGAGGGCCAGAGCTATACGGAGAGGTTGAGCAGGCTCGAACTTTATTCCTTGCAATACAGGAAGCTGAGGGGTGATCTTATACAGTTGAGGAGTATAAAACCATGAGGGGAATAGATAAGGTAAATGCACAGTCTTTCAGTGGGGGAAATAAGAGGGGAAATATTTAATTGGAACCTGGGGGACAACGTTTTTCACTCAGATGGTGATGGGTACAGAGGAGGTAGTTGAGGAAGGTACAATAACAGTATTTAAAAAACACCTGCACTGGTACATAAAAAAAAAGGTTTAGGGGAATTAGATACAAAATCATGAGAGGAATAGATTGGGTAAATGCACAGTGTCTCTTGCTCAGAGTGAGGGAACTGCGAAACAGAGGACATACGTTTAATGTGAGGGAGGGGGATATTTAATAGGAACCTGAGGGGTAATGTTTTTACATAAAGGGTGGTGGATCTATGAAATGTTCTCCCGGAGGAAGCAGTTGTGGCAGGTACGTATCGTACCACGTACAGGTACCTGGATAGGACAGGTTTAGAGTGATATGGGCCAAACACAGGCAGGTGGGACTAGGACATGTTGGTCGGCATGGGCAAGATGGGCCAAAGGGCCAGTTTCCACTCTGTGTGATTCTATGACAATGATATGGGCCAAGTGCGGGCGAATGAGACTAGCTAAGATTGGGCACCTTGGTTGGCATGGACGAGTTGGGCCGAGTGGCCTTTTTCCGTGCCCTGTGACTCTATGAAAGTCTTCTCATTAGCATGAACAACATGGATTCAAACTTTGTAATCTATTTCAGGTCAGAATATGATTTGTTACTCTGTGGATAAGCAATTAAAGACCAAACTGCCTTCCTTTGCTTCTGGATTTTCTATTGTTGCTTGGGTCCACTGACGTTTTGCGTACTTAATAAAACTCGCTCTCTTTATGCTTTGAAGACAACAGGTTCAATGTTTATTAATCAGGCAATGGTTTCAAAATTGAGTAGGTGGATCAGCCTCGGGGAAAGCAAGTGGGCAAAGTTCATCAGCTGACATGTATAATTGACTGTGATTTATGACCCACCGGAATCATCTTCACACACCACTGGCTGTCGAATGACAAATCAAAGCATTCGCAGCTAAGCAGAGAATTCTACACAGAATTAGAAGTATATTCTTCAGGAAACTTTTGCAGGACGCGCTCACCATTCAGACTGCCCTTTTCAGCTAATAAAAACACAGCTCTACCATTTCATAGCCTCAAACCAATATTTTCTGCAGATTTAAGGAGGGAAATGGTACATTGTCATCTACACTCAAGCATTGGGGACTGATCTATGTACTCCCACATCATAATCCTTGTTTCTTTTCCCTGCATAATTTATGTACAAACTCTGTTTTATTTAGATTAGTTTTGTTCAGTTTATACATGGCACATTGGCCTTCATCAGTCATAGTATTAAGTATAGAAGTTGGGAGGCCATGTTGCAATTATATTAGATGGTGGTGAGGCCACATTTAGAGTAATGTGTTCAGTTTTGGTCACTCTGTACAGGAAGGATGTTGTCAAGCTGCAAAGGATGCAGGGACCATTTACGAGGATGTTGCCAAGATTTGAGGGCCTAAGCTAGAGGCAGAGGTTAATCAGTGTGAGCAAGTTGGGTCGAAGGACCTGGTTCCACGCTGTATGACTATTTATGACTCCAGTTTAGTTTACTTTCATTTATTGTTACGTGTAGTGTATAGTGAAAAGCTGTGTAGAAAGGAACTGCGGATGCTGGTTTATGCCGAAGATGGACATGATATGCTGGAGTAACTCAGCGGGTCAGGCAACATTTCTGGAGAAAAGGAATAGGTGACATTTTGGGTTGGAAGCCTTCTTCAGAATTTTTGTTGTGTGCAATCCAGTCAGCGGAAAGACTATACATTATTATAATCGAGCCGTCCACAGTGTATAGATACAGGATAAAGGGAACAATGTTTAGTGATGATAAAGTCCAGTAAAGTCCAATTAAAGATGGTGTTCGAGGGTCTCCAATGAGGTATATAGTAGCTCCGGACCGCTCTCTAGTTGTTGGTTGGATGGTTCAGTTGCCTGATAACAGCTGGGAAGAAACTGTCTCTGAATCTGGGGATGTGTGTTTTCACACTTCTGTACCTCTCACCTGATGGGAGAGGGGAGAAGAGGGAGTCACCGGGGTGAGACTCGTCCTTGATTATGCTGGTGACCTTGCTGAGGCAGCATGAAGAATTTGGAGAGGCAATTGCCGAATTTGTGACCTCGGACTGCAAAAGTGTTTGTCATTTTAGTGGCCCATAGTGTAGAGGGAGTTGTGAAATGTGGACTTTGGCTTCAAGGTTTTAAATACGGGTGGTGTGTGGAGATCACAAATGTTTGCCTCTCGTGAAAGCCTTCTGGGAAAACTTGTACTGTATTTGATACAGGAGCAGCCAGACCTGATGATGGGTCTATAAAATGTATCATAAAGGGTCATGTGAATACACAGTCTTTTCCCCAGAGTAGGAAAATCAGGAACTAGAGGACAAAGCTTTAAGGTGAGAGGTGAAAGAGTAATAGGAATCTGAGAGGCAACATTTTCACACAGAGAGTGATGGGTATATGGCACGAGCTGCCAGAGGACATAAAGCGTTGGAGTAACTTAGCGTGTCTGGCAGCATCTCTGAAGAACATGGATCGGTGATGTTTCAGGTTGGGACTGAAAGTGTAATGGTCAGATAAAAAAGACAAACCAAATAGGCTTCCTCATCATTGGGTTTTCTGTGTCAACAGTGCATTGCCTCTGCCTGCTTGCCACCTCTAGTGAACTTGGTCAAATGATTAATTACAGGACGGGTGATATTATTTGAGCAATTAAATGTGCCTCAAAGAAAAGCTGCAGAATGAATCAATTTAAGATTAATGAACAAAATAGATTAATTCTTCTGTTGTAATAGTTAGAGGAATGTTCATACAAGGGTAGAACATAAAACAGCACAGGAACAGACCCTTCGGGCCATAATGTCCATGCCAAACGTGAAACTAGATTAGACTAATCGGTCCTGATCTTCTCTCACTGCCAGCTCTTCATCCCCCCCACATCCTCCCCCTCCCCCCCCCAATCCCCTACTTTCAGTCCGAAGAAGAGTCCCATCCCGAAACGTCACCCATCTTTTTCTCCAGAGATGCTGCCTGACCCACTGAGTTACTCCAGCATGTTGGTATAAGCCAGCATCCGCAGTTCCTTGTTTCTACATTTGGACTAATCTACTCTGCATTCGATCCATATCCCTCCATTGCATGGGACTATGGCAGTGCTTCACAAAGGGTGGGTGGAACTGAATAAAATAGAATAGTTTCTTTATTGTCATTGTAACATGAACCATGTACAATGAAAATGAAAGGTTTGCAGTGTCATCCCCCAATGCTGTGTTGTATTGGGACCTAAGAACTGGATCAAACATAATTTGGTGTTAAATGATATTGTAATAGGCTGCTGTAGGAAATATTTGACCACCACAAAGTTCATAACAGGGGAGACATTTACAGTGCTGTTTGAAATTAAATATTAAAGTCTGCAATTATGATTTTATTTTCTTAATACGAAACAGGAAATCGCTCCCTGTGACCCTAGACCTGTTGATTAACGTCTTTCAAAAGAATATAGAGATATAACTGGTTCGATGCCAGAACAAGATCATATTTTATATTTTGAAAACAGGCAGACAAGGTCAGATGCTTTATCGGCCGTGATGGTTTCTATCCCATTAATGAAACTGCAAAGCTCTGCGGATTCGGGGAAAGCCTTGGGAATATAATAGGAAACTAGCTGAAGGACAGGAAACAAAGAGCTTTCAATTACAGATTATACCGGTGGGAGGGTGGTGTTTGTGGAGTCCTTCTGGGGTCAGTGATAGGCCAATTGCTGCTCCTAATTTACTCAGAGAACATGGATATCAATGCCAAGTGAGTATTGGTACTGGTATAAGTCGATTTTTTATAAACATATCGACTGAGTTTAGCATAGTTTAGTTTAGTTTATTGTCACTGTACTGAGGTATAGTGAAAAGCTTTTGTTGCATGCTAACCAGTCATTGGAAAGATTATATATTATTACAATCCACAGTCCACAGTGTACAGGTACACAATAATGGGAATAATGTTTAGTGCAAGATAAAATCCAGTAAAGTCTGATTAAAGACAGTCTGAGAGTCTCCAGATAAGTACATGGTAGTCCAGGACCACTCTCTAGTTGTGGATAAGATAGTTCAGTTGCCTGATGACTACTGGGAAGAAACTGTCTCCGAATCTGGAGGTGTGCGTTTTAACATTTCCGTACCTCTTGCCTGGTTGGAGAGGGTAGAAGAGGAAGTGAGGCTGAGACTCCATGATCATGCTGCTGGCCTTGCCTAGACAGCATGAAGTATAAATGGAGTCGATGGAAGGGAGGTTGGTTTGTGTGATGGTCTGGGCTGCGTCCACAGTGTTCTGCAATTTCTTGCGGTCTTCGATGGAACTGTTCCCCATCCATGCTGTGATGCATCCTGATAAAATGCGTTCTACAGCTCATCTGTAGAGGTCAGTGATTGTTGTTGGGGACATGCTAAACTTCCTAAGCCTTGTTAGGACGTAGAGGCATTGGTGTGCCTTCTTGGCCATTGGTTCAATATGGGTAGTCCAGGACAAGCAAGATAGAGTGAAAACGTTTTGTTTCAGTGCTATGCAATCAAATCTGCACTCAATTGTATTCTGCACCTTGTATCTTCCCCTTTGCTCTACCTATTGTATATGAGTTTGGCTTGATTGTATTTATGTCTAGTACTTTCTTCGTTGATTGAAACAAAACAAAACATTTCACCGCACCTCGCTACATGTGACAATAAACCTAACAAGTTTCTCTCATTGAGTCATAGAGCATGGAAACAGGCCCTTTGGCCCGACTTGTCAATGCAGACCAAAATGCCCCATCTATACTAATCCCATTTGGCCCATATCCCTCTAAACCTATCGAACCTATTTACCTGTCTAAATGTTTCTTAAACATTGCGATAGTACCTGCCTTGACTACTTCCTCCAGCAGCTCATTCCATACGCCTATCACTTTTTATATTAAAAAGTTGCTCCTCAAGTTTCAATTAAATCCCCCCACCTCACCTTAAACACGTGTTATCTACTGTCCTGGCTTGGAACTATAATAGCATTGCTGAATCTAACTTCAGCAATTCATTTCTCATCAGCACAGCAGGGGCATTATCATAATCAAGCAACTCCTGACACCAATTACAGTTGAAGAATGTCATTACATTGATAAGGATCTGAATTCCAGGCAATCACTGGAGATTAACGTATGTTAGTTCTCCATCGCCTGCAAAGTCACAGTTTCTCCACTCTATTGCATCCGTGGACATTATATTGTAGGAGGTGATTGCGTCCGAGAGCTGCCACCGCTGTCGAGCGTCCAACTATACAAAGGGTGTTGAAAAGAACTGCAGATGCTGGTTCATACCGAAGATGGAATCAAAGACCTAGAGTAACTCAACAGGTTGGGCAGCATCTCCGCAGAAAAAGGGAGGGTGCCTTTTCGGATCGGAACCCTTCTTCAGGCTGAGGGTGGTGGGTGTATGGAACGAGCTGGCTAAGGTAGTTGAGGGAGGTACTATCGCGATGTTTAAGAAACATTTAGACAGGTACGTGGCTAGGACAGGTTTAAGGGGATATGGATCAAACGCAGGCAGGTGGGACTAGTGTTGGTCAGCGTGGGCATTTGGCCTGGAGAGCCTGTTTCCATGCTCTATGACAGTATAATCTATGTATGACTCTATGATCTATGACTATATTAGCTCGCTGTTTCTGCATAACTTAGGCAGTTGATCAGCTACTGTTTGTCTTGTTGTGGTGAGCAGTCAATATGGGATACATCACTCAACAGCCCAACCATGCTGGGAGCATCTCTAGATGGGTCATTTAACTATGATTTTATTTCGGAGTCACGAACGGGAGTTTAAGGCGCTCCCGCTACAAATTGAAAAGTCGGGCCGACAGGTAAGTTTTACCGTGGCCGTGTGTATTTTTCTCTGTGGTCTGCTTGTGTTCCAGGAAGAATGAGCAAGACCAGAGGGAAGAAATCTGCAGCTCGCCCCCGTTCGTCTTCCGTTGAGGAATGTTCTTTGGAGGGGGGGCAAGAGGCGGCGGGAATAACTACCGAGCCGAGCCCAGCACCGCTCGTGCTGCCTGAGCAGCGGGCTGGAGGTACCTGCAGCCAGAACCGGGTGGTAGTATCCAACGATTCGGATGAAGATGCCTCACCGCTCAAGAGCGACACAGGCAGCCGCCTAAGCCGAATGGAACGGCTTATGGAGCAATTGCTCCAGCGAGATCTGCTGAGAGAGCAGCAGCAGACTCGCCTAGGGAGCTCAGGCACTCCCGCAGTGCCCATTACGGCACTGACCATTGCTTCACCTTCTATTGAAGGCAGCATTGGCGACCAGGTCTGGGCTGGTCAAGAGAGGGGTTGCTGGCTGAAGATGTCCGGAGTACGCAGGGTGTACAGGATCAGGAAGAGCTGCTGGGTGTGGTCAACCGCTACGTGGCCATGCATTGAATGTACCAGCTGTAAACAGCCAAATTTGGGGACATTTGGGGCAGAACATCAGGAACCTGGAGTTGAAGCTACAGAAAATCCTTAAACTCCTGACTACAGGAATCACATCATATGCTCGGTCCATTGATGGTGTGGACATCTCCACAAATCAGCAAGGTACATTAGCTCTGCTATGCACCACTCAATATGAGATAAACAATTTACGGAAGGAAATCATCAAGCCTGCCCTCAACCCAAAGTTTGCGGGACTTTGCAAAACACCGAGTTCAGAACCTCCAATTCTGCTCTGTGGAAAGGACCTTCCGAAAAAGGTGAAAGACCTAGAGGAAGAATCCAAGACCTTTGGTCTCGTGAGGGCAGGTTTGGGACCGAGCAGACCTAACAAACCCAGGCGGCAGTACCCCACGGCGTCCACCAGTCGTCGACCACCATATGGGACTAGTGAAAGCTTGGGGTCCGCAACCATTCCCCATAAGCCTTTTTTAGGCCAGGGCCCAGAGCGGACCCCATGGAAAATGCGCCACCCCCATCAACATCAACATCAACATCAACAGCAGCCCTCTACAGCCCAGCAGACACCTCATCGTCCAGCAAAGAGGCAGAAGAAGCACCAGTAACCATGGAGGAAGGTGGGTCTGGTTCCTCTCAACATCTGAGCAGTAGGGGCTCTATACTAACAGGGGGGAGATTGCACTTGTTTTTGGATACATGGGAATCCATCACTAATGACAAGTATATACTCAGCAGCATTCATGGCTATAAAATTGACTTTGGTCATGAAAACATGCCGCCAGTTCAGCATACACCCAAGGGTATTCACCCTCTCAGTCAAAGAGAAACAAGAGGGTCAAGGTGAACTGATGAGGCTACTAGCAAAAGGTGTCATTGAAAGAACTAAACATGAACCTTTGGAATTTGTGTCTAATATTTTCACTATAACTAAAAAAGATGGTGGATGTCGCATCATCATTGACTTAACTACTTTAAACAAGTCTGTTAAGTATATACATTTCAAGATGGAAACTTTTGAAACAGCCAGACTATTGGTTTCTAGAGGGTACTTTCTAGCAAGCATTGATTTAAAAGATGCCTACTACTCAGTACCCATACACAAGGAGCATCGTAAATACTTAAAGTTTATCTGGATGAAACAGCTATGCCAATTTAAAGCCTTACCATATGGACTAACCTCCGCTCCAAGGTTATTCACTAAAATCTTAAAACCTGCTTTGGCATTATTGAGGAAACAAAAGCATATAGTCATGGCATACTTAGATGACATTTTAATAGTAGGGAAAACCTTGGAGACAGCTATTTTGGCAGTAGCAGCCACCAAACATTTGTTTGAAACTTTGGGGTTTGTCATACATCCAGATAAATCCAATTAACATCGTCCACTACCATGGACTATCTTGGATTTGCGATTGACACTGTTCGCATGATTGTAACTCTGCCGAAGGATGCCAGTGTTTTGGGCTGGGGAGCAACTAACATGCAATCCAGCACAGGGGGCAGATGGACTAACTCTGAATCATCTTGCCTACAGACACGGGGTATCAACTACTTAGAAATGTTGGGCGCGTTTTATGGTTAAAAGCATATTCATCTAATACGCATCTTGCACATGTCCGGTTGCAATTAGATAATACCACAGTGGTGGCTTATATCAACCACATGGGTGGTGTAAAGTCGATATCGTGTGACAATTTGGTCAATCTAATCTGGCAATGGTGTGTCGAAAGACATATTTGGTTATCAGCAACTTACCTACCAGGTAAGCAAAATACAGTGGCAGACACCAGGTCATGCAAATTTTACGATAACATCGAATGGATGTTAAATCCCAAAGTGTTTGCTGAAATTACAAAGCAATATAGCACACCAGATATCGATCTATTTGCATCCGGGCTGAATCACCAGGTACCAACGTATGTCGCTTAGGAACCAGACCCTGAGGCAGCATCAGTTGATGCATTCACGCTGCATTGGGGGAAAATGTTCTTTTGTGCTTTTCCTCCCTTCTGCCTCATCAGTCGGGTATTACGCAGGATTCAATTGGATTCCGCTACAGGAATCTTGATAATACCCGACTGGCCTACACAGCATTGGTTCCCAGTGGCCCTCGACATGGCTGTCGAAACACCGTTGGAATTCCCCAGCAGTCCAGAATTATTAATCTACCCAGTGTCAGGCATTAGTCACCCGTGCCATGACAGAGTCAATCTCCTGGCTTGCAGATTCTAAAAAGACCTCTACTGGTCCTGGGACTGTCTGAGGACGCCATCAACATGATGACCACATCCCACCGGGAGTCCACCAGGAGACAATACCCGACCAACATAAGGAAATGTGAATGGTATTGCTCCAAAACAGGAACTACCTACACTACAGCTACAGCCACCGATGGGGGATTTACGATGAGGAATTTCGTGCCCTCCGGTCCCACCCTCTATTATACAGATCAACTGGTAATTTAGTTCTTATTTTTTCTTTACTATATTTATTTCAATCGTTGTGTTTTTTCTGTGAATCCACACCGCTGCTTTGAAAAATGTCGCGCATGCGTGCTGGACGGGGTCTTCACGTAATCCCTCATCGTAACTCCTCATAAAATACAGATCAAACTTCGAACTGGTAGGTTCTCATTTAATCTTACTATTTTATTCCTTTATTATTTTGTTTTAGCCCCACATGGTTCCCAATTACACAGCAGCGAGCTGTTTATTGTGACATGTGAGGGTCGCATCTGTTC
Organism: Okamejei kenojei; assembly: GCA_035221665.1. NCBI lineage: Eukaryota > Metazoa > Chordata > Chondrichthyes > Rajiformes > Rajidae > Okamejei > Okamejei kenojei. The sequence goes on from CM069138.1 coordinate 52,721,523, forward strand.
AGTTATAATGTGTTGTCTATGAGTGTTAGTTTTCAATGCCATTGACTGGTCATTTGTAACCCAATGTGCAGCCACTCGTAAAGTAGAAGTTGATCAATCACAACCATTTGAATTTGTAGTGCCTTTACTGTATATAAACACCCCATGGTGCTTGGTCAGAGATGCTGCCTGACCCACTGAGTTACTCCAGCATTTTTTGTGTCTATCTTCACTATAAACAGCCCATGATCTTGATGGATCAGTGGAAAGTTGGCACATATTGAGTACTGTGTATCGTTCCGAGGTTATTACATTCCTTTGTCATTGGATACTGGCACATTCATAAGTTCAAAAGACAAGAGGATCTGAATTAGTCCATTTGGCCCCTCGAGTCTGCTCTGCCATTCAATCATGGCTGATCTAACTTTCCCTTTTAACTCCATTCTCCTGCCTTCTCGTAATCTTTGACACCCTGACTAATCAAGGGAGTACTAATCAATTCCTTGCTATTGGTCCAACCATCGGAAGCCAAGCATGCAGCTACCTGTGACCCCAAATCCCTTCCTCACTTAAATTCCTTTCTGAGACCAATCTTTTTGATCACACCCCTGTATATCTCCTCCGTTATCCTGGCAAGTCTGCATTTATATAGTGACGCATTACATAAAACATAGACCATTACAGCACAGTTACAGGCTCTTCAAACAACAATGGCCATGCCAGGTGAAACAAATCTTCTCTACTTACACATGATCCATATCCCTACATTCCTACGCAGATGTGTCCATCTGAAAGCATCTTAAATGCCACTATCATATCTGCCGCCACCACCACCCCCGGCAGCCTGTTCCAGGCACCCACCAGTCTCCGTGTAAGAAAACTTGCCCAGCATATCATCTGTAAACTATGCCCCCTGGTCTTTGACATCTGCTGTCTACCCGATCTATGTTCATATCATCATTTTACGGGTGCTGTCTGTATGGAGTTTGTAAGTTCTCTCCGTGACTGGGTTTTCTCTAGGATCTCCAGTTTCCTCCCACACTCTAAGGTTTGCAGGCTAAGTGGCTTAGTATAATTGTAAATTGTCCCTAGTGTGTGTAAGATAATGTTAGTGTGCGGGGATCGCTGATCCGCACGGACTTGGTGGACCGAAGGGCCTGTTTCCGCGCTGTATCTCTAAATTAAACGAAACCTCCGGCGCTCCTGAGGAAATAATCCAAGTTTGTTCAACATCACTGTGGGGTTGTGAAGTTAAACAAGCTCACAAGTTGTTCAACCTCAAGATGGACGGCACGGTAGCGCAGCAGTAGAGTTGTTGCCTTACAGTGGCAGAGACCCGGGTTTGATCCGGATTACGGGTACGGTCTGTAAGGAGATTGCGTGGTCTCCCTGTAATGGGTTACTGATTTTGGATGATCAGCCATGATCATATTGAATGGCGGCGATGGTTCGAAGGGCCGAATAGCCTACTCCTGCACCTATTTTCTATGTTTTTATGTAAGTGCATAGGTTTTCTCCGGGTTCTCCGGATTCCTCCCACATTCAAAAGACGTGCATGTTTGTAGGTTAATTAGCCTCTGTAAATGGTCCCTTGTGTGTGGAATAGAACTAGTGTATGGGTGATTGCTAGTCATCATGGCCCTGGTAGCCTGAAGGGCCTAATTGCACGCTGTTTCTCCAACCTAAACTAACTACATTTTCATCCAGCATCTGGCTCTGCCTTAATATTTTCTTAGTTCGGGTTATGCTGGCTGTCACCATCGCTCTACATATTTATTATTTTGTTCCAACAGCATTGACAGCGTAGGAAAGCTTGGCATCACTGGCTCTTGCCTTGATAGTTAGAGCTTGCTTGGCATACACTCTATGTTTCTACATCAGTACCAGTCCAAATAGGGTCATGTACACATGCAGCTTGCAAACAGGCCCCTCGGCTCAACTTGTCCATGTCAACTAAGATGCCCCATACAAGCCAGTTCCATATACCTGCATGTGGCCCACATCCCTATAAACGTTTTACTATCCATGAACCTTTCCAAGTTTCTTTTAAATTCTATTATAGTACCTGCCTCAACTACCTCCTCTGGCAGTTTGTTTCATATACCAACACCCTCTGAATGAAAACATTTGCTCATCAGATTCCTATGAAATCTTTCCCCTCGCACCTTAAAGCTATGTCCCCTAGGTTCTTGATTCCCCTAGGCTCAGTTAAAGACTGTGCAACGGGTGCTATCTTTATGGAGTTTGCACGTTCTCCCTGTGACCTGGGTTTTCTCTGGGTGCTCCTGGTTTCCTCCCACATTAGTCTAGTTTAGTTTAGAGATACAGCAGTGAAACAGGCCCTTTGGCCCACCAACTCCATGTTGATCAGCAATGCTCGCACACTAACACTATCCTACAATGTTGAAGAAGGAACTGCAGATGCTGGAAAATGGAAGGTAGACAAAAGTGCTGGAGAAACTCAGCGGGTGCAGCAGCATCTGAAGTCTGAAGAAGGGTTTCTGCCTGAAACGTTGCTTATTTCCTTCGCTCCATAGATGCTGCCGCACCCGCTGAGTTTCTCCAGCACTTTTGTCTAACACTATCCTACACATTAGGGACAATTTATAATTTTTGCCAAGCCAATTAGCCTACAAACCTGCACAACTTTCGAGTATGGGAGGAAACCATAGCACCCAGAGTAAACAGAAGCAGGTCACGGGGAGAACGTACAAACTCCGCCCAGACAGCACCCATAGTCAGGATCGAATCTGGGTCTCTGGCGCTGTGAGGCAGCAACTCTCCTGCTGTGCCACTGTACCAAGCACATCCCAATCCCACATGCCAAAGACGTGCAGGATTGTAGATTAATTGGCTTCTGTAAATGGTCCCACGTATGGAGGATAAAACTAGCGTACGGGTGATCGCTGGTCGGCAAGGACTCGGTGAGCCTTAGGGCCTGTTTTCACACTCTATCTTTAAACTAAACTAAATTAAAATAATCCAGAATGCTTCCAAAGTGCTGCTGGTTCAGTGCAGTTCATTGTCATTTTGTGATGGGAGTTGTGACTCAAAGACGTCATAGACCATGTTAGTCTTGCACCTCACACAACCAGAGGATATCCCTCCCATCTGATTGACGGAGGTTAAACCATTTCCCAACGGTGAAATAAGTGTTGACACTAAATGGTCGTCTCAGAGGGCTGACTGATATGAGCAACATCACATTGATGCATGACAAGAAATCTTGTATGTGTAGGAAGGAACTGCAGATGCTGGTTTATACCGAAGTACTGGAGTAACTCAGTGGGTCAGGCAGCATCTCTGGAGAAAAAGGATGGGTGATGTTTCAGGCCAGAACCCTTTTTCAGAAGTCTTGCATGTTTAGCGTTGTAACGTTTTGTTGTAGATTGTCTCTTTGTAACAGAGTGAACAGGGAGAGCCGACTTAGCTTAGCAGAAAAGTCAACAACATAGATTTTAGTTTAGTTTATTGTCACATGTACCGTGGTATCGTGAAACGCTTTTTGTTCCGTGACAACCAGTCAAAGAAAGACTATACATGATTATAATCGAGCCCCTCGCAGTGTACAGATAGAAGAGTCAAGGGATTGTAATGAAAGATAGACACAAAATGCTGGAGTAACTCGGCAGGACAGGCAGCATCTCTGGAGAGAAGGAATGGGTGATGTTTCGGGCCGAGACCCGACACGTCACCCATTCCTTCTCTCCAGAGATGCTGCCTGTCCCGCCGAGTTACTCCAACATTTTGTGTCTATTTTCAATTTAAACCGGAATCTGCAGTTCTTTCCCACACATTTTGTAATGAATGATTGCAGATCCACTGTTGGGACCAGCATGTAAAGAGTCGCCTAGCTTGAGCACCATCTTGGAACATCTCGGAAATTTTAAGCAGAACTAGAGGTCATTAAGGAATATTTTTGATGAAGATAAAATCTCATGCAGTCTAAAACTTACTGCCCAAAATGATGGGGAAGCAGATGTCCCTCCTGCATTTAGGTTTAACTTTATTATTGCCACGTGTACCGAGTTACAGTGACACGTTTTTGTTTGCTTGCATCTAATCAGATCGGATAACACTATACCTGAGTACAAGCAAGCCAAATACAACAGAAAGAGCAAAGAGAAAAATACCAGAGTGCAGAATATAGTTTCCTGGCATTATAGCATAACAGTTTCAGAGAAAAAGACCAGTGTTTGCAATGAGGTAGGTTGGCAAATCAAGACTAGACTATATCCTAGCTTATGTAAGGACCATTCAGGGGTTGTCAGGGTTATGGGGGGAAGGCAGGAGAATGGAGTTGAGAGGTAAGATAGATCAGCCATGCTTTAATGATGGAGCAGACTTGATGGGCCAAATGGCCTAATTTCTGCTCCTTTAACTTAAGAACAAATGAACCATCCAGTAGCCTGCTAATCAAGGTATAAGATGATGTTCCTGAATCTGGCATTATGTACTTTCGAGCTTCTGTACTTTTTGCCCAAGAGGAATAGGGAGAAGAGGATTGACTTTGATGGAAAAGGTCCTTGATTATGCCCTCCCGGATGGAGTCATTTGCCAAGTTTGGTCTAAGCGATGGACTGGGCTACATCAACAACATTGAAAAGTTACCTGTATCTTTGAAGAGCTGTAACCTGCAGGCTGTGCACTGATAACTAGCAGTGAAAAGATACTAAATAGGTCCATGTTTGGTTAGAGTTGACATGAGAGGTTGTATGACTTCCTCATGATTTGGTTTGACACTGCCAATGTTAATACTGGGCGCAGATCTGGAAACTTGTCAATTGGCCACAAAGAACATTCCTCCTGCTTTCAATTGAAATAAGTCCAAGTCTCATTCTGTCCAAAACAAATATCAGTGTAATAACTATTGTCCCATTTCCATAAGCCGCTTCATTCTCTCACTGTTGCAGTTTTATTCAAAGATTGACATTTCTGCTCTCAATCTCCAGAGCTGTTTGTCAAAATGTCTAGCCGTTTGATTATTAGTTAGTTTAGTTTTTTGTCATATGTACCAAAGTACAGTGAAAGGTTTTTGGGCAAAATTGATTAGGTATAGAAATAAAGACATCAACACTGTATAATTTTATAGACAATAATGTAAGTTATTGGAAAATGTTTTAATATGAAAATAGTTCTGTACACTGCATCATTAATTGTAAACTGAACCCCCTGCTACACTGTTGTACGTTTCATTGTAATGTTGTATGTTTCGTTGTTATATTTGTGTTTTATTTGTGTATACATAAAAGCAATAAAAACTAAAGTTTTTGTTGCATAATGGAATAACATTTAGTGCAAGGTAAAGCCAGCAAAGTCCAATCAAGAATAGACCGAGGGTCGATAATGAGGTAGATAATAGTTCAGGTTTGCTCTCGAGTTGTTGGTAGGATGGTTCAGTTGCCTGATAACAGCTGGAAAGAAACTGTTCCTGAATCTGGAGGTTTGCATTTTTCACAATTCTGTACCTGGTGCCCAATGGGAAAGGGGAGAAGAGGCAGTGATTATGCTGGCGGCCTTGCTGAGGCAGCGTGAAGTGTAAATGGAGTCAATGGAAGGGAGGTTGGTTTATGTGATGGTCTGGGCTGTGCCTCGATACATGTGACAATAAACTAAACTAAAGCTAACTCAGCTGCTCAGGCAGCAGCCCTGGAGAAAATGGAGGAAATAATTTCCCCAGAGGGGCGGCACGGTGGCACAGTGATAGAGTTGCTGCCTAACTGCGCCAGAGAACCAGTTTCGATCCTGACTACGGGTGCTGACTGTACGGAGTTTGTACATGTATGGAGTCGCCCCGTGACCTGCATTGCTTTTCTCCGGAAGCTCCGGTTTCTACCCGCACTCCAAAAACGTACAGATTTGTAGGTTAATTGGCTTGGTAAAATTGTAAAATAGTAAATTGTGCAGGATAGTGTTGGTGTGCGGGCAGCACTGATTGGCTTGGACTAGGTGAGCCGAATGGCTTGTTTCCCTGATGTATCTCTAAACTGAACTAAACGAAACCCACTGAGTTACTCCAGCATTCTGTGTCTGTCCTGTTCCTATTTTCTTGCCATTGCCAATTGCTGGCAAATTCTAATCCAGGAAAAGGACAACTTCTTCTGCATATTCAGTGGCTGGCTAATCAAGCAGACACGATAATATAATGACAGGTTTCATCACTTATAATTCCCCGCTTTGTGCCAACGTGCGATGTAATTGTTGAGCTATCAAGCTTGAGGCTTGGTGCAATTAAAATAAGTGGCATCACTGCTACTGCAGTCCTACCACTGCCAGTAAAAAAAAAGATTAAAATAAATTGCAACAAAAACTCGGCAGATTAAAGAGTGTCTCACCCATCTCCATCTTGACACCCTTTTCTCAACCAGCGCGCAGCACTGTGATAGATCTGTCAGCTTCACGATTGCATCTGTCATTCCAGCCAACGTTGGTTAGGGTCACAGCTCTTTGATTTGGAAACACACTTGATCAGTTGTAAACAAAATAAATACATTTCAATTTTCTTGTATCATGTGTAGGCTTGCAGTGGTGAGGTGGTGGACACTATCCTACACACAAGGGACAATTTACAATTCTTGCCGAAGCCAATTAACCTACAAACCTGTACATCTTTAGAGTGTGGGAGCAAAATGGAGGACCCGGAGAAAACCCACGCGGTCACGGGGAGAATGTGCAAACTCCATACAGACAGCGCTCGTAGTCCGGATTGAATCTGGGTCTCTGGTGCTGTGAGGCAGCAACTGTAGCAGTTTAGTTTAGTTTATTGTCACGTGTAACGAGATAGAAAATAAATAGGTGCAGGACTAGGCCATTCGGCCTTTTGAGCCAGCACCGCCATTCAATATGATAATGGCTGATCATCTAAAATCACTAAATCTAACTCACCAAATGTACAGTGAAAAGTTTTTTGTCGGGTGCTATCCAGTCAGCAGAAAGACAATGCATGGTTACAATCAATCCATTTGCAGTGTAGATACATAATAAGGGAATTGCATAAGGAGTAGCATTACGCCACCGTGCTGCCCTCTAACATGCCTGTAAAGCTGCAGCAAGTAAGAATTTCATGTTTCCAATCTCGATGCTTTTGAGAATCAGGAAACACTCCTGACTCTGTTGATTATATTGTGCAGTTTTTCCTCACTAAAAGGGCCGCACAGTGGTGCAGTGGTAGAGTTGCTACCTCTCAGCGGCAAAAGCCCGTGTTCGATCCTGATGACGGGTGCTATCGATACAGAGTATGTACGTTCTCCCTGTGACTCCATGGGTTTTCTCCGGGTGCTCCAGTTTCCTCCCACATTCCAAGCACGTGCAAGTTTGTGGATTATTGGCCTCTGTCATTTGTCCCTAGTGTGTAGGATAGAAAAAATTGTATGGGTGATCGCTGATTGGCGCAGAATCAGTGGGCCGAAGGGCCTGTTTCCACGCTTCTATCTCTAAATTATTTATCTCTAATTTCTAGACTCTAAAAAGGCAGAGATCGGGGCAAAAGAGAACTATTGTGAGTAATACCTTGGCATCAGAGAATAATAGGATAGTGCTAAAGAAAGCTTAAAACCTTCACAGCACTGAGAGGAGGCCAAAAGCTTTTTCTCATCTGCATCAATCTTTTGATCAGCTAATCAATGATACCCAATTTATTTTGGCTTCACTCCTCAACCTTTTATCCTAGGCTCATTCTTGTTATATTGGCCTTATCCCTTTCATCTTCTGTTCCAATTTAAAAACAACCTCATTAAAAATAATTATGTTTCCCGCCTCTGTCGATCAGATAAATCCTATCTGAACTGATTTGGCTAATTATAGCTCGTTGTGAAAACACTGGGATTACAGTCAAACAAATCCTTAACAACTTCACCAAAGAAGAGTTTGTAAGCTTCAGCACCCAGTCCAAAGAGGGATGTTAATGCCTAAATTTGGCTCAAATTATTTTTGCATCAATTAATTTAGTTTGTTTTGGCATTTACTCCAAGCTTCTCCTCTCAGAGGCTACACAGTCAGTTAACTAGTCATTGACAATTAGAGCGATACAGGGTGGAAACAGTCCCTTTAGCCCAACTTGCCCATGCTGACTAACATGCCCCATCTACACTAGTCCCACATGCCTGCTTTTGGCCCATCTCCCTCTAAACCTATCCTATCCATGTAACTGTCTAAATGTTTCTTGAAAGTTGCGATAGTAGCTGCCTCAACTACCTCCTCTGGCAGCTCATTCCATACTCCCACCATCCATTATGTAAAGAAAGTTACCCCTCAGGTTCGTATTAAATCACTCACCTTAAACATATTTCCTCTGGTTCTTGATTCACCTACTCTGGGCAAAAGTCTCTGTGCTCTTTCCCTATCTATTCCACTCAAATCTTTTCAACAGTCAGATGGTTGGACAAAGGCCAGAGATGAAAAACAGAAGGACAAAAGGATTGAAGAGTTACGAATTGTGAAGCTCAAGGAAGGAATGATGGAAGGGGAGGAAGAGGAGAGAAATAGGTGCAAGTCCAGATGGGACATAAGGGGGGAGGGGGTGGGAAGTGGGTAATGGGTATATAGAGGTGGAAAGGAGAGGGGGAGAGTTATGTAGTTACCTAAAATTAGAGAATTCAATGTTTATACTATTGGGTTGTAAGCTACCCAAGCAGAATAAGAGGTGTTGTGGCACTGGAGGAGGCCCAGGACTGCAAGGTCAGTTTGTGCATTAGTTAAACCTTTCGTAGATGGTGCAAATGGCAGCATTTATCTTTAAAATTCTGTAATAACCTGCAGGCTGGAGTTGTCAATTTGCCTGTTCTGGACCAAGAGTCTGAAAAAAGGTCTTGATCCAAAATGTGACCTATCCATGTTCTCCAGAGAGGCTGCCTGAACTGCTGAATGAGTCCAGCGCTTTGTGTCCTTTTGTGTATTAACCAGCATCTGCATTTGTTTGTTTCTACTACTCATTCAATGATAATTTGTTACTCTGTTGTAGCAGACAATTGGCAATAACGACATCTCCCACCCCTATCTATCTGATCTATCTTTTCTTTTCAACCCCATTCTCCTGCCTTCTCCCCATAACCCCTGACCCCTGCATGTGTCAACAACGTACCATTGAACCAATACCAATTTCACTGCAATTAAATTATTCTTGTCTCAGGTATGGAGGCTGGGGCTCTTTATATCAGAAGCACTTCTGTGTTGTTAATTTTCCAAAACAAATGCAATTTTCAAGCATAGGTTGACTGTGAAAGGAAGGCCTTTGTGATATTGTAGAAACAAAGAACTGCAGATGCTGGTTTATACCAAAGATAGACACGCTGTGCTGGAGTAAACTAGCGGGTCAGGCAGCATCTCCAGTCTGAAGAACGGTTCCGACCCGAAACATCACCCGTCCTTTTTCTCCAGAGATGCTGCTTGACCCACTGAGTGACTCCAGCACCTTGTGTCTGCCTTTATGATATTGTTCTTCTTACAAGCTTGTTACTCAGCCAGTAAAGCATTTGGCAGTAGGATACGCAAGATTGCCTCCTGATTCCTGTGCCTCAGCTAACAAAGCGGTCACATATTTTTAAATGTTTTCCTTCAAGAATTGCCTGTGAGCTTGTGATCCTGCTACTTAGTCCTTGGCAAAGAATCGGGCTACTGAATCCAATGCAATGCTATAAGGCAATGTATAGAGCATTTCTCTTTGGTGGTAAGGAGTCATAGCCTAAGAAGGGGGGGGGGGTAAGGAAACAGTGACTATTTAAATCTGAAGAAGCGTCTCGACCCACGTCACCCATTCTATCCAGAGATGCTGCCTGTCCTGCTGAGTTACTCCAGCATTTTGTATCTATCAGCGACTATTTAAGGCTCCTTTTACTAATCTGTGCCCAGTGAGCAGCTTTACATCTCACAGTTATTTCCATAGTTGAATAGCTTGTACACATTCACTGGCCAGACTGAAGAATAACCAGTTCTAAATAAGGCAGGGACGAGTAACTGCCAATTGATCCCTCTTTAATTATCGGCTCAGTCGAGGTTTGTTATCAAGAGAGATTGGCTTAGATTTAAATTCAAATAAAGCAATATTAAATGAAGGGAGGTTGCAGGTTTCTTGGCCATTATCAAAGAGACACATCCAAGTACTCAGTAGAAAAATGTAAGTAAGCAGACCAGCTCAAGCGACCGCAAAGAACAATGTTTTACTAAAACAAATAAGCAATGCACAATGGGCAACCTTCTAACCTGGTGGCGAGACAACAGCCTTTCTCTCCAAGTCAGCAAGACAAAGAAGATCGTGATTGACTTTAGGAAGCGTAGCGGTGCACATACCCCGGTATTCCTTGATGGCACCGAAGTAGATATAGATGAAAGCTTCAGGTTCCTAGGAGTAAATGTCACCAGCAACTTCTGCTAGACTACCCATATCGAAGCAATGATCAAAAAGCACACCAACACCTCTACTTCTTTTGAAGATTGAGGAAGTTTGGCATGTCCCCTACAACTCTCACCAACTTCTACAAATACTCCATATAAAGCATTTTATTTGGATGCCTCACAGTATGGTTTGGGAACAGCTCCATCCAAGTCCGCAAGAAAGTGCACAGAATTGTGGGTGCAGCCCAGAACATGACACAAACAAACGTCACCTATTTCTTTTCTCCAGAGATGCTGCCTGACCCGCAGTTACTCCAGCATTTTGTGTCGATCTCCCTTCCATTGACTCCAGCTATACTTCACGCTGCCTAGGCAAGGCCACCAGCATAATCAAGGATGAGTCTTACCCTGGTCACTCCCTCTTTTCCCCTCTCCGATCAGACTAAAGGTACAGGTGATTGTAATTGTGTATATTCTTCCGCTGACTGGATAGCACTCAACAAAAGATTTTCACTGTACACATAACGATAAACTAAACTAACTAACTTATTTACTAGGCACTATGCAAAGTTATGCCCTTTGCAATGGGGTTTTTGTGAGTCAATATAATGGCCTCTACCTTTCTTGTTGTACATTAGATAAGTGAATATTTCACTTGCGGAAGAGCTCAATGCCTTTTATTCATGCTTTGCAAAGACTCACTTTCAGAAGTCCTTGCACCCCTGATGTCTCTTGATCTCAGTTTCTGAGGTGTTTATATAAGTTTATGTGCTTCTGAGGCTACAGCTCGCAGCATTTTGATTGATTTTACTTATGCATATAAACTCAACTTGATCTGACTTGACTTGATATGTGAAACCTAATTTCAACGCTTGCAACTTTCAGGAATGCAGTGAACATGAGATGATTGGCACCAGGTTTCCAGATAATAAAATGTCAAATGCGACAAATAGCAAATTAAATTTAATGCGTGGGATTAGAATAGAAATGGCAAATAGCAAATAGAAATTTGAACTAGTTACATTTTAGTCAGGAAATGAACGGTGAAATAGAAACATTTTAAAACATGGGGGAATAGCGTCAAAGTGTACGATATGATACAATAAAACTTTATTCGTCCCCGGAAGGAAATTGGTCTGCCGGCAGTCACAACATACAAGGTACACGGAAACTTGAAATTAAAAGTGGAAAAAAAAGAAAAAGCCAAGCGACTGTGGGCTGGCTGCCGTGTGCACAGTGCCTTCACTGGAACAAATTAACAAACAAACAAACACTGACTTATCCCCTGGGCAGAGGATTCGAAAATAGTGCCCACACCTCCCCCGCACCAGGTCCCCCTTTGTTTTCCCACTGTCCCTCGCGGTGGTCACCCCACGCTAGGTCCTGTTTTATTTTTAATTGCCTACTGTATATCATGTTGTTACTTGTGAGTAAAGCACCGGTTGTATATATATACATACTTGGCTAATAAAATGTATTAAATTCAATTCAATTCATTGTCTCCCCCCCCCCCCCCCCCCTTCGGAGGATGAAAGGGGAAAAGTTTAATAGGAATCAGAGGGGCAACTTTTGAAACAAAAGGTTACTTAAATCAAATGACAACTATTTTTTCTAGGAAGGGGGGTTTTGTAAGGAAACTTTACCTCAACCTTTCCTATCCATGTGCCTGTCAAATGTATTTTAAACGTTGCAATAGTACCTGCCTCAACTACCTCCTCTGGCAGCTTGTTCTATATACCCACCACCCTCCATCTGACAAAGTTGCCATTCAGGGTCCCATTAAATCTTCCCTCACTAAACCCCCCTCACCTTAAACTTATGTCCTGTGGCCTAGGGAATAATTGCAGAGCTGTGGAATTAATTGTAGACAAATGGACATGTACATGGATAGGAAAGGTTTCTATGGTGTTATGGGCCAAACACAAGCAGGTGGGACTAAAGTAGACGGGGCATCTTGATCAGCTTGGGCAGGTTGTTTCCATGCCCTATGACTATATGACTCTACCAAGGAGCAGTCACTGTAAAAATGGGCCAAATGGATTGCATCACTTTAGGTTAAAAACTGAAACCAACTTCTCATTACACAAAAATAACAGAAATTCGGTGACTATTTAAAAGTTCAATTGTTTTTTTAAACTCTTCCACTTTTCTCTTGGTAATCAGTAATGTGCAATTAAATTTGCATGAATTGTTTCAGTGCTTCATTAATTCCCTCTTAATAGAATGCATCCCTCTTCGATGGTGGGGAGGCCAGTACCTGTGGGCGGTGGGTGTATGGAACGAGCTGCCAGAGGAGGTAGAAGGAGGTAGTTGAGGCAGGTACTACCGCAAAGTTTAAGAATCATTTAGACAGGGATACGATGGGTGCAGAGGGTATGGGCCAAATGCAGGTAGGTGGGACTAATGTAGATGGCGCATGTTGGTTGGTTTGGGCAAGTTGGGCCAAGGGGCCTGTTTCCACGCTGTATGATTCTATGACTAAATAACATTAAAAAGACATTTGGACAGGTACATGGACTGGAAACGTTTAGAAAGATGGGGGCCAAACGCGGGCAGGTGGGACCAGTGTAGATGGGTCCTATCTTGGTCGGCATGGCCAGATGGTCCGAAGGGCCTGTTTCCGTGCTGGTTGACTCTGACCTTCTGCCTCTACACGGCTTGTTCCAAGTTTTGTTCATAAATGTGGGATATTCCTGACATGTTAAACTTGCAATATATTTTCAAGTTGTTTTTCTCTTGCTGAATGTCAAAATGAGCTGAACTAAATTGCACCCTGCAGTGAAGTTAATTTCCCACCATTGCGCAGAAATGAGATATTCCTGACAGGGAGTGGGTATAATAGGTCCGAGCTCCTATCTTGCTGTCTTAGAATTAAATATACAATTGCAAACATAAAATATCAAACACAGGAACAGACCCTTCAGCCCATAATATTTGTGCCAAACACAATGACAAGTTAAAGTAATCTTCTCTGCTTGCATGTGATCCATAACCCAACATTCTTTGCATATCCATGAGCCTGTCCAAAAATCATACTTAAATCCCACTATCGTACCTGCCTCCACCAGCACATCCTGGCAATGAATTCCAGGCACTCACCACTCACTGTAAAAAAAAAAAAATTGCCTCGCACATTGTCTATAAACTTTTTCCCTTAAAACTGCCTTTGACATTTCAACGCTGGGAAAAAAATATTCTGGTCTGTCTATTCTATCCATGTCAATAAAATCCATCTCCCCTTTGGGGAATTGAACCCCAGTCCTCCATGTGACCGGCAGGAATAATCAAGTATAATCACCAGCAACATCGAGGACAAGGCCACGCTCTCTTCCCCCCCTCTACCATCAGGTAAGAGGTACAGAAGTGTGAAAGCGCACACCTCCAGATTCTGGGACAGCTTCTTCCCACCTGTTATCAGGCAACTGAACCATCTGATCAACAACTAGAGAGCGGCCTGAGCTACTATCTACTTCATTGGAGACCCTCAGACTATCTTTAATCAGACTTTAATGGACTTTATTTTGCACTAAACGTTATTCCCTTCATCGTGAATCTGTGCGGTGGACAGCTCAATGTAATCATGTATAGTCTTTCCGCTGTCTCGAAAGGAACTGCTGATGCTGGTATATACCGAAGCTAGACACAAATGGGTCGGGGAGCATCTCTGGAGAAAAAGAATGGGTGAAGTTTCTGTTCAGAACCCTTCTTCAGTCTCTTTAGATCCGAACCGTAGCCCGTGCTTTTCCTCCAGAGATGCTGCCTGACCTGTTGAGTTACTCCAGCACTTTGTGTCTGTCCAAGACCCTAGGACTGGCAGTGAGAAACATTGCCATACAGGTCAATTACATGGTGAAGGGAAAAATATTGTAATTCTCTGTTAAGTGAATTTTGAAGCAAATATATTTTTATAAAACAATGTAACTACGAGTGAAAAACACAGAACAAAAACAAGACACAGAAATACATAAAGTGACTGGGAATGTGAGATTAGCTAGTCATGATGGAATAGGCAAAGTTTTTCTGTTACAACAGACCACCACCGATTTTCCAGCAACTGGTGGTCTGACGCCTCCTTTAATCCGGAGGACGTAGTTGAGGCAGATACGTTTAAGTGAGATATAGAGCCGCTGCCTCACAGGGCCGGAGACCCTGTTCCTGATCTTGGGTGCTGTCTGTGTGGAGTTTGCACGTTCTCCCTGTGACTGCATGAATTTCCTTTGGTTGCTCCGGTTTTCTCCCACATCCCAAAGATGTACAGGTTTGTAGGTTAATTGTCCTTTGTAAATTGCCACGAGGGTGTAAGATAGTACAGGTGATCACTGGTCGAGGCGGACACAGTGGGCCGAAGGGCCCGTTTCCATGCTGTATCTCTAGAAAATACTAAAACCTTGGACAGATACATGGGTAGGAAAAAATGTAGAGGGATATAGTCCAAACTAGGACAAATGGGACGTTCTTTGATGAGGCATCTTGGTTGGCATGGACAAGTTAGGCCGAAGGGCCTGGTTCCGTGCAACATAATTCTATAATCCTAGGGGGCGCCGTCCTGTATGGTATGGTTGCCCAGCCTGCAGCTGTTCATTTTTTCACTCTTTAAAAATATTTTTTAGTGAGTTTTAGTGTTTTGTTTTTGGAGTTCTAGTCTTTTTTATGTGGGGGGTAGCATCTCTGGAGAGAAGGAATGGTTGACGTTTCGGGTCGAGACTCTTCTTCAGTCTGAAGAAAGGTTTCAACACGAAACATCACACCTCTCCAGAGATGCTGCCTGGCCCACTGAGTTAGTCCAGCTTTTCGTGTGTATCTTCGGTTGAAACCAGCATCTGCAGTTCCTTCCTACACATTTGTCCACAGATGCTGCCTGACTCGCTGAGTTACTCCAGCACTTTGTGTCTATCTAGCATCTCTGGAGATAGGTGGATAGGTGAGTCGGGTCCCTTCTTCAGACTGAAGGCAAGAGTTTCCAGTACAGTACTGAACTGGAGTTAGTAAATCCAATCTCGGCAGATTTTTGCTGGTGGTCATTGATTTATAGAATTATGTTGCACGGAACCAATGTAATTTGTGTCCTTTGTAAACCAGCATCCACATGTTCTTGTTTCTACATTCTTGCCTTTTGCATAGTCACTCCACTCCACCCCTGTTTCCAATATTTTCCTGACAAATAATTAAGGCGTTTGTTCAAAGAGAAAAAAAATGATGAAATGACATCAGAATAACGGCCTGTGATTTTTAATTTTCCCCAGGGTTGCTTGCAGCAATGTCCCGCAGAGTACACTAGCATTCCCTGTTACAACCCTGAAGGGTGAGAAGTCCCAGGTAAGACAAACGCTTTCCTGTCACTTCACCAATGCCATGTTGTATCGAGTGGCCATCATCTGCCAATTTTGCTTGTTGTCAATCTTCTTTGTTCAATAGAGTCACAGAGTCATGCGATGTGTAAATAGGCCCATCACTCAAACTTGCCCACACCGACCAACATGTCCCATCTACATTAGTCCCACTTGCCCGCATTTGGCCCATGCCCCTCTAAACCTATTCTGTCCATGTACCTGGCTAAATGATTCTTAAATGTTGCAATAGTCCCTGCCTCAACATCCTCCTCCGGCAGCTCGTTCCATACACCCACCACCCTTTGTGCCCCCCAGGTTCCTCTTTAATCTTTCCCTCCTTACCTATGTCCTCTGGTTCTCGATTCCCCTACTCTGGGCAAGAGACTCTGTGCGTTTACCTGATCTATTCCTTTAATGATTTTGTACACTGTTATAAGTTCACCCGTCACCCTCCTGTGCTCCAAGGAATAGAGTCCTAGCCTGCTCAACCTTTCCCTACAGCTCAGGCCCTTGAGTCCTGGCAACATCCTTGTAAATCTTCTCTGCACCCTTTCCAGATTGACAACGATTTTCCTATAGCAGGGTGCCCAAAATGGAACACAATACTTTAAATGTGGCCTCACCAATGTCTTATGTAACTGCAACATGACCTCCCAACCTTTGTATTCAATATTCTGGCTGATGACCACCCTATCTACCTGTGATGTCGCTTTCAAGGAACTATGTACCTGTACTCCTAGATTCCTCTGCTCTACAACATTTCCCAGAGGCCTATCATTCACTGTGTAGCTCCTGCCCATGTTGGACTTCCCAAAAATGCAACACCTCACATTTCTCACATTACATTCCATCACCTATTCCTCAGCCCACCTGCCCAACCGATCAAGATCCATCTTCTTTGTTCATTACAAAGATTTTTTTTCCACATACAACCCAGAAGCCTGTTAATAGGATTTTTGTCACTCTCACCCCGTCTGCCTTGTTAAAAAGAATATCATGTGGCAGCTTTGGACAGAGGCGATCTGGGGTGATATTAAAAGTATGCCTTGTTTCACCCAGTAATATCTCTCGATTAATCCAGCCTTCATTTCGGAAGGAATTATTCACGTCAGTTTAAAGCGGAGTGCTTGGATTTTTTATTGTGTGAAAGAATTACTCTGGAGGCTCCTGGTTTGGGCAGTCTTTGACGGATAATCCTCCTTGTGCTCCTTCAATGCAAAGGTAGTTTTTGCATTATATATGCTTTCATTCTGTTGTGACTAAATGTAATTATTTGTGCTCTCTTGCCATACAATTAGACTGCTAATTCTAGAGGAAAATGTTTATTTGGCAATGCACATAGAATCTTTCAGCATTCTTCTCGGTTTATTAACATAATAACTTGTCTATAATTACCTTGCGAATGTTTGTTGCCTGATAAGCAAAGGTGTATGCAACTTGATATTACCATTGTGTCAACGTCAACCAAATGTGACATAGTTATTTGCATTTTTGTTCATCTCTATTTTTGGAACGTGTGTTGGTTCTCCTGTGAGAGTTTGAGCAATACAGTCAGTAAATTCCCACAATTGTCTTTGATCCATCAGGAAATGGGAACATTTATATGCTAATGTCCAGTGAGTAAGAGAGGAAAGACTGAATATTTTGCTCAAATAAAATTCTGCTTGTTACTCAGGAAAAATCGGGGCAGGGTACAGAAGCAAATTAATTTAGTTTAATTTAGAGATACAGCATGGAAACAGGCCCTTCGGCCCACTCAGCCCACGTCGACAACAATTACCCCGTATACTAATTCTGTCCTACACTCTGGGGACAATTTGCAGAATAGTTTATCCTATAAACCTGCACATCTATGGGGTGTGGGAGGACACTGGAGTATCCGGACACAACCTATGCGGTCCAGGGGTAATGTTCAAATTACATACAGACAGCACCCATAGTCAGGATCCAACCAGGGTCTCTGGCGCTGTAAGGCAGCAACTCTACTGCTGTGGCCACTGTACAGCCCAAATACAATTTTCAAAACTTTCTGACCATTGCAGACAGAGGTATTAGCAGTTCCACATACGATTACAGGGACTTCTCAGGAAAAGTGAGCCATTATGTGAAAACATGCACTATCACTCGATGAGCATCGTAATCACTATGATAATGGGCATCAAAAGCTATTTTTCCGTTTCAAAGGAGTTGAAATGCATCATTTTGGGAGGCATAGTGGTGCAGCAGTAGAGTTGTTGCCTCACAGCGCCAGAGTTACTGAAACGGGGTTCGATCCTGACCAAGGAGGCTGTCTGCACAGACTTTGTACGTTCTTCCTGTGAATGCATGGGTTTTCTCTGGGTGCTCTGGTTTTCTCCAACATTCTAAAGATGTGCAGGTTTGTAGGTTAATTGGTGTGTAAACTGCCCCTGTAAATTGGTCAGCATGACCTCGGTGGGCCGAAGGGCCTGTTTCCACGCCATCAATTAAACTAAACTTAAAGAAAGAATAGTGTTAATAGAAAAGTTAGTGTTAAAAGGATGACGAAAAAGGAACATTTCAAATAAATCCTTGCCCATTTTCTCTAAGTAAAAAATATTCCCAACTTATTTTATTTATTGAATGTTGATAAGTAAAATAATATTCCTCAAATATTATACCTATCTTCCTCTGCTCACTTTATCCACTTCATTTCACTTCTTGCTCTATTGAGTCTTAAATTGATATATCTTTTGGGATTAAATCCAAAAATTACTTTGGCCAGGACAAAGAGCTGCTGAAAGTGCAAAGAAACAATGACACTTCCAGTAAGGAAGGATTTGACTTTGATGTTTGTGGGGACATTCATGAAGGCTTCAACAGTGAGACAAGCATGCAGAGTGGCTTCAATTTAGATAAAATGCAAATAGCTTCAATCACTTTGCCTTCAATGTTCTTCAATGGGCTGAAGTACACTCACTAACTGGTCTTCCTTTTCATGCAATGGGCTTGATTTTCTCCTGAATAATATATTTCCCACTTAAAATGCCTGTGGTTGTTTCCGGTGTGATGTTTCAAAAAGTCCAGACAGAATGAAGTTGATTTTCATTATGGAGGTAGATATATCATTCTGGATCACATCATTATTTTCTTGTACCAAGAGGCTGCATGCTGCAGATATAATCTTAAAGGAGAGGGAACAATTACATAAAGAATAATGGAAACCAGACGCCGACTTGCAAAGTGAATATTTGATACGTAGGAGTGATTAGATAAAATATAATGAATATTTCAGTGAGTGTGCATGGAATGGCAACTCATGTCACACGATAAAATAAGAATGTAAGAATAAGAAAATCATTTAACTGTTATCTTTCCACAACCTCAACATCCCTTTACATTAGGAATTGTCCCAATTGCATTTTTGATGTATATTGCAAAATACTGTTAACAATTCAACTCCAAATAAGTGCGGAACAGTGGTGCAGCGGTTGAGCTGCTGCCTTACAGCTCCAGTGACCTGGGTTTGATCCTGACAACAGGTGCTGCCCATATGGAGTTTGCCTGTTCTCCCTGTGACCGCTTGGGATTTTCCCCAGTGCTCCAGTTTCGTCCCACACTCGAACGGCATACAAGTTAATCACTTGGTAAAATTGTAAAAATTGTCCCTAATGTGTAGGATCGTGTCATGTGTGGGGTGATCGTTGGTCGGTGCAGACTCAGTGAGTGTGTTTCCCTGTAGATACAGTATGGCACAGTAACTCAGTGGGTCAAGTAGCATGTTTGGAGAAAATGTATAGGTGGCGTTTTGGGTTTGGAGCCTACTTCAGACTAAATTAAGTCTGAAGCAAATCACTCTTTCCCCAGGTTATTTATTTTACCTTGGTGTTGTACAAATTACCTTGCTGAATTGATGACAGTTACTTCTCCGTTAAAATCTTGAAGGTAGTTTGTATTTACTTAGTAACATTCCTGACTTTGAAATCACAAAACATTTCACATTATAGTCATACAGTGTGGAAACAGGCCCTTTGGCCCAACTTGCCCACATGTCCAACATGTCCCATCTACACTAGTCCCACAGTGACACTGAGGAAGGCTTGATTGTAATCATGTACTGTCTTTCTGTTCACTGGTTCGCATGTAACAAAAGCTTTAAATGCAACTCAGTACAGGTGACAATAAACTAAACACAAACTCAAACTCCACTCAAACCCACCTGCCTGCATTTGACCTGCATCCCTATAAACCTGTCCTATCCATGTACCTGTCTAAATGTTTCTTAACATGCCTGCCTCAACTACTTCCTCCTGCAGCTCGTTCCATACACCCACCACCCTTTGTGCAATAAGTTATCCCTCAGGTTCCTCTTAAATCTTAAAACATATTTTTATCAAGCTATCTACTCACTATAAGATCAAAGAATAAAGTCTTTCTCAGAGTTTTAGTAGTTAGACACAAAAAGCTGGAGTAGTAACTCAGTGGGTCAGGCAGTATCTCCAGAGAAAAGAAATCGGTGATGTTTCTGGTCGAAACCCTTACTCTGAAAGTCTGAAGGGCTGTCCTACTGCGGCGACCTAATTTGCGAGTCTAGAAGAGTTTGCGCTCGACTCAAACTCGCAGCATGGTCGACACATGGTTATAGGAGGTCACTGTAATGGCCCTGTTCCACTGTACGAGTTAATTCAAGAGTTCTCCTGAGTTTGCCCTGATTCGAACTCGGAGATTTACAGTAATGGTCGCTTGTAGGTACTCGGGGCTCTCGTGGACATTTTTCAACATGTTGAAAAATCTTCACGAGTCTTCCCGAGCTTACCGCGTTTCCCGAGTACCTGCCGTTAACATTACTAGCCGCTAAGAGATGTCTCGAACTCCGACGTATCCGCTACGTACATTCTCCGTGCTTCCATGAGTCTGATTTTTTTTTAACTCGGGAGAGCTCTTGAGTGAGCTCGTACAGTGGGATAGCCCCATCACTCTCCTTCGTGCTCGAGGGAAGTTCCCGCATAATCACGGCCTCAGTTTGGTGGAGGAAATTCTTTCAGCATGTTGAAAAATTTTCCGCGAGTAAAAATTGGTCGACATGGTTCTTTTGAACTTGTAGTGCAGTGTGGAGTGGGGTCGCTATGTAGTTATAGGCAGTTGAGGGCAGCCGTAGGCAATCTCCTATGCTGACCGGGCATTTTAATTGGCTCATCGGAGTTTTCAGAACCAAGGAAAACTGATCGGTAATGTTAAATGCCCGCTAAACTTTATTAAAAGTTGTCTGGCTTCTTAAAAGTGTCTCCATTCTTTCTCGCCCCCCTTCTCTCCCCTTCTCTCCCCTTCTCTCCCCCTCTCTCCCCTTCTCTCCCCCCCTCCGCGCTCTCTAAAGGACTTACCGTTACTGTGTCAGCCATCTTTTACCTTCCTGTTCATCGCGGGTGTGAATTTCAGACAGCGCTCCTCTGCTTTCCCTGGCCCCCGCCTTTGCGATGTGTTTGTGTGTGTGTTGACGGTCGATCCAGCTTGTGGTTTCATCGCTGCTAGTCGATCCAGCTCGAGGTTTTTCAGGCGAGTGCCCTCGAGCTTGAAGGTCGAAGACAGTCGCTGAAAAGTCGCGTTACTGGGACAGGCCCTTTAAGGTCCAAAGGTCTGAAGAAGGATTTTGACCCAAAATGTCACCTATTTCTTTTCTCCAGAGAAGCTGCCTGACCAAAGTTACTCCAGCATTTTGTATCTATCTTTGCAGTAAACAGCACCTGCAGTTCCTTCCTACACACTACTAGCTCTTGTTTAGTTTAGAAATACAGCATGGAAACAGGCCCTTGGGCCTAACGAATTAATGCTGACCATCAAACACCCGTTCACGCTAGTTCTGTGTTATCCCACTTTCGCATCCACATCCTACACACTGGGGACAATTTACAGAAGCCAATTAGCTACAAACCTGCACGTCTTTGGAGTGTGGGAGGAAACCGGAGCACCCAGAAGAAACCCACGTGGTCACAGGGAGAACGTGCAAATTCCACACAAATGCCACTCAAGGTCAGGATCGAACCCGGGACTGGCGCCATGAGGCTGCAGCTCTACCAGCTGCACCACTGTGCCACACTGCTTTTGGCTTCTTGTGCTAAAGGGGTTATTAATGTGAATACAAACATGTGCAGGTGGCAGTGTGCCTACTGCGATGTACTAATTAGAGATACACCCACTGAACATACTCCCCACTCCTGTCCCTCCATTAAAAGGCCGTTAACCAGTTCCACAGTTCACAACAATGTATCTCTCTTGAGATTACACCTTCCCCAGCCATCTATTGCCCTGTCAGGGAGATATAACCCACCTGAGGACATCTGCTGCCATCTTACTTCCAGTTCCTTCCCCTACTAGTAATCAGTCTGAAGAAGGGTCCCAACCCAAAATGCCACTTATCCATGTTCTCCAGAGATGCTGCCTGACCTACCGAGTTACTCCAGTACTTTGTGTGTACCTTTGGTATAAACCAGTAACTGCAGTTCATTTTTATTACATCGTCAAGGTCTATACCTGGACAGTGATTATCGAGATGAGATCTCAGAAGGTGCCTTACACATAGGAATCTTACTCCATCAAGGAAACAGAAAGAAGCTGATCAAAAATTCTAAGATTTTCTTTCTCCTTTATATATTCTTTGATTCTGTTATCCTCCCCCATAATGATATTTCACATGCTTGAATTGAATCTGTCATTATAACACAGTTGGCAGCACTCTTGCCTCTCGGTGAGAAGGTTGTTAATTCTCCAGGGATCAGAACTCAAAAATCTGAGCTGACATTCTTATATGGTACTGATGGAAGTTTCTTTTGGATGAAATATTTAACTCAAGCCCAAATATAATGGCACTAGAACATAGCACTTAGCACATAGAACATAGAACAGTACGGCAAACGAACAGGCCCTTCGGCCCACAATGTTTTTGCTTAAACATATGACTTTAGAGATACAGTGTGGAAGCAGGCCCGACGGCAGACCAAGTCCGAGCCAACCGCCCCGTACACTAGCACTATCCTACAAGCCAGTGACAATTTACAATTTACCATAGCCAATTAACCTACAAACCTGCATGTCTTTGGAGTGTGGGAGGAAACTGGAGCACCCGGAGAAAACCCACCCAGACAAAGGGAGAATGTACAAACTCCATGCTGACGGCACCCGTAGTCGGGATCAAACCCAAGTCTCTGGTGGCACTGTAAGGCAACAACTCTTACCGTTGTGCCACTTTTTTCTTCTTTATTTTTTAATATGTAAATACTGATTCTGTTCTATTCTGTTCTGCTCTGATTTTTTGCACAATCTGCAGGCATTGCCACTTTCAATTCACTGCACATCTTGCATGTGTATGTGACAAATAAAGCTGATTTGACTTGACTTGATGTACCAAACATGATGTTTAGTTAGATAGGCTGAAGAAGGGTCCCAACCCGATACGTTGCCTATCCATTTTCTCCAGAGATACAGCCTGACCTGCTAAGTTACTCCAGCAATTTGTATCTATCTTTGTTATAAACCAGCATCTACAGTTCATTTTTATTACATGATGCCAAGTTAAACTGATCTGAATTGCCTTTACATGATCCATATCCCTGCACCTCCATGTGCCTATTTAAAGACCTCTTAAATGCCACTAATTTAAAGAGGAGCAAATAATTATCGCCGTGTGTAGGAAAGAACTGCAGATGCTGGTTTAAATCAAAAGTAGACACAAAACGCTGGAGTAACTCAGCGGGTCAAGCAGCATTCCATTCCTTCTCTCCAGAGATGCTGCCTGACCCGC
Source organism: Okamejei kenojei (assembly GCA_035221665.1). Classification (NCBI taxonomy): domain Eukaryota; kingdom Metazoa; phylum Chordata; class Chondrichthyes; order Rajiformes; family Rajidae; genus Okamejei; species Okamejei kenojei. The sequence goes on from CM069138.1 coordinate 52,744,914, forward strand.
TGAGTTACTCCAGCATTTTGTGTCCACCTTAAATATTTATCACCAATGCCAGCAGAGTGGTGGAGCTGCTGCCTCACCATGCCGGAGGCCCGGGTTCATAGAAACATAGAAACATAGAAAATAGGTGCAGGAGGAGGCCATTCGGCCCTTCGAGCCAGCACCGCCATACATTGTGATCATGGCTGATCGTCCGCTATCAATAACCTGTGCCTGCCTTCTCCCCATATCCCTTGACTCCACTAGCCCCCAGAGCTCTATCCAACTCTCTCTTAAATCCATCGAGTGATTTGGCCTCCACTGCCCTCTGTGGCAGGGAATTCCATGAATTCACAACTCTCTGGGTAAAAAATTGTTTTCTCACCTCAGTCTTAAATGACCTCCCCTTTATTCTAAGACTGTGGCCCCTGGTTCTGGACTCACCCAACATTGGGAACATTTTTCCTGCATCTAGCTTGTCCAGTCCTTTTATAATTTTATATGTTTCTATAAGATTCCCCCTCATCCTTCTAAACTCCAGTGAATACAAGCCTAGTCTTTTCAATCTTTCCTCATATGACAGTCCCATCATCCCAGGGATCAATCTCGTGAACCTACGCTGCACTGCCTCAATCACAAGGATGTCCTTCCACAAATTAGGAGACCAAAACTGTACACAATACTCCAGATGTGGTCTCACCAGAGCCCTATACAACTGCAGAAGAACCTCTTTACTCCTGTACTGAAATCCTCTTGTTATGAAGGCCAACATTCCATTAGCTTTCTTCACTGCCTGCTGTACCTGCACGCCAACTTTCATTGACTGGTGTACAAGGACACCCAGGTCTCGCTGTACCTCCCCCTTACCTAACCTAACCCCATTGAGATAATAATCTGCCCCCTTGTTTTTGCCGCCAAAGTGGATAACCTCACATTTATCTATATTATACTGCATCTGCCACGCATCTGCCCACTCACTCAACCTGTCCAGGTCCCCCTGAAACCTCCTAACATCTTCTTCACAGTTCACACTGCCACCCAGCTTTGTGTCATCTGCAAACTTGCTAGTGTTGCTCCTAATTCCCTCTTCTAAGTCATTAATATATATGGTAAACAGTTAGGGCCCCAACACCGAGCCTTGCGGCACTCCACTCACCACTACCCTGCCTGCCATTCTGAAAAGGATCCGTTCACTCCTACTCTTTGCTTCCGGTCTGCCAACCAATTTTCTATCCATGTCAACACCCTACCCCCAATACCATGTGCTCTAATTTTAGTCACCAGTCTCCCGTGCGGGACCTTATCAAAGGCTTTCTGAAAGCCTAGATACACTACATCCACTGACACCCCTTCATCCATTTTACTTGTCACATCCTCAAAAAATTCCAGAAGATTAGTCAAGCATGATTTCCCTTTCATAAATCCATGTTGACTTGGACTAATCCTTTTACGGCTATCCAAATGCTCCATTATTACCACTTTAATAATTGACTCCCGCATCTTTCCCACCACCGAAGTCAGGTTAACTGGTCTGTAATTCCCCGTTTTCTCTCGCGCTCCTTTCTTGAAAAGTGGGATAACATTAGCCATCCTCCAATCCACAGGAACTGATCCTGAATCTATTGAACATTGGAAAATGATCACCAATGTGTCCACTATTTCTAGAGCCACCTCTCTGAGGACCCTGGGATGCAGACCATCAGGCCCAGAGGATTTATCATCCTACAGTCCCATTAGCCTACCCAATAATATTTCTCGCCTAGTCAAAATTTATTTCAGTTCCTCCACCCCCTTAGATCCCCTGTCCTCCAGTACATCTGGGAGATTGTTTGTGTCCTCCTTAGTGAAGACAATTCCGAAGTACCTATTCAACTCTTCTGCCATTTCCTTGTTGCCCATAATAATTTCACCCGTGTCTGCCTTCAAGGGACCCACATTTGACTTTGCTACTCTTTTGCCCTTAACATATTATGCCCAGAAATTCCTGCCATTGCTGTTCCACCGTCATTCCTGCTAGGATCACTTTCCAGTCAACTTTGGCCAGCTCCCCTCTCATGCCTTCATAGTCCCCTTTGTTCAACTGCATCACTGCCACTTCCGATTTAACGTTCTCCTTCTCAAATTGCAGATTAAAACTAATCATATTATGATCACTACCTCCAAGCGGTTCCTTTACCTCGAGTTCTCTTATCATATCTTGTTCATTGGACAACACTAAATCCAGAATTGCCTTTTCTCTGGTCGGCTCCATGACAAGCTGCTCTATGAATCCATCTCGGAGGCATTCTACAAACTCTCTTTCTTGGGGTCCTGAACCAACCTGATTTTCCCAGTCTACCTGCATATTGTAATCCCCCATCTTATTTTCGGAATGACAGAAGGTAGTTCTGAATTAAATATGTATCAAAAGAATTTATTTGATGATGGCTTAATAATAAGAAGAAAGCTAATCTTATAATTCTGGAAAAATGCCCCAATATCAACATTGAATATGTGGATTTCAGCTATGTTTGAAACACTTAATTTGGAAGATATGAGACTCCGCTTGGCAGGAAAATCAGATTGTTTCTATCAGACGTGGTTCTGCATTTATAGAATTGCTACAAAGATAGGGTGCAGGAGTACCTCGGGCCTTAATAAAGGGGGATGAAAAACTATCGAGTTGGTAAATTCCTTTTGCGTGTTATATATAATATAGTAACTGGCTTTTTTTTTTCTCTCTCTCTTTCTTCTTTTTCTTTTCTAGGGTCTATCTCTTAATCCCCTTTCTCTAATTCTTTGACCAAGGGTTTTGTTTTCTCCCCTTTGGCACGCTCTTTCACTTTCACAACTCTTTTCACCTACTTCACTCTCTTTGTTTCTATTCTTTTTCTTTAAAAGTCATAAAACTATGGGGTACAATGATTGTAACAATATATATGTGATGTACACTGATGTATTTACCTCTATTAAATAAAAATTTTTTTTTTTTAAAGAAAAAAAAGAAATCCCCCATCACCACAGTGGCATTACCTTTGTTACATGCCAGTTTTAACTCCTGCTGCAACTTACACCCTACATCCGGACTACTATTTGGGGGTTTGTAAATAACATCAATTAGTGTCTTCTTGCCTTTACAATTCCTCAACTCAATCCACAGTGACTCTACCTCGCCAGTTCCTATGTCTTCCCTCGCAAGGGACTGAATTCCATCCCTCACCAGCAGAGCTACCCCCCTCCTCTGCCCACCTGCCTGTCCTTTCTATAGGATGTATAAGCCTGATTATTAAGTTCCCAGGCCCGATCCTCCTGCAGTCACGTCTTACTAATCCCCACAATGTCATATCCTCCAACCTCTAAATGAGCCTCAAGCTCATCTACTTTACTTATACTTCGCGCATTCAAATACAATACTTTTAATTCCTTACGCTTCTCACCTTTCACATCGATCCCTATTACACTTGGCCATACTCTCCTATCCCTTTGTGAGCTTCCTTTCCCGTTAGTTCTCGGGTAATTAACCATCCCTTTACTCTCTTTCCCTTTACCTCCATCCTCGACTATCCCATTTGTCACCCTACCCCCCTTATTCAGTTTAAAACCACCCGTGTAGCAGTGGCAAACCTGCCTGCCGGAATGCTGGACCCCACTTGTTAAGATGCAATCCGCTCCTTTTGTACAGGTCCCCCTTACTCCAAAACAGATCCCAGTGATCTAAGAATCTAAATCCCTGCCCCCTGCACCAGTTACTCAGCCACACATTCAGGTCCCGTATCTCCCTGTTCCTGCTCTCGCCAGCACGAGGAACTGGAAGCAAACCGGAGATAACAACCCTGAAGATCCTGCTTTTCAGCATTTTTCCGAGCTCTCTGAAGTCACGCTGCAGAATATTCATCCCCTTCTTTCCGACATCATTTGTGCCGACATGCACTACCACATCCGGCTGTTCACCTTCGCCCTTGAGGATTTTCTGCACTCTGTCCGTGACATCCTGGATCCTGGCACCAGGAAGGCAGCACACCATCCTCGAATCCCGTCTGTTGTCACAGAAACCCCTGTCTGTCCCTCTCACAATGGAGTCTCCAACTACAATAGCATTGCCTGACGTTGGCCTCTTTGGTTTTGGCTCAGCAGCCCTTTTTGCTTCGCAAGCCAGTCCGCCTCTCAGTGTTTTAATGTCTTCTGTCCTGACAGCTTCTAAGTGGGTGAACCTGTTCACAAGAGGTACAACACCCGGGCATTCCAAGTTTTCCTCCCTTTCTCACTGTCACCCACTTTCTCTCTTCCAGTACCTTAGGTGTAACAATCTCACTGTAGGACTTGTCAAGGAACGACTTAGGTTCGATCGTGACGTCGACTGTGGAGTTTGCACGTTCTCCCTGTTGTCAATGTGAATAGAGTTATGCAGTCATGAAACGTGGAAATATGCCCGTCGGCCCAACTTGCCCACTCCGACCAACAGGCCTCATCTGCACTAGTCCCATGCTGAACCTATTTTATCCATGTATCTGTATCAATCTTTCGTAAACATTGCAATAGTACCTGCCTCAGCTACCTCCTCCAGCAGCTCGTTCCATACACTCACCACCCGTTCGGTAAAAAAGTTATCCCTCGGGTTCTTATTAAATCTTTCCCCCCTCACTTCAAACCTATGTGCTCTGGTTCTGAATTCCCCTACTCTGTGCAAGAGACTCTGTGTGTTTACCTGATCTCATCCTCTCATGATTTTGTACACCTCTATAAGATCACCCCTCATCCTCCTGCTCTCCGAGGAATAGAGTCCTTTCCTGCTCAACCTCCCCCTATAGCTCAGGCCCTCGAGTCCTCGGATGTTAAATTGTCATGAAAGGGAAAGGTCTTTTGCATTCTACAGGCTCATCATAACAGTAAATGGCCTGCTCATATTCCTATTTATTTGACTGCCCTGGTTATTCTAGACTGGGCACTGAGTAATGAGGAGGGTTAGTTAGCAGTCTTGTTGTGCATGGCCCCTTAGGCAATAGTGACCATAATATGGTTGAGTTCTTCATTAGGATGGAGAGTGACATTGTTAATTCAGAAACAAGGGTTCTGAACTTAAAGAAAGGTAACTTTGAGGGTATGAGACGTGAATTGGCCAAGATAGACTGACAAGTGATTCTTAAATGGTTGACAGTGGATATGCAATGGAAGGCATTTAAAGACTGCATGGATAAACTACAACAATTGTTCATCCCAGTATGGCAAAAGAATAAATCAGAGAAGGTAGTGCATCCGTGGATAACAAGGGAAATCAGGGATAGTATCAAAAATAAAGATGAAGCATACAAATTAGCCAGAAAAAGCAGCCTACCAGAGGACTGGGAGAAATTCAGAGTCCAGCAGAGGAGAACAAAGTGCTTAATTAGGAAAGGGAAAATAGAGTATGAAAGAAAACTGGCAGGGAACATAAAAACTGACTGCAAAAGTTTTTATAGATATGTGAAGAGAAAAAGATTAGTTAAAACAAATGTAGGTCCCTGCAGTTAGAAACTGGTGAATTGATCATGGGGAACAAGGACATGGCAGACCAATTGAATAACTACTTTGGTTCTGTCTTCACTAAGGAAGACATAAATAATCTGCCGGAAATAGCAGGGGAACGGGAGTCAAATGAAATGGAGGAACTGAGTGAAATCCAAGTTAGCCGGGAAGTGGTGTTAGGTAAATTGAATGGATTAAAGGCAGATAAATCGCCAGGGCCAGATAGGCTGCATCCCAGAGTACTTAAGGAAGTAGCCACAGAAATAGTGGATGCATTAGTGATAATTTTTCAAAACTCTTTAGATTCTGGAGTAGTTCCTGAGGATTGGAGGGTACCTAATGTAACCCCACTTTTTAAAAAGGGAGGGAGAGAGAAAAAGGGGAATTACAGACCAGTTAGTCTAACATTGGTAGTGGGGAAAATGCTAGAGTCAGTTATTAAAGATGGGATAGCAGCACATTTGGAAAGTGGTGAAATCATTGGACAAAGTCAGCATGGATTTATGAAAGGTAAATCATGTCTGATGAATCTTATAGAATTTTTTGAGGATGTAACTAATAGAGTGGATAAGGGAGAACCTGTGGATATGTTATATCTGGACTTTCAGAAGGCTTTCGACAAGGTCCCACATAAGAGATTAGTATGCAAACTTAAAGCACACGGTATTGGGGGTTCAGTATTGATGTGGATAGGGAACTGGCTGGCAGACAGGAAGCAAAGAGTAGGAGTAAACGGGTTCTTTTCAGCATGGCAGGCAGTGACTAGTGGGGTACCGCAAGGCTCAGTGCTGGGACCCCACCTATTTACAATATATATTAATGGTCTGGATGAGGGAATTGAATGCAACATCTCCAAGTTTGCAGATGACACCAAGCTGGGGGACAGTGTTAGCTGTGAGGAGGATGCTAGGAGGCTGCAAGGTAACTTGGATAGGTTTTGTGAGTGGGAAAATGCATGGCAGATGCAGTATAATGTGGATAAATGTGAGGTTATCCACTTTGGTGGCAAAATCAGGAGGGTAGACTATTATCTGAATGGTGGCCGATTGGGAAATGGGAGATGCAACGAGACTTGGGTGTCATGGTACACCAGTCATTGAAAGTAGGCATGCAGGTGCAGCAGGCTGTAAGGAAAGCGAATGGTATGTTGGAATTCATAGCAAAAGGATTTAAGTACAAGAGCAGAGAGGTTCTATTGCAGTTGTACAGGGTCTTGGTGAGGCCACACCTGGAGTATTGCGTACAGTTTTGGTCTCCTAATCTGAGGAAAGACATTCTTGCCATAGAGAGAGTACATAGAAGGTTCACCAGACTGATTCCTGGGATGGCAGGACTTCCATATGAAGAAAGACTGGATAGACTCGGCTTGTACTCGCTGGAATTTAGAAGATTGAGGGGGGATCTAAAAGAGATTTACAAAATTCTTAAGGGGTTGGAGAGGCTAGATGCAGGAAGATTGTTCCCGATGTTGGGGAACTCCAGAACAAGGGGTCACAGTTTAAGGATAAGGGGAACTCTTTTAGGACCGAGATGAGAAAATCATTTTTCACACAGAGAGTGGTGAATTTCTGGAATTCTCTGCCACAGAAGGTAGTTGAGGCCAGTTCATTGGCTATATTTAAGAGGGAGTTAGATGTGGCCCTTGTGGCTAAAGGGATCAGGGGGTATGGAGAGAAGGCAGGTACACCGTCATGATCTCCATGATCATATTGAATGGCGGTGCAGGCTCAAAGGGCCGAATGGCCTACTCCTGCACCTATTTTCTATGATTCTATGATTCTATTATCATTCTCTTTTGAATATATACTTGTAACGTTCACTTTTGCCTTTCTACCTCCACATTGAAAATACAGTGCTTTGCTGGTACTTGGCGTTCCACAGTATTTTCTAACAGCACAAAGAGAAGTTGTTTCTCCCCAGAGCTCCTTGTATTTTGCTGTTAGCTGTGTCCCTATGCTTTAGGCAGTGAAATCTGAGACATGTATCCATTCTTGCCCTGATGCACAACCTGCATTCTTCTGGGTAAACAGATCTCTTATTAATTGTTCAACAGTTCCGGGGCAGTATGTTCCTGTCAGAGTGAAGGACATGGCTGGTTTAGGTTTACATTTAGATATATCACTGTTATAAGTACCAAGGTACAGTGGAAAGCTTTGTTTTGCATGTTATTCCAAACAGTTCAGTTGTACAATATTTGCATCAATATATTGTATAGATATAATCAATTCAAACTCTACAATAGATAGAGCAAAGAGGAAGATAAAGTGTGCAGAATATAGTTCTCAGCATTGTAGCACATCAGTGGTTGAATGGTGCTGTTTATTGTCACATGTGTGAAGAGCTGACACATTGAAATTATTTTTCATACAAACAGTCCAGTAGAATATTGCCATACCCACGATCCTTGACTAGCAAGTGTACAGAAATAGTCTACTGCGCCTGCATGCAAGAGGCACCATTTTTGCGCTATATCCATGCTCTAGTTCTTATGAGCAGTGCCTGTTCCAGGCAAGTCCCAGGCTGTTGCGGGCCTCCATTCACCTCCTTCCTCGGACGCCACTTCCCTCTCCTCAGCAGTCCACCTTTGTTTCTTGGGGGAGCCTTTTGCAGCTGACCTTGAGGGTACAGTAGGCCAGACCCCAGGTCCCTCTCCTCTCCGACCGACCTAGCTCCTCACCTGTCACATCCGTCGTCTCTGGTTGCCTCCTCCTGGTCTCTGGTGTTCGGGGGACGGTGGTCCGCTGGGAGGGGACTGGCTTGGCGGCTTCCTCCTGCAGGCTGCAATCAGCTGGATCTTCCGTTCAGCCATGGCGGACTATCTCGGTGGTATATTACTGTCATCTGTACCAAGATACAATGAAAAACTTTGTAAGCAGTGGAAAGCCGTGAAAAGATCCCTGAAGCCATGACCTGGCGGGAAGTGAGTTTGACCCATAGATTCATACCTGATCAGTTTCATAGACAAAGTCCAATGCCTTCAATGGGGTAGAGGTGAATTGGACTGTACTCTAGCTTATGGAAGGAATGTTCAGAAGCCTGATAATAGAGGGTAAGAAGGTCTTGCTTAGTCTGGTGGTGCATGGTTTCAAGCGACTGTACCTTCTGCCCGATGGGAACAGGGAGATGAAGGAATAACCAGGATGGAACAAGTTTTTGATTATGTCAGCCGCTTTACTGAGGTAGTGAGGTGTGGTAAGTAGTGGGAAGTCTGGCCTGGTACACCTGCAGAAGCTCATGAGAGTATTTGTCGACATGCCAAATCTCCTCAATCATCTAAAATAGAGGTGTTGATGGGCTTTCTTTATCGTTGTATCAATGTGCTTAGTCCAGGACAGAACTTCAGAGATATGCACACCTAGGAACTTGACAACCCAGATAATAAGAACTTGATAATAAGAATTCAGGGCCAGCGTTTTCCAGTAGGATCCAAGTCAAAGTTGATAAGGTTGGGGAATCTTGGGTGACAAGGAGATTAAAAGATTAGTTACAGATAAAAATATATATTTGACAGGTATGGGAACTGGTATTGAGAGAATCTCTTGAGGAATATAGTCAAGTTGAGTTTATTGTCATATGCACAAGTACAGTAGCATAGAGGTAAAGTGAAAATCTTGTTTGCAACAGCAACAATGGCACATAGGGGTGATCTTATAGAGATGTATAAAATCATCTGGAAATACATCGGGTAGGCGCACAATCTCTTGCCCAGAGTGGGTGAATCGAGAACCAGAAATCATAGGTTTAAGGGGAAAGGGGAAAACTGTAATAGGAATCTGAGGGGTATCTTTTTCACACAAAGGGTGGTGGGTGTATGGAATGAGCAGCCAGAGGAGGGATTATTGCAATGTTTAAGAAAGAATTAGATAGGTACATGGATATGAAGGACTTGGAGGGATATGAGCCAAATGCACGCAGATGGGACTAGTGTAAATGGGACATGTTGGTCAGTGTGGGCGTTGGGCCGCCAAAGGGCCTGTTTCCATGCTGTATGACCATGAGTTTACGAGTGTTGGAAGATTGAATTTAAGCCTAACAAGTGCAAGGTGTTGCCTTTTGGGAGGTCAAATAGGGTAGGGCATCTATAATAAATATTTGGAATGTTAATGGACAAAGGAGCCTCGGATTCTAAGTCCATAACTCACTTTAAAGAGGCCACAAAGTAGATTGGATGATGAAGTACATGGCATTCTTTTCCTCCGGGTTTTCTCTGTGTGCTCCAATTTCCTCCCACAATCCAAGTACATGCAAGTTTTTAGGGTAACAAGCTTCTGTAAATTGGATAGAACAAAATAAGATGAGATGAGAAGGAATTTCTTTAGTCAGAGGGTGGAATTCATTGCCACAGATGGTTGTGGAGGCCACGTTAATGGTTATTTTTAAGGTGGCGATTAACAGATTTTTGATTAGTATGGGTGTCAGGGGAGATGGCAGGAGAATGGGGTTGAGATAGAAAGGCAGATCAGCTATGATTGAATGTCAAGTAGATGATGGACTGAGTGGCCTTTTTCTACGTATGAACTTAGTGTACGGGGTGATCGTTGGTCGGTGCGGACTTGGTCGGCCACAGGGCTTGTGTCCACGCTCTAGCTCAAGCCTAAACCAAACTAGTCCTTCCGCTGACTGGATTATACACAACAAAAAAGCTTTTCACTGTACCTTGGTGCAAGTGACAATAAACTCAACTATACTAAAACTAAACTAAATGTGCAGACTCCACATAGACAGTGGCAGAGGTCAGGATCGAACCCGTGTCTCTGGCGCTGTGAGGCAGTGACTCTACCAGCGACTCTACCAGCTGCGTCACGGTTAAAGCTATTAAATGAACCCTCATCCTCAGTCACTACCTTGGGATTCACTTTCTTCTCGCACTCTCTCAGATCACTGGCACCTTGTTTTCAGCAGGCTCAGAGATGTCTGATGTGCCACTTAACTATACATTATTCATGTCATCCCATGTTATGTTTGATTTGTGTCTTTTCTCTTTTTTTTTTGCAAGTTATCCAAGCTTGAAAGTTTGCCTAAATTTCAAAGCAAACTTCAAATATTACTTACGGCCATTTCATCAGCTGAGCTCAAAACTTTCTTGGAAACTCCGAATGCTGAAAAATGACATAATTTTTCTAATTATATCAATAATCATTAATGGGATTTTATCTCAATTATCCAAATTTCATGATTTGCCAATGTGTTTGACACATTTGCATTCTCAAAGTGACTGCTCGGGTTAATAGCCTCATAATAATTGTCTAAAGCATTACCATAGTGATTTTTAATTGAACCCATCTTTATATTTTATTGGAATTTGCTATCGTTCATCACAATGTGGAGAGGCTAAAAGATTGTACACTTTATTGCAATGAGATAATTAATGATTTTTGACACATCATGGTTATTTAAACACTTCCATTATTCACACTTCCATCAGCAAAGCAGATGGGGAAATGCTTGTTATTTTGCCTCACATCGGCTCCAGTGCACTTTATTTTCGTTCACTTACCTCATTAATTGAAGACAGAACATTTAGGATCCTTCCAAAGGTGATTGCGACATGGAGATGGGAGTGGAAGATGCGGTTAGTTTTAATTCACTCTCCAAACATGCAGTGCAGATGACGTAGGAGAATCTTTCTCAGAAGCAAAATGCATCGTGTTTTATACATTGGGGCGTCACAGAGACGCAGAGTTACTGCCTCACAGTGCCAGAAACCAGGGTTCGATCCTGACTACGGATGCTATTTGTACGGAGTATGTACGTTTGTACTGTGACCATGTGGTTTTTCTCTGGGTGCTCCACTTTACTCTCACATTCCAAAGACATGCAGTTTCAAAGGTTAATTGGCTTTTGTAAAGTGTCCCTAGTGTGAAGGATAGGACTAGTGCATGGGCGATCATTGGTTGGTGTAGCCTCGATGGGCCGAAGCACCTGTTTCCACACTTGTTTGTGCGTTCTCCCTGTGACCGCGTGGGTTTACTCCAGGATCTCCGGTTTCTTCCCACATTCCTAACACAAGCAGGTTTGTAAATTGCCCTAGTCTGTGGGAAAGGATAGTAAAGTGGGATGATATACAAATCCACACTTTATCTCTAAACTAAACTAAACTAAACTAAACTGAACTGAACAGATTTTCTAGCAGGGTTTGATAGCCCATCAGATGTGACATCGATCAGCCCTATTATGTTCCTTGCACATTGGGTCAAGTGTGCCAGAATGCCACGGAGTCAGGTCTCATCCGCCAAAGAACATAGAACAATAAGCACAGGTATAATGTTCACCCACAATGTCCGTGCTAAATATGATAGAATAGAATAGAATGCCTTTAATTGTCATTCAAACAGCTTAGTTTGAACAAAATTGCATTTTCTACAGTCTTACATTACAAATAAAACCAAGACCCACACATAACACAGTTTACACAAACATCCATCACAGTGAATCTCCAACACCTCCTCTGTGATGGAAGGCAAAAGTCTTATCTCTTCCCTTTGTTCTTCTCCCGCGGTCCAGCAGTCCAACTGCAGCGTCAAGGCGAAGTGGGGCTCCTGATGTTAAAGCCCCCGGCGGGCGATGGTAAGTCCCATGGCCGTTTAAGCCGCACCTGGCGATTTTAGGCCCCGCTCCGAGTCATTTAAATCCCGCGATTCCAGCGGGAGAAGTCGGGAGAGTTGCGGGTGCTCCGAAAAACGGTCTCCGACCAGGGATCTGCGAGCTCCCGATGTTCCTGTCCACCGGGCCTGTGGCCGGAGCCTCCGAAGCTCCGAAGTCGGGTCGCAGCCGCACGCCACCACAACTCTTCCCGTTCCGAAGACGGCCAGCTCCGCGATGTCAGGTCCGCAGACTCCGTGACTGGAGCCCTCGGGTTGGTTCCGGCCAGTGGCCGCCGCCGGCTCCATGATGTCAGGCCCAATGACATCGGCGACCCGACAGCAAAAGAAAAATAATAAAAACTAGAGTCAAGACATACATTTACCAAGACAAAAATTACAAAAAAGACAGACAACTGTAGTCGAGCCGCTGCCGTTAGGCGCCGCCACACCACAATGCCAAGTTAAACTAATCTCCTCTGCCTACACGTGATCCATATCTCTCTTGCATTTCCATGCGCCTCTCTGAATGCCTCTTAAATATCGATATCGAACCTGCTTCCACCATCGCCCATGACAGTGTGTTCCAGGCACCCATCACTCTCTCTGTATAAACCCTGCACATCCCTTTCAAACTTTGCCTCTCTCAGCTTTGCCCTCTAGTCCTTGACATTTCCATCCTGGACATTCTGAATCTATGATGATTATACTTTGTCACATGTAGCAAAATACCTAGGTACAGTAAAAAGAAATTGTTTTGCATACGACCCAGTAAAATCACCCAATAGTTGAGCACAATCATAGATAAGTACACAAGTGCAATGATTGCAGTGTGATAGTAGGCCTCACTGAGACAGGACATAAAGAGTCGCTACGTTTCTGGTGCCCACAAAGATTCAAAGTTCTTAAGAGTCCAGTTGAGTGTTTACAGCATTCGCTGTTTCCATCTCTCTCATTTGCTAGTTCAGTCCTCTGAATACGATACTGAAGATCGTGCAAACTCCGTACTGACAGCCCTGTAGTCAGGATCGAACCAGGGTCTCTGACACTGTAAGGCAGCAACTCCAACGCTGTGTAACTGTGCTGCCCTGAACAACTGCTATTGGCCACCTGTATGTTGCAAGCCCTGCAGGACCCGCGGTCGATGAGAGTGTGGAGGAGCCGTGAGGGGCGAGGGAATGAACGACGGAGGACCCAGCATGGGGGGACCGCCGTTAGGGAGGTGGGGGGAGAACAATGGGCAATTGGGGACCCGGCGTGGGGGAACTGCTGGGGGGGGGGGGGGTGTTGAGAACAAAAGGTGGAGCATGCTTTGTAACATTTGTCAGCGCTGTAGGTGGCTGCTATTTGTATACATTGTGTGTGCAAGCAAAGAATCTCACTGTGCCTGTGACAATAAAGCATTCCATTCCAATCCATTCCATTCCAAATCGGGAAAGAAAACAGTGGGAAACTAATCTTTCTCCTTTGAACTAAACAAATACCAATCTACGAGGAAGACAAGATGGCTTTTAACTTCTCTCCCGCTCTTCTCCTTCACATATCTGAAATATTAATTGTCTCAATTCACTGGAGAGTAACTGGTCCGTGCTTCAAGCTGCTCATCATGCCTTAATTATCTAACTGACAAAAGTGAGATGAAAGTATGTGAAGCAGTAAAAGCCTCATTATACAAACACCAAAGAAAAATCTATGCTGAATAACACAAGCCTATTACTGTCGGGACTCTCGAAAATTTCGACAATTTATGATGGCAATATCTATCAGGATAAAACATCTGGAAGAATGTTTTTATAATGAACAATACAGCCAAAATATAGACAATAAATCCTGTCAGTCTTGAAGCTCATTAATAAATAACAACACACTTAGATCAGTTTAGTTAAGAGATACAGCGCAGAAACAGGCCCTTTGGCGTACCGGGCCTACGCCCATCTGCGATCCCCACACATTAGCACTATCCTGCACACACACCAGCGACAACTTACAATTTTTACCAAAGTCAAAGCACCTATAAACCTGTACGTCTTTGGAGTGTGGGAGGAAACCATGCACCTGGAATAAAGTCCGGTGTGAGGTGCTTTACTTTGGGAGCTTAAATGTCAGGGAAAATAGTAAGATTAAATGAGAACTTACCAGTTCGAAGTTTGATCTGTATTTTATGAGGAGTTACGATGAGGGATTACGTGAAGACCCCGTCCAGCACGCATGCGCGACATTTCTTCAAAGCAGCGGTGTGGATTCACAGAAAACACAACAATTGAAATAAATATAGTAAAGAAAAAATAAGAACTTAATTACCAGTTGATCTGTATAATAGAGGGTGGGAGCGGAGGGCACGTAATCCCTCATCGTAACTCCTCATAAAATACAGATCAAACTTCGAACTGGTAAGTTCTCATTTAATCTTACTATTTTACTTCGGAGTCACATGAGTGACTACGTGAAGACTTCAAAGCTCTGTGAATCCGAACCGTGTACCAGCTCATGCTTCACTCACTGCCTGAAGACCTTAGAGGGAGGAAGCATGTTATACGATCAACAATAACCTGTTTGTGAACAAAAAAGGTTTATTAATAACAACAAAAAACAGAGAGCTCCCCCGGGCTTAAATTAAATATTATCTGCAGACTCTAAAATTCTGTCTGCAAATGTAGCAGGCTCCGCCAGCGGCTTATTATAAAACCTTTGGAAAGTTCTCTCCGAGGACCATCCTGCTCTGGCCAGAACATGGTCCATAGGCACATCCATTCGCCTAGCCGCCGACGTAGATGCAGCCCTGGTGGAATGAGATTTGTAAACAATAGTATCGATTCCCGCGGACTTAAGCACCTGCTTGAGCCACCTTGAAATGGTTTGGCTCGTCACCTGACCATGAGGCTTCTTGTGGCTTATCCATAAGGCTTTTTCTCTCCCTCTTAAGTTATATGTTGTGTCTATGTAATTGGCGAGATGGGTCTTGGCACACAACCGTGGGTCAGGTGAATATGCCCGGAACTCCATTACTGGAGGCGTGGTACCTGGTCTAGATTGTTTGACCAGCCCCTGAATGTGAAATGTGATACAGTCCAATGACTCTGTCATGCTGTCCAGCCTCAGAAGGTGGAGGGACTGTACCCTTTGAGCTGACACTAGTGCCATGAGCATGACTGATTTCAGTGTAAGTTGTTCCAGCGTGAGTGACCTGGGTGGTGGCCATCCCCTAAGGTACGTCAGTACAATGCTGACATCCCAGATCTGAGTGTACCTAGGCTTAGGGGAATTGGTGTTAAAAATGCCCCTCATGATTTTGACCACTAGTGGATGGGACCCCAAAGTCAGTTGTCCTGCTGCTGGAACCAAATAAGCTGACAACGCACTCCTGGCTGTATTAATGGCGCTGTAGCTGAGTCCTTCTCGATGTAATCCAAGCAGAAACTCCACAACACTGGTGGCTGTAGCTGTAGTGTAGGTAGTTCCTGTTTTGGAGCAATACCGTTCCCATTTTCTTATGTTGGTCAGGTATTGTCTCCTGGTGGACTCCCGGTGAGATGCGGTCATCATGTTTATGGCGTCCTCAGACAGTCCCAGGCCCAGTAGAGGTCTTTTTAAAATCTGCAAGCCAGGAGATTGACTCTGTCATGGCACGGGTGACTAATGCCTGACACTGGGTGGATTAATAACTGTCGACTGCTGGGGAATTCCAACGGTGTTTCAACAGCCATATCGAAAGCCACTGGGAACCATGGCTGTGTAGGCCAGTAAGGTATTATCAAGATTTCCTGAAGCAGAATCCAATTGAATCTTGCGTAATACCCGACTGATGAGGCAGAAAGGAGGGAAAGCATAAAAGAACATTTTTCCCCCAATGCAGCGAGAATGCATCAACTGCTGCTGCCTCAGGGTCTGGTTCCCAAGCGACATACGTTGGTACCTGGTGATTCAGCCTGGATGCAAATAGATCGATATCTGGTGTGCCATATTGCTTAGTAATTTCAGCAAATACTTTGGGATTTAACATCCATTCGATGTTATCATTGAATCTGCGTGACCTGGTGTCTGCCACTGTATTTTGCTTACCTGGTAGGTAAGATTGCTGATAACCAAATATGCCTTTTAACACACCATTGCCAGATTAGGTTGGCCAAATTGTCACACGATATCGACTTTACACCACCCATGTGATTGATATAAGCCACCACCGTGGTATTATCTAATTGCAACCGGACATGTGCATGATGCATATTAGATGAATATGCTTTTAACCCATAAAACGCACCCAACATTTCTAAGTAGTTGATACCCCGTGTCTGTAGGCAAGATGATTCAAATTTAGTCCATCTGCCCCCTGTGCTGGATTGCATGTTAGTTGCTCCCCAGCCCAAAGCACTGGCATCCGTTTGAATGGTTAATACTGGGTTGGTGATTATTATGGGACTGGAGCTGAGCCTTACGTTCCTTGCCCACCATTGTAACTCTGGAATGGATTCAGCAGTTAAACTCATAGCTCGGTCAAAGTGACCTGAGTTTTGCTTTAGTGCATGCACTTTTGCTCTTTGCAAATTTTGATAGTGCAAAGGCCCAAATTGTACAGCTGGAAAAGCTGCTACCATTTTGCCAATAACTCTAGCTACCTCCCGTATGGTTGGCTGATGTTTATTCATGAGTTCGTTGCATGATAGCGCCAATTCTGATGCTTTCCCCTTCGGCAGAGTTACAATCATGCGAACAGTATCAATCGTAAATCCAAGATAGTCCATGACAGTGGACGGTGTAAAATTGGATTTATCTGGATGTATGACAAACCCCAAAGTTTCAAACAAACGTTTGGTGGCTGCTACTGCCAGAATGGCTGTCTCCAAGGTTTTTCCTACTATTAAAATGTCGTCCAAATACGCCATGACTATATGCTTTTGTTTCCTCAATAATGCCAAGGCAGGTTTTAAGGTTTTAGTGAACAGCCTTGGAGCAGAGGTTAACCCATTTGGTAAGGCTTTAAGTTGCCATAGCTGTTTCATCCAGATACATTTTAAGTATTTACGATGCTCCTTATGTATGGGTACTGAGTAGTAGGCATCTTTTAAATCAATGCTTGCTAGAAAGTACCCTCTAGAAACCAATAGTCTGGCTGTTTCAAAAGTATCCATCTTGAAATGTATATACCTGACAGACTTGTTTAAAGTAGTTAAGTCAATGATGATGCGTCGTCCACCATCTTTCTTTATTTTAGTGAAAATATTAGACACAAATTCCAAAGGTTCATGTTTTGTTCTTTCAATGACACCTTTTGCTTGTAACTTCATCAGTTCAGCTTGACCCTCTTGTTTCTCTTTGACTGAGAGGGTGAATACCCTTTTGGGTATATGCTGAACTGGTGGAATGTTTTCATGAACAAAGTCAATTTTGTAGCCATGAACGCTGCTGAGTATATACTTGTCACTAGTGATGGATTCCCATGCATCCAAAAACAAGTGCAATCTCCCCCCTGTTAGTATAGAGCCCCTACTGCTCATATGCTGAGAGGAACCAGACCCACCTACCTCCATGGTTATTGGTGCTTCTTCTGCCTCTTCGCCGGGCGATGAGGCATCTGCTGGGCTGTAGAGGGTTGATGTTGATGTTGTTGGGGGTGGCGCATTTTCCATGGGGTCCGCTCTGGGCCCTGGCCTAAAACAGGCTTACGGGGAATGGTTGCGGACCCCGAGCTTTCACCAGTCCCATCGTGTGGTCGACGACTGGTGGACGCCATGGGGTACTGCCGCCTGGGTTTGTTAGGTCTGCTCGGTCCCAAACCTGCCCTCACGAGACCAAAGGTCTTGGATTCTTCCTCTAGGTCTTTCACCTTTTTTGGAAGGTCTTTCCCAAAGAGCAGAATAGGAGGTTCTGAACCCGGTGTTTTGCAAAGTCCCGCAAATTTAGGGTTGAGGGCAGGCTTGATAATCTCCTTTCGTAAATTGTTTATTACATATTGAGTGGTGCACAGCAGAGCTAATGTGTCTTGCTGATTTGTGGAGATGTCCGCACCATCAATGGACCGAGCATAAGATGTTATTCCTGCAGTCAGGAGTTTAAGGATCTTCTGGAGCTTCAACTCCAGGTTTCTGATGTTCTGCCCCAAATGTCCCCAAATTTGGCTATTGACAGCAGGTACATTCAAAGATGTACAATTTACTGGGGCTGTATATAGTTCAAGAGCCTCATTGACCACCTGTTCTTGTAGGGATTTTGAGGACAGGTGGTTAATGCTGGCTGCAAGTTTCGGCTCTAATGGCCGACCCGCTTGTGGATTGGCCACGTAACGGTTGACCACACCCAGCAACTCTTCCTGATCCTGTACACCCTGCGTACTCCCGATATCTTCAGCCAGTGACCCCTCTTCTTGACCAGCCCAGACCTGGTCGCCAATGCTGCCTTCAAAAGAAGGTGAAGCAATGGCCAGTGCCGTAAAAGGCACTGCGGGAGTGCCTGAACTCCCTTGGCGAGGCTGCTGCTGCTCTCTCAGCAGATCTCGCTGGAGCAAATGCTCCATAAGCCGTTCCATGCGGCTTAGGCGGCTGCCTGTGTCGCTCTCGAGCGGTGAGGCATCTTCATCCGAATCGTCGGACACTACCGCCCGGTTCTGGCTGCAGGTACCTCCAGCCCGCTGCTCAGGCAGCTCTAGCGGTGCTGGGCTCGGCTCGGTAGTTATACCCGCCGCCTCTTTCCCCCCCTCCAAAGAGCATTCCTCAACGGAGGACGAACGGGGGCGAGCTGTAGATTTCTTTCCTCTGGCCTTGCTCATTCTTCCTGGAACACAAGCACCACAGAGAAAAGACACACGGCCACGGTAAAACTTACCTGTCGGCCCGACTTTTCGATTTGTAGCGGGAGCGCCTTGGACTCCCGTCCGTCGCGGGTGCACTGCATGAACGCTAATGTCGCGCATGCGTGCTGGACGGGGTCTTCACGTAGTCACTCATGTGACTCCGAAGTAAAATTATACAGTTGATGGTAGCACTTTAAAAAGCATCGCTATACAGAGGGGTCTTGAGGTCCAAGTCAATAATTCCCTGAAAACAGCAACACAAGGCATTTGGATGATAAAGAAGGCATATACCTATGGTCAGGGCATTGAATATAAGAGTCAGGAAGTCACATTGCGGCTTTATACATCTTTTGTTATGCCGTATTTGGCTTATTATATGCAGATTTGGTTGCCTTATAGAAACATAGAAACATTGAGAATAGGTGCAGGAGTAGGCCATTCGACCCTTCGAGCCTGCACCGCCATTCAATATGATCATGGCTGATCATCCAACTCAGTATCCTATACCTGCCTTCTCTCCATACCCACAGATCCCTTTAGCCACAAGGGGCACATCTAACTCCCTCTTAAATATAGCCAATGAACTGGCCTCAACTACCTTCTGTGGCAGGGAATTCCAGATTCACCACTCTCTGTGTGAAAAATGTTTTTCTCATCTCGGTCGTAAAAGACTTCCCCCTTATCCTTAAACTGTGACCCCTTTTTCTGGACTTCCCCAACATCGGGAACAATCTTCCTGCATCTAACCTGTCCAACACCTTAAGAATGTTGTAAGTTTCTATAAGATGCCCACTCAATCTTCTAAATTCTAGCAAGTACAAGCCAAGTCTATCCAGTCTTTCTTCATATGAAAGTCCTGCCATCCCAGGAATCAGTCTGGTGAACCTTCTCCGTACTCCCTCTATGGCAAGAATATCTTTCCTCAGGTTAGGAGACCAAAACTGTACGCAATACTCCAGGTGTGGCCTCACCAAGGCCCTGTACAACTGCAGAGAACCTCCCTGCTCCTATACCCAAATCCTTTTGCTATGAATGCTAACATACCATTCGTTTTCTTCACTGCCCGCTGCACCTGCATGCCTACTTTCAATGATTGGTGTACCATGACACCCAGGTCTCGTTGCATCTCCCCTTTTCCTAATCGGCCACCATTCAGATAATAGTCTACTTTCCTGTTCTTGCCACCAAAGTGGATAACCTCACATTTATCCACATTATACTGCATCTGCCATGCATTTGCCCACTCACCCAAACTATCCAAGTCACCTTGCAGCCTCCTAGCATCATTTTCACAGCTAACACAGCCCCCCAGCTTCGTGTCATCCATAAACTTGGAGATGTTTCATTCAATTCCCTCGTCCAAATCATTAATATATATTGTAAATAGATGGGGTCCCAGCACTGAGCCCTTGCGGTACCCCACTAGTCACTGCCTGCCATTCTGAAAAGGACCCGTTTACTCCTACTCTTTGCTTCCTGTCTGCCAGCCAGTTCTCTATCCACATCAATATTGAACCCCCAATACTGTGTGCTTTAAGTTTGCATACTAATCTCTTATGTTGGACCTTGTCGAAAGCCTTCTGAAAGTCCAGATATTACACATCCACTGGTTCTCCCTTATTCACTCTACTAGTTACATCCTCAAAAAATTCTATAAGATTCGTCAGACATGCTTTACCTTTCATAAATCCATGCTGACTTTGTCCAATGATTTCACCACTTTCCAAATGTGCTCCTATCCCATCTTTAATAACTGACTAGCATTTTCCCCAATACCGATGTTAGACTAACTGGTCTGTAATTCCCCATTTTCTCTCTCCCTCCCTTTTTAAAAAGTGGGGTTACATTAGCTACCCTCCAATCCTCAGGAACCACTCCAAAATCTAAAGTATTTTGAAAAATTATCACTAATGCATCCACTATTTCTGGGGATACTTCCTTAAGCACTTTGGGATGCAGCCCATCTGGCCCTGGGGATTTATCGGCCTTTAATCCATTCAATTTACCTAACACCACTTCCCGACTAACCTGGATTTCACTCAGTTGGAGGAACTGAGTGTAATGTGGACAATATATGTAACATTTGCGTTGGTCCCTGGATCTTTCCACCGCACATTTATTCCTATTCATTAAATTCATTCAATGAATTTGACCGGGGGTCAAATATCTCATTTGAACCCCGGTCCCCTGCAGATCTTTTTCTCTTCACATATCTATAAATATTTTTGCAGTCAGTTTTTATGTTCCCTGCCAGTTTTCTTTCATAATCTATTTTCCCTTTCCTGATTAAGCCCTTTGTCCTCCTCTGCTGACTCTGAATTTCTCCCAGTCCTCTGGTAGGCTTCTTTTTCAGGCTAATTTGTATGCTTCATCTTTTGTTTTGGTACTATCCATGATTTCCCTTGTTATCCACGGATGCACATCCTTCCCTGATTTATTCTTTTGCCAACTGGGATGAACAATTGTTGTAGTTCATCCATGCAGTCTTTAATGCCTTCCATTGCATATCCACCGTCAACCCTTTAAAAATCAATTGCCAGTCTATCAAATTCACGTCTCATACCCTCAAAGTTATCTTTCTTTAAGTTCAGAACCCTTGTAACAATGTCACTCTCCATCCTAATGAAGAACTCAACCATATTATGGTCACTCTTGCCCAAGGGGTCACTCACAACATGACTGCTAACTAACCCTTCCTCATTACTCAATACCCAGTCTAGAATAGCCTGCTCTCTCGTTGGTTCCTCTGCATGTTGGTTCAGAAAACTATCCTGCATACCCCGGATTCCAAGAAATCCTCTTCCTTAGCACCCCTGCCAATTTGATTCACCCAATCTATATGTAGATTGAAGTCACCCATTACAACTGTTTTACCTTTGTTGCACGCATTTCTAATTTGCTGTTTGATGCCATCCCCAACTCCACTACTACTGTTAGGTGGCCTGTACACAGCTCCCACTAGCATTTTCTGTCCCTTAGTGTTTCGCAGCTCTACCCATATCGATTCCACATCCTCCAAGCTAATGTCCTTCCTTTCTATTGCGTTAATCTCCTCTCTAACCAGCAACGCTACTCCACCTCCTTTTCCTTTCTATCTATCCCTCCTGAATATTGAATATTCCTGGATGTTCAGCTCCCAGCCTTGGTCACCCTGGAGCCATGTCTCCATGATCCCTACTATATCATATTTATTAATAACTATCTGCACATTCAACTCATCCACCTTATTACGAATGCTCCTTGGTGCATTGAGACACAAAGCCTTCAGACTTGTTTTTACAACACCCTTACCACTTATACAATTATGTTGAAAAGTGGCCCTTTTTGATTTTTGCCCTGGATTTGTCTGCCTGCCACTTTTACTTTTCACCTTGCTACCTATTGCTTCTACCCCCATTTTACAGCCCTCTGTCTCTCTGTTCATGCTCCCATCCCCCTGCCACATTGGTTTAAATCCTCCCTGACAGCACCAGCAAACATCCCCCCAAGGACATTGGTTCCATTCCAGCTCAGGTGCAGACCATCCTGTTTGTACTGGTCCCACCTCCCTCAGAACTGGTTCCAATGCCCTAGAAATTTGAATCCCTCCCCCTTGCACCATTTTTCAAGCCACGTAATCATCTGCAATATCCTCCTATTTCTAATCTGACTAACACGCGGCACTGGTAGTAATCCAGAGATTATTACCTTTGTGGTCCTACTTTTAAGTTTATCTCCTAACTCCCTAAATTCACCTTGTAGGACCTCATCCCATTTTTTTACCTATATCATTGGTGCCAATGTGCACCACGACAACTGGCTGTTCACCCTCCCCCTACAGAATGTTCTTCAGCCGCTCAGTGACATCCCTGACCCTTGCACCAGGGAGGCAACATACCATCCTGGAGTCTTGTTTGCGGCTGCAGAAACGCCTATCTATTCCCCTTACAATTGAATCCCCTATTACTATAGCCCTTCCACTCTTTTTCCTCCCCTCCTGTGCCACAGAGCCACCCATGGTGCCATGAACTTGGCTGCTGCTGCCTTCCCCTGATGAGCCATCTCCCTCAACAGTATCCAAAATGGTATACCTGTTTAGGAGGGAGATACTGCAGGGGACTCCTGCACTACCTGCCTACTGCTAAGCTGGCTAGTGGCCACCCGTTCCCTTTCTGTCCACTTAACATTTACCTGCGGTGTGACCAACTCACGTGCTATTTACGTGTACATGGTATTCACGACTTTCTCAGCATCATGGATGCTCCAGTATGAATCCAACCGCAGCTCCAATCATTCAATGCGGTCTGCCAGGAGCTGCAGCTGGACACACTTCCTGCACACGTAGTCATCAGGGACACCGACCATATCCCTGATCTCCCACATGTTGCAGGATGAGCAAACCATGGGGCCGATCTCAACTGACATGGCTTACCCCCAAATTAAATCAAATCACTCACACTATAAAAATCTTAATCCTTTAAACTGTACCTTTACTAAAAAGCACCGTACCCATAACTCACTGTACCCTTAACTCACCGAACCCTTAACTTACTGAACCCTTAACTCACTGTACCCTTAACTCACTGAACCCTTAGCTCACTGAACCCTTAACTCACTGAACCCTTAACTCACTGAACCCTTAACTCACTGAACCCTTAACCAGAAAGCAGAAATACAAACCTGGGGTTGCTCCCAATCAGCCGCTTCCTCTAGTCTGCTTCCACCAATCAGCAGCTTCCTCCAGAGCACTTCCTTTGAAGTGTGCTGGAACATTGCAGAGTTGGTACTCCTCCAGCTCCAGGGCGTCTGTGGAACAAAGCCCCACGCTCCATTTTCAAACTCACTGCCTGGATGCTGCTCCTCCCGCTCCAACCGCTCCTATTACTATAAGGATGTGGAGGCTTTGGAAGGGGGTACAGAAGGGGTTTATAAGAATGTTACCTAGATTAGATGGTATTAGCTATAAGGACAACAGACACAAAAAGCTGGAGTAACTCTGCGGGTCAGACAGCATATCTGGAGAAAAGGAGTAGGTGACGTTTCTGGTCGAGACCCGTCTTCAGAAACGTCACCTATTCCTCTTAAACTACTGTTAAGACTGAAGAAGTGTCTCAACCTGAAACGTCACATATACCCTTTCTCCAGAGATGCTGCCTATCTTTTGAGTGTTGGAGGAAACCGAAGCACCCGGAGAAAATCCACCTTGTCACAGGGAGACTGTACAAACTCCGTACATCCAGCACCCATGGTCAGGATCGAACCCAGGTCTCTGGCGCTGTAAGGCAGCAACTCCAATGCTGCGCCATTGTGCAGCCCTAAAGTTCACTTGAAGAAAGTTCAAAGGTCTCCAATGAGGTAGGTCAGGACCACACTCTGATGTTTCTAACCTTCCAGAGACTGGTCGAGCTATATTCATGCAGGCAAGCTGGCAGAGACTATACCATGATGCCCCTGGCATGTGCTTTGAAGAAAAAGGAAAGGCTGTGGTGTATTAGGAGACGAGTCATTTAGCACATGATACCCAGCCTCAAACTTCTACTTGACGCTGCCGGGTGTAATTTTGTGGATGGTCTTATTGAACTTCTGAGCAATGGTGAAGCTCACAAACTGACGGTGAGAGCAAGGGAGAGCACTGGCTGACAATTTTATGGTGTGGATGCTACTTGTTTCTTGCAATTTATTTCCAGCCCAGCTGCAACAGACCAAATATAGAGGACACTCAGCCTTCAGGGGCGTGGGGTTGCACATGCACCCCTCTTCTCTCCTACCCCTCGCCAACGTGACTAAGTTGGAATTGTGGAATTGTCATAGGTTGATGCTTACAAATACACCAGGCAAAACATAGAATCCATTTGAAGAAAAGACACAAAATACTGGAGTAAGTCAACTTGTCAGAAAACATTTCTGGAGAACATGGATAAGTGACATTTCGGGTCAATAGTTCAATGGTTCAATTGTGCTTTATTGTCACATGTGCCTTGTGCAAAGACCCAGTGAAATTCTTTCCTTACAAACATCCCTGATTAGCAGTTGTACGGAAATAGGCATACAAGAGTCGTCAAGTTTTGGCTCAATTTTCCAAGTCCAGCCCACATTCCAGTTGTTAAGAGCGGTGCCCGATTCAGGCAAGCCCCAGGTTTCTGTGGGCCTCCAGCCGTCACCTTTCTTGGTTGACCAGCAACCGACGTCCTTTCCTCGCCCGTCCGCCTTTGCTCCCCTGGTTCAGGACCCTTCTTCAGGTTGAAGAATGCTTCTTCAGCC
Organism: Okamejei kenojei; assembly: GCA_035221665.1. Lineage (NCBI taxonomy): Eukaryota > Metazoa > Chordata > Chondrichthyes > Rajiformes > Rajidae > Okamejei > Okamejei kenojei. Next base: position 52,769,976 of record CM069138.1, read on the forward strand.
TTTTCAGATGCTTTGTCAGACTGATTTTTGATTCCCCTACTCTGGGTAAAAGCGTATTTACCCTTTCTATTCCTCTCATGGTCTTATACACCATTATAAGATCCCCTTGAGGGTTCTCGAGAACCCTCTGTTAATTTTATCCATTTTACTTTTTTATCTTAAAAGGACATGAAGTGCTGCAGTATCTCAGCAGGTCAGGCAGCATCTCTGAAGAACTTGGGTTGGTGACCTTTTAGGTCAATCCCCCCCCTCAGTTCAATCCTTTCTCACCTATGTTCAAGACACCTCACAAGCTCTGCGAATCTTTAATGACTTTTGGTTTCCAGGCCCCATTTCCCTCATCTTTATAATGGACGTTCAAATGCTCTACATCTCCCACCAGGAAGCCCTTAAAGCAGTCCATTTCATCCTTGACCACAGACAGAACCAATTTCCCTCTACACACTCCTTACCATTGTCTAAAGGGTCCTGCCCTGAAATATCACCTATCCATGTTCTACAGATATCCATGCTGTCTGACCCATATAGTTACTCCAGCACTTTGTGTCATGTTTTTGTGAACCAGCATCTGCAGTTCCATAGAATCCATTTCGACTCCTCAACCTTCCCTGCTTGCCTGCAACATTTTTAAACACTTCTTTCAATAGATCAGTACATGCTCTGCCTTCCTTAACAGAGTAATTTCTGATACTGTTCAGTCAGGCAGATAAGCTGGATGGATTAAAGCCTGGCATTTTCAAGAGATACACATAGTGTCTAGAGACCGAGAGAGAAATCCATTGGCAAGCGGCAGTATAAAAACCCATTGTTCTCACTAAATCAGGATCTGGGATGAATTGAAACGATCTCCTAATAAATATTAATGCGCCTGAAGGTCAAATGAATTTGAAACAACTTCATTAAATCAAAAAGGATATCAAAATGGTTTATCAATCAAAGATGGGAAATCAAAAGACTAGGAGTATAATATATGTTTATTAAACAAACTGCAAAGATAATGCTATATTTTAAATTTATATTTTCTCAATTAACTTTTTATGTGATATAAGTTATTAATTTATAGGAGCAGAATTTGACCATTCTGCCCATCATGTCTACTCCACCATTCAATCACGGTTAATCTATATTTCCCTTTCAAACCCATTCTTCTTCCTTCCCATAACCCCTGACACCCTTACGAATCAAGAATCTGTCAATCTCCACCTTAAAAATATCCATTGACTTGGCCTCCACAGCCGCCTAGGACAATGAATTCCACAGATTCACCACCCTCTGACAAGAATAATTCCTTCTCATCTTTTTTCTAAAGGTATGTCTTTTTATTTTGAGACTGTGCTCTCTGGTCCTGCACTCTCCCACTGGTGGAAACATGCTCTCCACATTCACGCTATCCAGACCTTTCACTATTTGGTAAGTTTCATTAAGTCCCCCCTCAGGCTTCTGCATAATATACAATTTTATACAATTATTCTACAAAACTATTCAATCTGCTGAGAAATTAATTGAATGTAAACCTCACATCTGAATGCCTGTGGAACAACAAAGATTGGGAGCACAATATTGTGAAAGAGAGATTAAACTCGTTAAAATGAATTACTTAACATTCACGAGTGAGCGTTTTTGTGAGACTGATCAAAAATAAAGTTATCACCATGACATAACACGACATGTGAACTGTGCTTTCTTCTGATAGTCAGAGTCATACAGTGTGGAAACTGGCCTGTTGGCCCAACTTGCCCATGTTGACCAACATGCCCCATTTGCCTGCATTTGCCCCATATCCCTCTAAACCTATCCCATACATGTACCTGTCCAAATGTTTTTTAAATGTTGTGTAGCCTCAGCTACCTCCTCTTAGTGTAAAAAAAATGGCACTATCCTACACCTTCCACCCTTTGTGTAAAAACGTTGCCCCTCAGGTTCCTATTAAATCTTCTCCGTCTCATCTTAAACCTATGTCCTCTGGTTACTGATTCCCCTACATTGAGTAAAAGACTGTGCATTTACCCTATCTATTCTTCTCAGGATTTTATATGCCTCTGTATGATCACTCCCTCATCCCCTTGACCCCTGTGTAGAAGGGTCCCAATCCAAAACACCACCCATCCTTTTTCATCCAGAGATGCTGCCTGACCCGTTGAGTTATTCCAGCACTTTGTGTCCATCTTTGGAAAATCGGTATTGGCAGTTCTTCGTTTCCAACTCTTTTACTTGTATCCGTTTTATTTATTTTTTGTTCCCTTTGCAAGGTGACACATTTTCTTCTTGGTTTAGTTTAGTTTATTATCACGTGTACCGAGGTACGTTGAAAAGCTTTTGTTGTGTCCTAACCAGTCAGTGGAAAGACAATACATGACTACAATCGAGCCATCCACAGTGTACAGGTACAGGTTAAAGGGAATGTTTAGTGCGATAAAAGGTCCAGTAATGTCTGATTAAAGTTAGACCAATGGTCTCCAGTGAGGTAGATAGAAGCTCAGGAACTGCTCTTTAGTGGTTGATAGGATGAATCAGTTGCCTGTTAACAGCTGGGAACAAACTGTCCCTGAATCTGGAGGTATGCGTTTTCACACTTCTGTATCTGTACCTGGGACAGGGGAGAAGAGGGAGTGACCATGGTGAGACTCGTCCTTGATTAAACTAGAGGCCTTGCCGATGCAGCATGAAGCGTAAATGTAGTCAATGGAAAGGAAGTTAGTTTGAGTGATTATCTGGGCTGCATCCACAATTCTCTGCATTTCCTTGTGGTCTTGGATGGAGCTGTTCCCAAACCACGCGGTGCTGCATCCCGATAAAATGCTTTCCACAGCGCATCTGTAGATGTTGATGAGTGTTGTTAGGTAGGTGCAAACTTTCTAAGCCTTCGGAGGAAGTAGAGGGATCAGTGTTCTTTCTTGGTCATTACTTCGACAGGGCTGGTCCAGTACAATTTGCTGGTGATATGTACTCCTAGGAATCTGAAGCTTTCAATCATCTCTACCTCAGCGCCTTTAATGCATGTCGGGGTATGTGTGACGCTTTGCTATCTGGTCGATTACTTTCTCCTTTGTCTTGCTGACATTTCTTGGCTGGAAGGGCCAGAGTTTTCTTCCAGTGTCATTTCTCAACCTTTAATACTATGATCGGCTGAGCCACTCTGAACCTAATTGTAATATTTTGATCAAACAATATCTGCCTCGTGTGCTCTGAAGTTATTAATAGCAGATGCCTGTATATGTACAATCACTCCCAGTAAATATGGCTTCCAATGACTTTATGGCACTGTGTTTGCCAAGTCAAGTCAAGTCAAGTTTATTCGTCACATACACATACGGGATGTGCAGTGAAATGAAAAGTGGCAGTGCCTGCGGACGTTGTGCAAAAAACAAACAAACAAACAAACTACAAACAGAATCACATGTTCTTTTCCATATTAAATATTGTGGGCGGTATTGTGGTACAGTAAAGTTAGTAAAGTTAGTCCCTGGTGAGATAGGAGTTTACAGTCCGAATGGCCTCTGGGAAGAAACTCCTTCTCATCCTCTCCGTTCTCACAGCATGGCAACGGGGGCGTTTGCCTGACCGTAGCAGCTGGAACAGTCCGTTGCAGGGGTGGAAGGGGTCTCCCATTATCTTATTGGCTCTGGAGTTGCACCTCCTGATGTATAGTTCCTGCAGAGGGGCGAGAGAAGTTCCCATAGTGCGTTCGGCCGAACGCACTACTCTCTGCAGAGCCTTCCTGTCCTGGGCAGAGCAATTCCCAAACCAGATTGTAATATTTCCGGGCAAGATGCTTTCCACAGCCGCTGAGTAGAAGCACTGGAGGATCCTCGGAGACACTCTGAATTTCCTCAATTGCCTGAGGTGGTAAAGGCGCTGCCTTGCCTTACTCACGAGTGCTGCAGCGTGTGATGTCCATGTCAGATCCTCAGAGATGTGGACTCCCAGGTATTTAAAACAGCTCACCCTATCCACAGTATCCCCATTTATCCTCAACGGTGTGCAAAGGTTGCCTTGTGATTGCTGCAATATTTTGAAAGCCACTTTATGTGATCACACTAATCTTATGATTATAATCGGCTGATAAATAACACCTGAAGTAACCTGTGCTACGGGGAATAATTATTGTCGCTGCTTACCACAACTACGTTTAGCTGTGATAGCATTACTTAGTGAAACCACAAACAAGGGATACCAGACACTCTCTACATGGTTATGCAGCATATAAATGCAACCTCATTCAAATACACGATGGGTATATTTGTAAGTGTCCGTTTGCTTACATTCAACTTTAATTTTTGATTGGATTCACCTCAATGTTGGGGGTGGTTGTAAATTTTTTCCCCTCCATCCTCTTTGGTTCTGTGTCTCCATTAAAATGAAGCAGACTTATAGAGGCAGCGTGGGAACAGGCCTGTCTGGCCACCGAGTCCACGACAACCAGTGATCATCTTGTACACCGGCCCTATCCTACACGCTAGGGACTGTTACAATTTACAGGAGCCAATTAACCTACGCACCTGCACGTCTTCAGAGTGTGGGAGGTAAAGCGGAGCACACGGAGAAAACTCTTGCGGTCACAGGGAGAGCGTACATACTCTGCACGGACAGCACCTATGGTCAGCATCGAAGCCGGGTCTCCGGCACTGTAAAGCAGCAGCTCCACTGCTGCACCACCATGCTGCTATGACCTAAATACCGATTTAACACCATTAAAAGGCAGTAAAGCAATCATTTGCGTGATAATGGATTAAGCACGGATGACATTAATTGTAAAAAGGCAAGCTGCCTCTTAAGAATGCTGTTGTGGGCCATTGAAAGAGTCAGGAGGTGTGGATCACACGCTGCAAACTTGTGCAAGCACATGATCCACAGATCTTACAAAGAAGGAAAAGAATGTGTTTGAGAATGAGTGTTGACCTGGCCTCGCTCTGGTGTGGTAGCATTACTTAGCAGATCCCCTCTTGGGAAGATGCCTGCACATCTCTTGGCAAGCCACTTCTATTTATTCACACACCTATTTATTCAAGCAAAACGAATACTATCTAGATACAGAGGACATTTCTAAATTTTAAAAGCCATCTTCTTCCTCTTATTCTCTTTAAAAAGTAACTTAGTGATATTTCCTTATTCTCCACACCTAATTAATTTGTAAATGTCAAAAGGAATCTTACTCTACTAATTAAAATCTTCTTTGCACTGACAGAACAATTTAATGTCAAGGGAACTGCCTACATCTTATCGTGTAAATGCCTTTGATCTCCCAAATGAACTACTTTATTAATTATGGTCATTGGAATCATGCGGTATAACCAGAGGGTGACACCATGTGCTAACTGGTCTATCAGCAGCTGATGGAAGATTAACTTTCTTTTAAACTATACATCAGGCAAGTAAGGTGTTTAATGGGTCAAGTGGTATGGTCCTTTTCCAGCCAAGGCCATTTCAAGAGCTTGTCAGTGACAGCCTTAGTTTGCCGCCGCAAAGAAGGGCCTGGTGGGCAGTGGCCTGCAGGGGGGAAGCTGTGAAACTGCCGGGCTCGACCCTGAGGACTAGAGAGCCGAAGAGGAGGGGCCCCCGGCGACGACGGACGCGAGGAGTGGGCTGGTAGGAGTGGGACTGGGGTATTGCCTCCAGCCCCCTTCAAGGAGGGCTGTAGAAGGTGCCCCCGGGACACCGATGCGGTCGGACGAGAAGAGGGATGTCAGTTGGTTTCTGAACCAGTCGAGGGCAACGGAGGAAGTCCTGCAGCAGCCTGGGGCCCTCCTTGGCTTACCTGGATCGGAGGCGCTCCAGTACATGCAGCAAGTAGACCAGACTTTGGACTATTTCTTTCTTTTGTAAATGGTGCCGAAACATGGCGACGGGCATAAGAATGTTGCTGTGCAGTGCCACGTGACAACGAAGGTATTGAGGCAGGTACTATCACAATGTTTTGGAAGCGATGGGACAGGTTTAGAGGGATATGGGCCAGACGTAGACAGGTGGGAATAGTGTGGATGGGACATGTTTGTTGGCATGGGCAAGTTGGGCCGAATGGCCTGTTTCCACGCTGTATGACTCTATGACTCTACCCTGGTGTGGGGTCAAGCCAATGCCCTTATGTGTTGGGAGTCATAAATGATGTGGGAAAGAACAGAATCAAGAAAATATTTTAGTCATATGAGCGAACCTGAGTCTCTACATAAAAAATTTGTTAATTAACACAGTTAAGTAGGTAATCTAGCCTGCGATTTAATACAGTATTGACAAAATGCTGTTTTGTCAAGAATTATTGTTCTTTGAATGAAATGTTAAACCAAAATTCGATTTCTGTGTTCTAACAATATTAAAATAAAAGGATCAGGAATTTCTCACAATATTCTAGACAATACTGGGACACAAGGGCAGCATGGTGGTGCAGCGGTTGCTGCCTCTCAGCGCGAGAGACCCGGGTTCGATCCTGACCACGGGTGCTGTCTGCACGGAGTTTGTATGTTCTCCCTGTGACTGCGTGGGTTTTCTCCGGTTTCCTCCCACATCCCAAAGGCGTGTAGGTTTGTAGGTTAATTGGCCTCTGTAAATTTGTGTAGGATAGAACTAGTGTACGGGGTGATCACTGGTCGATGTTGAACATGACGCCAAGACCAACTCTTACTCTTACCTGCCCACACATGAGCCATGTCATATCCCGCCAATGATAGATGCAAAATACTGGGCGTAACTCAGCAGGTCAGGCAGCATCTCTGTAGAAAAGTAATAGGTAATGTTTCAGATCAAGACCCTATTTCAAACAGAATCAGAGGGGAGGGAAAATAGAGGTATGAAAAGGTTCAGAAGGAATCAGAGTCAGCAATGAAAGGTGGAGCCCATAATGGTCCATTATAGTGGAAAAGGTGATATATTGAAGGGATATATGGATGCGAACAGTGATGTCCAAGAACCTGCCCAAACGTCTCTTGAATGCAATTATTGCATCTGTCTCAAACATCACCTCCAGCCGCGCGTTGAGAGGATGGGTCCCAACAGGTCGCCCTTGGTCTAGTCTCCTTCAAAATTTGCCCTTCTCATCATAAAGCTATGCCTTCTCATCTTTAACATTTCCAACCTGGGAAATAGTTTATGATTGTCTTTCCTATCTATGTTTCTCATAATTTAATATACTTCTATCGGGATCCCAGCATTGAAGAGAGAGCAATGCAAGTTTGTCCACCCTCTCCTTATAGCGAATACCCTCTAATCCAGGCAGCATTCCAGTAAACCTCCTCTGCACCCTCTCCAAAGCCTCCACATCCTTCCTGTAATGAGGCGACGAGAACTGCACACAATACTCCCAATGCGGCCAAACATCAGTGGAGAGGAGGGATTAAGACCAAACGATACAGGAACAAAATTAAGCCATTCGGCCCATCGTGTCTGATCCGCCATTTGATCATGGCTGATCTATTTTTCCCTCTCAACCCCATTCTCCTGCCTTCTCCCCGTAACCTTTGATACCTTGAATAATCAAGAACCTATCAATTTCTGCTTTAAAAATACATAAAGACGGCCTCCACAGCCATCCATGACAATGAATTCCACCCTCTGACTAAAAAAACTCCTCTTCATCTCCTTTCTATGCCAGATTCACAATGCAACAGCAGAAAGTGAAGAAAATAAACTAGTGCACTTGACTGATAGCTTGCTAAGAACTTCAGAGATTAGGATCTCAGCAACTGAAGGCACCAACTACTATCAACATCAAGTGGGAGATTGCAACCTTCACGTGGTCCACCCTGTTTCAACGAATGCAATCAACCAGGCATGCACAATCAAATAAGACCAAATAGAACAAGTTACCCTCCAACTTTAGGCTGTGCACGCCTTGTGCCTGTAGATTAGATTAATAACATAATTGACTTTGTTCTCTTTACCCTGTGTGCATATTCGCTCCCTGTAACTTATTTTTGTGTTCTGTTAATACGACCACAGGTGATGAATAATCTGATATAATATGCAAGTAGAATTAAATAATTTATTTGACACTTAATGAGGCTGATTTTTAGTTTAATTTGGCGATACAGCACGGAAACAGGTCCATAGGCTCAACGAGTCCGCTCCTATCAGCGATCCCCACACACTAACACTATCCTACACACACTAGCGATGACTTACAATTTTTTTTTTACCAAAGCCAATTAGCCCACAAACCCGTACGTCTTTGGAGTGTGGGAGGAAAGCGGAGCACCCGGGAAAAACCCACAGGCAGTCACAGGGAGAACGTGCAAATTCCGTACAGACAGCACCCGTAGTCAGGATCGAACCCGGGTCTCTGGCGCTGTGAGGCAGCAGCTCTACCACTGCATCACTGTGCTGCCCCTGAATTTGTTGCTGATTGTTTCATAATCGTATCAACAATGAGTGAGCAGGTTCGAAAAATGGCGGAGAAGATCTTTACAAATATGGCCGACACGAGCAGGACAAAAGTTTGGCATGTGGAAACGAGCACGTCCCTGGAACAACACCTACACTGATAGCAAAGTCTCTGGAAAAGTTTTCAAAGTATACAGAACTTGAAAGCTAAGACATTTTCATATTTGCAAGCAACACACAAAGGACTGGAGAAGGGGCCCAACCCGAAACGTTTCCTATTTATTTTCTCCAAAAAACAGTGTCTGACCCGCTGAGTTACACCAGCACTTTGTATCTTTTTATGTAAACCAGCATCAGCAGTTCTTCATATCTACATAGAAAGGACTACAGCAAACCCTTGTGAAAAAAGGACTAAAGTGGGAGGGAATTGGTGTCCATTACTGCTGATCGCCCATTATAACCGGGTAAGGGATTACCGAGTAATAGATTATCATTGTATAATTAGTGGAAACATAGAACTGCAGATGCCGGTTAATACACAAAAGGATACAAAGTGCTGGAGTAACTCAACGGGTCAGGCAGCAACTCTGGAGAAAATGGATAGGTGACATTTCAGGGTGGGACCCATCTCCAGGCTCGGTCTGGGAGTGGGCCTGGAATGCACGTGAGTTGACGAGGATCGGTGGCCGGAGGAAAGGTGAGGAACGGCGGAGTCATCGGCCTCGGCCCTCGGGCGGCTGGAGTGTAGCTAAGGGGCGGAGATGGTGGCAGTGGCTGGCGTGGCCTGGAAGATGTGTGGGCCGGCGGTGGCGGCTGTAGGTCTGGCCTGGAAGCGGCCGGGGTGGCGGTGCAAGCCATGGGCAGCCTGGCATGGCGATGAAAGCCGGTAGCTCGTCCGCTATAACCAAAATCCATTATATAGAGGTCTGTAACAACAGGAGTTTACTGTATTTGGTTTTACACAACCTATACAACTATGAAAAGCATAGCAAAGACAAAATCACCATCTGCCACATTATACCCTTTCCTTCTCCTTCATAACAACTCTTAGATTCTGCCTTTGAAAATCCAGCAGAGGTAAAACATTTGTTACAAGGGATATCTTTTTTATGAACTGATTTGATGTGTATTTGCAATGCAACTTTTATCGATTTCACTTACTTCAAAAAGCAATGAGGAATGTTCTTTTGCTTCCCATTTTATTTGTACATTCATTCCTCGTGTGTTCAAGGGAGGGAAGGATTCAGACGCAAATCCTCAACCCCGACCTCGACATCTTAACCATCACACAAACAAACCTCCCTTCTATTGATTCCATTTACACCACTTGCTGCCTTGGCAAGGCCAGCAACATAATCCAGAACGAGTCGCACCCTGGCCTCTCCACTCCCACCTCCCCTCTCCCATCGGGCAAAATATATAGAAGAGAGAAAACGCACACCTCCAGTTTCTTCCCAGCTGTTAACAGGCAACTGAACCAGCCAAGCAACAACTATGGGGCGATCTTGAGTTGCCATCTATCGCATTGGAGACACTCGGACTATCTTTGATTGGATATTATCTGCCACTAAACGTTCACGCCATTCATGTTATTCCCTTTATCATGTATCTGTACAATGTGGATGGCTCGATTCTAATCATGTATTGTCTTTCTGCTGACTCATTAGCACTCACCAAAAGCTTTTCACTGTACCTCGGTACACATGACAATAAGCTAAATTCCAACTCATTTGACACTAACATGTCTATCTTTGCAGCACTTACCTGACTTCTGAATACATGCTCACTTGTCTTAGAGGATTCACATACTACAACTAATGTAAACCAGATTAAGCAGCATCTTATTTAACCACTCATTTTAAGTGGTTAATCTCAATCACAACCATAATTATGTTTAATTTTCTTCACAATTCATATCCTTTATCAATATCCAAAATTACAATTGGCAGATGATTCTCAATTCCAGTTTCTTTACGAAGCAGACTGAGGAATTATAAATAGATTTCCTGTAATTCTGAATAAATATACAGATTACTATCAAATATGCCACATGATCTTGATGTTTCTATCGTCCTTTGAAAAAGGACAAAACATGGATAAATCATAAATCATAACCACTTTACCTCAGGTGTGTTTCCTTTACCAGAAGAGTATATTAATATGTCCAACATAGGCACAAAGTGATGGAGTAACTCAGCGAGTCAGGCAGGATCTCTGGAGAAAGTGGATGGGTGATGTTTCGGGTCAGAATGCTTCTTTAGACTGAAAGTAGGGGCTGGGAGGCAGGAGGTAGGAAAAGGCCAGAACAAAGCAGGGCCAACAAAACTTGACCAAGGAAGGGTGGAGCCCATAATAGCCCTTTGTCGGCTGGAGAAGGGGTGATAATGAAAGGATGCGAACCGTGGCACTGGTAGGATGACTAGGGTGGGGGAGGGGGTAAGAGAGGGAATGCAGGGGTTACTTCTGAAATCTGTATCCACCTTTCTCGGAGGTTCTCTTAGGTTGTAGCCGGTGCTGAACGGCGAATTTCATTGGCTCATTGGGGGGAAAAAAGGTAAGCAGTAGTTTTCAGAACCAAGGATAAATGTCCACCGAGCTTCACAGCCGGGTATCTCTGGCTTCTTAAAAGCTGTCTCCACTACTTCTCCCCCCCCACTCCCCCTTCTCCCCCCGCTCCCCCCCTCTCCCCCCTCTTTTAAAGGACTTACCGTACACTGTGCTTAGTCGTCTTAATTACAGCACGAACCTTCCTGTTCATCGCGGTGTGTGTCTGTATCTCCTTGCCTTTGCACCGTGTGAATTTTTTAGACAGCGCTCCACCCTCTTGCCCTGTCCCCCGCCTGCATAACGGGCTGGTGAAGGAAGCGATGTGTTTGTGTGTGTGTTCCACTCTGACAGTCACCGTTCCTGTTGCTGGTTTTTCAGGCGACTGCAGGCAACTTGACAGTCTCCGGCAGTCCGCTGAAAAATCGCGTAAGTGAGATAGGCCCATTACAGCACCTTGGACACAGGTTCAATCCTGACTACTGGCGTTGTCTATACAGAGTTTGTAAATTCTTTCTGTGACTATGTGGATTTTCTCCAGGTGCTCCGGTTTCCTCCCACACTCCAAAGATGTACAATTTTGCAGGTTAATTGGCTTCAGTAAAAATTGTACATTGTCCCTAGTGTGAAGGATATGGGCCTGTTTCTGCGCTGTATCTCCACAAACTAAAAAATTGCAGATGCTGGTTTACAAAAAAAAAGACACAATGTGCTGGAGTAATTCCACCTATCACTTGCCTGGCTTTGACCAGCACAACCCCTCACTTCTCCCTTCCTTATTAAAATCAGTCTGAAGAGGGGTCCTGACCTGAAACGTCGTCTGTCCATTTGCCTGCACAAATGCTGCCTGGCCCATTGAATTCCTCCACCACTTTGCTTTTTTGCCAATTCAATTTAATAGCTGTCTTCATCATTTCAAAGTGTTGTCAAGAGTCAAACACACTGCAAGGTTTGGAGCTACAGATAGGACAGACCAAACAGCAACTGCATATATTCTCTCCACGATAATATCAGACAACCGAATGCTTTATTTTGTACAATAATCATCACATTATTTAAATGGTGGCCGATTAGGAAAAGGGGAGATGCAGCGAGACCTGGGTGTCATGGTACACCAGTCATTGAAAGTAGGCATGCAGGTGCAGCAGGCAGTGAAAAAAGCGAATGGTATGTTAGCTTTCATAGCAAAAGGATTTGAGTACAGGAGCAGGGAGGTTCTACTTCAGTTGTACAGGGTCTTGGTGAGACCACACCTGGAGTATTGCGTACAGTTTTGGTCTCCAAATCTGAGGAAGGACATTATTGCCATAGAGGGAGTGCAGAGAAGGTTCACCAGACTGATTCCTGGGATGTCAGACTGTCTTATGAAGAAAGACTGGATAGACTCGGTTTATACTCTCTGGAATTTAGGAGATTGAGAGGGGATCTTATAGAAACTTACAAAATTCTTAAGGGGTTGGACAGGCTAGATGCAGGAAGATTGTTCCCGATGTTGGGGAAGTCCAGGACAAGGGGTCACAGCTTAAGGATAAGGGGGAAATCCTTTAAGACCGAGATGAGAAGACTTTTTTCACACAGAGAGTGGTGAGTCTCTGGAACTCTCTGCCACAGAGGGTAGTTGAGGCCAGTTCATTGGCTATATTTAAGAGTGAGTTGGATGTGGCCCTTGTGGCTAAGGGGATCAGAGGGTATGCCGGTGCAGGCTCGAAGGGCTGAATGGCCTACTCCTGCACCTAATTTCTATGTTTCTATGTTTCTACATGATGATCACAACTAATACCCAAATACTCCCTCTGGCCTCACAATGAGCAATTCTTCAATCCTATTGTCTCACACCTTCATTTAGTTTATTTTATTTTAGTGATACAGCGCGGAAACAAGCCCTTGGCTGGTCAGTGCAGACTCGGTGGGCCGAAGAGCCTGTTTCCACACTGCATCTCTGTAGTCTAAAAGCACCCATGGTCAGAATAAAACCCAGGTCTCTGGCGCTGAAAGTTAACAACTCTACCGCTGCACCACTGTGCAGCGCTTTGTGGGGTTTTTTTGCAAACCAGCATCTGCAGTTCCTTGTATCTACAACTAATACACTTAATTTTAAGCTTCAGATTTACTTTGTTACTTTTTTTTATATTACCAAGCCACTATCACAGAATTCAAGCTTGCTGCTACAAATCAGTATTCAAGGCTTCTGAAGAATTTTCTGATGTGTAACATATCAAATTCAATTGTTGTTGGGGCATTCCTCCTCTTTGTGGGACTTTTAACAAACATCCAGCAGAATTCAACTACAAATGAAATGGAACACTGATGCGAGAATCTGATGCAGGTTCCTAATTCTGTGACCTGCCCACGGAGAAATCCATTGGAATTAAGTCCTTTGGAGTCATTGAGATTAATGTTTAAAGCACATCCATCTGCTGGTCACATTGCAACCAAAGGGCACAAGTTAATAGCGATGGAATAGCTTTTTTCTCAGAAAATATTATTTCCATTGCTTCTCATTTTAGTTAGTATCACACCCCAGCTGCACTGTCATATATTGATGGCAGATAAATTTAATCCTTGCACGATTTCTGTACCACAGCACAGCCACAGACGGGAAGGAAAGCTTCAAAAGGCTGAATAAGATTTGTTGCCTCAGCCTTCCGAGACCAAATGGATTCTTGTATTTAATGGGATCCGTTTGTATTTATATATGAGGAAGAGGCTATAAATCTTGCTACACCACGAGGTTTGGTATCGTGCTTTGAAATGACTGCTTTCATTCAGCAGTCTTGGTTATCAGTTTAGTTTGAGTTTGAGTTTAGTTTATTGCCACGTGTACCGAGGTACAGTGAAAACGTTTTGTGGCGTGCTAATCAGTCAGCGCAAAGACTATACATGATTACAATCAAGCCATCCACAGTGGACAGATACATGATAAGGGGAAGAACGTGAGTAATGTTTAGTGCAAGATAAAACCAGTAAAGCCCCATCATAGATTGTCCAAGGGCATCCAATTAGATAGATGGTAGTTCAGGACTGCTCTCCAGTTGTTGGTAGGATGGTTCAGTTGCCTGATAGCAGCTGGGAAGCAACTGTTCCTGGATCTGGAGATGTGTGTTTTCACACTTCTATACCTTTTGCCCGATGGGGGAAGGGAGAAGAGAGAGTGGCCGTGGTGTGACTCGTCTTTGATTATGCTGGTGGCCTTGCCGAGGCAGCATGAGGTGTAAATGGAGAAAATTGAATGGTTGTTTTGCGTGATGGTCTGGGCTGCATCCACAATTCTCTGTAAGTTAGAGAGACAACATGGAAACAGCGCCTTTGACCCATCGAGTCTGCTCTGACCATCGATCACCGGTACACTAATTGGTGCTCCTCTATTTTCCATTGTACCTGTAATTAACCAACTGGAAATAGATTAGCATCGGAACAGCAGACACTTGGCTATTAAAAGGAGTTGGAATGGATTCTAAATCTTCTTGGACACAAAGTGCTCGGGAAGGATCAAAAAGCAAAGAGCAAGTAGAGTGGCATCATTAATTAAGGGGAATATTGCCTTGCTGGTGAGAGAGAAGGTTCTGGAATGAAGAAGGACAGAAGCTACCTGCTTAGAATTAAGAAACAATAGGCTATGCTTACATGATTGCAACTATTGCATAGTCCACTGACCAGTGTGAAGGAAACTGAGGAGAAGGTTTAAAGGGGAATTGTAAAGTTGTGCAAAAGTGCAGCACTGTGGCTCAGTTGGTATAGTTGCTGCAGTACAGAGCCAGAGATTGGGTTCGATCTTGACCTTGGGTGCTGTCTGTGTGGAGTTTGCACGTTTTCTCTGTGACCCCGTGGGTTTCCTCCGGGTGCTCTGGATTCCTTCCACATGTAAATTAATTGGCCTCGGTATAAATTGCCCACTATGTGTAGGGAGTGAATGCGAAAGTGGGATAATATAGAACTAGTGTGAATGGGTGATTGATGGTCAGCATGGATTTGATGGGGTGAAGGTCCGGTTTCTAAGCTGTGTCTCTAGATTATGAGCAACAATGGGGCATTTCAATGACTTAAATGTAGTCTGGGATGGTAATAACATCAGCAGTAAATAGTTCTTGAAGCGTGTTTAGGATAATTTACATGATCGGGAGGTTTAGGGCCAACAAAGATGCTATTGCTCGATTTATGAGGTCAACTACCTTTTGGGAAACTGAGGAAACTGTGATCATATTTTACCTTGGAACGATTTTTATCTTTTTCCAACTTTGTTCTGAAACTGATGATATTTGGGTTTACAATGGCCATTGGAAAGAATATAAGCAACTCAAATTTCAATGAGTGTCACAGTTGCACAGTAGTAGAGTTGCTGTCTTACAGGTGCTGCCTGCACGAATAGTGCACGTCCTTCCTGTCACCTCCATGGGTTTTTTCTGGGATCTTCATTTTCCTTCCACACTCCAAAGACATACAGGTTTGTACAGTAGGTTAATTCGCTTGTATAATTGTAAATCGTCCCTCGTGTGTAGGATAGTGTCGTATGCGGGGATCGCTGGTCAGCTTGGATCCGGTGGGCAGAAGGGCCTGTTTCTGCTCAGTATCTCCAAAGTAAACTAAACTAAACAATCAAGAGGCCACATGGCCAATACATATGTGGTTTGGCAGGTACCACTCTAAACTCCAGCATCAGAATTTTATGAGTTCAAATCTGATGCCAACTTCCCTAATCACAATAACTTCTGCCAGTGTTGAGGGAGTTGGTTGCACACTCTATTAGTCATCCGTTAAACCAAGGCTTGTTGGTTCTTTAATTTAGTTTTAGTTTTGGAGATACTGCGTGGAAACACCATAGATCACCCATACACCAATTCTACCCAACAGATTAGGGAACATTTATAGAAACCAATTAACCTACAAACCTGAGGTAGACACAAAAAGCTGGAGTAACTCAGCAAGACAGGCAGCATCTCTGGAGAAAAGGAATGGGTGACCTTTTGGGTTGAGACCCTTCTTCAGACTCGACCTGAAACGTCACCCATTCCATCTCTCCAGAGATGCTGCCTGTCTTGCTGTTACTCCAGCTTTTTGTGTCCATCTTTTTGGTTAAACCAGCATCTGCAATTCCTTCCTACACAACCTACAAAGCTGCATGTTTTTGGAGTGTGGGAGGAAACCGGAGCACCAGGAGAAAACCCATGCTTCTAACCCTTGTGCTACAAAGCAGATGTCCTGCAACCCCCATTCCTCTCCTCACTGTGCATTCTTCATTAATAGTAAGATTAAATGAGAACTTACCAGTTTGAAGTTAGATCTTGATTTTATGAGGAGTTACGTTTGTGATTACATGAAGAACCCCGTCCAGGCCGCATGCGCGTCAATCTTCAAAACAGCGGTATGAAATCACAAATAACAATCACCGAAGTGACATAGTAAGATGTGTGACTCGAGAACTATCAGATGATCTTTATGAGAGAGGGTTGGGCGTGGCGGGCTCGTAATCACCAACGTAACTCCTCATAAAATCAAGATCAAACTTCAAACTGGTAAGTTCTCATTTAATCTTACTATTTTATTTCGGAGTCACGTGAGTGATTCCGTGAAGACTTCAAAGCTTTGTGATTTCATGCCGCAGATCGAAATCTTGGCGTCTAACTGCATTGATTGACTCAGGATGAGTGAATCCTCAGGATGAGTGAATCCTGAGTAATTAGCATGATAGTGATTCACATGTATTAATGGTTTACTTTAATAAAGAAATCAATAGCAACCCCTGTAACTCAGGGGAGGCTAAAGTGGATGCAAACAGAATGGGCAAAATCCTGGGTCAGTAACCGGCCTATGGAAAAAAATTTATAAACAATTTAGTTGACCATCCTGCGGTCGCGAGGATATGTCCATTGCCCTGGCCGCTGACGTTGATGCTGACCTGGTGGAATGAGATATACAATCGTCAGTGTTAATACCTGCATAACTCAGAACCTGCTGCAGCCACCTTGAAATAGTCTGAACCGACCTTCCTTTGTTTGTTGATTAATAAACATTGCTGATTCCACACTTCTTAGGATTCTGGTGGCCTTGATGTGAGACCGTAGGGTATGCAAAAAATGATCTTAAATCATGCTACCCCTAGTCTGCTCTGCTTGTGTAGACCAGAGTGAAAAATGTAATGACACCTGCAGCCAATTCCATCCTATCTAGCCACAGCGTTTGCAATGTTTGCCGTCGTTATGCTGATATTAGTGTTTTAACTAAGGATGTAGCTGGAACCCCTTGGTGAAGTAATGTTCACACATTTTCAATAACCAACTGCATAATCTTGTAGTGGGAGAACTTGTGTCAAGATCTTTTTAACAACTCGATATCCGGGTTGAACCCGACAGCGTAGTTCCCTTTTGTTGCAGCTGTTGTGTCTCTATAACTGAATTATTGTCAAATACCATTTAAGAATGAACTGGAAAATGTCAGTAATCTGTACCGTATTAAATGTAACATTAACATTTAAACAAAATCACTTCAGACCCCGTCAATAGAAATGTACTGCTTTTTTGGGTGCTATCCCTGCACTCTGCAGTGAGCACATTCATGGCTTGATGTGACAACCTGAGGCATAAGTCAATCCATTCAAAATGTGTAAGTCAATAATTGTTTTATTGTTCAAAGGCCGGTCTCCTGAAGCACAGTATACCGTTGTGCCATTATGCCTGATGAAGCAGGCAACATGGCCGTTTAGCCAGTCCGACAGTATGAACCCAAGCGAGGTCTTGCTGACTGTTTTAAGACCCGGCTAATGAGGCAAAAAATGGAGGAAGACATAAAAGAACATTCCTCCTATTGTAGCAAGAATGTATTTCTCCGCACTGTTGTGTCACATATTTTTGCAATCAATTAATAAACATGCACCAACATGTCGATATTCGATGTAGTTTTGGACCATACTTTCATAATACTTATGAGATCCAGCAGCTACTCTGTGTTGTCATTGATCTGAACTGGATGATACACCAGTGGCAAAGGAGATTAGGTAATTATTACAGGATACTTTTACTTGATTGCCATGTGACTAACATATGTCACCATCGAAGAACAGCAACTTGAAATTGAGCATGTAGAATATGTATATTCACTCAATAGCCCCTTACCCATGGGGTGCATCTAGTGTATATTTAGTTGATACCAACAATTGAAGAATTGGTAACTCATGCAAATCTCCAATACCTCCAACTAGAGAAGGTATTTGGAACTTCTCACCTTAGAGTCCTTAGCATCAGTTTATAATAACTCAATTAGACTGACCACGCTGCTGTAGCGAGTTTCAAGTACAAGTTCAAGTTAAAATGAGTTTATTGTCATGTTCAGCCATGCTGAATGCTGTTTTTTCATCATTGTGACTGAGGTAGCTTCAGCTGACAATAGCATAAGGTTGTTAACAATGGTCTAATTGTCCTTTCAGAGGTTGCTACTTACATGCTATCAGTTCCTTGATTTACTCAGCTGAAACACAGCTAATTTATTGCCAATTACTCTTGATGAAAATAAAAGTCGGTTTTATAATAGGTTGCTATAACTCCAATCTCTTGGCACAGGGTGGAGTAAAGGATAATTAATAATTAAAGGTAAATCCCAATGACCAACGAACAATTTATCCCATTCCGCAATGCTTTACTGTTATTAGTACAGCTATATTGTCTTTGATAACCTCTGTAATGGGATTTGCATAGCATGGATCGTTGACCCTTATGAATCTGTTGTTAGTCAGGAAAAATAAGTTTCCATATTCGGAAAGTTCATATGCCCGACATTCTCCATTCTTCATAATAACATGCCACTCCTGCCTTATTCCATGGGTAATTTGCATGAGAACTTTTGCCCAATTTCCGAACCTTAACTTTAAAGTAACCCTAACCATAATCCAAACTTACTTGGAATGCTACGACTGTGCCTCAACCAGATGTTTTTACCCTTTGTGTGTTGTACAAAACAAATGTAAATGTTACAACTTGTGAACGGTGCACTACCCATATTTTGGAAGTGCTAGACCCATTTTGTTGAGTAGAGTTGATAAGGTGCATGGAATTTCTGAGCTATCATGCTGCCACCAGCTCCAGTGAACCACTTACTGCCGATGAGCGCCTGGGGTACGTTCTGCAACGATGACTTTTGCCCGCCGTTGGCCTAATTGATTCGTTTGCCAGGTTTTCTTCCCCTGGTGAATAGGCCTACCTGAATAACACCTGGCTCTCACATCCCCCTGTTGGCACTGTTCACTGCCGGCACATATGTGCTTTAGTATGTTCTATTGACTTTAGAGCCTGGAGTCAGTTATATCTTGACCTTTTGTTCTTCCCTCCTCAGAGAGGGCGATTCGTAGGCAGCCCTAAACCAGCGTTGCCGCAGGCCGCAGGATACCTATACTGATAAAACCCATTGGACCTAACCCAAGTAGAATATTCTACTGGGATGGCAAGGATTATTGTCAGGAAAAAGGTCTGACACGCGCCCTTCATCCCTTGGGGTATGCCCCACGGCCATACCCTGAGACTCAGTGTCAGCAGGATCCTGACCCGTCTTGGTCTCTGCCTCCAAGAGGGAGACCTGTAGCAGCTCTGTAACTGGAGCTGCTGGTGTGGCCTGCGGAGGTGGAACTTCTGTCTCACCCTACCATCAGAGTTGGTGTCCGAACTAATCCTCATCTATGAAGGTACTATCAAACAGTTCTCTACTAGATACTGCTGCTGCCATTTTTGTTCAGGATGGCGCTGACACTCCTCCTGTTGGCGTGTGCCCTGCTGTAGCACTGTATGCAACAGTTGCTGTATTTGGGATGGTCATTTCAAACGCACTATCCAGCCCCGGTGAGGAATCATCCCCTGACTCCGTGAGCCTTGCTATCCAGCCCCGGTGGAAAATCATCTCCTGACTCCGTGGGCGTAGCAGATTTATGTGTGAACTTGAGCAACCCTGTCCCAGGCGTTGCTGGTGCCGCCTTTCGTAAAGGCCGGCGCTTTTTGACATGAAACAGCCCTGTACCAGGCGCTGCTAGCACGGCTCTCTCATAGGCCGGTAATGTCACAAATGAAACAGCCCTGTATCAGACGCTGCTGGCACGGCTCTCCCGTGGGTCTGCACTATTACAGTGTAAGCTCACAAAATCAACATTTTTAGTGTACAGCTTTACCTGTGAAGGGTTAAAACAATTCACAGCAATTTGTGCTAAACAACAAGAATTACATTGTCAGAGACATATGACAATAACTTTTTATGACTTTGACTTTGCCTTTAGCTTTTAACTTTAAAAGAACACTATAACATACATAAATTTTATTATTAAAAGAAATCCTTTGTAGCCTGACTCACCTGAGTCCAAATAGGGCTGAATGAGTCCTATTTTATTCCTTGCCTGGGGACCAACGTCTGTGAGCCACTGACCGCACTGTCAGCAACTCTGGCTTTAATTCCTTGCCGTTCCATGGCATCCCCGCGGGCTGGGAACCGCTGACTGCCTTGTTAGTGGCTCCCTATCTCGCAACCCGATCTTTTTAACGGTTAGCCGCTTCTGCAGTCGGACTGGGTTTCCCCACAGTCCATAACCGGTACACTCGTCAGGCTGAAAAACTGGCAGGAAAACCTCTGTGAAGAGAGGCTCCTGCCTGAAAAACCCTGGTAAGTAAAAACGAACTTACCTCTAGGTTTAACTTACCGCTTGCAGGAGCTCTGTCCCTGACAGTAAAAGTCTTTTTCTTCACTTTTACTGTTGCAAATTACTTTTACAGTACAAATTACATGTAAAAGCCAACCACATCCTTTTCCAGTGGCGTTTTAGTGGAGTTTATTTCAGTATAAAGATATAACATGAATAAACAGGCCCTTCAGTCCACCAAATCTATGCCAACCATCGATCACCCATTTACATTTACGTTTCCCACTTTCTCATCCACTCCCTACACATTTAGGGGCAATGAGAAGAGGTGAGCTCTGTTGCTAGTGTCTAGCTTTATTCTAAATTTAGTATTTAGTATTTAATGCATGAGTGTTTAGTTTAATCTTAATTTTCTAATACTCACCGGCTATCATTGTGAGTTCAAGCATGGGGGGTTTGTGTTATGAGAAGACAGCTTATTGATTAAAAATAATATTAATATTATGTTAAAGTTAGACAAAGGGATAAATCATACCTCTTTAGTTTAAATTGAAATTGTCAGATGTGAAAAACGGATTATTTTTTAAGAGCACTAATTTAAAAGTATCAGTTTTAGATATTCCTCATTGTAACAAGACTATGATAAGCTGTTGCTATATCGTCATTAATGAAATGGTAATTCCTGTATAGATCTGTCCTAGGTAGCAGATTGAGGATTGAAACCCATTCATGTCAACTTCTGAAATAGCATGTATAGTTTAATTAACTACATAGCTAATAATTACAAGGGAATAAATGTGCCCATCATAGGGATATGTATCTTAATCGAGTGCAGAACAATGGCATTGCTGAGAACCATTCATAGTCTTGTATGTCATACAGGAGACAACCAGATTCAATTAAATACAAGCTGCACAATGTTAAGTTATAATATTTGAGACAATGCAAAGACAAGATTCCTACATCTATCTTTGCAGAACAATTAGCCCGCAGTGACAGCAACTGATTACACAAACATTGGAGTGCGACGTCTACCACGGCTCCCAATTACTTGCATGCTATCTCATGTCTGACCTTTGACGAATACAAAGATGCTTCAAGCTGCTCGGTGCTGATACCATTTCGACCAGGACCTGTGCACTCCACATTCGTGTTTGCTCCCTAATGAGCTCTTTAGGCTGCTTTTTTAAAAAAATGAAATGTTTGACTTCTCAAAAGAATATAATGAAAAAATTGGAGAGAAAGCATTTTAGACTTTAGAAATACAGCGTAGAAATAGGCCATTCAGCCCATCATGTATGCACCCACCAACAATCACCCCGTATGCTAGCACTATCTTACACACACTAGAGACAATTTAGAATTTACAGAAGCCAATTAACTTACAAACCTGTACGTCTTTAGTATGTGGGAGGAAACCAGAGCTCCCAGAGAAAACCCACGTGGTTACAAGGAGAATGTGCAAACTCGGTACAGAGAGCACCGTAGTTAGGATTGAACCCGTGTGTCTGGCGCTGTAAGGCAGCAACTCTCCCGTTGAGCCACCATGCTGCCACCAAACTACAGTGAAGGTTAAATGGTTCTTTTCATAATGTAAATTGCTCAGCTGGCCAAGAAAACGTTTGCATGACAAACAATAGAAACAATAAAATCCATTTATATCACAATGTGGTGCTATCGTATTCCTGTTATATCTATATAATTTAAAGTGTAATCTTGACCACTGTGCTTTTATTTTAGAAAAAATGCTATCACATATGGCTGTAATTTTTTGGCCATCTTACTCAGAGACCTCCTCCGCTGCGCAGGTCCCAAGGATTTTTCCCATCGATTAAAAATAAAAGACTCATTAGTTTTTAAAAAATCTTGAGACTCTCACTGTTGTCAATCAACGCCATGAAGGCCACACCCCTTCCAGTGGGAGGGGGAGGGACTATAAAACCTGGATGTGTGGGCGTGGCTCTGTCTCGAAGATGGCGAGGGAGCAGTCACGACTCTCTATCTGAGCTGGGAAACTACAGAATACTGTGAGTATGCAATGTACTTGAATAAATGATTTGTTAGCCCTTAATGAAAATGAAATGAGCTGCCCTGTGCTTGAAACTGCAATGGCAATGGCAATGGAAATTATGTGAAAATGCAATGAGCTGTTTGGCTTGGGCCTGCCCTGTGCTTGAAACTGCAATGGTAATGGAAATGAAGTGAAAATGCAATCAGCTGTTTGGCTTGAGCCTGGCCTGTGCTTGAAAGTGCAATGGCAATGGAAATTAAATGAAAATGCAATGAGCTGTTTGGCTTGAGCCTGCCCTGTGCTTGAAAGTGTAATGGCAATGGAAGTGAAGTGAAAATGCAATCAGCTGTTTGGCTTGAGCCTGCCCTGTGCTTGAAAATGCAATGGCAATGGAAGTGAAGTGAAAATGCAATCAGCTGTTTGGCTTGGCCTGCCCTGTGCTTGAAACTTAAATGGCAATGGAAGTGAAATGAAAATGCAATGAGCTATTTGGCCTGCCCTGAGCTTGAAACTGCAATGCAATTGGAAATGAAATGAAATGAGTTGTTTGGCCTGCCTGAAACCAATTTCGGCCCACAAGGCCCCTATTAGCCGAGAAACCAGTCCCTTTTGCCCAAAATGCCCGTATGAGCCCAGAAGAAACATTTGGCCCAAAAGGCCCGTGCCAGGCCAGGAAAAGTCCAGAAAAAGTGCCATTCGCCGAGATTTCACACCAATTATTTTTTTAAGTGCCCCTTCGGCCCATCTGGCCTGTACTAGCCCAGCAGTCCATTTGTCCCATTAGTAAGTATTCCCCCTGAAAGTATTAAACCTCACCCCAGTATTTTTCTCCCTCCCTTCATTTGCTCTATGTGAGATCCAGGCCAGGATTGACTTTCCTCCTTCATTGCTGTGATCTGCAGAAAAAAATGAAAAATGTCTAAGATTGGTTCTCCACCCTCTCCCCCTCCTTTCTCCCAGTTTCTCACCTGTTTTGGGCAGAATTCCTGGCAGTTTCTGAGCTGCCAGCCCATCAGACCTGAGTGACTGGGCTTCCAGCCCACTAGGCCTGAGTGACTGAGCTGCCAGCCCACCAGGCCCGAGTGACTGAGCTGCCAGCCCAAGAATCCATTCGTCCCACAATGTCAATACTAGCCCTCTGGAAACCAGTCTCTTCGGCCCTTCACAATACCCATACTAGCGCTCCAGAAAGCCCCCCCCCACTGGCCAGCAATATTGGAATTGGTGGAGAGGTAGAATATTGCGTAGGGGGACCAGTCCTCCTGTGTGATATACTAAAGAGCAAGAATCAGTAGTGTTTATTTGTGAATCATACTGCCAACAGAACGATTACTGGTACATTTTACTTGTAGCAACTTAGCAGGCATGTAAATGAAATACATACAGATGAATATAATATTGAAAATTCAATAAATTAATAATCGTAACACCAATGCAAAAATAAAAACAAGTCCATAGTGCAACCAAAGACACAGTTCATGGAACCTCAGAGTTGCTGAGATTAATGTTGTGTCATGTTCAAGAGCCTGATCATAGTTGGGGAGAAGCTAGTATTGAACCTGGTGGTCACGGGTTTCAGATTCCTGTACCTTCTTCCTGATAGTAGGAGCAAAGTGAGAATGTGGCCAGGATGGTGTGGGTCTTTGTAGCAATGTTACAAAATTTTGAGATTTTAAAAATCAAGTCTGCAATTTTTCCCTTCAGATAAAGTATAAAAAGAAGTTTAATTTGACACCTAATTCACTTTCATATCACAGTTATTCATACTTTTCCGAACATTTTCATACTCGGAAATTAGCAACTTGCTTCCTATTGCTTTTCTATTGCCTTAACACAAAAGTTGTGATTGAGGACAGTCAAAAGCCCATAACTTTCTTAAAAACTAAGAGAACTCAAAGAAATTTTCAGTTATTATAGATTGAAGTTTTCTGAAACAAATATGAAACAATCTTGCTTACATGACCTGAAATTAAAGCATATAATTACAAAATTCAATTACTAGATCTAAACATCTATCCATTTCTTAAGAAAAAATTTAAAAAAAATGTAAAGCCTAAGTGTCCAATTAATATTCACACAATAATTCACAATATAACATGATTTTTTAATCTAATTGTCATTAATGTATAGGCCAAATTGAAGGAATTTAGTGTTTAATGCCCATAAATTAATGGCCATTTAAATCAGCTTGCGAGTGGGATTTTCTGGAACGCGATGGATTGGAACGTTGCGGTTGAGGTGAATTTAAACCCCATATCAGCAAGAAAAATTCTGCCAGTTCGTATGGGGACTAAATCACCATTTCGCAACATTAAATATTGATTAAAGTCATCTAAAAAAGCAGGTTTATATGTAAAAATAAACAGCTTTCACTTACCGGTCCCCTACGTAAAATCCGTCCCCGTTGTCGGCGATCACGTCATTAGGAGCTAATTTTTATTTTACTGCAGCGATGAAATAGTCGGGCTATTTATAAAAAAAAAAGAACTTACCGGCAGTCGAAACGAATCTCCAGAAATAGATCGCACTCCGACAAAAGAAAGCTCTGGATGGCAAGGGGAAAACCGCATTTTAACCCGACCCCCCCCTTAAAGGTGCCAAAGTAACGCAGCACCGCTAAAGGTAAGTTTTGTAACATACCTAGTCTTTGGTGTTGGCTGCCTTTTTGAGGCAGCGCCTGACTAGACCCCATAGATCCCTGTTCTCTGGGTGCTCCAGTTACCTCAGACATTCCAAAGATGTGCAGGTTAATTGAAGTATAATTGGCTTCTGTAAATTGTTCTTAATGTGTAGGATAGAACAAGTGTGTGGGTGTTGGCTGGTCGACATGGACTCGGTGGGTTTCCACACTGTATCCCTAAAATAAAACCCCTTTGATGGTGGAGAGATCAGTACTTGTGATAGAGCTAGAGCAATCCTAAGCTGCGAGAGTGCAGAGCATCAGTACTCTTATCCTGATGTATCTAGAATATTAGTACTCTTGTGCCTGACGAGCACAGAGCCATTGTATGTCTGCAGAGTTGGAGCACAGAGAGTTGTCACCAATGTAGTAATAATGCACAGGCAATGTAATATGAGATATAACTTCTACCAGACTGAGGCCAGACGCCAGCTCTTGGACCCCCCCCCCCCCCCCTCCTACTTACCCCTGGACCCACCACCTCCTACTTACCCCTGGACCATGACCCCACAGATGAGCACCAGGCCATTATCTCTCAGACCATCTCTGATTTTATCATGTTCGGCTGTCTGACCTCCGCAGCCTTCAACCTTATCGTTCAGGAGCCCAGCACATCCTGGTTTCACGTTATCCAATTAAAAACGTCTGAAGAAGAGTTTTGTCCCAAAATGTCAAATGTTCCTTTTCTCTAGAGAAGCTGCCTGCCCCGCTGAGATGTTCCAGCACTTTGTGTCAATGTTCGGTATAATCCAGCATCTGCAGTTTCTTCCTACACATGTAATATAAGTTCCATTTTGTATAGGTTTCTAAGATTTGTTTTATTCCTGGCGGGTAAATCACTTGTGATAGATGTATTTGGTTTAGATGATAGGGGATCAATTTTAATCTTGTTGGGAGGTTGAGCATGACAGCCCATGAACTGTGTGTTTGGTTAAAATAAAGCCGATTGATTTTGAAGTTCCAATTACACACACCAGATCGTTAAGGAAAGAGTACGAAAGATACCAAACAGGTAAGAACAGAGCCGAACAGAAGTGAACCCTGCAATCAATAAGCGAGTTTGGTATTCCGACTGCACATGCCCAGGTCATAGGTCACTCGTGATAAACATTCTCGGCAGTTGAGCTGCTGCTGCTGCATGAATACAGACCTGCGTTTCATCTGTAGTCAGGATCGAACCTGGGTCTCCAGCGCTGCAAGCACTGTCGAATTGCTACTGGACTGTCCCCGTCAGCTCCCGAGTGTCCCATCCCTGTCTGGTGACGGCCGGAGAATTCCGGGGTGACCATTTCAACTCTGCCTGTCCCGCCTGGTTAACCGGCAGCCCTGGACTGATGGGACACTGGCCCGTTGCCGTGGGGCCCAGGCCTACTGCCAGCGCCGAGAAGAAACACTAACTCCACTGCTCCTGGGTGTCCCATCAGTCCCGGGCTGTCGGTTAACCTGGCGGGACAGGCAGAGTTGAGCTGGAGTTAGCGCTTCTTTTCCGCGCTGGCTGTAAGCCTGGGCCGCCACTGCAACGGACCGGTGTCCCATCATTCTAGGGTAACCGCGGACATCTCCGGCCACCCCCGGACAGGGATGGGACACTCAGGAGGGGATGGGGATGGTCCAGTAGCAATTCAACAGCACATACAGTGCCGGAGACCCGGGTTCGATCCTGACTACGGATGAAACGCAGGCCTGTATTCATGCAGCAGCACAGTTGCCGAGAATGTTTATCATGAGGGACCTTTGACAAGTCCCATGATTCTTTGTGTTTTTCAGAATACCAAACTCGCTTATTGAAACCTTATTGAAAGGAGAAAATAATACCAGACAGCTGTGAGAGCTAACGCTGGAGACAGTCCCAATCTTTCAATTATTTAATATTGTTTATTTGTTTCATAGAATTTCCATTATTGAAACATGCATCTTAACACCCATGAGCAGTATAGCTCAATATTACACCTCTCAGATTAATGCCAGCATACAATACATACATTAGGAAATATTTTGATTGATGGAATGAAAGTTTAAACATGGAAACAGGCCCTTCAGTTCACCAAGTGCATGCCGACCATCGATCTTCTGTTCATGCTAGTTCTATGTTACTCCACTTTCTCATGCATTCCCCAAACACTGGGGACAATTTTACGGAGGCCAATTAACTTGCCAACCTTGCACATTAACCATATAACCATATAACAATTACAGCACGGAAACAGGCCCTCTCGGCCCTTCCAGTCCGTGCCGACCATTTGTTTTCCCCTAGTCCCATCTACCTGCACTCAGACCATACCCCTCCATTCCCTTCACGTCCATATACCTATCCACTTTACTTTTAAATGTTAAAATCGATCCTGCCTCCACCACTTCTGCTGGAAGCTCATTCCACACAACCACCACCCTCTGAGTAAAGAAGTTCCCCCTCACGTTACCCCTAAACTTCTGTCCCTTAATTCTCATGTCATGCCCTCTTGTTTGAATCTTCCCTACCCTCAATGGGAAAAACGTATCCACGTCAACTCTGTCTATCCCTTTCATCATTTTAAAGACCTCAATCAAGTCCCCCCTTAACCTTCTGCGCTCCAAAGAATAAAGACCTAACTTGTTCAACCTTTCTCTGTAACAGAGTTGCTGGCAACATTCTAGTAAATCTCCTCTGTACTCGCTCTATTTTGTTGACATCCTTCCTATAACTAGGCGACCAAAATTGTACACCATACTCCAGAATTGGTCTTACCAATGCCTTGTACAATTTTAACATTACTTCCCTACTCCTATATTCAATGCTCCGATTTATAAAGGCCAGCACACCAAAGGCTTTCTTTACCACCCTATCTACATGCGATTCCACCTTCAGGGAACTATGCACAGTTATTCCTAGATCTCTCTGTTCCACAGCATTCCTCAATTCCCTACCATTTACCATGTACGTCCTATTTTGATTTGTCCTGCCAAGATGTAGCACTTCACACTTAACAGCATTAAACTCCATTTCTTGGAATGTGGGAAGAAACAGGAGCACCCGGGGGAAACCCACGTGGTGTGTGCGGTTGGTCGATCCAACTCGCAGTTTCAACGCTGACGGTCGATCCAGCTCGAGGTTTTCCAGGCGAGTGCCATCGAGCTTGAAGGTCGAAGGCACTCTTCTGAACTCACGGATTAGGTCGCCGTAGTGGGACAGCCCCTTAAGGCAGCAACTCTACCGCTGAGCCACTTTGCCACCTTGAAGTATGTTGAGAGAAATTGTGGTTGATTCCTGCTATGTTTAGTTACGGAAATAAATACCTTTAATTTAGAGCTCCATTGAAGACTGAAGGTAATTTTCAACAGAACATCTTGCTGGGTGAATAATGTTGAGCCCATCTGACATTAGTTTCATCATGGATTGAAATTCAGGCAGCTCTCCACCAGCAAGGAAATGTGAGGTGAAGATACCTCCTGGAAGATAGTGTTGATCACAATCCTGTCTTTGTACCATTGGACTTCCTGTGTTGGCTTCCAGCTCTTTTACACACTTTAATAAAGAACAGGAGCACTGAGGCATTAACCATGAAACATTCCCCTTGGCTTCAAGCTTTTTAATTCTTCAGTATTGAAGCCACATCCCTGCCTGCAAGTCACATCATGTCTATCTGTGCTGGTGCTCTCTGAACTATAAAGCAGGACAAAAGAGTCTTTTAATCTTTTGATTAGACAAGTTCACTTTACTCTGTTTCTCTGGTCTATGGCATCCAGCGGGCTGACAAGTTTTGGATAGAATGCTAGGTCACGGTTCTTCTGAAGTAGCGTCTGAGGAAGGGCCCCGACCTTAAACGTTACCTATCTAATTTTCTCCAAAGATACTGCTTGACCGGCTGAGTTACTCCAGCACTTTGTGTCTATCTGAGGTTTGCCTTTTGTTCAAGATTTAAATATTCCATTGTAGGCCTCTCCTCGCTCAGATGCATTAACCACACTACCCGAAGTTAGTGAGGTTCAACTCTAAATGTCCTCAATTTGTTTGGTTTAGAGTTACAGCATGGAAACAGGTCCTTCGTACCACAGAGACCACATGGACCATCAATCACCGGTACATTAATTGAGAGTCATAGTCATGAGCTTCGAAACAGGCCCTTTGGCCCAAATTTCCCATCCCGACCAACTTGTCCCATAAACACTAGTCCCACCTGCATGCTTTTGACCCATATCCCTCTAAACCTATCCTATCCATGTACCTGTCTCAATGTTTCTTAAACGTTGTGATAGTACCTGCCTCAATTACCTCCTCCAGCAGCTTGTTCCATACACACGCCACCCTTCATGCAAAAAAGTTACTCCTCAGGTTCTTATTAAATCTTTCCCCCCTTCCCTTAAACCTATGTCCTCTGGTTCTCGATTCTGATACTCTGGGCAAGAGACTCTAAGTGCTTAGCCAATCTATTTCTCTCATGATTTTGTACTCTAGTTCTTTGTTAACCCATTTTTGCACCCTTCGCACGAGGGGCAAATTACTGAAGCCAATTAGCATACAAACCTGCACATCTTTAGGATGTGGGAGGAAACCAGAGCAATTGGATAAAACCCATGCGGTTACAGGGAGGATGTACAAACTCGACACAGACCGCACCCATGGTCAGGATCGTTCCCGGGTCCCTGGCGCAGTGAGCACTACGCCACTGTGCCGCTATTTCAATTATTTTCATAAGCTCCAGTCCACATCCTCACAAAGCAATTGGTACAAAGCTAAGAGTTTAGTCTAGTTTAGTTTCGATATACAGCATTGAAACTGACCCTTCAGCCCATGGAGTCTGCACCGACCATCGATCGCCTGATCACCACTTTCGTTCTATATTATCCCACTTTCGCATCCACTCTTGACACAAAGGAAAAGATAGGAGTTGAATAGATGTGAGAGAAAATGCAAGTATAAAGTTTAAAAAGGCCAACAGAAGTAGAGGCTGTGTTCAGGTGCTGTTGATCCTTGGTTACATTTTAATGAGTAGTTGGCTAGTAAGTGCAAAATATTCAAATGGTCTTACACACTTCTGCACAGCAGATTTATTTTCTGAAAGAAATGCATCTAATTTGCATTTTTGAATGTCAAACCATTTTCCATCCTGAAAATTATTGGCTCCAACCATTAAGAAACGAGCGTTTGATGAAACTGTCATAAAGGTTCCGTCAAGGCAGATTGAATAAAGACAATGAATTCATTCAGAATCATTCATTATTTGCATAAAGGAGGCTCCATTATTTTGGCTTTTTTTCACTTTTCTCTAGCTCCAATGATAAGCTTCATGTCAGGACCATTAATGCATCAAAAGATTCTTTAAAGCAAAGCCAAGTACAGTAATGTACAGGTTTGAAGAAAGTTTCCGACCTGAAATGTCACCTTTTCCTTTTCTCCAGAGATGCTGCCTGACCCTTTGAGTTACTCCAGCATTCTGTGCCCATCTACAGTAAACCCTCATTATAAAGGATTATAGGGGGGGAATGGTGTCCATTATTGCTGATTGACTGCTATAAGTAAGGTATTATCATTGAATACAGTTGGCACAAGGAACTGCAGATGCTGCTTAATACAGGAAAGGATACAAAGTGCTGGGGTAACTCAGCAGATCAGGCAGCATCTCTGGAGAACATGAATAAGTGACGTTCGGGTCCAGAACGATCTTTAGACTTGCTGCGTCACACTGCACTGCTCTATTGAAAAGGAAGTATAGGGAAAAATACGTGTTTCTCCGATCATGTTTCTCCAAGTCTGAAGAGAGTACTTGAGCTGAAATATTACCTATCCATGTTCTCCAGAGATGTTGCCAGACCTCCTGAATTACTCCAACACTTTATCTCTAAATGTTTGCAACAGGATTCATTTATTCCAAAATGTAAATCATCAGTTTCATGAGACCATTGCAACGTTTAAAGAGGGCAACTTTAAAGAGAGCAAGATCATAATAGTTTCTATTTTGACAGGGATAGCAGCAGAATTGTCCAACTATTTATACACAGCTCAGTCGGTATTACGAGGATGTTGCCAGAACCCGAGGGACTGAGCTACAGGGAGAGGTTGACCAGACTAGGACTTTATTCCTTGGCGTGCAGGATAATGAAACTTGATGTTGTAGAAGTGTACAAGATCATCAGGGGAATTGATAGGATGAATGCACAGAGTCTTTTACCCAGAATCGGGGAATCAAGAACCAGAGGACACAGGTTTAGGTGAGAGGGGAAAGATTTAATATGAATCCGAGGGGCAACCTTTGAATACAGGGGATGGTGGTATATGGAATGAGCTGCTGGAAGAGGTACTATAACAACATTAGACTGAGGGGGCGCCGTCGGGTATGGCTGCCCTGCCTGCAGCTGTTTGTCCCTTTCACCCTTTTTTTTGTTTTTAGCGCATTTAGGGTTTTTGTTTTCGAGGTCTAGTCTTTTGTGTGGGGGGGGGGGGGGGGAGGGGGAAACTGTATTTCCCGATCCCTACCTGGTTGGTTGCGGCTTTCCTCCGAGCCACAACTTCGCCCATTCCTCACGGCCTACCAACGGGACAGGAGCGGCGTTTCCTGCCGAGACCGGCCAGAACCTCAGCTTTGGCAGTGGCACAGCGCTGAAGCACAATTGCGGAGCGGGCAATGCCTTACCTGGGTCGCCATGTGGTAAGCTCGGAGTGCTGAGACCACCGACTCCAACATCGCGGAGCTGTGGTTGCGGAGCGTCCAGCTGCGGGCGACGCCGACTTTGAACATCGAGGAGCCTGGGATCTCTTGCCGAGATCGCCAGTATTGGAGATCCGACCAGCGCAGCCTGTAGACTTCGGGAGCCATGGTCTCCGAGGAGGAAGCAGCCGTTCCAGACACTCCAAGCCGCTGAGAGTGTTCTCCCGACGCCGAGCTCCATCATCCGGCGAGAGGGCCTACAACATCAGGCCGCTGTAGCGGCGACTGCGGAAGCCTCAAATGGCCCGACCATGGGTGAAAAAGAGGAAGAGGACTGGACTTTGCTGCCTTCCCTCACAGTGGGAACCATTGTGGGGGGGATGTTTTTATGTTTAGTGTTAATTCCTTGATATTATTGTTGGTGTGCTGCAGATGGCTGGGAAAAGATGGCTGCCAGAGGTGAGAGTGAACGCTGGCGCGATTGGCTGCCGCTGCTCTCTCTCCGAATTGTGTATTGTTGCTGTATATGTTATTTTTGTTTCATGCTTGTTTTAACTGTAAGACATCCTTGAAAGGCGCCCATAAATAAAATGCATTATTCTTATTGTTATTATTTAAAAGACATTTGGTCAAATATATGGATAGGAAACATTTAGAGGGATATGGGCCAAACACAGGCAGGGAAGACGAGCGAAGATGGGGCACCGTGGTCGGCCTGGGAAAGTTGGGCCAATGGGCCTGTTTCATGTTGTATGATTCCATGAATCTCAGTTACAAATTGTTGGGTAATTTTGTGGACTAATATTTGTGAGTACCGTTGTACATCAATATTTTTCAAGCAATTCCACAGTTGATAATCTTGCTATTGCTAATTAGATCACTTTCTTGTGTTTGTTTGGTTCAAGATGCAAAGCATTTAAACTTCATTGCATCTTATTATAAACATGAAGTGTAATTATTTATTGACATTTTCCAACTTAATGAAATGTGCATTTGTCTCCTCCGTGACACTCTTTCATTGCAACCCCAGGCATTAAGAGACAATATATTATAGTGGGTGTAATTCTCCTCGAGTTGAGTTTAGTTTAGTTATGCAGTGCAGTAACAGGCCTGTTGGCCCACCAAGTCCACGCTGGCCAGCAGTGGACACTATCATACACACTAGGGACAATTTAAAATTTTACCAACGCCAGTCAGTACAAACCCGCACATCTTTGGAATGTGGGAGGAAGCCCGGAGCACCCGTAGAAAACCCATGAGATCACGGGGAGAACGGACAAACTCCGTACAGACAGCACCCGCAGTCAGGATCGAACCCTGGTCTCTGGCGCTGAAAAGCAGCAACTCTACCACTGCTCCACCGTGCCGCCCACATTAGCCTGTGTGGGGAAGGGGACGACTGTAAAATGTGCAAAAATCTCCCTTTAAGCCTATCATCAGCAATCAGATGGTAAACATATTGTAAAATGGGAGAATTAGGATTTGACAAGCAATGGTCCCAGGGGATACCTTCTCCCAATGGTGTGTCAGCCGCAGTCATGGAAAATGACTGCTTTGGTACAAGCTAATTATTAGTTTTTGTAACGATCCAGATGGTCACGAAGCATAATGGTGGGAGGAAAGTAGGGGTTAGATTTTTAAAGAATTGTATTCCTTGAAAATTCTGGGCTTTTTTTGCCCTTACTGCCTGGTCAATGTGACAAAAGATAAAGTCCACATGAGGGCAGCAGTTTACATTATTGATAAATGTATATGGTGGGAATGATTATGATTGGCCTCATAACTCATCTGCTTTCCTGCCCCATCCTCAAATGTCTTGATTCCCAGAATATTCAAAAATGTTTTGATCCTCTCCACTGTGGGAATTCCAAGGATTTACCATCCTCTTCCTCTCCTATGACTGTTAGTATTTTAGTATGAGGAAGGGTCCCGATCCGAAACATCACCTATCCATGTTATCCAGGGATGCTGCCTGACCTGCTGAGTTACTCCAGAATTTTGTGCCTTTTTTTTGTAAACCAGCAATCACAGTTCCTTGTTTCAACTTAGTATGCTATACGCCATCTTAAACCATCAAGTTAATGGGTGACTGACAACACTTTCCTGAAGCAATTATATAATCATTAGTTCACTTACAATATTCCTGAACATAATCGACATCACTACATTTAGGGCAGCGGTAGAGTTGCTGCCCGACAGCTGCCTTACAGCTCCTGGGTTCGATCCTGACTATGAGTGCGGTCTGTACGGAGTTTGTACGTTCTCCCTGTAACTGTATGGCTTTTCTCTGGGTGCTCCGGTTTCCTCCCACATTCCAAAGATTCAAAGACTTATAGGTTAATTGGCTTTTGTAAATTGCCCTTAGTGTGTAGGATGGAACTAGTGCCCAGGTGATCGATGTTTGGTAGGAACTCGTTGAGCTGAAGGACCTGTTTCCATGTTGTATCTCTAATCTAACCATTATTATCATTATTAATAGGGGATAAATAATTAACATGTAACAACCTACAAAGTCTTGTGGGTGTCATAGTGGCACGACTGGTAGAGCTGCTGCCTCACAGCCCTCGTGTTCCATCCTGACTTTGGGTGCAGTCTGTGTGGAGTTTGCACATTCTCACCGTGACCACAGGAGGTTCCTCCAGGTGCTCCCACATTCCTCCCACATGCCAAAGACGCACAGGTTTGAAGGTTAATTGCCTCTGTAAATTGTCCCTAGTGTGTAGGGAGTGGACAGGAAAGTGGGACAACATAGAACTAATGTGAACAGGTAATTGATGCTTGGCTTGCACTCGATGGGCCAAAGGGCCTGTTTCCACACTGTGTCTTTAAACTAAATTAAGCAAACATAAATGCTATTTTTCTGTTAGTCTTTAATTGCAGTTCTTTTCAAGTCAACACAGAAATTTCCTCAAGAATAACAAGAAGAGTATAAAATCATGAGAGGAATAGATTGACTAAATGCGCAAAGTCTTTTGCTCTGAGTAGGAGAGTAGGGTAACTTTTTTACACAAAATAGGTGTTGGGTGTATGGAACAAACTGTCGGATGATGTAGTTGAGGCAGTTACTATCAGGATATTTAAGAGACATTTGGACAGGAACATGAGTAGGATCGGTTCTGTTTACATATTTTATTGTTCTGTTTGGGACATATGACAATAAAACACTGTGACTCTTGACCTGACTCTCAGTTTAGAAGGTTATGGGCCAAGTGTGGGCAGGTGAGACCAGTGTAGTTGGGACATGTTGGTTGGCATCGGAAAGTTGGGCAGAAGGGCCTGTTTCCACGCTGTATGGCTCAATGACTCTAATAGCATGTTGCAGTAATCAGGTGGAAAGAAAAGATTGCAAATGGATTGGTTGAAATTTTATTATTCATTAAAAAATCACACTCTTTTTCCTTTTGAAATGAAGGTTGTCTAAGCCATGCTGGCCATGGTGAGAAAGCATAAAGCATAATTTTTCTGCTGGCAAATATTTAACAACTGTTTGAAACAGAGAGAGCTGTTGTGTGCAGTGAGGCTGCTATTGTTAATTGCCGGTGGGCGTGGATAACAAGAATCTGCATTCACTTTATCTGTTGTTTCTCTTAGTGCATCTGTGAAATAGACAGACTCCTGGATTAAAGCCTTAAGTACAAGATGGCGCAGCAGTATTGCCTCTGCTTACAAGTGTATTTTAGAAGACTTTGAGTTACTTGGAAGATCTGAGGGAAAGCCTCCTTGTATACTGGTGATCACTGTGATACTGTGTGTGTTGCTATGATAAAGGATGGCAGACTACAGCCATTACGATCGTACCTGCAACATCCCCGGGTGGGGTCTCCCGTGGCAACGGGGCACAGTTACGATCCAAAATGGCGTCAACTCACAGAAGAGGTACAGGCTCACTGAGACCAGAGTGCACCTGGCATTTAAAAGATTGATTTAAAGAATTGCAACCTGAGGTAAGCTGGGAGCTTGGCTTCTTAGGGGTGGTGGTGGTGGGGGAAAAGGAATGACTGGAGACCGAGAGAATACAGTTGTAGTGAGGCAGTAATGTTGATCCAGATATTGCAGGCTAAGTAGTAATGGTGAAGATGTGAATTAATGGTATTTAATTTAGTTTAGGTTATTACTAACAGGTGTGCATCCCGCAGTACAGTGAAAAGTTGTTTTGTTGCGTACTCTCCAGTCAGCAAAAAGACTAACATGATTCCAGATTCAGGGACAGTTTCTTCCCAGCTGTTATCAGGCAACTGAACCACCATGAGAGGGGTCGTGAGCTAACATCTACCTCATTGGAGACCCTCGGACTATCTTTAATCTAACTTTTCGAGACTTTATCTTGCCCTAAACATTATTCTCTTTATATTATGGACACTGTGGGCAGCAACAAAAAAGCTTTTTTACTGTACCTTGTTACACGTGACAAAAAACTAAACTAAACTAAACTGATTATAATCGAGCCATCCACAGTCCACAGATACAGTATGAAAGGTGCAATGTTTAGTGCAAGATAAAGTCTAATAAAGTCCTAATAAATATATTTTGAAGGTCTCCAATGAGGTAGTTGGGAGGACAGGACTGCTCTCTAGTTGGTGAGAGGACGGTTCTGTTGCCTGATAATCTTTTGAAGGTAGACATTTTCTTGCCTAATTCGGTAAAGTCATGATGAAACAGATAGCCATGAATGAAAGGGTTGAGGTTTCTATATTTACCGAGTTTTAAAGCATTCATATAAATAAACATCCTTTTTTTTCATTTTAATTGAGCAGGAACATTACTGGTAACTTGCAGGTAGCTCTGCTACATAAGTTGTACCTTCCATTAGAACGTAAACACTTCAAAGGTGTTACCTGTACACCTATGTCTCCAAGTGGTGTTTCACGATGGTCATGTTCTTTAGCCTAAGGCTGGTGAATCTGTGGAAATCATTGCTGTGGAGGTCAAGCCTCTGGGTATTTTTTAAAGCGGAGATATTTAGGTTCTTGATTAGTAAGGGTGTCGAAGGTTACAGGGAGAAGGCAGGAGAATGCGGTTGAGAGGAAAGGATACAAAGGTAAGTTCAGAGATTCTAGGAGCAGAATTAGGCCATTCAGACCATCAAGTCTACTCCACCATTCAATCAATGGATAATAGACAATAGGTGCAGGAGTAGGCCATTCGGCCCTTCATGGCTGATCATCCCCACTCAGTACCCCGTTCCTGCCTTCTCCCCATATCGTCTGACTCCACTATTTTTAAGAGCCCTATCTAGCTCCCTCTTGAAAGCATCCAGAGGACCTGCCTCCAACGCCCTCTGAGGCAGAGAATTCCACAGATTCACCACCCTAATACCCCTGTCCCACTTAGGAAACCTGAACGGAAACCTCTGGAGACTTTGCGCCCCACCCAAGGTTTCCGTATGGTTCCCAGAGGTTCCCGGAGGTTTTTGTCCTCCGGCAACCACCTTCAACTAGCATTGTAACTGGCTTCGACTAAAAAAAATGCTGATTTTTAAAATGGAAACCGTTTTCGGCCATTGGGGAGACTGACAAAAACCTCCGGGAACCTCAGGGAACCGCACGGAACCTTTGGTGGGACGCAAAGTCTCCAGAGGTTTCCGTTCAGGATTCCTAAGTGGGACAGGGGCATTAGGAAAAGAACAAAAAAATCGTGAATCATGGCTGATCTATCTTTCTCTCTCAACGCCATTCTTCTGCCTTCTCCCCATAACCCCTGACACCCGTACTAATCATGAATTTGTCAATATCCGCCTTAAAAATATCCATTGAAGCCCTCCAGTCATCTGTGGAAATGAATTCCACAGATTAACCACCTTGTGACTAATGAATTTCCTCCTCATCTCCTTTCCAATGGCATGTCCTTTTGTTCTGAGGCCTCTGGTCCTAGACTCCCATGGTAGTGGAAACATCCTCTCCACATCCAGATCAGCCAAGATTGAATGGCGGAGTAGACACGATGGGCTACATGGCCTAATTCTGCTCTCATAACTTATGAACTATGTACTTTTGAGATTAAGTTTGTAAGGAACTGGGCATAATTAAACCAGCATAATTCCAAATGTGATATTTTCCAGATGAAAAGACCACCAAGGGCGCCGTACGATTGGCAGCCATGCCAACAGTCTGTTTTCTCATCTATTAAATTTTTTTTAGTGTGTGTTAAAAGTTCATGAAAATATTCTCCAGTTTGTTTTATGTGGGGGGTGGGGGAGATGTCGGGGGAAACTTTTTTTTTCAGTTTCTTACCTTGCCGGAGATGCGATTAATGTTCGGATCACATTCTCCGGTCGCTCTGCGGCCTACCAGGGATGAAGCTGGAGACCTCCTCAGACTGCCCTTGGGCCCCACCGCAGGGCATGGACTTACAACGGAGTTAATTCCTTTGCCTGGGATCACTCCAACCGCAGCCTGCAGTCTTTCTATCGGGAGCTCGCAGTCTCGTGAGTGGCCATGGATGTCGGGAGCGTAGGTTTACAAGGTTAATTCCCGGGATGGCGGGACTGTCATATGTTGAGAGAATGGAGCTGCTGGGCTTGTACACTTAGTTTAGAAGGATGAGAGGATATCTCATCAAAACATATAAGATTGTTAAGGGTTTGGACACGCTAGAGGCAGGAAACATGTTCCTGATGTTGGGGGAGTCCAGAATCAGGGGCCACAGTTTAAGAATAAGGAGCAAGCCATTTAGAACGGAGACGAGGAAACACTTTTTCTTACAGTGAGTAGTGAGTCTGTGGAATTCTCTGCCTCAGAGGGCGGTGGAGGCAGATTCTCTGGATGCTTACAAGAGAGAGCTAGATAGGGCTCTTAAAAATTGCAGAGTCAGGGGATATGGGGAGAATGCAGGAACGGGGTACTGATTGGGGATGATCAGCCATGAATGGCGGTGCTGGCTCGAAGGGCCGAAGGGCCTACTCCTGCACCTATTGTCTATTGTCTCCAATGTTGCGGAAGATTCGACCAGCCCCGCCACGGGGTTCGATCGTCCGGCACGGGGGAGCTAACATTCCCTGGATGCAGGAGCAGATCGCCTCGACACGGAAAGCCCGCCGCCAGCTACGGGAGTAAAAATCAGTCTCTCAACGGAGGGCTCGAGGCCCCCGACTGCGGGAGAGCAAAGGGAGGAGATTGAACTTTTTTTCGCCTTCCATTACAGAGAGGAATGTGGAGGAGTATCTGTGATGGATGTTTATGTTAAAATGTGTTTTGGATGTTCCTTTGCTTTTTATTTGTATGACTGACTTGGCAAATAAAATTCTCGTATGTTGCAAAACATACTTGGCAAATAAAGTATTATTGGGATTGTGAATCAATTTTCTGATTGTGTCCAAAGCAGAGGCTGTAAAGTACAATCAACTGACCATAACCTCCTGAAGTTCTGCGCTAAGTGTGTTGATTATATGGCCGAGTCTCAGATTTTGCCTTTGTGATTGACTTCAGGAAGTGAAGCAGTACACATACCCTGATTTGCATTGATGGTGCCGAAACAGAGATGGTTAAAAGCTTTAAATTCCTCTGGGTAAATATTTCAACTTATACTGGACCACCCATATTGAAGCAAAGACCAAGAAATTATACCAATGCCTCTACTTCCTTAGAAAGCTTAGGAAGTTCAGTATGCCCCCAACAACTCTCCTCAAGCTCTGTAGATGCATCATAGAAAGCATTTTATTGGGATGCACCACATCTTGGTTTGGGAACGGCTCCATCTAAGACCTGAAGAAATTGCAGAGAATTGTGGACACAGAACAGACCATCACACAAACCAACCTCCCTTCCATTTCCTCAATTTATACCTCACTCTGCCTAGGCAAGGCCACCAGTACATTGTAGGATGAGCCACATCCTGGCCACTCGCTCTTCTCCCCCTTCCCATCGGGCAAATGTTATAGAAGTGTGAAAACACACACCTCCAGATTCAGGGACAGTTTCTTCCCGGTTGTTATCAGGCAGCTAAACCATCCTACCAACAACTAGCGACCTGTCCTGAATTTCTACCTACCTCAATGGAGACCCTTGGACTATCTTTGTTTGGATTTTACTGGCTTTATCTTGCACTAAACGTTATTCACGTTATTCCCTTTATTGTGTGTCTGTACATTGTGGATGGCTCTATGGTAATCATATATAATCTTTCCGCTGACTGATTAGCACGCAACAAAAGCTTTTCACTGTACCCCGGCATGCGTGTCAATAAACTAAGCTCAAACTTAAAACTCAAGGACTGAGTGATGTTATGAGCACTTTACAATTAAAGTCAAGGAAAACTATCACCAGTGCTGCTAATCTCTTACGTAGATCAGATTTATCGAGGGAGCGGGAAGGGAAGTGGTCTGATGGAAAGGACCATCTACATTTATCTGTAATCATCAGTTCCTGTCACTGCTGTTTGCATTCAGCATGTGTAAAAAGCCATGTGTAAACAGACTGGTTACATTTATATAATCTGTAGACAGGGGAAATAGGACACTAATTGCTGTGTTGACTTTTTAGTTCGGTGACCAGTTTTATGCACTTCACATGAAATACTAGGTGATGTATTTCAATATGACGCGATGCACTATTTTGTAAAAATAGGGATTAAACTGATTCAAATATAGTTTAAATATAGTTTTAGTTTAGAGATGCCCTTCAACCCACCAAGTCCACGCCAGCCCATTCACACCGGTTCCACATTATCCCAACACTTCCTACCCACAAGGAGCAATTTACAGAGGCCATCTGACCTACAAACCTGCACGTTTTTGGGATGTGAGAGGAAACTGGAAAATCCAGAGGTAACCCACGCTTTCACAGGGGGAACATGTGAACACCCCACAGACAGCACTTGTCGGGATCGAACCTGGTACCTCTCTGACACTGTGGGGCGGCAGCTCTACCAGCTGCGACACGGCGTGGAATATTTGTGCGACTGGCTAACTTGAACTTGAAGCATTAGTTTCTTAAGGCAAGTCTTAGTAAAATTAGCTTATTGTAGTATGTAACAGAGATTACCTGCCACCCATTCTAAAAGTTAATTCAATTAGTGATTCAATTAAACTAAACTGGTGGCTTATTTTGCAATCATGTTTGAAGAATGAAGCCTGAAAACTGGGTCTGAAGAAGAGTCTTGACCCAAAAGCATCACCTATTTTTTTTCTCCAGTTCATCTTAGATGATCCCTCTGATAGTCATAACACAATGACTCAGCTGGGATAGCGGAATAAAAGGTGTTTTATTGAAGAAAGGCTTTGTAAATAGGATTTGTGTTCTGATGCAATAGCGATTGAAAGAGATAACACTGTTATCGATTTGTAGAGAGTTTTCAATTTGTTTGAAGGTATTATGTTGGTCTAAGCTTTTGAAGACAAACATTTAGAATTTGAAGTAGACGCAAGGATCTGCAGATGCTGGAAACTTGAGCAAAAAGCACATTGAGTAACACAGTAACTAAAGTAACTGCGCAGTAACGCAACGATCGAGCTGCTGCCTCACACTGCCAGAGACCCGGTTCAATCCTGACTACGGGTGCCGTCTGTGTGGAATTTGCACATTCTCCCCGTGACCGTGTGGGTTTTCTCCAGGTGATCAGGTTTTCTCCCACATCCCAAAGACGTGCGGGAGTGTAGGTTAATTGACTTCTGTAAATTGCCCCTAGTGTGTTGGGAGTGGATGAGAAAGTGGGATAACATAGAACTAGTGAACGGATGATCGCTGGTCGGGGTGGACTTAGTATGCCGAAGGGCCTGT
This sequence comes from Okamejei kenojei, assembly GCA_035221665.1. Classification (NCBI taxonomy): domain Eukaryota; kingdom Metazoa; phylum Chordata; class Chondrichthyes; order Rajiformes; family Rajidae; genus Okamejei; species Okamejei kenojei. The sequence goes on from CM069138.1 coordinate 52,811,461, forward strand.
TTCCTCACTGTATCTCTAAACTAAACTAAACTAAACCCAGTGGATTGGGCAGCATCTCTAGAGGACACGGATAGGCAACTTTTCAGGTTGACAATGTCGGGATTCCTCAGACCTGAACCAAAACATTGCCTATCCATGTCCGCCAGAGATGCTGCCACATCACGGAGTTACGTCAGCACTTTGGTATTTTTGCATTTAGAGTTTAAAGTTTACTGTTGCTTTGTTTAGTGACTGAATGCCATGAAAGTACTTGGAGCAAAGGACAAAGTTACTGAACACTCGGCATACCTCATCATAAATGACATCAGGAATATGATAGACTTTATCGAGAGTGAACATATTGCGAGTTTGTATGCAGGAGATGAGACCTGTTCCCAGATCATTGTCTTGGCATGTGGAATCCAGGGTTTGCATCTCTGCACTTCAAGCTTGTCATTGAATATCTCCACTCATAAGTTCATAAGTCACAGGAGCAGCAGTAGGCCGTTCGGCTCATCGGGTCTACTCCGCCATTCAATCATGGCTGATCTATCTTTCCCTCTCAACCCCATTCTCCTGCCTTCTCCCCATAACCCCTGAATCCCATCCTGATCAAGAATCTGTCAATGTCCAATTTAAAAATACCCAATGATTTGGCCTCCACCACCATCTGTGGCAATACATTTCACAGATTCACCACCCTCTGACTAAAGAAATTCCTCCTCATCTACTTTCTAAAGATAAGTCCTTTTTAAAAAAAGTCTTGCTATAATATCCTATATAACTGCAGGTCAGGCAGTATTTTTGAACAACATGGATCCTGCCCCCAAATCACTTCCATATGTCTCCCTCCTTACGACAATCAGTCTGAAGAAGGGTTCCGACTCGAAACGTTACCTATTCATGTTCTCCAGAGATGCTGCCTGACTCGCTGAGTTACTCTAGGACTTTGTGTTTTTACTGTAAACCAGCATTTGCAGTTCCTTGCATCTACAGAATTCTAATAGTCTCAAAAAAAATTTAATTTAGTTTCGAATTACTCCACGGAAATAAGCCCTTCAGCCCATCGAGCCCACACTGACCATCAATCACCCATACACTGATTCTATGTCATCTCAATGTTGCATCCTATACACTATACAGATGCCTATTAACCATCACACCTGCACATCTTTGGAGTGTGGGAGGAAACCGGACCTCTCTGAGAAAACCCAAGCAGTCACAAGGAGAACATGCAAGCTTCGTACAGACAACGACTGTAGTCAGGATCGAACCCGGGTCTCTGGCACTGTGAGGCAACAGCTCTACCAGTGCGCCATTGTGCGACCCTTAATTTGGGTTTATTATTGTTTGAACAGTAAGGTAATTCAGAGGTAGACGCAAGAGACTACAGATGCTGGAAACCTGAGCAAAATGCAAATTACTGGAGGAACACAACATGTCAGGCAGCATTTGTGGGAGATGTTTTAAGTCGGGACCCTTCTTCAAACAATAAAGGGCACGTCCCACTTGGCCGTAATTCGCGCGCCATTTACGCGACCCGCTAGTGTGTGGGTAGCCCGGGACGGGCGCATGGAGTGGTGTGGAGGAGTGTGGAGTGGCGTGGAGGAGTGTGGACTTCGTCCTGTACGAAATATTCGCGCCACGAGCCTGTCACGTAGCTGACGGCCAAAGTGGGACAGGCCCATAAGAATGCTCACAAAATGGAAATGGTTTAACTTTAAAAATAATTGATAATGTTAATTGGTGAATTATAATAAGGTGAAGCGCGTGGTTAGAGTTTTTTTTAATTAGGAAAAGGGAATATGATGGAATAATCAGAATAGGTTATTTGGTGGTCTAGTGCAGATATGGTGCCTTCTAAAATGACTGATACACGGAGAATATAGAGGGTCATAGATGATACAGCATGGAAACAGTCCCTTCGGCCCAACTAGCCTACACTGACCAACATGTCGCATCTACACTAGTCCCACCTGCCTGCATTTGGCCCATATCCCTCTAAACTTATCCTATCCATGTACCTGTCAAAATATTTCTTAAACGCTGCAATATTACCTGCCTCAACTACCTCCTCTGGCAGCTCGTTCTATACACCCTCCACCCCCATTGAGTAAAAAAGTTTCCTCCCAAGTTCCAATTAAATCTTTCCCCCCTCACCTTAATCATATATCCCATGGTTCTTGAAGTATTTTTCAGAGTGACGGAATCATCAATGTTTGTGACTTTCATATATTCTGGTCAAGAGAGTCTCCATAAAGTTGCTGTAACATTTATTTTTGAACGCAAACCATTTTGGTTTGAATAGATTGCCAGAGATTTGCAGGAAATCTCACCCTGGCCACAAGCTCTTTGAAGCACTTCCCTCTGGAAGGCGACCGGACTGTCAAAGCCACCACAGCCAGACATAAAAACAGCTTTTTTTCTACAAGCAGTAGCTCTACTCAATAACCAAAAGTCTGTAGCCTCTATTTGCTCAGGTATTTTATCTCATTCACATATTTAAACTACAATGTTTTATTCTTAATGTTTTAATGTTTTATGTTTTATCCTTAATTGTTTACAAATGCCTTGTATGTGTACATACTTGGCTAATAAAATTATTCATTCTTTCATTCATTCAGTAGGTGGCCAGTCTGAAAGAGCCATCCGATTAAACCCACTCCTTCCCACAGCAATCTGAACCGGTTCAAATGTACATCAAAGTCTCTTTTGAAAGATACCAATCATTTAGCTTTTCATCCCTGCACCCTGGGTTCCAGATCACCAAACTGCTGCGTAAAATAAATTCATGTAGATAGAGCATTGTGTCCACAGCAAAGAAACAAGCTCTTTGATTTTCAATTAACATTGATACGGATCATACTAAGTTTACTTTAATTTAGAGGTACAGTGTGGAAACAGGCCGCTTGGCGCACCGAGTCAACACTGACCATCGACCACCCGTACTCTAGTTCCATCCTACACACTAGGAACAATTTACAGCAGCTACTTAACTGACAACCCTGTGCATCTTTGGAGTGTGGGAGGAAACTGGAGCCCCCGGAGGGAATCCACACAGTTACAGGGAGAAACTACAAACTCCATACCAACACCATCAAACCCAGGTCAGTGGCGCTGGAAAGCTGCAGCTCTTCCACTGCGCAACTGTGATATCCTCTTATGATATATATCTTATGAGATATTTCATCCCAGACAACATCTTGGTGAATCTCATCTGCACCCTCTCCAATACAATCACATCCTTCTATTTTGTTCTGAACAGAACTAAGAACAATATTGGTAGGAAGGAACTGCAGATGCTGGTTTAAACCAAAGATAGATTCCAAAAAGCTGCAGTAACTCAGCGTATCAGACAGCACCTCTGGAGAAAAGGACTCGAGTCAGAAGAAGGATCTCGACCCGAAACGTCACCTATTCCTTTTCTCCAGAGCTGCTGTCTGACCCGCTAGTTGCTCCAGCTTTTTGTGTCTATCTAACAATAATCCATCTGTAACCCAATAAAGGTTTACGAAGTGGGGTCACTTGACTCCCTGCTCTTAGACTCTATTCCCCATCTAATGAAAGCCAGCATGCTGGATGCTTTCTTCACCATCCTCTCTGACTGTGCTGCCATCTTCAGGGATCTTTGGATATGTAACCAATCTACTTCCATCTCATTTTCCCAATTTGTTTTAATTCATTTCTGTTGTTTGCGATGCTGACTATTTCAGCACTGAATGAGTTGAGACGATACTGGAGAGCTGAATGGCTGGATTCTGTAGAGAGGCTTTAGAGATATACAGCGCGGAAACAGGCCCTTTGGCTCACTGAGTCCGTGCCGTCCACCATTCACCCCCTAAACTAGCACTATCCTACACACTAGGAGCAAGTTTCAATTTTACAGAAGCCAATTAACCTACAGCATGTCTTTGGAATGTCGGAGGAAACTGGAGCACCCAGAGGAAACCCACGTGGTCACAGCGAGAACATACAAACTCCACACAGACAGCACCCAAGGTCAGGATTAAACCTTGGTCTCTGGCGCTGTGATGCAGCAGCTTTACCAGCTGTACCAGTGTGCCACGTGTGTTTCTGGATTTCCACAGGAACTGTGCAGGTGCTGATGCCAGGTCTTTACAGAATAATGATGGTGAATAGTGACAGGTTAACTGACAGTACAAGTGGAAATTCACTGGCAAGCTGAAGCGGACAATGCGGAGGCATATGGCAGAAGCAAATGATATGTCGCATCAGCACAGTAATTGCTAGTTGCCAAATTAGAAATAATTTAACTTGCATCTAGCATGTTCCATGTTCCCTAAGTTGAACTGCTGATCACTGTCTAGTGGGATATACCCCTGCTTCTCTCTCCCCATCCATTCCTTGTGCCCCACCTGGACTTGCACCCATTTCTGCCCTTCCACCTCTTTTCCTTCCTCTGGCTTCAACATTCTCATGTCTTCTATACTTAACTCACACTTTTCGTCTCTGGCCTTTGGCCAACCACCTGGCTATCAAATCCCCCCCCCCCCCCCCCTCACCCATATCCACCTATCACTCGCCCAGCTTTATCCTACCTCTAAAAAGAGTCACAAAGTGCTGGGATAACTTAGCAGCTCAGGCAGAATCTCTGCAGAACATGGATAGATGATGTTTCAGGTATGGTCTCGACCTTCGTGTTCTCCGGAGATGCTGCCTGACCTGCTAAGTTAGTCCAGCACTTTGCGTCTTTTCCTGTGAACCAGCATCTGTAGTTGCTTGTGTAAACTTTATCCTACCCATCTAGCGTTCACTCCCACACAGTGAGCATGAAGAAGTGTCCCGACCCGAAACGTCCTTGTTCATTCATTTTACAGAAGAGATAGGAACTGTCTGGGGCAGCACAGTGGTGCAGTGGTATAGTTGTTATCTTACAGCGCGGGAGACCCGGGTTCAATCCTGACTACGGGTGCTGTCTTTAAGGAGTTTGCACGTTCTCCCTGCGACCTAGTGGGTTTTCCCCAGGTGCTCCAGTTTCCTCCCACATTCTAAAGACATTCAGGTTTGTAGGTTAATTGGTTTCTTTAAATTGTCCCTAGTGTGTAGGATGGGTAATCATTGGTTGGCATGGACTGAGTGGGCTGAAGGGCCTGTTTCCACATTGTATCTCTAAACTAAACTCTAAACTGCAAATGTTGGAATCCTGTGTAGTACACAGAGTGCTGGGACAGGCAGCATCTCTGGAGGGAATGGACAGGCAACGTTTCAGGTCTGGACCCATCACCAGGTTGGGTAGGTGACATTTTGGATCAGGACCTTTCTTCAAATTCTAGGCCTGAAGAACCATTCCTACCCGAAACATGTCATCCCTGTCATAATTAATTCTTATAATATTAGCAGCCAATTATTTTACAAGCCATTGAGGCCTCCAACGCCATTGGAAGTGCCCAGGAGTAGACCCACTGTTTCATATGTCATTATTGTTGCTTCCAATCTGCTGGACCTCTGGAACCTCGAGTCTTAGTTAAGCGAGCTAATATCCCAAACAACAGCTGCCAATGAAAGTGACAGATAGTTTACTTTAGTCTAGTTTAGTTTAGAGATACAGCATGGAAACAAGCCCTTTGGCCCACCGTGTCCACTCCGACCAACATTCCCCTGTACACTAGTTCTATCCTACACGCTAAAGGCAATTTACAGAAGCCAATCAGCCTACAAATCTGCACGATTTTGAATGTAGGGAGGAATTGTGATTCATTAATCCTGAAGATCCATTCCTTTAATTAAGTTGTTATCAATCTTCTTGCTTATATTTTCTAGACATTCTCTGTGAATTTCATGGACCATTAACTCTCCCTTTGTGTGACAATCTACAAATATTGGTTCAGCCTAAAACTACTGTCCATTCTGCGATGATTATTTTTTAACCCACATTGCCATAACAGCAAACAAAACTTGTTTCTTGGGTTGAAGAAAAATGTGCAGTGGAGTTTCAAAACATCAGTAGACTTTGGAGATATAGTGTGGAAACAGGCCTTTTGGCCCATCGAGTCTTTGCCGACCAGTGATCCGTCTACACTAGCACTATCCCACACATTAGGGACAATTTACAATTTTACCAAATTTAACCTACAAATCTGTACGTCTTTGGAGTGTAGGAGACAACCAGAGCACCAGGAGAAAAGCCACACAATCACAGGGAAAGGTACAAACTCTGTACAGTCAGGATTGAACCTGGGTCTTTGGCATTGTATGACAGCAACTCTATCACTTTGCCACTGTGCCGCTCTACATATTTTGGACCATTGCTTTTCCTATTATATAACCTAATGATTTGTACAAAGGTATATGGGAACAGAATTGCAAATGTCACGAACCTCGAGGCGTAGTCAAGGGTGAGGAGGATAGTAATAGACTTCAAGGAGATTCTGAGAAATTTGAGTAATGGATGGATGAGACTCAATAAATTCAAATGCCGAGCATATGAAATATTTCAATTTGGTTGGAAGAATGAGAAGAAACCATATAAACTGGAGCATGCTCTTTGGAAAGAGGTACATAAAAGAGCGTTCCAAGGATACATGTACATAATTCATAGAGTCATACAGTGTGGAAACAGGTCCTGCCCAACTTGCCGAACAACATGTCCAATCTACACTAATCCCACCTATGGGATATGGGCCAAATGCAGGCAGGTGGGACTAGTGTAGATGGGACATGTTAGGTGGTGTGGGCAAGTTGGTCCGAAAGGCCTATTTCCACACTCTATGACTCTATATGACAACTAAACACTCTTGACTGATTGGTATTATGAGATATTTTACTCTTCTGCAAGTGTGGACAGACAAGTGCGGTCATGCAAAAAGAGATACCTCTGGGCTTTAGCATTCTCCAGGTTTTTTTGCTGAAAGTTAATTGAACCCACTCCTGATTCAGGGGCAAGGTGCCGCTTAGTTGGCCTCAGAAGGCATGCGATTGCTTTTTGTTCTGTTTCACCTTTCCAGTCTTCCACTGGTTCCCTCCTTGGACGGTGGCTATTCATAGTAACATATCGAAATCTGTAGGCTGGTGCTTACACAGAATGATCAGTGCACTGCTTTTATGCACTTGAAAGATAATACCAATCATTTCAGCCGACACTGCACTTTTATGATTTGCTCAGCTCCTGTTGTGATCGGAAGGACTTTGGTCTAGGTTGAACGGTTTATGGTGGAACTGACAATTTTATGTCAGCATTAACACTTGCATTATCATAACTGTTTAGCCACACATCTGGCAACTAAATAATTATTGCTTACATCTCAAACCTAAAGTAATACTGGCAAATATCACTGGGGCAGTTAGATTCAGGTTTGTTAATTTAAAAATGTTTTAACTTACAATGTTGTACTGCATAGAGTTGCGCTATAAAACTGGCCTTCGATCAATGAGTGGGAACAAATTCTCCAGTCACAGACATCGAGACACACAGAGACACACCGAGACACAGTCACATTGTCACAGATACAGAGTCACAGAGAGACATACTGAGACACAGAGAGACATACTGAGACACAGAGTCACAGGCACATAGAGACATATAGAGACATACCGAGATACAGAGCCACAGAGACACGCAGTCATCCTGAGGCACAGAGTCATATAGTCACAGAGACACAGAGACAGAGTCACAGCGCACAGGGACATCGATACAGACAGAGACACAAAGACACAAAACACACAGAGACATACCAAGACACAGAGTCACACAGTCACAGAGATAGACACAGAATCACAGAGGCACGGAGCCACAGAGAGGCACAGAGACACATTGAGACACACCGAGACATACAGTCACAGAGACACAGAGTCACAGAGACACAAAATCATAGAGACAGACACACACAGAGACACTGAGAAACAGAGCCACAGAGACACATGGAGACACACCGAGACACAGAGTCGAACAGAGACAGAGACACAGGAAACAGTAACAAGCCCAATTTCCCCATGCCGACCAAAATGCTTGTCTGCATTTAACCCATATCCCTCTAAGCCTTTCCTATCCATGTAACTGTCCATATGTCTTTTAAATGTTTACAGTTTTTAAATGTTGTTGGAGTCAACTTTACATTTCAAGATTTAGCCATATTATTCCCTGATTGTGGTTTTGGATTATCTCTTCCAAATTTGCAAAATTATTGGAAGTCTCAGATTAACCGGGAATGGATGATTTGATGCAATTACTGGATAACAGGGGGGGAATGCTGGAAGAGAGGAGGGGCAGGACAAAATGTAGAAATGCCCTGACCCGAAATGTCAACCATCCTTTTTCTCCAGAGATGCTGCTTGATCTGCTGAGTTACTCCAGCATGTTGTGTCTCTCTTTGGTATAAACCCAGCTCCAGTCGGGCTGGAGTACCAGAACCCTGGCCTCATTGGACAAATTTGACCCGCCGATCAGCCGTGGAAGCCCCTATGTCCTCTGGTTCTCGATGCCTCCACTCTGGGCACGAGACTCTGTGGGTCCACCCGATCTATTCCTCTCACGATTTTGTACACCTTTATAAGATGTACAAGACCCCACAGTCTCCTGCGCTCCAAGAAATACAGTCCTAGCCTGCTCAATGTTTCCCCTTTAGCTCAGGCCCTCCAGTCCTGGCAACATCCTCGTAAATCTTCCCTGCATCCTTTCCAGCTCCGAAGGACTTGGAGGATTCTACCTCGTTGATTCTGTGGAGTTCTCTATCCCCGAGAATGTGGATGCTCAGTTATTGAGCACTTAATAGACTCTGACGGACGCACTTTTGGGCACAAATGGATATGAGGAGCATGGGGAGGAAAGTTGGAGCTAAGGTTCTGGCTGAATGCTCATCTAGGCTCTTACTCTTTTCGATATGTTTTGTTTAGTTTAGTTTAGAGATAAAGCGCGGAAACAGGTCCTTTGGACCACAAAGTCCGCGCCAACCAGCGATCACACCGTACACTAGCACCATCCTACCCACTAGGGACAATTTACAATTTTTACCCAAGCCAATCAACCTACAAATCTGCAAGTCGTTGGAGTGTGGGAGGAAACCAGAACACCAGGACAACAGCCATGCGGTCATATGGAGAATGTACAAGGTCTGTGCAGACAGCACCCGTCGTCAGAATCGAACCCAGGTCTCTGGCGCTACAATGCCAAAATATGCTCTTATGATTTAAAACAAAAAAGTTTTTTTTTAAGCATATAGTTATGCGAAGTCAGCCTTTTCAAATAGCTCCAATTATTTTAAGTTGGCACACTGTGCAGTATGTACGTAACTCAGCCATCTGCTCCGTCTCCTATTAGAGGAATCTATCAAGTGTTGCGTCAAATCTAGAAACCCATAAATTAATTTCACAGAATGGGATGTCTATCACAAAGGATGGGATGCTGTATAGTTATCTACACACTGCATTGTCTATCTGCTAAGATCACCAACACGATATAATAAATAACTAGTTTCAGTGAATTTTTTTAACCACTTGGGTGTCCTTCACAGCGGAAGCATCTTTGTGCTTCAGGCGTTAGATACAGACAGATACATTGGCACAGAATGACAAGTTAAAAATTCATCTTGGCAAGATGTTCATTAAGAATTTTTTAACTCAAACACTGCTGAAGCAAAGACTAATTCGACAAAATGAAGCTTGTCTATTGCTTCAATATCATCTGTATAGACTTAAAGTGAGTTAATTGTGAATGAAAGGAAAGGTTGAGAGAAAGACAACATTTAGCATGTGCAAGAAAGCTTTGCAACCACTGAAGTAACAGAATTTGTGAAATGTAGGCACCGCTTACCTGTGCGTCTTTGGAGTGTGGGAGGAAACCGGAGCACCCGGAGAAAACCCACGCAGTCAGACGGAGAATGTGTAAATTGTGTACTGACAGCCCCCGTGGTCAGGATTGAACCAAGGTCTCTGGCACTGTAAGGCAGCAACTCTACCAAAATGCCACTGTGCCATTCTTTGGGTTTGTTCAAAAGAAACTACCATAAGGCAGTAAACATACAATCTTACAGTTATACAGCATGGAAGCATGACCTTCGGCCCAACTTGCCCATGCTGACCAACGTGCCTCATCTACACAAGTCCCATCTACTTGTGTTTAGCCCAAATCCCTCTCAACCTATCCTTTCCATGTACCTGTCCAAATGTATCTTAAACGTAAGGACTGTCTCAACTACCTCCCCGGGCAACACATACTACATACCTACCACCCTTTATGTGAAAGGGTTGCCCCTCAGGTTCCTATTAAATCTTTCCCCCATCCCCATTAAACCTATGCCCTCGAATCAATGTTCTCGCTTCCTTTACTCTGGGCAAAATATCCTATCAGTTCCCCTCATGATCTTGTACAGCTCTATAAGATCATTTCTCATTCTCCTGCACTCCAAGTAATATAGTCCTAGCCTGCTCAACCTCTCTCTAAAGGCCCCTGAGTCCTGGCAATATCTGTTTTTTAAACATTGTGAATTGAGAAGAGTGAATATATTTCAATAATTCTGATTATTTGGAAATTGTTGATTATGAATTCTATGAGGAAGGATTTATCGAAGAACGAGAAGCAATAAGAACCAATTGTGGACTCTAACATGCTGGGTAAGTATTAATAAGGATATTAAAAGGTTCTGAGCAATGCTTAATTAATGAAGATTGCAACTGTTTGTACATTGTTCAGCCCCACTGAACATAATTCTACATAATTTGCAATTTTTAATCCATCTGGATGGAATTAATGAAGGCACAAATATAGATAGATTTCATGGAGCAAATGGTTTGTGAAATGTAAATAGTATTTTTGCCTCTTCTTCAGGATTTTACTTCCACATTGTGTCATTGTTATGTCTCCGCTGTTTTATTTTTACAAAAATGTCTCATGAATATTCCCCATTTATTTATTTGGGAAATGTGTGCATTTTGGAATATGTTTGCATTGTTTTTTGAAATTCCCATCTGCCCTGATAGGGATAAAGTCTATGAAAGAAAATGTTAATCATGTGAGTCTTTCCAATTAAGTGTGGTATAAAAGGATACAGTGAAGATAAGGAGTAGAAACAACGAACTGCAGATGCTGGTTAATACAAAAAAGGGCACAAAGTACTGGAGTAACTCAACGGGTCAGGCAGCATCTTTGGAGAACACGGATAGGTGATGATTCATGTCAGGACCACTTAGACAAAGATAATGTTAATGACCTCTGGTGCACTATAGTAGTTGTATCCTATGATAAAATTATCTATGTATTATCTGACAGCAAGGTCATTGGTAGGTAAGTGTTATCTTCCACAACATAAAGGGAGTTGAGATTAGTTTAACTTGGCATCACATTCACCACAGACATTGTGGGGCAAAAGATCTGTTTGTTACCATAACAACTTAGAATTTACCAATAAACAAAGAACTTCAGATGCTGATCACGCAGCTTCTGGCCCATTCTTAGTCATATGTGTGACCAAAAAAGATGAAAAATTGTGGAATACATCTCTTCTAATTCTGAATGTATTACACGTATATTGTTTTGTACTGCATATATAATTCTTTTTTTTTTTCGGTTTATCAATTGGAATTTTTATGTTATGCTGACAACGTTGGTTTAGGGTCAGAAGTAGTATATGACTGGCCACGTGTGTGACATTACACGGAAGCATTATACAAACTCTAGGAATTTAAAAAGCTAGAATGTTCATATCTTTAGCAGATGCTTTATAGTTCTGTATGTATGAAATTGGCAATGAATAAGATTAATCTCTTACAATAATTTTTTAATGTATCACTTTGTGATGACATCTGGTCACGTGTGTGACATTTTGGTTCACTTGCCAAAGAATGAGCCTTCTGTGGAGAGAATGGACAGATGTAATTTCAGATTGACGCCCTTCTTCCAATTCTTCCTGAAAGTGGTAATAAATGTTGAGGAGATTTCACAGTGGAGCGGTAACATGGAGTCATAAGAAACTGCAGATCCTAGAGTCTTGCTGGAGAAACTCAACGGGTCAGGTGGCATCTGTGGAGGGATTCGACGGATGACATTTCGGGCTGGGACCCTTCTTTGAAGTGGAATTTTATATTCAGTTTGTGTGGGAATCCAAAGTCACAAACTGGTGTTATTTGGACAAATCCTTTGGTTCTGACCCAAAACGTCACCTATTCTTTTTCTTCACAAATGCTGCATGGCCTGTTGAGTTACTCCAGCATTTTGTGTCTATCTTCGGTATAAACCAGCATCTGCAGTTCCTTCCTACACACAATGTTATTGAGAAGATGTACAAAGGACACAATAGGTCTAAATGTTGCTGGCTTCCCCAGATTTGAGTGCCTATATTCTAGGGTCTTGGAGGAAGTGGCTACAGGGGTAGCCGATGTATTGGCTGTGATCTTCCAAAATTTCATAGCACCAGAAAAATACAGCACAAGAAGAGATCCTTTGGCCCACAATGTCCGTGTCGAACATAATGGCAAGATAATCTAATCTGCCTGCACATGACCATTTTCCTTCATTCCCTATTGCAAGCAAGAATTTAATTGTTCCGTTTCGGGATACAGGACAATAAAACACTCTTGATTTTCTCTTGACCTATAGGGTGGCACAGCGGCGCAGCGGTAGACTTGTTACCTTACAGCGCCAGAAACCCAGGTTCGATCCTGACCATATTCTTCCTGTGACTGCATTAGTTTTCTCCGGTGCTCCCACATCCCAGAGACTGGCGGGTTTGTAAATGAATTGTCTTTGGTAAAATTGTAAATTGACCCTTGTGCATAGGATAGCACTTGTGTACGGGGGATCAATTGTCGGCAGGAACTTGGTGGGCTGAAGGGCCTCTTTCTGCACTGTATCTCTGGTCTAAAGTCTAATAAATCATCCCAACAATAATGGTGAAAAGGAGGTGAGAATTTAAGGCTGTTAGGTTTAAGGGGCCGTCCCACTGAGGCGACCTAATTGGCGAGTTTAGAAGATTTTAGAAAAAATGTCATGTTGAAGACCTCCTTTGACTATGTAGAAGATCTCCTTCGACATCCTTCAACTATGTCGAAGACCAGCTTCGACTAGCTAAACTAGCTACGACTAACTTCGGGAAAGTTGGACACCGAATGTGGAGAGTGAAGACGACCTCCCTTTGATTATGATGACGACTATTTACGACTACCCTCGACTACCTCAGATGACCTTTGACTACCCTCGATTACCTATGACTAACATGCCGACCTACTACAACTAAACCTACGAGTAAAAAAAGTATCGATTTTTCCCATGGCGACCTTTTTTTAATCGTGGGCATTTTTCAACACGTTGAAAAATACGGCGCGACCTAGCTGAGGCCTTGAGTACGCGGGGACTACTCTAGAGCATGAAGGAGAGTTACAAAGATCTCCTAGGACCTCGTGTCGACCATGCTGCGAGTATGAGTCGAGGGCAAACTCGCCAGAACTCGCGGATTACGTCACCCAAGTAGGACAGCGCCTTTTGGTTTTGGTTTATTATTGTCATGTGCGATGAGATAGAATGAAAAGCTGTGTTATTGCAATCAGATCAGATAATACTATACATGAATACAATCAAATCAAACTCAAGTACAAAGGGGTAGATACAGAGTGCAGAATAAAACACTCTTGACTCTTAAATCTTGACTCTTGACTTGGAACTGTTTCCGAGCTTTATCTGTAACTCTAAAATATCACTAATGTCTATCCATTTGCCTATTGTAGGTTCTCTTCCCAAAATTCTTGAGATATAGAGAACGATGGAAAACTGTAAACACAGTAGCCTTTATTAAGAAAGGAGTGAGACAGAAAGAAGGACACCAGGTAGTTTTACAAATGTCAGTGCAGGAAATGCAGGAATATATTAAGGAGATAATAGTGGAACAGCAGAAAGCCATGATAGAGTTCAACAGGTATCAACATGATTTTATGAAAATGATATTGGTTTTGACATTTTTATTAGAATTGTTTGAAGGTTTCACTAGAAAGAAAGGCTAAAGAATATTTGTTTTCCCAAGTCATTTGATTAAATGAAACATAAAAGGGTCCTCCACTAGGTAAAGACTCATGGGGTTGAGGGAATATATTAGCATGGATAAAGGAATGACTAACAGAAAACTGATTGGAATGAAAGAATCATTTTCAGGTCGGCAGCAGGGATCAGTGACGTAGTCTTTGATATTTAAAATCCACATTAAATGCAAAGATCATGGCACACTGTGTTTAGTATTTAGTTTAGTTTACGGATAGTGTGGAAACAGACCCTTCGGCCCACTGAGTCCGCGCAAAAGTTTTCTCCGGGTGCAAAGACATACAGGTTTGTAGGTTAAATTGTCCTAGGGTGTAGGATTGTGTTAGTGTACAGGGTTAGCATGGACTTGGTGGGCCGAAGGGCCTGTTTCCGCGCTGTATCTCTAATGTCTGAAGGCCACTATCACCCACACACTAGCACTATCCAACACGTTATGGACAATTTACAGAAGACAATTAATCTACAAACATGAACGTCTTTGGGATGTGGGAGAAAACCGGTGCAGCCAGAGAAAACCAAACAGGAAGAACATATAAACTCTGCAGCCAGCCCCCGTCGTCAGGATCAAACCCGGGCCTCTGCTGCTGTAAGGCAGCAACTCTACCATTGCGCCACTGTGCTGCCCCGCTGTGTAGTGCGGCAAGAGTCACTGAGAAAGTCAACAGACATGCATTGTGAGAAGGTCAGAGTCAGTAAATGGAAAAGTAGGTTAGGTAACCATTGAGCAGATAGAGCATCACGCGGAAAATGTGAGGTTATCCAAGTTTCTAAGAAGAATAAAAAATGTACAGTCATAGAATTATGCTGTACAGAGAGATGTGGGTGTCCTCATTCAAGGAACACAGAATGTTCATGTGGCAATATAGAAAATAATTAGGATGGCAAATTGGTGATGGGTCCTTGCTTCAGATTTACCTTCTGGCTGCCCCATCACCATCTTTCCCCTCCCACCGGTGCGCTTCCACCCATCCCTCTCTCCGACGACATTTCTTTCCTCCTGTTCTTATCTGATTCCCTTTTGTCTCCTTTTCACCTCTTGCCTTTGTCTCGCCACCCATCTGCTAATCATCCCTGATCTATATCCACCTATCACTTGCCAGACTTTGCTCAGCCGCACATCTCCTTTCCAGCTGTCACCCCACTGCATCAGTCTGAAGAAGTCTTAGAGTCATAGAATCATACAGCGTGGAAACAGGCACTTGCCGACCAAGATGTCCCATCTACACTCACCCACCTACCTGCGTTTGGCCCATATCCCTTTAAATCTTTTCAATCCATGCACCTGTCCAAATTAGCACAGCACAGCGGTGCAGAGGTAGAGTGCTGCCTTACAGTGCCAAAGACCCGAGTTCAATCCTGACCACGGGTGCTGTCTGTGTAGAGTGTGTACGTTCTCCCTGTGTCCGCATGGGTTTTCTCCGGTTGTTCTGGCTTCCTCCCACTCTCCAAAGACGTACAGGTTTGTAGGTTAATTGGCTTTGGTAAGTTGTAAACATTGTAAACATTTTCCTTAGTGCGTGTGGGTTCGTGCATGAGGTGGTCGCTGGTCGGCGTGAACACAGTGGGCCGAAGTGCCTGTTTCTGCTCGTATCTCTAAAGCCCACCCATTCCTTCTCTCCAGAGATGCTGCCTGTCCCGCTGAGTTACTCCAGCTTTTTGTATCTATCTGAAGTAAAGTCTATTCCATCAGCCCCAACTTGCCCATGCCGACAAAGATGCCCCGTCCACATTCGTCGCACCTGCCTGCGTTTGGCCCATGTCCCTCTAAATTTATCCTATCCATATATATATATATTAAGGTTTATTTAAATAGGGACAGATACAAAAACATAGATACACTTGAAACAGTCATCTGATGTATGCATCATAGTGTTTTTAGCCAAAGCTAATTCGCAACACTTGTCCCTAGTAGGGCTTTTGGTTAAAAATGATAATACAGATTAACATTATTAAAAATAGGAAAATGGAAATGGAAATGAGATTAAAAAATGGAAAAGAGAAAAAGACATACAGAGAGAGCACCGTGTAAAAACTAAATATGAGAGGATTGTTGTTGAATTAGCCACAATTTTGTGTTTCTTTTGAATGTGACATATGTAGGGATACATTTCAAGTGGTCTGGCAGTGAGTTCCATAATTTTGTCCCTTTTACTGAAAAGGCAGTTTGAGCAAAAGATGGTCTGCAGAAGGGGATACTACAATTGCCTTTTGACGCTGCTCGGGTGGTGGATCTGGTACCACTTTGCAGTCTTGTTATTGTTTTGCACAGCAGCTGGGGAGCAGCGCCATTTAGGCACCTGAAGACCAATTTAACTAAATGTAAGGAAATAAAGTTAGCAAAACTTAGGATCTTATATTTGCTTAGAATTTGACAGTGATGATACCTTATTCTTTTTATGTCCAGGACCTTCAAGGCTCGGTTATAGAGACACTCTATGGCCTTAATTGATGACTGGTGAGCCTGGGACCATGTGGTTAAGCCACAAGATATATGTGAGAGAATCATAGAATTCATGAAAAGAAAAGCACAGTTAAAAGTCAAACAGTTTCTTATAATCATAAAACAGCCCAAGTTTGCCTTAATGGTTTTACACATTTTCTTAATATGACTTTTAAAGTTCAACTGATTGTCTATAATTATTCCCAGATACTTTACTTCAGGTACTTGTTCAAAGAGCTCACCATTGATTTTCATATTGAGGAGGTTTGTTAGGGGTAGTTTTTTGATGGAGAAGCAGACAGTTTTTCCTTTTAGTGTTTAAAGTTAAACAAGATGAGGCCAGCCAAGATGATATTTTCTCTAAGTTGGCATTTAGTTTCTCAGCCACAAAAGAACAGGTTTTACCAGATGCATATACAACTGTGTCATCTGCATACATCTGTAGACCTATATCTGGGCATACATCTGGCAAATCATTGATGTAGAGGCTGAAGAATATAGGTCCCAAGACAGTGCCCTGAGGGATACCTGTTTCAATTTTGAGAAAAGTGGATCTCACACTATTAATTGTAACAAAGTGTTAAAGAAGGAACTGCAGATGCTGGAGAATCGAGGGTACACAAAAAGCTGGAGAAACTCAGCGGGTGCAGCAGCATCTAAGGAGCGAAGGAGATAGGCGACGTTTCGGGTCGAGACCCTTCTTCAGACTGGTCAGGGATCAGGGAAACGAGAGATATAGATGGTGATGTGGAGAGATAAGGAACAATGAATGAAAGATATGCAAAAAAGTATCGATGATAAAGGGAACAAGGCATTGTAAGCTGTTTGTGGTGTGAAAATGAGAAGCTGGTGCGACTGGGGTGGGGGAGGGAGATAGAGATAGAGGGAATGCCAGGGCCCGAGGGCTGAGGGAGAGGTGGGAAGGGGAGGAGACAGCAAGGGTTAACAGAATTGAGAAAATTCAATGTTCAAGCCCAAAGGATGCAGACTCCCCAAGCGGAATATGAGGTGCTGTTCCTCCAACTTGCGGTGTTGCTCACTCTGGCCGTGGAGGAGGCCCAGGACCGAGAGCATCACAAATGGCCTCATTCTTCAGAGAACGGGGATTCCCCTCCCCCACTATTGATGAGGCTCGCACCAGGGTCTCCTCCATACCCCGCAACACTGCCCTCGCTCCCCATTCCCCCACTCGCAAACAGGGCAGAGTCCCCCTGGTCCTCACCAAATACAACACATAGTCCTCCGCCAGTTTCGCCACCTCCAACGTGACCCCTCCACCCGCCACATCTTCCCATTTCCCCCCCTGTCTGCCTTCCGCAAAGACTGCTCCCTCCGCAACTCCCTTGTCAATTCTTCCCTCCCCTCCCGCTCTACCCCTTCCCCGGGCACTTTCCCTTGCAACCGCAAGAAATGCAACACTTGTCCCTTCACCTCCCCCCTCCACTCCTTTCAGGGACACAAGCAGTCCTTCCAGGTCCGACAGAGGTTCACCTGCACCTCCTCCAACCTCATCTACTGCATCCGCTGCTCCAGATGCCAGATGATCTATATCGGTGAGACCAAGCGGAGGCTTGGCGATCGTTTCGCCGAACACCTCCGCTCGGTCCGCAAAAACCAACCCGACCTCCCGGTGGCTAAGCACTTCAACTCCCCCTCCCATTCCGCATCCGACCTCTCGGTCCTGGGCCTCCTCCACGGCCAGAGTGAGCAACACCGCAAGCTGGAGGAACAGCACCTCGTATTCTGTTTGGGGAGTCTGCATCCTTTGGGCTTGAACATTGAATTTTCTCAATTCTGTTAACCCTTGCTGTCTCCTCCCCTTCCCACCTCTCCCTCAGCCCTCGGGCCCTGGCATTCCCTCTATCTCTATCTCCCTCCCCCACCCCAGTCGCACCAGCTTCTCATTTTCACACCACAAACAGCTTACAATGGCTTGTTCCCTTTATCATCGATACTTTTTTGCATATCTTTCATTCATTGTTCCTTATCTCTCCACATCACCGTCTATATCTCTCGTTTCCCTGATCCCTGACCAGTCTGAAGAAGGGTCTCGACCCGAAACGTCGCCTATCTCCTTCGCTCCTTAGATGCTGCTGCACCCGCTGAGTTTCTCCAGCTTTTTGTGTACCCATTAATTGTAACACATTGTTCATGGCCCTTTCAGTATGACTCAAACCAGGACAATGACTGTTTTGAAAAATTGAACTTAGTTAGTTTTGAAATTAAGATGTCATGATTTACTGTATCAAACACCTTTTTTAGACCTAAAAATACTGCACCAACCACATTTCCTTTATCAAGTGAATGTTTGATATTTTTGGATAAAAAACAAGTGGCAGATTCTGTAGAATAGTTGCGTCTGAATCCGAATTGCAGGGGATGCAAATAATGGTTTGTCTCAAGGTGGTGCATCAGTTGTTCTGAGACAATCTTCTCCAGGACTTTAGAGAAAATTGGAAGAAGACTAATGGGTCTATAATTAGAGGTCATTTCAGCATCTCCAGATTTAAAAAGTGGTATTACTTGAGCAGTTTTCCACCCATCTGGGAATTGTCCAGATTTAATGGAGATATTAATAAGATGGGTGAAAGGCTGGATTAGAATGCTACAATATTTCTTAAGAAAAGCTGTGTCTAGATTATAAATATATTTTGAGTAAGTGGTGTTTAGGTCATGTATAGCTTTTAGGACAGCTGTCTGACCAACCTCCCTGAGCTGAAATGAGCTATCTTGATTGTCAGGCATGTCTGTTGCTGTTAGGGCAATGTCATTCCTGCAGGAGAAACCTGAGGCAAGGTTTTTAACAGATTCTATGAAGAAATTATTGAACTCGTTTGAGACGTGTACTATCAGTGATTATGTTTTCTCGAATTTTACGTTTATATTGGCTTTGGGTGGTGTTAACCTTTGGATTTAATAGGCTATTTAATTGCTTCCAGATAATTTTGCCATTTCCTTTTGCCTCTGATAGAGCGTGGATGTAATAATTTGGTTTGGACGTTCTGAGTTGTTTAACCACTTGATTACGCAAGCCTTTAAATAGTTTCAGATCAATGTCACTACGAGTTTTGGTAAAAGTTTTCAGGGTATAGTCCCTCCTTTTCATTAATTTTCGAATATCATCATTCATCCATGGTAGCTGGAATTTTCTTTGGGATTTTTTTCGCTTTTTAATAAATTTATCAACAATACATATACCTGTCCAATGTCTCGTGTCCCACCCCAAAATGTCGTCTGTCCATTCCCTCCACAGATGAATCACTGTTTTCCCCCAACACATGGTTTTGACTCATGATTCGAGCATCTGCAGTTTCTTCAGCCTGTCTCCAGCCTTGCTCCCTTGCATTGCTGACTGCCTTGTAACTTAGAACTGACACCTCAGATGTATTCACATGGAACAGTTCCTCCCTCAACATTGTTTAGCCAAATTGCTATCGTTACTTATTTGTGTCTTTGTGGTCGTGTGGATATTCATGAGAACAAAGTCCGGTTTCAAAGAAAAAGTAGTTTGTCCTATCTTTTGGAGACAGGGACTTTAATTCAGCTCTATCAGTAATCTTGAAAGGACTTTATCAACACTATCTACCAGTAAATTAAACTGTAGCTAGAAGCATTCAAATAACATTCAGTGATGACAATAGTGATTTATCCATCACTAACCACAAGGGTCTTGTGATTACAGGCCACTGATTAAATGTTAATTCAGGGCTAGTGGAGTCCAATCTATTAGCGGGCTTCTCAATCAATTAGTGAGTATTTACAAAGGTCTAAAGGTTACTTATAATGAACTGTTTAATGATGAGATAGTCTATCAAAGCATTGATTACACCAGTCCGTCATTACAAGTGTCAGACCATTGATTGCCCAGGGCTCTCATTAACTTCCACAGCTTTCGTGCCCATTATGGCTTCGGGTCATTTAATCAATGGTTCAATGGTATTTTATTGTCGCAAGTGCCGAGGCATAGGAACATTTGTGTTTTTTGCATACACTTCAGTAAAGATCATACTATATGCAGGCACAAGCATAATGTAAAGTTATGATCAGTGACAGACAAAGATTAGTTCAATTCCTGGGTACACAAAAGGCTGGAGAAACTCAGCGGGTGCAGCAGCATCTAAGGAGCGAAGGAGATAAGCGACGTTTCTTTTCCTAATCAGTGATAAACTCAGAATCTAAGGTCGGGCATACAAGATGGATTCCCGATTCTGATCAATAACCAGGGTCCTACATATCCTAAATAAGGAAAGGTTTGGTCTTAGGTGAACCAGCTGTTTTATTGCTTGGCCTGGATCTTCAGAGTCCCCTCCTACAGAGGGATTAAAAGGATTTAAAATAAGAGTTATCATAGTCATAGTCATGGAATCATAGTCATACAGCATGGAAACAGGCCCTTCGGTCCAACTTGCCCACACCGACCAACATGCCCCATCTACACTGATCCAACCTGCTTGCGTTTGGCTGATATCCCTCCAAACCTATCCTATCTATGTATCTGTCTCAATGCTTCTGAAACACTGCAGTAGTACCAGCCTCAACTACCTCCTCTGGCAGCTTGTTCCATACACCCACCACCTGTTGTGTAAAAACTTTACCCCTCAGGTTCCCATGAAATCTCTCCCCCCGCAACTAAAAACCAATGTCCTCTCATTCCCGATTCCCCTACTCTGGGAAAAAGATTGCGTTTACCACGATCTATTACACTCATTGTTTATTTTACACCTCTATAATATCTGCGCTCCGAGCAATAAAGTCTTAGCCTGCTCAATCTCTTCCTATAGCTCAGGCCCTCGAGTCCTGGCAACATCCTCGTAAATCTTCTCTGCACCCTTTCCAACTTGAGTCACTCCAGCACTTTGTGCTTTTTGTTCAAGATTCCAGCATCTGCAGTTCCTTGTGTCCGCAGCAGACTGTTGGGGCTTCATAGTGTCAACAACAGTAACATTAATTTATGATCTGTGGCAGACTTAAAGATTAGTTCAATCCCTGATCTGTGATAAGCTCGGTCGGAATACAAGTTCAAGCAAACAAGGCAGTTTCCCCGCTTCTAATCAATAACCAGGGTCCCCTGCTGAAAATCTTTACTTGCAAGTCCTAGATGAGGGAAACTTTGATCTTAGAGATAGGTGAACCGGCTGCTGTTTGCCTTGGGTCTTCTCCACTATAGGCAATAAAAGAATTATAAATAAGAGTTGGAAATTAAAACCATTTATCTGGACCAAATGTGTAGGAAAGAACTGCAGATGCTGGTTTAAAAAGGAAGGTATACACAACTGCTGGAGTAACTCAACGGGACAGGCAGCATCTCTGGGGTGAATGGGTGACGTGTCGGGTTGAGACCCTTCTTCAGTCTGAAGAAAGGTCTCGACCTGAAACGTCACTCATTCCTTCTCTCCAGTGATGCTGCCTATCCCGCTGAGTTGCTCTAGCATTTTGTCTCTATCTGGAACAAATGTTTAGTTCTATGCCTGAATTTTATACCAAATAAGATATCCAAAGAGCAATAGGAACAAATTGCTAATCAAAAGGAGAAATAATCTGCTTTAATCATGAAGAATCCGAGCTGTTGCATTGTTCCAGTCAATGTGCTCAATCTTTTATTTTACACTCATCCTTGGAAAAGACTATTAGACCGCCCTTGTCTGCTTATCATACAATGTGTCCTTTAGATCGTCCACATTCTCTCTGAAGACGTTTCACAGCAATGCTAGAGCTGTGCGGATTGAAATAAGTTCAGAGGAAAATTAAAACCATCAGTGAACAAGAAATTCTGTTTTGCCCTTGGTCTGCATTGATTATTCACAAATACTTCAAGCTGCTCTGCCTGAATGTCAGGGCGAGAAGTGGAGAGCCCTTAAGATTGTAGTTTGGTTTAGGATAGAGATATAGCGTGGAAACAAGACATACGTTCCAACGAGTCTGCGCTAACCAACGATCAGCCGTAGGCTACTTCTATCTGACACACAAGGGACAATTTTACAGAAGCCAATTAACCTACAAAACCGTACGCCTTTGGAGGGAAACACAGGAGAACATACAAACTCCGTACAGACAGTGCCCGTAGTCAGAATTGAACCCAGGTCTCTGGTGCTGTAAGGCAGCAACGGCCACCGTAGCACCCAACATGGTGAAGAACTTAGAAAAATCTCTATTTTGACAGCTTCTTCTACTCTGTTATCTGACCTCTGAACCCAATTCTCCCTCCTCATTGCGGATGTTGGATTATTATCTCTGGAGGCGGCACAGTAGCGCAGTAGAGCTGCTGCCTCACAGCGCAGGAGAACCGGATTCAATCCTGACCTCAGTTGTTCTCTATGTGGAGTTTGCATGGTCTGCCTGTGACATAGAAACATAGAAACATAGAAAATAGGTGCAGCAGTAGGCCAATCGGCCCTTCGAGCCTGCACCGCCATTCAATATGATCATGGCTGATCATCCAACTCAGTATCCTGTACCTGCCTTCTCTCCATACCCCCTGATCCCTTCAGCCACAAGGGCCACATCTAACTCCCTCTCAAATATAGCCAATGAACTGGCCTCAACTACCTTCTGTGGCAGAGAATTCCAGAGACTCACCACTCTCTGTGTGAAAAATATTTTCCTCATCTCGGTCCTAAAGGAATTCCCCCTTATCCTTAGACTGTGACCCCTTGTTCTGGACCTCCCCAACATCGGGAACAATCTTCCTGCATCTGGCCTATCCAACCCCTTAAGAATTTTGTAAGTTTCTATAAGATCCCCCCTCAGTCTTCTAAATTCTAGCAAGTACAAGCCAAGTCTATCCAGTCTTTCCTCAAATGAAAGTCCTGACATCCCAGGAATCAGTCTGGTGAACCTTCTCTGTACCCCCTCTATGGCAAGAATGTACTTTCCTCAGATTTGGAGACCAAAACTGTATGCAATACTCCAGGTGTGGTCTCACCAAAACCCTGTACAACTGCAGTAGAACCTCCCTGCTCCTATACTCAAATCCTTTCGCTATGAATGCCAACATACCATTTGTTTTCTTCACTGCCTGCTGCACATGCATTGGTGTACCATGACACCCAGGTCTCGTTGCATCTCCCCTTTTCCTAATTTGCCACCATTCAGATAATAGTCTACCCTCCTGTTTTTGCCACCAACGTGGATAACCTCACATGTATCCACATTATACTGCATCTGCCATGCATTTGCCCACTCACCCAGCCTATCCAAGCAACCTTGCAGCCTCCTAGCATCCTCCTCACACCTAACACTACCCCCCAGCTTAGTGTCATCCACAAACTTGGAGATGTTGCATTCAATTCCCTCATCCAAATCATTAATATATATTGTAAATAGCTGGGGTCCCAGCACATAAAAGCCTTGCGTTACCCCACTAGTCACTGCCTGCCATTCTGAAAATAACCCGTATACTCCTACCCTTTGCTTCCTGTCTGCCATCCAGTTCTCTATCCACATCAATACTGAACCCCCAATACCATGTGCTTTAAGTTTGTTTACTAATCTCATGTGACAACATGGGTTTCCTCCTGGTGCTCTGGTTTCCTCCAACATCCCAAAGACGTGCAGCTTTGTAGGTTAATTGGCCTCTGTAAATGTTCTCCTAATGTGTAGGAAGTGGATGAGAAAGTGGGGTAATATAAATCTAGTGTGAACACGTGATCGATGCTCAGCATGGACTCAGTGGACCAAAGGATTGGTTTCCATTCAATATCACTAAACTAAACTGTAACACTACAATGCTGAGAAGCTATAGACAGTGCACTGTTATTTTTCTGTTCACTCTACCTGCTGCACTTAGTTTGATTTTAATTAGCTTAGGTTATTATTATCAGGAGTAGCGAGGTGGAGGGAAACGCATTTCTGTTGCGTGCTGTCCAGTCAGCGAGAACATACAAATTCCATACAAGAACAGCACCCATGGTCAGGATGAAACTCGGGGTTCTGCCGCTGATAGACAGCAGCTCTACTGCTGCACCACTGTGCCACACAAAGTCTTCATAATTAAGGATGAAGGATATTGCTTTAGGACTAGAAGCAAGGAACTGTAAATGCTGGTAAATATACAAAAGAACACAATGTGCTGGAATAACTCAGCAGGTCAGGGTGTATCTCTGGAGGACATGTCACACACACACTCTCTCACTCTCTCTCTCTCTTTCTTTCCTCTCTCCATCTTTCTATCTGTGTCTGTCTCTCTCTTTCTGTCTGTGTGTGTGTGTCTCTCTCTCACTGTCTCTCTCTCTCTCTCTCTCTCTCTCTCTCTCTCTCTCTCTCTCTCTCTCTCTCTCTCTCTCTCTCTCTCTGTGTCTCCCTCTGTCTCTCTGTCTCTGTCTGTCTGTCTCTCTCTCTCTCTTGCTCTCGCTCTCTCTCTGTGTCTCTCCCTCTCTCGCTGTCTCTGCCTCTGTCTGTCTCTCTCTGTCTCTCTCTGTCTCTGTCTCTCTCTCTCTCTCTCTCTCTGTCTCAGTATCTCTCTGACTCTGTCTCTCTCTGTATCTCTCTGTCCCTCTCTGTCTCTCTCTGTCTCTATCTGACTTTCTCTGTCTCTCGATCTCTCTCTATTGGTGCCAACCTAAAATAAATGCTCAAATTCCAGATGTCAGCTTAAGCCGTAACTTTTAATATTTTGGTTTAGAGGACGATGTCCTGCAAAGCAAAACAACAATACAATTAAAACAACTGATTAGTTGTAATCTGTGATGGGGGGTAAAAGCATTGTCTTATCAGAAATGATCACCCCGAAGAAGGTTCGATTTCATGGAGTTTTCTATCAGTTGTTTGGATTGAATGTATTCGACATGAACTTGATTTTCACCACCTTGTGCTGATGAACAGCCCACCACCATGTGGCAGCTACTGACATTGCTGGCTTATGTTTTCTTAGCATGGAGTGAATCTACGACCTTGCATCCTTTGAATATACGGGGTACTGATTTTGGATGATCAGCCTATCGTCATATTGAATGGCGGTGCTGGCTAGAAGGGCCGAATCCCCTGCTCCTGCACCTATTTCATGTTCGTTCACATTTATTGTCACATTTATTTTCTATGTTTCTATATTTCGATGTTTCATTCTACATTTCCTTTTATCAGCGTCTGCTTTGATCTGTCGTTTTCACACCTTACCCTTCCATATCTCTAATCTCCCGCACTCCTGACTCTGTTAAAAGAAGGGTCTCGGCCCGAATCGTCACCCATTCCTTCTCTCCTGTCCCGCTGATTTACTCCAGTTTATTGTCTCACACCTGAAGGAAACCCACGTGGTCACGGGGAGAATGTGCAAACTCCACACAGACAGCACCCGAGGTCAGGATGAAGCCGAGCTCTAGCGCTGTGAGGCAGCAGCTCTACCACCTGAGCCACTGTGCCATGCACACTTTACTGTGATTTTGGGTTCACATAGAATGTAACATTAACAAATGGAAGCAAAAAAACTACAGTTGCCCCGTAATTAGTTGAAATGTGGCTAATTTGATAGCTTTTGTCTAAATATTAAAAATTTAATTAGTGAGAGAGTGTGAAAAATGATTATAATATGCAATCATTGTGCTAGCAAGCTAGAACTTAGATCAGTACAGCCCATGAATGTCTCTTTGGCCCATGATCTCTATGTGGAGCATGGTGCCAAATTAAACTGATCCACCTACCTGCACGTGATCCATATCCCTTCATTCCCTGCATCCCCATGTGCCTATGTAGGATATAGGAGCCTCTTAGAAGCCACTGGGCTCCAAAAGCCTCTTAAAATCCCACTATCATATCAGCCTCCACTACTACCCCTGGCAGCCCATTCCAAGCACCCATCACTCTCAATGTAAAACCAAATCTTCCCCACACATCTCTTTTAAATTTCTCCCTCTCACCTTTAAGCTATGGTTTCTCGTATTTGACATTTTCACCTCAGTTTTAGTTTATTTTATATTCGTCACATGTACTGAGCTACAGTGGAAGCCCTGGGGACAAGGTTTCCTGATTGTCCATCTATCATGTCTCTTCTCAGCTTCCAAAGCTCCAGAGAAAACAATCCAATTTTGTCAAGTAGAAGCTAGTAAGAAATTGAGCCAAATGTCTTTTGTCTTCTGAAGAAGTAGAAATATTAGTGTGCTTTCTTGGTTTTTGCTTCAATGTAGTTGTTAGTTAGTAATTTAAATCAGTAAATTAATAAATTAGTGATGCAACTCCTCCACTTCATACTTCTCTTTCTATCGTATCTGAAACATCAAAATCCTGTAGCTGCCGGTCTTGTCTCTCTCGTAACCATCTCTGCAATGGGCACAAAATCATAGACAGTTTGGATCTGTCCTTTTCACACCTTATATAGTCTTTGTACCCTTCCATATCTCTAGTTTCCCTCTCCCCTGACTCTCAGTCTGAAGAAGGGTCTTGTCCCGAAACGTTGCCCATTCCTTCTTTCCAGAGATGCTGCCTGTTCCGCTGAGTTACTCAGCATTTTGTGTCTATATTCGGTTACATGGACTTATCCTGGTTCGAAGTTCAATGACTTTACCCATAATAAACCCTGCATCTAAATTAACACACTGCAGCCCACCAGTCACTAAACTGCCCCTGCCTGTTCATCCTTTCAGGTTTATTTGCCATAACAAGGACACAAAGTAACTCAGCGGATCAGGCAACATCTCTGGAGGACATGGACAGATGACGTTTCGGGTTGGGGCCCTTCTTCAGACTGATTGTAATAAGCGGGAAATTGGTTCTTTAGTTTGGTTTTGTTTAGAGATACAGGGTGGAAACAGGCCCTTCAGCCCACCGAGCCCACACCAACCAACGATCCCCCTACACTAACACTATCCGACACACGAGGGACAATTTACAATTTTACCAAGCCAGTTAGCCAACATCTTTGGAGTGTGGGAGGGAACTGGATCACCCAAAGAAAATCTTACACTTTGGGATGTGGGAGAAAATCCGGAACATCCGGAGGAAGCCCACGCGGTTACAGGGAGCACGTACAAACGCCACACAGTGAGCACTCGAGATCAGGATCGAAACCAGGTGTGTCGCGCTGTGAGGCGGTAGTTCTATCCAGCTGCACGACTGTGCTTCCCTGAGAGATACGGGGGCATAGATATCCATAACCATTGAATAGTGGAAGACGTTTGCAGAGCTCAATGGCCGTTGTGTCCAACTTGCCTGCATTGTTTACAAATGGGCAGTGCATAGAGTCATCAAGTCATACAGCGGGGAATTAGGCCCTTCGGCCCAACTTGCCCACACCGACCAACATGTCAGATATACACTAATTCCATCTGCCTGTGTTTGGCCCATATCCCTCGAAGCCTATCCTATCCATGTACCTGTCTAAATGTTTCTTAAACGTGGCGATCGTACCTACGAAAAAGTACTCTGGGTAAAAGACTGCATTTATCCGATCTACTCCTCTCATGATCTTATACACCTCTTTAAGGTCACCCCTCATCCGCCTGCACACCAGGGCATGCTGAAAATGTCTCCCTTCACTTACACTTCATTTGCACTATTACAAGTTCTATTGTTTATAAGTCTATGTTAGATAGGGATGTAACAGTGAGAGAGGTGGAGGTCTGTTGCTGTTTTATTCGACTATTTCCAATAAACTAAACTCAACTAAAGAACGTAAAGTATATTGAAGTAAAGTAAAGTAAACTAAACTAAAATAAATAAAACTTAAACCTAATACTAAAACTAAACTAATATGAAGAGTCTCGACCCGAAACATCACCTGTTCCTTTTCTCCAGAGATGCTCCCTGACCCGCTGAGTAATGGGCCTGTCCCACTTAGGCGATTTTTCAGCGGACTGCCAGTGTCTGTCATGTTGCCGGCAGTCGCCTGAAAAACCGGGAACTGGAACGGCGACTGTCAGAGTGGAACACACACACACATGGCAAAGGCGGGGGCCAGGGCAAGCGAGGGGAGCGCTGACTGCAATTCGGTGCAAAGCCAAGGTGATACAGACACACACCGCGATGAACAGGAAGGTTGGCGCTAATTAAGACACCTAGTAGTGTACGGTAAGTCCTTTAAAAGAGGGGGAGAAGGGGAGAGAAGGGGGGTAGAAGGAGTGGGGACAACTTTTAAGACACCAGACAACTTTTAATAAGCCAGAGATACACAACTGTGAAGTTTGGCGGACATTTAACATTACTGGTCGGTTATCCTTGGTTCTGAAAACTCCTGCTTCCGTTTTTTTCCCCCAATGAGCCAATGAAAATGACCAGTCAGCAAAGGCGATTAACTAAAACTACGTACAACTACCTTGACTACCCATAACTACATGGCGACCCCACTACAACTGTTCCAACAACTCCAGGATTATCAATTATCTCCATGGCAACCAATTTTTGGTCGCAGAAAATTTTTCAACATGTTGAAAAATTTGCGGCGACCACATTGAGGCCGCGAATAGTTCCCAGAATGCAGGAATTCCTTGCGACCATGAAGGAGACTCACCAGAGAGACCATCACCGAACATGTGTCAACCATGTGGCGGGCGCAGAGTCTTCTGCAATCGCCTAAAATGTCGCCTAAGTGGGACAGGCCCATTGCTCCAGTGTTTTGTATCTATCTTCGGTGTAAACCAACATCTGCAGTTCCTCTTACACACAAAACTAATACCTGTTCTTGTCCAAAAGCTGCCTGGCCTCGTGTACTTTGTGCGCTCCATTCAGGCAGTGTAGGGCTCGTCAACGTTACCGATGTTCAGATGCCAAAATGTCCACGAGTTTCACAAGTACTTCTTGCTCCAGAATAAAATGGAGCCTTGATGGCATCATCCTTCATAACTCATGATTCCTTCAGGTTTTGCCTCAAATTACCAAAAACTGAAAGCATTTTAAAGAACAGAACCGTCCCCAGTCTACAGCATCAAGCAAGCTGTTGGTTATTTTAATTCTGCCATGCAATCTCTTTCATTAATGAGTGTTAGTGATGTTCTTGCCTGGCTGTAATGTAAATGAATCAAGACTGGGCCTCTGATGGTACCTGAGATTGTTTCTGCAGCCAAAGCACCAAATAAATTTGCTCAACGCGACACAAGGTGAAAATAACTGGTGCACAGCAATGGCAAAACCTTAGTGCTCCAGAAATGCTGATCCTTAATTATAGTGGTAAGATATTTTGGAGTATTATAATGAATATTTTCATGTACACCATGAATTAGCATTTGTGAAGCAGTAAATAGATGCCTTTGCATGAGTTGTTCTCAAGGCAGTAATTAAATAAATAACTGATGAATCGTGCCAATGGACTGAATGATGATGCCGTGAAGGCTTGTTTTAATCTGGAGCAAGAAGTCCTTGTGAGACTTGTGGACATTTTGTTATAGCAACACCGTTAATATTGACAAGATTGTTAGAGGAAAGACATTGTCATGCTGGAAAGGGTGCAGAGAAGATTTACGAGGATGTTGCCAGAACTCGAGGGCCTGAGCTACAGCGAGCGGTTGAGCTGGCTGGGACTCGATTCCTTGGAGCACAGGACGAAGAGGGGTGATGGTATAGGGGTGTACAAAATCATGGGAGGAATAAATCGTGTAAATGCACAGAGTCTCTTGCCCAGAGTAGAGGAATCGAGAATCAAAGGACACAGGTTTAAGACGAGGGGGGAAAGATTTAATAGGATCTTGAAGGGTATCTTTTTCACACAAAGGGTGGTGGGTATATGGAACAAGCTGCTAGAGGAGGTAGTTGAGGCAGGTACAATCGCAATATTTAAGAAGCATCTGGACAGGTACATGGATAAGATCGGTTTAGAAGGATATGGGCCAAATGCAAGCAGGTGGGACTAGTGTTGATGGAGCATATTGGTCGGTGTATACATGTTGGGTGGAAGGGCCTTTTTCGACGCAATATAACTCTATGACAAGCCCTACACTGCCTGAATGGAGTACGGAAAGGACAAGAGGCCAGGCGACATTTGGACAAGAACTGGTATTTGTTTAGCTTAGTTAAGTTTAGTTTATTATTGTCACTTGGTACAGTGTACTTTAGTACCGTGGTACCATGAAAAACGTAATTGCTGCGTGCTATCCAGTCAGTAGAAAGACTGTACATGATTACAATCAAGCTGTCCACAGTGTACAGGTACAGTATAAAGGAATAAAGGGCCTGTCCTACTCAGGCGACTTCAGTCATAGTCTTGTTGAATCGCCAAAAAAGTGAATGTATCAAAGGCATTCTACGCAACGACTATGTAGAAGACATCCTACGACTATGTAGGACAAGCTACGACTATCTACGACTTAATCACCGATGCACTCGTGACAATTGGCGACCCAATAGTGGTGACTGAAGACGACCACCTTCGACTTACACACGACTACACCCACGATCACGGAAAGCAAGCTACGACAAGCTACGACAAGCTACGACTGGCTACGACTCTATAGTCCTAAGATCACCTAAAAAAATGACGTTAGATTTTTCAAACATGTTCTTTTAAATTTAGTTGCTTGTTTGAGATGTATAAAAATAAAATCCTTTTAAATGCAGTGCATTTGAAGTGCTTGTGTCTGTTTCCTTCATCAAATTAAATGTGAAAAGTGAAACTTTAAATACAGTGCATTCCTTCCTTGCGTTTGTGTGTGTGTCAATGATCTAAATATATGAGAAATGAAATATGAGATATAAGTGATGACATGAGGGACTACTATGAAAACGAATGATATTTATACATCAGTTTCAGGTTAAAAAGTCAGGGATTTCTTTATTGGGAATGAAACACACAAATGTCATATAAACAAACAAATGTGGATAACAGCCTGGTGGGTGATGTTGAGGGTTGGGCCCTGCCCCTGCGCTGAAGCCTTCTCCTCGGAGCCATGTCTCACACTGTCTGATCCACTGAAAGAAAGATTGCGAAATGACCGCTCACTGGAATGACAGCGCATCACGTGCTGCTGTTTACATTCCTTTTTTTCTTTCGCAATGAGCCAATGAAAATGACCGGTCAGCAAAGGCGATTAACTAAGACTACCTACGACTATCACAACTACCTATGATTACCTACGACCCCACTACGACTAGACCTACGACTACAAAAGTATCGATTTTCTCCATGGCGACCAATTTTTGGTCCCAAAAAATGTTTCAACATGTTGAAAACTTTTCGGCGTCCATACTGAGGCCACGACTAGTTCCCAGAATGCGGGAACTCCTACCGACCATGAAGGAGACTCACCTGCGACCATGTGGCAACCATGTGGCGATCTTGTGGCGAGCGCAGAGTCTCCTGCACTCGCCAAAGAAGTCGCCTAAGTAGGACAGGCCGTTAACATTTTGTGCAAGGTAAAGTAGAGTACAGTCCAATTAAAGATAGTTTGAATGTCTCCAACGAGGTGAAATAGTAGCTCAGCACCGCGCTCTACTTCGCACAAGTGGGATCTACTTGGTGATTAGGTTCAATTGCCTGATAACAGCCGGGAGGAAACTGTCCCTGAATCTGGAGGTATGCGTTTTCACACTTCTATACATCTTGCCTGATAGCAGAGGGGAGACGAGGGAGTGATTAGGGGGAGACTGGTTCTTGATTATGCTGGCTGGCTTGCCGAGGCAGCGTGAAGTGTAATGGAAGGGAGGTTGGTTTGCCTGTGCTACATCTACAGCTCTCTGCAATTTATTGTGGTCTTGGATGGAGCTGTTCCCAAACCAGGCTGTAATGCATCCCGACAAAATGCCTTCTATTGTGCTTCTGTAGCAGTTAGTGAGGGATGTTTGGAACATGCCCAATTCCTAAGTCTTCTAAGGAAGTAGAGGTGTTGGTGTGCTTTTTTGGCCATCGCTTCTATGCGACAAATTTATGCCTAGGAACCTGAAGCTTTCGAGCATCCCTACCCCTGTGCCATAACTGTATTCCAGGGTGTGTTTACTGCTTTACTTCAGAGATACCGTGCAGAAACAGATCGTTCCGTCCACCATGACCGTGCTCTCCAGACACTAATTCCATCCTTCACACTGAATTAATAAACCATAGCCTGAGCATCCAGAGAAGATTCACATGGTCACAGGAGAGCATACAAACTCCGTACAGACAGCTCCCATAGTCAGGATCAAACCCGGCTCTCTGACGCTGTGAGGCACCAAGTCTCGCGCTGCACCTTTCCTGAAGTCAACCACATTTTCCTTTGTCTTGCTGACATTGAGGTTGTCTTGGCACTGAGTTACAAACTTCTCCAACTCCATCCTGTATTCCATCTTGTCATTAATTGATATGCGGCCCACTACAGTGGTGTCGTCTGCGAACTTGAAGATTGTGTTGGATTGGTATTTGGCTGCACACCATGGAGTGTCCATTCAATGGTTCAATGGTACTTTTATGATCACATCTGCAAGGTGCAAATGCACAGTGGAATTAGAAACATAGAAAATAGGTGCTGGAGGAGGCCATTCGGCCCTTCGAGCCAGCACCGCCATTCATTGTGATCATGGCTGATTGTCCCCTATCAATAACCAGTGCCTGCCTTCTCTCCATATCCCTTGACTCCACTAGCCCCTAAAGCTCTATCTAACTCTCTCTTAAATCCATCCAGTGACTTGGCCTCCACTGCCCTCTGTGGCAGGGAATTCCATAAATTCACAATTCTCTGGGTGAAAAGGTTTTTTCTCACGTCAGTCCTAAATGACCTCCCCTTTATTCTAAGACTGTTACCCCTGGTTCTGGACTCGCCCAACACTGGGAACATTTTTCCTGCATCTATCTTGTCCAGTCCTTTTATAATTTGATCTGTTTCTATAAGATACCCCCTCACCCTTCTAAACTCCAGTGAATACAAGCCTAGTCTTTTAAATCTTTCCTCATATGACAGTCCCGCCATCCCAGGGATCAATTTCGTGAACCTACGCTGCACTGCCTCAATCACAAGGATGTCCTTCCTCAAATTAGGAGACCAAAACTGTACACAATGCACCAGATGTGGTCTCACTAGAGCCCTATACAACTGCACAAGAACCTCTTCACTCCTATACTGAAATCGTCGTGTTATGAAGGCCAACATTCCATTTGCTTTCTTCACTGCCTGCTGTACCTGTAAGCCAACTTTCAGTGACCGGTGTACAAGGACGCCCAGGTCTCGCTGCACCTCCCCCTTACCTAACCTAGCCCCATCTGCCCCCTTGTTTTTGTCGCCAAAGTGGATAACCTCACATTTATCTATATTATACTGCATCTGCCACGCATCTGCTCACTCATTCAATCTCTCCAGGTCACCCTGCAACCTCCTAACATCCTCTTCAAAGTTCACACTGCCACCCAGCTTTGTGTCATCCGCAAACTTGCTAGTGTTGCTCCTAATTCCCTCTTCCAAATCATTAATATATATGGTAAACAGTTATGGCCCCAACACCGAGCCTTGCGGCACTCCACTCGCCACTGCCTGCCATTCTGAAAAGGACCCGTTGCTTCCGGTCTGCCAACCAATTTTCTACTTTTCTTACAAACAGTCCAGGAGAGTATGGCCATGCCTAAGCATATCCCCGATTAGCAAATTGGACAGAAATAGTCTACTGATCTCCCGTGCAAGAGGTGCCATGTTTTGGCGCCATTTTCAGTCCAATCCACTCTTTAGGTATTACGTTCTGAACAAGCACCACGCTACTCCAGCCACCACCTTCCCTTGGACGTGTGGATCGAGCAGCACACTGACATCCCTCTCCTTGCCCGTCCACATTTATGCCCCCGGGGGCGCCTCCTGCAGCCGACCTCGAAGGGTGTACTAGGTCAGATCCTGGTTCCCTCTCCTCACCAACCGGCCTCGCTCCTCGCCTGTCGTGTCCGTCATCGTCACCGGCTCCATCCTCCCGGTCTTGTTCTTTGGGGACAAGGATGAGTTGCTTGGCGGCTTCCCCCTTTCAGGACTAGCTCGGTGGCTCCCCCTGCAGGCTGCAGTGCTCAGGCTGCTTCTCATCCACTCCCGACACCATGGTAGGGTCCATTGGAATCCTGCCCAAGTTAGCTGGGCCTGGAACCACTTCACAATGGCTTCTTAGAGTGTGGTAAATGTCTTATATGGATGATATGTCAGAGGTTATGGGGAGAAGGCAGGAAAATGGGGTTAGGAGGGAGAGATAGATCAGCCATGATTGAATGGTGGAGTAGACATGATGGGCCGAATGGCCTAATTCTGCTCCTATCACTTATGTACTTATGAACTTAAGAAGGCCAATAACTGAGCTCTGACACATCAACTACTTTAGCATCAACTGTGTTCCAGGTCAAATGGCAGATAAAAATAATTATGATTGATGTTAGCCTGAACGCATTTATTTACTCATTAATTTTAACAATTCATATTTAATTTTATTAGTTTATTGTCACGTGTACCAGGGTACAGTGAAAAGCTTTTGTTGCTCCTTAGAAAGCATTTTATTGGGATGCATCAGAGCATGGTTTGGGAAAAGCTCCACCGCAAGAAATTGCAGAGAATTGCTGACGCACCCAGACCATCACACAAACCAACTGTAACTTTGCTTATTGGACTCTTGCTTATTTCCTTTGGCTTTTTAGTAGTTGTTCAGGAGGAAATAATATTACTCTGATGATTTATCCCTTTTTAATTAATGCCAACAATAGCCTGCAAAGCATCCAAGAAAAATACAGATTGCATTGCATTGTGTGTGTGACAAATAAAGCACTATTGACCATTGAAGTAGGGAGTCAGACAGGTCAAGGGCCTGTCCCACTTGGCGATTTTGTTCAGTGACTGCCGGTGTCACATTAGTGTCGCCAAAAGATTTTAAACATTTCAAAATTCAGTGGCGACAGAAAAATGTTGCGACACTTTAAAAAACACCGCTCATCATACGTCATCACACCGCTTCACCGCCCCATCACTCCGCAAATTTTTTGGCGACCTGATACGTCAGTCAATGATGACGGCAGCCGCCGAAAAAAAATCGGCAAGTGGGACAGGCCCTTCAGGCAACAACTATGTAAATGGAAACAGAGTTAACATTTGAGGTTTCTCTGAAGGTTTCGGGTCGGTGGGCCAAAGGGCCTGTTTCCGCGCTGCATCTCCAAACTAAACTGAGCAGTTTATGAAAGCCAAATATCCTACAAACCTGCACATCTTTTTAGTGTGGGAAGAACCAGGAGAAAACCCATGCAGGTCAAGGGGAGAATGTGCAACCTCCGTAGAGACAGCGCCCACGGTCAGGATCAAACCCGATGTAAGGCCGCAGCTCTACCGCTGCGCCACCATGTTACCCCATCTTAAAAAACAAGCACTGGGTACAGACGGGCTCTTAGGTCCTATTATCCAGTCATGTGTCTTGTTCCAGTTTTGACCAGGATCTCTCCATTTAAGTCAAAGAGACAAAAGAGTTTATTGTCATTTTATTACCTTTTTGCTGTCTTTTCCCTGCCAATGCTTCCTTTTGATTCCTTCTAAGTGTTGGCCTTCATTACATGGTTGTCTAAGTACAAGAGCAAAGGCCTGGTTTCAAATGTGCAGAGTTTTGACGAGACCACACATGGGATACTGTGCAGAGTTTAGTTTCCCAGCACTTAGCCAATGTCATAGAGTCATACAGCACAGAAACAGCCGCTTTAGCCCAACATGCACATGCAGACCAAGATACCCCATCTACACTAATCCCACCCATCCATGTTTGTTTGATGTAAATATACAATGTGGGAATAGGACCTTTGGCCCACTGAGTCCACGCCTACCTGCAATCATCTGCACACTAGTTCTATCCTGCACACTAGGGACAATTTACAATTAATCCAGAAACCTGCACCTCATTGGAATGTGGGAGGAAACTGGAGAAAACACAAGCGGACACAGGGGGAATATGAAAAGGCTGTACAGACAGCAACCGTCGTCAGGATCGAACCGGGGTTCTCTGGCGCTGTAAGTCTACTGCTGTGCCACATGCTGCCCGGAAGGAGGAGAGGAGGGGAGAATCGAAAGGTAGGAGGGGAGTATTGGTCTTGAAGTGATGCAACAATTGTTCACTATATTGATTCCGGGGATGAAACGGTTTCTT
Organism: Okamejei kenojei; assembly: GCA_035221665.1. Taxonomy (NCBI): domain Eukaryota; kingdom Metazoa; phylum Chordata; class Chondrichthyes; order Rajiformes; family Rajidae; genus Okamejei; species Okamejei kenojei. The sequence continues at coordinate 52,847,823 of CM069138.1, forward strand.
TTGTCAAGAAAGGATAGGAAGGTGGGGAGTACGTCTGTTGCGATGTAGAAAAATGTGAAGTGGTCCTATTGAAATATAGGTGCCTGTGAGGGATTGACGCTAAGACTCTGAATCCTCCTGATGTGGATGTGGGTGCCATGGGGTCAGCTAGTTAGGACTGAGATTGAGTCACGGAGTATAGAGTCACACAGCATGGAAACAGACCCTTCGGCCCAACCTCCTTATGCCGACCAACATACCCCATCCATGCTAGTTCCAACTGTCTGCGTTTTGCCTATATCCCTCAAAATGTGTAGAAAGGAAATGCAGATGCTGGTTTATACCAAAGATAGACACAACATGCTGGAGTAACTCAGCTGGTCAGGCAGCATTTCTGGAGAAAAGGAATAGGTGACTGAAGAAGGTTCTTGACCTGAAACATCACCCATTCCTTTTCGCCAGAGATGCTGCCTGATCCTCTGAGTTACTCCAGCATTTAGGTGTCCTTCTTCCATATCCCTCAAACATATTCCTATCCACACACTTATCCACATTATTTTAAATGTAGTTATATAGTACCTACATTTTATGAAAATCTTGAATAAACAAAGTAATTCATTTCAGAAATAGAAAGAGCCATTTGAACTTGGTTGCTTTTTAATTGCTGGTTGTCTAAAGACATGTTTACCCAGTTTTAAGACAAGCTGTTCAATGGAGAGTGAGATGGAATTAACTCTACACATTCCTAATTCAATTTGTAAGATAACCCATTTATATATTGTGTTGAGTCTGTTTACTCAGACACAACAGTAAAATTGTCAGAGAAGAAAGATGTTCTGGGGATAATGGCTTCTCCAAAACCCATTGTCCTTTCATTGATTTGTTGACGTCATGAATGGCCCTTGTTCTGAACCAATCGATGGAGTGTTGATGAGATTGTAACAGCTTTGTAAATGGGCCTCGCAATCGCATTTCTGCTTGCAGCTTCAATGCATCAGATCACACAAGAGTACAGCACAGGAACAGGCCCTTCGGCCTACAATGTTCTCACCGAATATGATGTCGTTAAACTAATCTCATCTGATCTGATCAATTGGACCTGTTGCATATCCCTCCATTCCCGGCACATCGTGGAAACAAGGAACTACAGAAGTTGGGTGCACATCAGCATAGCGGTAGAGTTTCTGCCTTACCGCGCCAGAGTTCCGGGTTTGATCCTAACTACAGGTGCTGTCTGTATGGAATTTTTACGCCGTGGGTTTTCTCTGGGTTCTCTGGTTTCCTCCCACATTCCAAAGACGTACCGGTTTGTATGTTAATTGGCTTTGGTAAAGTCGTAAATTGTCCCTAATGTGTTGGATTGTGCTAGTGTACGAGGTGATCACTGGTTGATGCAGACTCGGTGGGCCAAAGGGTCTGGTTCCGCATTGTATCTCTAAAGTCTGAAGTGAAGTCTAATACACAATTAATACACCATACAGATGCTGCCCTGCCTGATAAGTTACTCCAGCACATTGTGCCCATCCCCTGCATATCCATATGGTAATCTAAGAGCATCTTAAATGCTACTGTTGTCCTTGCCTCAACCACCACTACTGGCACCACCCTCTGTGTAAAAGAACTTGCTACGCACACCTCATTTAAACTTTGCTCTACTCACCCTAAAGCTTATGCATAGAAACATAGAAACATAGAAATTAGGTGCAGGAGTAGGCCATTCAGCCCTTCGAGCCTGCACCACCATTCAATATGATCATGGCTGATCATCCAACTCAGTATCCCGTACCTGCCTTCTCTCCATACCCTCTGATCCCCTTAGCCACAAGGGCCACATCCAACTCACTCTTAAATATAGCCAATGAACTGGCTGGCCTCACTGCCCTCTGTGGCAGAGAGTTCCAGAGACTCACCACTCTCTGTGTGAAAAAAGTCTTTCTCATCTCGATCTTAAAGGATTTCCCCCTTATCCTTAAGCTGTGACCCCTTGTCCTGGACTTCCCCAACATCGGAACAATCTTCCTGCATCTAGACTGTCCAACCCCTTAAGAATTTTGTAAGTTTCTATAAGATCCCCTCTCAATCTCCTAAATTCCAGAGAGTATAAAACCGAGTCTATCCAGGAGAGTCCTGACATCCCAGAATCAGTCTGGTGGAATCAGTCTGGTATCCCAGGAATCAGTCATGGTCCTTGTAATTTACACCCAAGGAAAAAGGTTTTGACCAATCCACACTGTACGTTTCTGGTGACTTTACATACCACTATCAGGGCAGCAGATGTCATGGTGGCTTTGTGTCATGGTGTTCACATGCAGGTTCAGAACACTGCTGTCTCACCTTCTGCAGGGAAGCTGAATGCAACAATCTATTAAGGTTTAAAGTGAATCATTTTGATTAATTGATTGAGTGGTGGATGCTTTATTTAGGTATGTTACAAAACTTACCTTGAGCAGTGCTGCAGTTCTGCCGCTCCCCGTGTGCGTGACTTTGGCGCCTTTCAGAGGGGGGCGTGTTTAAAGTGCCGTTTTTCCACAGACAGAGCAAATCGATCCATGTCAGGTGATTTTGTTGCTGAAGAAAAATGGCTCTGAGAGTTTCATTCATGAAGGTATTTTTAAATTACGCTAGATTATTTATTAGCTAGAGTAATTTAAAAATCATCTTCTAAAGCCGTGAGCGCCGACAACGGGAAGAATTTTACGTTATGGAGAAAATAAAGTACACAGTTTATTTTTACATTAAAACGTGGTTTTTAGGAAGCCTTTAATCACATTTTCATGTTGCGAAATGGGGACAAAAAAAAATGTATGAACCGGCAGTATTTTCCCTGCCGACTTCACCGCAAACCGCAACGTTCTAATCCACCGCATTCCACTAAAACCCACTCGCAAGTTGATTTAAATGGCCATTAATGTACAGGAATTAAACATTAAATTCCTTCCATTTGGCCTATAAATTCATGAAAATGAGATTTAAAAATCATGTTATATTGTGAATTATTGTGTGAATGTTATTTGGACACTTAGGCAATTTAAAAAAGTTTATGTTTTCTTAAGAAATGGATAGATGTTTAGATCTAGTAATTGAATTTTGTGAATTAGCTACAATTAGATAACTAACTAATTATATGCTTTAATTTCATGTCATCCAAATAATATTGTTTCATATTTGTTTCAGAATGCTTCAATCTATAATAACTGAAAATTTCATTGAGTTCTCTTAATTTTTAAGAAGTTATGGGCTTTTGACTGTCCTAGATCACAGCTTTTGTGTTAAGTCAATGGAAAGGCAATGGGGAACAAGATGCTAATTTCCGAGTATGAAAATGGCCATAACTTTTTTAATACTGAAGATATGAATGTGAATTAGGTGTCAAATTAAACTTATCTTTATGCTTTATCTGATGGGATAAATTGCAGACTTGATTTTTTAAATCTCAAAATTTTGTAACATTGCTTCTTTATTATCACATGTGACAGATCACGGTGAAATTCTATGTTTTGCATACCTGAAACCGGAGTTGCAAAGGGACTTGGGAGTGCTGTTGCAGGAGTCCCAAAACGTTAATCTGCAAGTCGAATCAGTAAAGAAGGCAAACGCAACGTGAGCATTTATTTAAAGAGGGCTAGAATACCAAAACAGGAATGTAATAGTGAGGCTCTGTAAGGCGCTGGTCAGGCCACATTTGGAGTCCTGTGAGCAATTTTGAACACTATATCTAAGGGAGGATCTGCGTAACCTGAAAGGACTGTTGGAGTGTGTAGGAAGGAACTGCAGATGCTGGTTTAAATTGGATAGACACAAAAAGCTGGTGTAACTCAACGGGACAGGCAGCATCTCTGGAAGGAATGGGTGACATTTCGGGTCGAGACCCTTCTTGGGGTCGCTGGACAGGGACTCTCGATACCCCGATTGATGAAGGCCATCGGTGAAAAGACTTTTGCCACCTGGTTAATAGTACCTTTATAATCTTCTGCAATTGAAACAATTGTAGAAAGCATCAGATGTGTGTCAGGACAACCAGAAGACAGCAACTGCAATGAACCTGCAAATGGTTGCCGATCCCTTTAGAGGGCACCGGTGGAGTCTTTTATGAACCCGTGTTCAGTCATCACTGTTGTTAGAAAGTGCATTGAGATTAAAATCACAGCTCTGGCATCAAATCAGCTCGCTGCACCGATTAACGTCATGATCTGCCTGATGTCTACACTGTCATGTGCCTGTCCTCACTGCCGTGCCTTCCAGCATAACGATCTGGGATATCAATTTGCTGGAAGGAGTCAAGAGTCAAGAGTGTTTTATTGTCATATGTTCCAATAATAGGACAATGACATTCTTGCTTGCAGTGGTACAACAGATATGCAAACACAGTACTCTGTAAAACCCATAATAACAAAAAAGTTCAGTATTCATACAGTATGTACAGTGGCTTGCAAAAGTTTTCATACCCATTGAACTTTTCCACATTTTGTCATGTTACAACCACAAACGTAAATGTATTTTATTGGGATTTTATGTGATAGACCAACACAAAGTGGCACATAATTGTGAAGTGGAAGGAAAATGATACATGGTTTTCAAATTTTTTTACAAATTAAAAACTGAAAAGTGTGGCGTGCATAAGTATTCAGCTCCCTTTACTCTGATACCCCTAAATAAAATCCAGTGCAACCAATTGCCTTCAGAAGTCACCTAATTAGTAAATAGAGTCCACTTGTGTGTAATCTAATCTCAGTATGAATACAGCTGTTCCGTGAAGGCCTCAGAGGTTTGTTAGAGAACATTAGTGAACAAACAGCATCATGAAGCCCAAGGAACACACCAGACAGGTCAGGGATAAAGTTGTGGAGAAGTTTAAAGTAGGGTTAGGTTATAAAAAAATATCCCAAGCTTTGAACATCTCACAGAGCATTGTTCAATCCATCAACCGAAAATGGAAAGAGTATGGCACAACTGCAAACCTACCAAGATATGGCCGTCCACCTAAACTGACAGGCCGGACAAGGATAGCATTGATCTGAGAAGCAGCCAAGAGGCCCATGGTAACTCTGGAGGAGCTGCAGAGATCCACAGCTCAGGTGGGAGAATCTGTCCACAGAACAACTATTAGTCGTGCACTCCACAAATCGGGCCTTTATGGAAGAGTGGCAAGAAGAAAGCCATTGTTGAAACAAAGCCATAAGAAGTCCAGTTTGCAGTTTGCCACAAGCCATGTGGGGGACACAGCAAACATGTGGAGGAAGGTGCTCTGGTCTGATAAGACCAAAATTGAAGTTTTTGGCCTAAATGCAAAACACTATGTGTGGCGGAAAACTAACACTGCACATCACCCTGAACACACCATCCCCACTGTGAAACATGGTGGTGGCAGCATCATGCTGTGGGGATGCTTTTCTTCAGCAGGAACAGGGAAGCTGGTCAGAGTTGATGGGAAGATGGATGGAGCCAAATACAGGGCAATCTTGGAAGAAAACCTGTTAGAGTCTGCAAAAGACTTGAGACTGGGGCGGAGGTTCACCTTCCAGCAGGACAACAACCCTAAACATACAGCCAGAGCTACAATGGAATGGTTCAGATCAAAGCATATTAATGTGTTAGAATGGCCCAGTCAAAGTCCAGACCTAAATCCAATTGAGAATCTCTGGCAAGACTTGAAAATTGCTGTTCACAGACACTCTCCATCCAATCTGACTGAGCTTAAGCTATTTTGCAAAGAAGAATGGGCAAAAATTTCAGTCTCTAGATGTGCAAAGCTGGCAGAGACATACCCCAAAAGACTTGCAGCTGTAATTGCAGCGAAAGGTGGTTCTACAAAGTATTGACTCAGGGGGGCTGAATACTTTTGCACGCCACACTTTTCAGTTTTTTATTTGTAATAAAATTTGGAAACCATGTATCATTTTCCTTCCACTTCACAATTATGCACCACTTTGTGTTGGTCTATCACATAAAATCCCAATAAAATACATTTACGTTTGTGGTTGTAACGTGACAAAATGTGGAAAAGTTCAAGGGGTATGAAAACATTTCCAAGCCACTGTATATATCCTGACCTTCAAAATATTATATATGTACATTCAATGCATTCAGAAAGTATTCAGACCCCTTCACTTTTTCTACATTTTGTTACATTATAGCCTTATTCTAAAATGAATTATTTATTTTTTATCATCAATCTACACGCAATACCCCATAATGAAAAAACAAAAACAGATGTTTACACATTTTTGGAAAGTAATTAAAAAGAAATAACTGAAATATCACATTTACATAAGTATTCAGACCCTTTACTCAGCACTTTGTTGAGGCACCTTTAGCAGCAATTGCCGTCTCATGTCTTCTTGGGTATGACGCTACAAGCTTGGCACACCTGTATTTAAGTAATTTCTCCCATTCTTCTCTGCAGATCCTCTCAAGCTCTGTCAGGTTGGATGGGGAGCGTCGATGCACAGCTATTTTCAGGTCCCTCCAGAGGTTCGATCGGGTTCAAGTCCGGGCCACTCAAGGACATTCACAGACTTATCACAAAGCCACTCTTGCATTGTCTTGGCTGTGTGCTTAGGGTCATTGTCCTGTTGGAAGGTGAACCTCCACGCCAGTCTGAGGTCCAGAATGCTCTGGAGCATGTTTTCATCAAGGATCTCTCAGTACTTTGATCCATTCACCTTTCCCTCAATCCTGACTAGTCTCCTAGTTTCTGCCACTGAAAAACATCCCCACAGCATGATGCTGCCACCACCATGCTTCACCGTAGGTATGGTATTGGCCAGGTAATGAGCGATGCCTGGTTTTCTCCAGACGTGACGCTTGGCATTCAGGCCAAAGAGTTCAATATTGGTTTCATCAGACCAGAGATTGAACATTATTTCTCATGCCTTTGGCAAACTCCAAGCGGGCTGTCATGTGCCTTTTACTGAGGAGTGGCTTCCGTCTGGCTACTCTACCATAAAGGCCTGATTGGTGGGGTACTGCAGATATAGTTGTCCTCCTGGAAGGTTCTCCCATCTCCACGGAGGAACACTGGAGCTCTGTCAGAGTGACCATTGGGTTCTTGGTCACCTCCCTGACTAAAGCCCTTCTTCCCCTATTGTTCAGTTTGGCTTGACAGCCAGCTCTATGAAGTGTCCTGGTGGTTTCAAAGTTCTTCCATTTAAGAAGGACGGAGGCCAATGTGCTCTTCAGGATCTGCAATGCTGCAGAAATTGTTTTATACCCTTCCCCAGATCTGTCTCTCGACACAATCCTGTCTCGGAGGTCCACGGACAATTCTTTTTTTTATCTTCATGGCTTGGTTTTTGCTCTGACATGCACTGTCAACTGTGGGACCTTATATAGACAGGTGTGTGTCTTTCCATTAATTGAACATTAAATGTCCAATCAATTTAATTTACCACTGGCGGACTCCAATCAGGTTGTAAAAACATCTCAAGGATAATCAATGGAAACAGGATGATTGTCAATTTTGAGTGTCATAGCAAAGGGTCTGGATACTTATGTAAATGTGATATTTCAGTTATTTATTTTTAATTACTTTGCAAAAATTTCTAAACACCTGTTTTTGCTTCTTCATTCTGGGGTGTTGTGTGTAGATTGATGACTAAATTCTTTTTAAAATCCTTTTTAAAATAAGGCTGTAACGTAACAAAATGTGGAAAAAGTGAAGGGGTCTGAATAATTTCTGAATGCACTGTATATTTTAATATTATTGTTTGTCTGCTTTTTATATATATACTGAACTTGTAAAAAATATTATAGTAGCGCCATTATTCATTTGTCTGTTTATATCTATAGGCATATATATATATATATATATATATATACTTCATACTGAATATTAATAATATATGATATTAGATCGATAGATAGATAGAGAGATGAACAAACAGACAATTAAACAAACAATAATAGTGCAACTTCTATACTCAACTGATGAAGGAGCATTGGTCATGGTCACCTTTTTTATCACTAAAGACGTTACACTCAAATTGGATTTTGTTGTCTTGAGTGGGTCTTCTGAATGCAAATTATACGTAATATTAATTAAAATGGATCATCTGTTCAGAAACGTAATTATACATGCAAATGTTTGAGCAATAAGGCATTATAACTTGGTAATTATCTTTACAATGCAAAGTATCCTCTAAGCACCACTCGAATGCAGAGATGATTTAGATAATTGCAATTACCTCTAATGGACTCACAATGAGCCATTCCTATCCTTTGTAATTTGCCATCTCGATGTGCACATCACTCCAAACATGAGCTTCTTGCTAGCAGCTACCAGTTATTAGTAAGTAAGTAAGTTTATTGGCCAAGTATTCACATACAAGGAATTTGCCTTTGTGCTCCGCCTACAAGTAACAACATGACATACAGTGACAGTTACGAATGACTCAGAAAACACTATTAGGGTGTTGATCGCAAAATTGAATATTCAGCAAGATTACCTTTTAACGTGAAAATATTTAATTGGGATGCTTCATTTCCTCAACTGATTGAGACAGTGAAGAACTGGGTTCGCAGAATACTTCGTAATCACCGGAGACAAGAGGAACTGCAGATGCTGAAATCTTGGAACAAAACACAAAGTGCTGGAGGAACTCAACGGGTTAGGCAGTATCTGTGGAGTGCATGGACAGGTGATTTTTCAGGGTGGGACCCTTCTTCAGATTGAAGTAGCCCGAGTCTGAAGATGGGTCCCAAACCTGAAAACTTACCTGTAACGTTGCCTGTCCGATCACAGTGCCGCGGCTGGTAGAGCTGCTGCCTCACAGTGTCAGAGACTCGAGTTTCATTCCGTCTACAGTTGGTGTCTGTATGGAGTTTGTACGTTCTCACCATGACGGCATGGGGTTTTTTCTAAGTGCTCCGGTTTCATCCCACGTTCCAAAGATGTGCAGGTTTGTAGGTTAATTGTTCCTAATGTGTAGGGTAGAACTAGTGTATGGGTGATCGTTCGTTGGTGTGGACTCATTAGGCCAAAGCTGTTTCCATGCTGTTTGAAACGTCACCCATTCCTTCTCTCCAGAGATACTGCCTGTCCCGCTGAGTTACTCCAGCTTTTTGTGTCAACCTCTAAACTAGATTATACTAAACATTCGCTCCACAGTTGCTGCCTGATTTGTTGTGTTCCTCCAGCACTGTGTTTTGGTCTTGATCACTGGTTATTGATGTCAGGGTTAAGCATCCAGAGGCCAGACTGGAACAGAGCAGTCTACTAAATTATTTAGTTTGGATGTACACTGGCAATGCTTGGGAGGGAGCATGGCGACTCTGAGTGTGCTTTAACCAAAGAAGGATCTGGTGGCACGGTGGCGCAGCGTTTGAGTTGCTGCCTTACACCGCTTGCAGCGCCAGAGACCCGGGTTTGATCCCGACTACAGGTGCCGTCTGTACGAAGTTTGCCCGTTCTCCCCTTGACCGCGTGGGTTTTCTCCGAGATCTTCACTTTTCTCCCATACAGGTTTGTAGGTTAATTGGCTTGGGCTTGAATACTTGGAATAAGTTTCAATTGTCCCTTGTGTGTGTAGGCTTGTGTTAACTAAGCTGGTCAGCTTAGACTCAGTGGGCCGAAGGGCCTGTTTCCACACTCTATCTCTAAACTGAACTAAAGGATTCACTATCATCTACTACAATTGCTCTATACGTTTAAATCTCTTTTCTACCTGTAAAAATAGCACCATTTATAGAACTGTTTAGTTTAGTTTAGTTTATTGTCACATGTACAGTGAAAAGCATTTGTTGCCTGCTAACCAGTTTGCTGAAAAAATATACGTGATTACAATCACAGTGCATGATAAAGGGAATAATGTTTAGTGCAAGATAAATTCCAGTAAAGTCTGATTAAATATTGTCTGAGGTTCTCCAGTGAGTTATTTAGTAGCTCTGGACCCCTCTCTAGTTTCTTAATAGGATGGTTCAGTTGTCTGATAACAGCTGGGAAGAAACTGTCCCTGAATCTGGAGTGATTAATCTGAATCTGAACAAATGCACGACAATGCTGAGAACTACATTCCGTATTCTGTATCTCCCCTTTTGATGGGAATATGAGAAAAATATAAAAGCATCTCTGGAGAAAACGGATGAGTGGCGTTTCAGATCGGAACCATTCTTCAGACTGAAGCTCTGACCCAAAATGTTACCCATCCTTTTCCTCTAGAGATGCTGCCTGCTGAGTTACTCCAGCACTTTGTGTCTATCTTTGGCATAAACCAGCATCTGCAATTCTTTGTTTCCACATCCTGTTTCTAGCCAGTTTTACCTGGTAAGTATATACTTTTGGGTCTGATGAATCGTCTTTGCATCCTCTTCATTGTCACTATATCTATATAACTAAAAGTCTCATCTTGACCACTTCCTGTCTGCGTTGTATATTTTTTTTAGAAAAAACGCTACAATATATCGCTATGATTTTTGGTAATCTTACTCACAATCCTTCTCTGCTGAGGCAACCCTGAGGATTTTTCCGATCGATGAAAAAAAAAGTTATGATTGTTTAAAAAATCTTGAGATGAGCTGATTGGTCCTCTTGCCTGTCAATCACCACAATTAAGGTAACGCCCCTTCCGGGAAGGGGAAGGGTGAGGCAGGACTATAAAACCCCAGATGCCTGGATGTGAGTTAGTCACTCTGGAAGAGTCACGAGGGAGAGTCCACAACTGTGATTCTAAGCTGTGAATCAACTGAACAGTGAGTCTGCAATGTCTGCAATGCAATGAGTTGTTTGACAATTTGGTGGCCTGCACTCTGATTGAAATGCTATGAAATGCTATGAAATGGAATTTGGTGGCCTGCACTCTGCTTGAAATGCTATGCAATTGAATTTGGTGGCCTGCACTCTGCTTGAAATGCTATGAAATTGAATTTGGTGGCCTGCACTCTGCTTGAAATGGAATTTCAAGGAATAGCCGTGAGTGAACTGCCAACCCACCAGGCCTGAGTGACTGAGCTGCCAGCCCACCAGGCCTGAGTGACTGAGCTGCCAGCCCACCAGGCCTGAGTGACTGAGCTGGCAGCCCAAGAATACATTTGGCCCACAATGTTCATATTAGCCCTTTGGAAACCAGTCCCTTCAGCCCACAACACCCACACTAGCGCTCCCCCCCCCCCCCCCCCACTGGCCACCAATATTGCAAGTGGTGGAGAGGTGGAATATTACGTTAGGGGACCAGCCCTCCTATTTGACCATGGGACCCAACGGGTCCCACTTAGTCTAGTATTAATTACAATCAGGACGTCTGAATGATCCACAGCAGTAGTCTCACAATACATTGAACAATATTCCTTTCAATTTCAACAAACCTATAAAATTCAACAGTCCATCCCTCCAGGTGGTGCAGTGGCACAACGGTAAAGTTGCCAGTGCCAGAGACCGGGATTCCATCCTGACTATTTGGTGCTGTCTGTACGGAGTTTGCATGTTCTTCCTGTGACTGTGTGGGTTTCCTCCGGGTGCACTGGTTTCGTCCTACACTCCAAAGATATGCAAGTTTGTAGGTTAATTGGCTTTTGTAAATTGTCCCTATTGTGTAGGATATAAATGGTGTGGACTTGGTGGGCTGAAGGGCCTGTTTCCACGCTCGACACTAAACTAAGTAGGATTTGTATAAATGTTAATAGATAATCAAAGAGCTAATTTATTTGCTGTGCGACACAATGTTCTATCTACACGCATTTATTTTCTGCAGCAGTTTTGTGATCTGATGCCCAGGGTGTGGGGATGGAAAAACTAAATAATTGGTATCTTTCGAAAGAGACTTGGATATACATTTGAACTGAAGTCCAGATGGCTGAGGGAAGGAGTGGGGTTGATTGACTAAACTAAACAAACTAAACTAAACTAAACTAAACTAAACTAAGAACTAGTGTGAATGGGTGATTGATGGTCAGTGGCTGACGAGCCTGTTTCCCTGCTGTATTTCTCAACCAAACTGAAATCAATTAAGTAGACTTGAATGCAGATATAAGGAACTGCTAGACTCAATATCCCAACCCACCATTTCACTTCACATCCACTACGATATGAAATTTAGCAGTAAGCTAGGTTTAGAACCAACAATTCCTGAATTGAATTTCAAGGGATATTAACAGCAGCATTTCAAGGGAAGCTCAGTGGCGCAGTGGAAGTGTTGCAGCCTTACAGCATCAGAGACCAGGGTTCGATCCTGACTATGGATGTAATCAATATGGAGTTTGTACGTTCTCCCTGTGGGGTTTCTCTGAGGGCTCTGGTTTCCTCCCTCACTCTAAAAATGCGCAGGTTTGCAAGTTAATTGGCTGTGGGAAAATTGTAAATTGTTCCTGATGTGTAAGATATTGCTGATGATCACTGAACAGCGCAAACTTAGTGGGCCGGAGAGCCTGTTTCCACCCTGTATCTCTAAACTAAACTAAACCAAAGTGAAGTATTTGTTTCCAGTCTATCTCATTTCTCTCATATTTACCCTAATTAAAGTGCTTCAAATAGTGACTGGTGCCCCTGTGCAAATAAATTAATGATTGTGAAATAAATATTTGAACATTAAGATTATTCCCTTGTCTCAGTTCCTGTTCCTTAGTGTTGATACTTTGCATTAGGGGAGCTACATGCAGACCTTGATAAATATTGCAACTGAGCAGCTGTTTCAAGATATAAATCAAGGGCTGCACACATATTGGACCCCTCATGTGGGAATTATGGAGCAGCAACAGAAATGATGTTGACAATATAATACAATCAGATTTCCCTGTAATTCTATCTATATCGGGTGTACTAAGTGTTTGACGGCACTGGGCTGGAGTTTAAAAGAATGAGGGGGGACCTCATTGAAACTTACCAAATAGTGAACGGCCTGTATAGAGTGGATGTTTCCACTCGTGGGAGAGTCTTGGACCAGAGGCCATAGCCTCAGAATAAAAGGTCGTACCTTTTAGAAAGGAAAACAATGCGTGGGTTTTCTCTGGGTGCTCCGGTTGCCTCCCACATTCCAAAGATGTATGGGTTTGCAGGTTAACTGGCTTCTACAGCCATGATCACAATGAATGGCGGTGCTGGCTCGAAGGGCCGAATGGCCTCCTCCTGCACCTATTTTCTATGTTTCTATAAATTGCCCCTAGTGTGAACGATGTGACTCACATAGAATTCAACTATGGGTGATCGCTGGTCAGTGTGCATTCGGTGGGCAAAGGCCACATTACTTTAGACTGTAGAGAGACAATGCGGATACAGATCCTTCAGCCCACCGAGTCTGTGCCAACTGGTGATCACCCCATATATTAACACTATCCTATACACTGGAGACAATTTACAATTTTTACCGAAGGCAATTAACATACAGACCAGAACATCTTTGGTGTGTGAGAGGAAACTGGAGCAAACCCATGGGGTCACAGGGAGAACGTACATACTCCGTACAGACAGCACCCATAGTCAGGATCGAGCCCGTGTCTCTGAGCCACTGTGCTGTCTCTACCCCCCCCCCCCCCCCCCAATGCTCCTTTCCCTTCTGTACTTTCTATTAATTGCCACAATTTACCCAGCCTCAGTGGTTGAGTAGGTTATTGGTGAGAAGGAGACAGGGAGCGGCAATGACATCCAGGGGCCAAGGACATTCATTATTATTTCTTATGTTCCCACTCTAGTTTTCATGCTGTGAGCATTCTCGGTGGGCCCGATTTCTTCACGGTTCTCTTCCCCTTCAGTAGGATCGAATGAGTATCATTTGTGCATTCAGTTTTGGCTACGTTAGTCAGAGAGTCATAGTGTCATGCAGCATGGAAAGAGGCCCTTTGGCTCAACTTGCCCACACCGACCACCATGTCTCATCTACACTAGTCCTACCTGCATGTGTTTGGCCCATAGCCCTCTAAACCTATCCTGCCCATGTACCTACTTAAATGTTTCTTAAACGTTGCGATTGTACCTGCCTTAACTACCTCCTCCTGCAGCTCATTCTGTATACCCACCATCCTATTCTAGTACCTAGTCTAGCATCTCGTTCGATACACCCACCACCCTTTGTGTGATAAAAGTGACCCCTAATGTTTCTATTAAATTTTCCCCCTCACCTTAAACCTATGTCCTCTGGTTTTTGATTCCCCTACGCTGGACAAGAGACTCATAATATTGTACACCTCCATGAGATCACCCCTCATCCTCCTGCGCTCCTAGGAATAGAGTCCCAGCCTGTTCAACCTCGCCCTATAGCTCAAACCATCGAGTCCTGGCAACATCCTCTCAAATCTTCTCTGCACTCTTTCCAGCTTGACAACATCTTTCCTATAACATGGTGCTCAGAACTGAACACAACACTCCAAATGTGGCCTCATCAATGTCTTGTATGACTGCAACATGATCTCCCGACTTCTGTACTCAATAATCTGACTGTATTGTGCCAAGGCCTTTTTGACCCTCCTATCCAGCTGTGACACCACTTTCAAGGGAAAAAATGGTCATAGTTTCTTTCCCTGTTGGAAAAGCTGGGCGAGTGTCATTTGTACATTCAGCTTTTACCCACGGTACTGCAGAAAGAAATGTGCGGTTGCTATGAAACGGGATCCAGAGATGTTTAATTTGTCTTTTATTCAGATGGATAGCCTGAAGGTCTGTTGATGGGTGGCGACTCGCACTGCTGCTCAAATCTAATCGCCGGTTTGAATAACCACCGCTAATACGACTTTTTAGAAGAAAAATTGGGTTTAGTTGGTTAAAAATCAGAGATAATGCTTCCAAATGCCATCTGCTGTCCAGCTACATTTCTGGCAAGATGAATGTGAAAGTTGAATAAAATCCAGCCAGACTCAAACCCCGTCTGAAGAAGACAAACTGTGTCATAGAGTCGGAGAGCAGGAGCAATCACAGAAGGCGAGCAGTCTGAAGGTCTCGACCCGACATATCACCCATTTCCTCCAGCATATTGTGTCTATCCCTGTCTGAAGACATTTAGTTCAGTTTAGTTTGTCACGTCCATTATAGTGAAAAGAGTTTGTTGCGTACTAACAAGTCAGCGGAAAAACAATCCTGTACATGATTACAATTGCTTCATCCACATTGTGCAGATACAAGGTAAAGGGAATGATGTCTAGTGCAAGTTAAAGTACTGTAAAGTCAGATTAAAGATTGGCCAACAGTCTCCAATGAGGTAGATGGTAGCTCAGGACCGCTCTCTAGTTGTTGATAGGATGGTTGAGTTGCCTGAACAGTTGGGAAGAGGCTTGGAAGAAAGTCACCTATCTGTGTTTTCCAGAGATGCTGCCTGGCCAGCTGAGTTACTCCAGCATTGTGTCTTTTCCTGTCCAGATCTTGTTGCTTTAGCCTGTCCTCGAAGTAACTGTCTAGTCCACCTTTCCAGAAGTGGGAGACTCCTAACAGTCTGAGCATAAACCACTCCCAGCACGCGTTGGACTACAGGAAGAATTTCACACACAGGTTTTAGGTTCAGATTTATTATTATCACGCGATCCAAGATACAGTGAAATGCCTTGTTGTTTATTTTTATGGTGTTAATAGAGTACTATGTTTACCTATCTGTTGTGCTGCTGCAAGTAAGAACTTGAAGTCTGAAGAACGTTCTCCACACGAAACATCACCCATTCCTTCTCTCCAGAGATGCTCCCTGTCCCGATGAGTTACTCCAGCGTTTTGTGTCTATCTTCGATTTTAACCAGCATCTGCAGTTCCTTCCTGCCCAGTAAGAATTTAATTGTTCTGTGTCGGGTCATATGACAATAAAACGCTCTTGATTCTTGACTCTTTGCAATGGTCATCCATGGACAATGTGGTGTCTTGACCCAAGCTTCTCCAATGGCAATGGTCCGTGGGGAATGGCGTAATTTGATATGGATCAGACAAGCAAGTGGGATCCGTGCAGGAAGTGTCTGGGCTGAGTTTCTGTTGTGACACAAAATCAGCTGGAAATTTTCATTCTCGCAACTCATTCCAGGTAAATTTTCAATCATGTAGCCCTGAAATAAATAAAGCTCCATGATTGAATTTCTAAGCTTATGTTCATACGCTCAACCAGAAGTATCGGTTTGTAAAAAATATATATCCTATTAGATGTGACTTGCAGTCTATAAATATCTTTTCAGAATAATGATGATCTGGAAATTGGGAAAAATATATTTCATGCTATATCATATTTTAACAGTAAACGGAACAAATTTACTGGAGCAGCATAGTGGCAGAGCTGGCAGAGCTGCCTCACAGTACCGGAGACCCGGGTTTGATCCTGATCTCGGGTGCTGTCTGTGTGGAATCATCTAAAGATGACTAAAGTGTGGATGCGGTGTGATACAGTGTGGAAACAGGCCTATTGGCCCATCAGGTCCGCGCTGACTTGTGATCACCCCATACACTAGCACTATCCTACACGTGAGAGACAATTTACAGAAGCTAAGTTACCTACTAACCTGCACGTCTTTGGAGTGTGGAAAGAAACCCCTCTGGAGTACACAAATTCGATCCTGACTACTGGTGCTGTCTATGCGGAGTTTCCGAGTTCTGCTTGTGACCGCATGCTTTTCCTTCGGGTGCTCCATTTCCTTCCACATTGGCTCTGTAAATTGTCCCTACTGCGTAGGATGATCATTGGTCAGCATGGACTCGATGGGCTGAAGGGCCCATTTCCACGCTGTATCTCTAAGACAAAATGCTGGAGGAACTCAGCGGGTCAGGCAGCATCTGAGGAGGGAATGGATAGGCAACGTTTCTGGTTGGGGCTCTTCAAACTGGATTAATATAGTTGAGATTGGTTCTGAATTTTAACCACTCCCAGACTCACGCCCCTCACCCTACGGCCCCTCACCCCCCCCCCCCCCCGCCCCCCCCCGTTCTATGGTTTAGAGTTAATAGCAGCTGACGCTTCCGTGGCAGTAGCTCAGGGGGGCAGGCAGCATCTCTGGAGAGAAGGAATGGGTGATGTCTCGATCCGAAACATCACCTATTCCTTCTCTCCGGAGATGCTGCCTTTCCCATTAAGTTACTCCAGCATTTTGTCAGACTTTGTCTAAAGGAGGGTCTCGACCCAAAACATCACCTATTCCTTCTCTCCAGAGATGCTGCCTGTCCCGTTGAGCTACTCCAGCATTTTGTGTCTTTCAGTTCTAATGTTAATATTAATATTCCATTTGCTGATGTATTTATAGTTTTTAACATCTTTCTTAGTTCTGAGCAGCTTTGTGTCCTTGCAGGTAGTTACTTATCTGTGTATCTGAACCTCTGAAAAAAAGTGTCCCAAATAAAGTATATGATCCTATCAGGCTAGTCGTTCATGGAGACAATTAGTACTGTTAATCCATTACAAAATGTATTCCGTTAATGAAAGCAATCAGGTGGAAACAGGCAGAGATGAGATTATAATCAGTATTAAATTTAGTAACTTATTTCCCAGAGGGAAGATGTCAATAATAAGGTCAGCCTCTGACAAAGTTACATTTTTAACTGATCAAACTCTGCCTGTTGTGTTCCATGCTTGTGTCTCTTCTCGTTGTGGTATCTATTGCAGTGTTAGATTATAACCTGTTAGAATTACATCTGCACCTTTCTGAGAAATATCAAAATGAAGAATGAGCCATGATCGATGGTCGACATGGACTCGTTGGGCCAAAGGGCCTGTTTCCATGCTATATCTCTAAACTAAACTCAGTCATAAAGTGGAAGCCATGCAGATGTGATGATAGTTATGGAGATTGTAATGTCTTACTCTGCTATGACAGATATTAACATACTTAACGGAGCTATCACCATGGATTGGGGCCAGAATAATCATAGAGTTATTACTGCGCAGGAGGATGATGTTTGTCCCATCTAGTCCATGTTAGCTTTAATAGAGTAATCCAGTTATCCCATTCCCTCCCCCTCTTCTTGAAATTGATTTTACTCATACTTGCTGCAGTTTAGAAGGATGAGAGGGGAATCTCATTGAAATCTACCAGATAATGAAATACCTGGATAGAGTGGATGTGGGGAGGATGTTTCCACAGAGTCTAGGATCAGAGGATATTGCCTCAGAATAAAAGGATGTACTTTCAAAGTTGATATGAGGAGCAATCTTTTTAGTCAGAGGGTGTTGAATCTGTGAGTCCATTGCTGCTGACGGCTGTGGAGTCTGTCATTGGGTATCTTTAAGGCAGAGATTGATAGGTTCTTAATGAGGACGGCTATCAAAGGTTGCGCGGAGAAGGTAGGAGAATGGGGTTGAGAGGGAAATACAGATCGGCCATGATACATATAAAATTATAAAAGGACTGGACAAGCTAGGTGCAGGAAAAATATTCCCAATGTTGGGCGAGTCCAGAACCAGGGGCCACAGTCTTAGAATAAAGGGGAGGCCATTTAGGACTGAGGTGAGAAAAAAAGGTTTCACCAAGAGAGTTGTGAATTTGTGGAATTCCCTGCCACAGAGGGCAGTGGAGGTCAAAGCACTGGATGGATTTAAGAAAGAGTTCTGGGGGCTAGTGGAGTCAGGGGATATGGGGAGAGGGCAGGCATGGGCTATTGATTGGGGATGATCAGCCATGATCACAGTGAATGGCGGAGCTGGCTCGAAGGGCCAAATGGCTTCCTTCCTGCACCTATTTTCTATGTTTCTATGATTGAATGATGGTATAGACTCTATGGACTGAATGGCTTAATTCTGCTCTTATAACTTAAGGACTTGTGACATAGTAACCACCAAGCCCTTTGCTCCTGCCCATTCTTCAGAACAGTGCCAGGAAGTCCATATTGCCCCTTGCCATTCTTTGTGCCAACCTGTATCATCTCACACTTTCCCCAAACTAAATTCCATTTGTCACTCGGTTTGCCCAGTCGGCCAGCCTATGTCCTGCAGCAGTCACCTGGTATTGGCCAGAATGCTTTGGCACATCTCCAAGTTTGGCAACACTGGTAATTCAAAACAAAAAGATTCTCCATAAACCACTATCCAATTTATTACTAAAACAAAATAGTCGTCCCAACACAGTTCCTTGGTGAACACTATTATCTACCATCTTCCAGTCTGAAAAAAAGAACTATTATTTTCTTAAGCCAATTTGTTATCCAGGCTGTCATAAACGTTTTTGTTCCATGAACTCAATTTTGCTAACCAGTTTTCTGTTTGGCACTTTGTCAAAAACCTTTTTTTTATATTTTGGGCAAAATCCACTAAATTAAATGTATTCAGACTAAATGAAAGGTCTGAATACATTTTAGAAATTCACCCTTTTTCCTTTTTCTGCCATCTGATGTATTCTCAATTAGTTATTAGAGCAAAGTTCTTTATCCTCTCTCCCCCTCTCCCCCCTCTCTCTCTCTCCCCCTCTCTCCCCCTCTCTCCCCCCCTCTCTCCCCCTCTCTTCTCCCCCTCTCTCCCCCTCTCTCCCCCTCTCTCCCCTCACTCTCCCCTCTCTCTCCCCTCTCTCCCCCTCTCTCCCCCTCTCTCCCCCTCTCTCCCCCCTCTCTCCCCCTCTCTCCCCCTCTCTCCCCCTCTCTCCCCCTCTCTCCCCCCTCTCTCCCCCTCTCTCCCCCTCTCTCCCCCTCTCTCCCCCTCCCCCCCTCTCTCCCCCTCTCTCCCCCTCTCTCCCCCTCTCTCCCCCTCTCCCCCCTCTCCCCTCTCTCCCCCCTCTCTCCCCCCCCTCTCCCCCTCCCCCCCTCTCCTCCCCCTCCCCCTCTCTCCCCCCTCTCCCCCCCACCCCCTCTCCTTCCCCCCTCTCTCCCCCCCTCTCTTCCCCCCCCCACTCTCTCCCCCTCTCTTCCCCCCCACTCTCCCCTCCTCTCCCCCTCTCCCCCCCTCTCCCCCCTCTCTTTCCCCCCTCCCCCCCTCTCTCCCCCTCTCTCCTCCCCCTCACTCCCCCCTCTCTCCTCTCCCCCCCACTCTCCCCTCTCTCCCCCTCTCTTCCCCCCCCACTCCCCCTCTCTCCCCCTCTCACTCCCCCCCACTACCCCCTCTCTCCCCCTCTCTTTCACTCCCCCTCTCTCCCCTCCCCCTCTCCCCCCTCTCTCCCCCCCTCTCCCCTCTCTCCCCCTCCCCCTCTCCTCCTCCTCCCCACTCCCCCCTCTCTCCCCCCTCCTCCCCCCCCACTCTCTCTCTCCCCCCTCCCCCCTCCTCCCCCTCTCTCCCCCTCTCTCCCCCTCTCCCCCTCTCTCCCCCTCTCTCCCCCCCCCCTCTCTCCCCCTCTCTCCCCCCTCCCCCTCTCTCCCCCTCTCTTCCCCCCCCACTCCCTCCTCCCCTCTCTTCCCCCCCCACTCCCTCTCCCCCTCTCTCCCCCCCTCACCCCTCTCTCCCCCTCTACTTCCCCCCCCACTCCCCTCTCTCCCCCTCTCTTCCCCCCCCCACTTCCCCCTCTCACCCCCTCTCTTCCCCACTCCCCTCTCTCCCCCTCTCTTCCCCCCCACCCTCTCTCCCCCTCTCTTCCCCCTCTCTTCCCCCCCACCCCTCTCTCCCCCTCATCTTCCCCCCCCACCCCCCTCTCTCCCCCTCTCTTCCCCCCCCACCCCTCTCTCCTCCCCCCCTCTCTTCCCCCCCCACTCCCTCTCTCCCCCTCTCTTCCCCCTCTCACACTCTCCCCCTCTCCCTCCCCCCCCACCCCTCTCCTCCCCTCTCTCCCCCCTCTCTCGCTCCCCCTCTCTCCCCCTCTCTCCCCCCTCTCCGCCCCCTCTCTCCCCCTCTCTCCCCCTCTCTCCCCCTCGACTCCCCCTCTCTCCCCCTCTCTCCCCCTCTCTCCCCCTCTCCCCCTCCTCCCCCTCTCTCCCCCTCTCCCCCCTCTCTCTCTCTCCCCCTCTCTCCCCCCTCTCTCCCCCTCTCTCCCCCTCTCTCCCCCTCTCTCCCCCTCTCTCCCCCTCTCTCCCCCTCTCTCCCCCTCTCTCTCCCCCTCTCTCTTCTCTCCCCCTCTCTCCCCCTCTCTCCCCCTCTCCCCCCACACCCCTCTCTCTCCCCCTCTCTCCCCCCCCACACCCTCTCTCCCCCTCTCTCTCCCCCCACACACCCCTCTCTCCCCCTCTCTCCCCCCCCCCCACACCCTCTCTCCCCCTCTCTCTCCCGCCCCCACACCCTCTCCCTCACCATCTCTCTCACTATCTCTCACTCTCTTTCATTCTATATCTCCCTCATTTTGCATTATTTCTCTTCCTCACTTTTCATTTCATTCTCTCCTTTGCTATCTCTCTCCACTTCTTGCACTCTCGCTTCCAATTTCTGGGCATTAACGTTTCGGGACCATAGATGCCCTACTTTTGTAGACGTTTAAAGGGATTCCAATTCCAATGCACAGGAGTGCAAGAGGCTGCAGTGAGTGGTGGACTCAATCTGCCCCATGATGGGCACAGCCTTCCCTCCCATGAAAAGTATCTACATGAAGTGTCTGCCTCCAGAAAACAGAATCTATCATCAAGGATCCCCACTTCTCGATGCTACCATCGGGTAGGACGTACAGAAACCTGAAGTCCCACATCACCAGGTTCAGGAACAACTATGGAATAGTGAAAGACCTGGATAGAGTGAATGTGGAGAGGATGTTTTCACTAGAGGGGGAATCTAGGAACAGAGGCCAAAGCCTCAAAATAAACAGATGTACCTTTAGAAGTCTTTAGTGAATCTATAGAATTCATTGCCACAGAAGGCTGTGGAGTCCACATCAATGGATATTTTTTGGTGGAGATTGACAAATTCTTGATTAGTAAGGGTGTCAGGGGTTATGGGAAGGAGGCGGGAGAATGGGGTTGAGAGGGGATGATAGATCAGCCAAGATTGAATGGCAGAGTAGACTTGATGAGCCGAATGGCCTAAATCTATTCCTATAACTTATGAATTTATGAGTTACTTTCCTACAACCTTTAAGTTCTTGAACCAACCTGCTCAACCCTAATCCAATCTCAGCAACAGAAAACGTGGGAAAACCTGGGCATAAAGTCCGGGAGTAACTCAACGGATGAGACAGCAACCCCTAGATGACAGACGTCCGTAGACATCCCGAGGGATCCCAAGGGCGGCACAGTGGCACAGCAGTTGAGTTGTTGCCTTTCAGCGCCAGAGATTAGGGTTCAATCCTTACTATGGGTGCTGTCTGTATAAGGTTTGTACGTTCTCCCTGTGGCCACGTAGGTTTTCTCCAGTTGCTTTAGTGTCCTCCAACATTCCACAGACGTGCAGGTTTGTAGGCTCTGTGGGAAGATACGGCAGATGCTGGTTTACCAAAGATAGACATAGAATTATGGAGTAACACAATGGGTCAGTCAGCATCTCTGGAGAACAGGGATAGCTAACGTTTTGTGTCATGACCCTTCTTCAGACAGGTTGGTAGGTTAATTAGCTTTGGTAAAATTGTAAAATTGCCCCTAGTGTGTAGGATAGTGCTAGTGTATGAGGAGTTCGTTGGTTGGTACAGTGTTGGTGCACTAAAGGGCCTGCTTCTGCTCTGTATCTCTAAACTAATCTAAGCTAAACATGGATAGATTTAGGTCAAGACTGGACGAAACGTCACCTATCCATGTTTTTCAGGGATGCTGTCTGACCCACTGAGTTACTCCGGAACTTTGTGTCCTTTTTGCGTCACCATGGATTTGTTTTCCAATAGTTTTTACATCAATGTCTTTTCTTTTGCAGTCTATTGTTCTTGTTGTAGTGGATAATTTATATGCAAATTATGTATCATTTATGTTTTTATGTGTTGTCTGAGTCTATGTACCAGCAATGCTTCTGCAGCCAAGATTTTAACTGTACCTGTGCCTCACCTCACTTCTGCAAATGACAATAAATATTTGACGTGACTTTGCATTGACAAATTCCTTCAGGAATGATATATCAGGTGAACGTCCATAGGATCAATCAGTTCATTAGAATGGATCAGCTTCATCCCCAGCATGCGGTGAACTTGAAAAATGACTAATAGAAGGCAGGATCTTGCTGATATCAGCATAGTTATTTCCTCAGTGACGTGAACAATTCAGCAATAAAATGGTTGCTGTCAAAACGACTTATTGATTTAACAGTGTCTCAACCTGAAACGTCACCTATTCCTTTTCTCCCAGAGATGCTGCCTGACCTGCTGTGTTTCTCCGGCATTTTGTGCCTATCTTCGGTGTTAACCAGCATCTGCAGTTCCTTCCTACACATCTATTATTGATTTGTACTTTAGAGATACAACGTAGAAACAGGCCCTTCGGCCCACCGAGTTTATGCCGACCAGCGATCATCCCGCACGCTAGCTAGCATTATCCCACACACTAGAGACAATTTATAATTTACGGAAGCCAATTAACTGAAAAATCTGTACGTTTTTGCAAAGTGGGAGGAAACTGGACCACCCATAGAAAATCCACGCAGTCGCAGGGGGAACGTGCAATCTCCGTACAGGCAGCGCCCATAGTCCGGATCGATCCCGGGTCTCTGGCGCTGTGAGGCAGCAACTCCACCACTGCGCCACTCTGCCTCCCTTCCTGAGAGATAGTCATGAGTTTATGATTAATCAGTGGACATGAAATTATTGCAGAAATTAACCACCTGAAATTTGTACTGGGGTACACAAAGTGCTGAAGTAACTCAGAGGGTCAGGCAGCATCTCAGGAGGACATGGATATGCGACGTTTCGGGAAGGACCCTTCTCTGGACATGCTGAGTTACTCCAGCACTTTGTGTTCTTTTGTTTAAACCGGCAACTGCAGCTTGTTTTCTCTACATTCTGAAATTTGTACTGTATAGGGCCATTAGCAATATCATGAATGTGGTCTTGGTATGTCCGTTTCACTATGCCTGTATATGGGTGCCTTTTCACTGAAGTATGAGGACAGGTAGATGGATAGGAAAGGTTTAGAGGGATATGGGCCAAACATGGGACAAATGTAGATGGGACTTCTTGGTCAGCACGGGCAAGTTGGCCTGTTTCTATGCTGTATGCCTCCATGACTCTCGTGTGTCAGACCTATCTTGAGTGTAGTGAATTTCACTCAGATATGCGAGCTGCCTTCTGTCTAACCTACACTGAAAATCTGGCTTTCACCCTTGTGGATGTGACCAGTTTGAAATCTCAACAGCGTGCATGGCACTCACCCGTTCCATCCTGCATTTGTCGTCATGGCAACTATTGACGGGCCCTGCGTGGATGTCAAGACCATTGACATTCGGGTCTCGTGACCTTGCAACATTGTCATTCAGAACCAGGCGCAGCTTTAATGCCAGCTCGCATGGGCCATGCACATCGCCAGGCAGAATCAAACGTGCAGGAGACTGCCACCTTCGGAGACTAACAGAAGTGCTCCTGCAAACGAAAAAAGGTGTCGGCTGCAGTAAAATGGACAGTACAAGGAACTGGAGATGTTGGAAGCTTGCGCAAAGCCCAAAGTGTTGAAGGAACTCAGTGAGTACGAAGAAGGTTCCTGACCCAAAACGTTGCCTATCCACTTTCTCTAGAGATGCTGCCTGACCCGCTGAGATACTCCAGCACTTTGCATCTTTCAGTACAGACTTCTACAATAATTTAATTATCATAAACTCTCAGAATATCAATAAGTCAGGCAGCATCTGGAGAGGGATTGGACAGGTGATGCTCTGAGTTAGGGACCCTTCTTCAGACTGAAAGCAGTAGACTTTATACTTTACTTTAGGGATATTTCTGACCTTTGTCCAAAACCATCTGCTTATCAAAAATCACCCCACCTCCCGCCTATGTCGGCCTATTACCTGC
Organism: Okamejei kenojei; assembly: GCA_035221665.1. Classification (NCBI taxonomy): domain Eukaryota; kingdom Metazoa; phylum Chordata; class Chondrichthyes; order Rajiformes; family Rajidae; genus Okamejei; species Okamejei kenojei. Next base: position 52,872,435 of record CM069138.1, read on the forward strand.
CACGTTTTGTCCTGCCTCTCCCCTTTTCCAGCTTTCTTCTCTCCACCTACAATCTGCCTGAAGAAAGGTCCCGACCTGAAACGTCACTAATCCATGCTTTCCAGAGATGCTGCCTGACCTTCTGGGTTACTTGAGCACTTTGTGTCCTTTAATGTTCTCCAGAGATGCTGCCTGACCTGCTGTTACTCTCGCAATTTGTGTCCCTTAATGTTCTCCAGAGATGCTGCCTGACCTGCTGAGTTGGTCCAGCACTTTTGACTTTTTTTTTTGTCAACTAGCATCTGCAGTTCCTTGCAAAATGTCACAACGCTCTGCAACACCTTCTCCTGACATTCAAAGAATCTCTTTGCGATTACTCCTGTTGTTTGCTCCTGCACAAAGGTGCTTTATTTACATATCAAATGGAGCTCATTGTTTGTTTAATGGAAAATAACTGGTCACCTCTACAGTGTTGGCCACTATTAATGAGAGAAATCAGGCAGAGAGTACCAACGATACTAGAGCAAGATGTTTCTATGTTTCTATGTAAGAGCTCTTTGGAGAGTACAGCCAAATCTGAGGATAATTAAGCAGGAACAGTGAACAAAGCAAACCACACACAAGAGCATGGAATAAAATTCCATCGGTTCCAACACATGTTGCACAAGAACTCAAGGACATAAGAACATATTACATGGAGCAGTTTTGGGCCCCATATCTTAGGAAGGATGTGCTGGTGTTGGAGAAGTTGGTCCATAGGAGGTTTTTGAGAATGATCCCCGGAATGAGTGGGTTAACATATGATGAGCTTTTGACTGCACGGGACCTGTACTTGCTGGAGTTTAGAAGGATGAGGGGGGTACCTCATGGAAACTTACCGATTAGTGAAAGGCCTGGATAAAGTGGATATAGAGAGGATGTTTCCACAGTGGAGAGTCTAGGACCAGAGGTCGTAGCCTAAGATTAAAAGGACCTACCTTTAAAAATGAGATGAGGAGGAATTGCTTTATTGAAAAAATGATGAATCTGTGGAATTCATTGCCACAGACAGAGGCTGAATATGCTAATTCTGCTCCTGTAACATGAACTTATGAACTATGGAGACACAAGGAAATACAGATGCTGGAATCTTGATCGTAACTTAAAGTGTTGTAGGATAGACACAAAGTGCTGGAATAACACAGTGAGTCAGCCAATATCACTGGAGAAAAGGAATAGGTGACGATTCGGGTCGTTCTCAGATTCCATTGTGACTTAAAACATCACCTATTCCTTTTGTACAAACCTGCACATCTTTGAAATGTGGGAGGAAACCAGAGCACCTGGAGAAAACCCATGTGGTCACAGGGAAAATATACAAACGCCATGTAGACAGCAGTCAAAATTGAATCCAGGTTTCTGGTGCTGTAGGGCAGCAACTGTACCACAGTACCACTGTACAGGTCAGGCACCATCTGTGGAAGGAATGGACAGGCACAAGATGTCTTAGACAAGGACCCTTCTTTAGACTGATAGTAGCAGCGGGAAGAAAAGCCACCAAAACCAAACACACCGTCTCCCACAGTTATCTGGACAGCCACCCTCGCGACCATACAGGCGACCCCTGGCGACATGTCGCGGGTGTCACCAGGGGGCATGTCACCAGGGGGTCGCCTGTATGATCATGAGAGGTTGCCAGGTGTCGCCTGTATGGTCGTGCGAGGTCTCCTTGTTGAAATCTTTCGGCGACCTATGACGGGTGCCGGCAATCGCCGAAAATGTTGCGGAAGTGTGACGGGCCCATCACAAATATCCATTGACTTGGCCTCCACAGCCATCAGTGCAATGAATTTCACAGATTCACCACCCTCTGACGAAAGTCAGATCCATCGAATTACCTTAGCACTTTGTGTTATGGCTTTCAAAAATGTCTCACTTGATTGAATTTGTAAGAGCTTTTTAACCATCATTTTCAGTGCATGTTCAGATATGCGCTCATCAGAATTTAATTTCAAAACTGTGCTGCAGTTCTGTTCAGATGTTCCTGAAACCCCTCTTCAGGAATATTGCTCCCTGACAATTTCTGCAGCTATTCACAGGCGAGTGGTTTCAGCCACTAGCTCCTTGTAAACCAGAGAATACTGCAGCACAGAAACTGACCCGTTATTGTTCTGTCCATTCCCCCCAGACATATTGCTCAGCTAATCCCTCACATCCAGATACAGACACCTCGCGATTTACGCACGTTTGATTTATGCATTCCTAAAATAACGCGCTTGTTCCTTAAATACCAAAGCCTGATTTACGTGCTGGTATTTTTGGAATAACATGTTCAAATTTACTGCTGACAGCGTAGTCCCGTACAGGTTCAATTTGTGCCTTTTTGAATTATACGTTGCTTTTAAAGCACAGTGGCGCAGTGGTAGAGTTGCTGCCTTACAGCGCCAAATACCCGGGATTGGTCCTGTCTACGGGCGCTGTCTGTGTGGAGTCTGTACATTCTCCCTGTGACCATGTGGGTTTCTTACAGGCGCTCCGGTTTCCATCCACACTCCAAAAAATGTACAGGTTGGCTTAGGTAAAAATTGTAAATTGTCCCTAGAGTGTGTAGGGTAGTGCTAGGGTGCGGGGTGATCATTGGTCGACGAGGACTCGGTGGGCCGAAGGACCTGTTTCCAAAGTCTGTAAAGTCATGTTACCGTTGCATAAAACGTGAAGTGCCTGTATTCCCTGTACTCTTTAGTATCTCATTGTGAGCAATTATCCTACTCTCTGCCAGATAAGAAAGTACAGAGTATGCTTCAATAGATGATTAGATGTGATGCAAATGTCAGCCTAAGTACCTTAAAATAATGTGAGTGTATATGCATGAGGTTCTTTGTGTACCCTTGTGCAAGTGTGCATGTTTGCACGTGTTTGTGCATACCAATGCACTTATGCATGTATTGATATGCATGTGGGAATCTGAGTACACAGGCACTCACCTGCACTCATCTACACGTGTGCAATGATCAAAGGGCAGGATTTCTCTCCATGCTAATTCCGCTCTTGAGAATAAAAACAGATCTGTTCAGTGGTAACCCTGTTACAAAATCACAAAGACCAGAATTTACACTGCAAAAAGATGTTAAAAATTGAAACGAGAATGTTGACTGAAGTCATTGAGTCAAACAGAGTGGAAACAGGCCTTCCGGCTTGAACTTGCCCATGCCGACCAACGTGCCCTATCTATACTAGTCGCACCTGCCTGCATTTGGCACACATCCCTCTAAAACTATCCTATCCATGTACCTGTCTATATGCCTTTTTAAACATTGTGATAATACCTGCCTCTACCTGTGTAGGAAAGAACTGCAGATGCTGGTTTAAATCGAAGACAACAAACGTGACAACAAACTAAAGTAAACTAAACTAGGCGAGGGGGAAAATATTTAAAAGGAACCTAAGGCTAAACCTTTTTACACAGAGGGCAGTAGGTTTATGGAATGGCTGACGGTTTGGGCCGAGACCCTTCTTCAGAAGTCTCAACCTGAAACATCACCCATTCCTTCTCTCCAGAGATGCTGCCTGTCCCGCTGAGTTACTCCAGCATTTTGTGTTTGCCTCAACAACCTCTTCCAGCAGCTCTTTCCATAAACCTACCGCCCTCTGTGTAAAAAGGTTTACCCTTAGGTTCCTTTTAAATATTTACCCCCTCGCCTAGTTTAGTTTAGTTTACTTTAGTTTGTTGTCACGTGTATTGAGGTACAGTGAAAAGCGTTTTGTTTTGGGTCAGGACCCTACTTCAGACCATTCCTCAATTTGTCCATAACCTCCACAGATGCTGTCTGTTTGAAGGAATGGAGTCTGACTAGGATTATTCAATAATAATTCCCGATGATGTAATTTTAAATATTTTAAGTTGAAAATGATTAAAAGTTTGTAAAGCATTGAGACCATTGGGAATTAGTTTCCAGCCTCACGTCCAAGAGCCTTGTGAAGTGCAGCATGAAGAACATTTGTATACTTGGCACAACCCTTCCAGGACTTAAGTTGACTGTCCATCAACTACTGTGCAGCTCTCCCACACACACACAGGAAAGCTGCCCACGCAGTCTTTTCAATAACCCCTCTCAAGAAGTAGCTGCAAGATATTTCCACCAATTCCAACTTAATTTTATTGTTTTACTCTGGTTCATATTTTATGAAGGAGCACCGATCTTATCTGATTTTTTTTTTTCCTGGTTGAGATTGTGTAACCCAACATTTCCAGATGAATTAGCATCTACAGAAAAACTGGCTGGACATTTCTGGGTGGTTTTTCGCCAGAGCACTTACAAAGTTTTCCCAGAGTGGCCTGTGAAACTGAGGAACATCTCAAGTTACATGGTACCCATATCCTCTTTGGCCATTGTAAATTATGAACTGTTATTTGCAACCTATGACTCTCATTGTAATTAACAGTACCTTTGGGAGTGCATTTCTGTACTTTGCTAAATTTGTGTCAGTGTAGGAACAAAATGGAAACATCACAGGGAGTTGGTGTTCAAAGTAAAGGAGGATTTATTAAACTGGTGGTTTATTAAGGTCAACCAAAGGTAACTGAACAAGTGGTTCAGTTTTTATATTCTCATAAGACAAGATTAATCAGAAACTTGACAGTAAAAATAGATCTTAATTACATAAACTGACTAACAATAAAACAAGGTCGTCCACAGAAACTTGACTAGCAGTAAAACAAGGTCATACGTAGGGTGGAACTCAGAAAGACAATTAGGTGACAAACAGAATGAGATGATTATCCACATCTAACCTCGTTAACAGTAGTTCCAATTTTCTGTTACGCTATAACATTATCAATGAAGTTCCTGAAATTTGGCTGTTATGATGCATACATTCCATGTCTCTACTTTTAGGCATCCTCTGCAGTTTCCTGTCACTGCATGAGCACAATCCACATCCCTATTTGCTACTTATTAGCCCTCACTATTCTTTACCCTACATCAGTCTGCTTAAATGAGCATTGCCAATCAATCAATAGTTCCTTTATTATCACATGTACCAAGGTACAGTGAAATTCTTATTTTGCATACAGATTAGTATGATTATTGCCATACATAAGTGCAATTTCCAATTACTGTAGGTACATCATGCATAGAAACAGCCCATTGACTCGAGAATTTAGTTTAGTTTTGTTTAGAGATATGGCACAGAAACAAACAGCACCAATAGTCAGAACCCGGGTCTCTGGCATTGTAAGGCATCAACTCTACTTCTGCGCCACCGTGAACCTACAATTTTCGCTGTAATTAACGATACAAAACTGTTACCACTTTTTGTAATCTTTATCATCCCTGGGTGTTCGAGTTGCCGAACCAGGCCATGATGCAACCAATCAATAAGCTCTCTACTGTACAGATGTGGAGGTTCAAGAGAGTTTTCGCTGACATACCGAATCTCCTCGATCTTCTAAGGAAGTAGAGGTGTTGATGGGCTGTCTTTGTGCTTGCATCAATGTGCTGGGTCCAGGACATATTTTCAGGGAAATGCTCACCTAGGAAAACATTCCAAAGGAAATTCCTGATATTTGATCCTTGGGATGGGAAGAAGTCAGTAAGATCTGAGGAGTGAGTTAAAGACAGGGAATTTTTTTTACAACAGGGTGTGCATTCAGTGCAGCCAGTTCTAAATGGTTCTGTGCTATCTCCAATATTGTACAGGCACACCCCTACTTAATAGGTAATTTAATAGGCAATAGACAATTTCACTGGCACAGCGGAAGAGTTGCTGCCTTGCAGTGCCACAGACCTGGATTCAATCCTGACTACGGGTGCTATCTGTACACGGTTTGTACATTCTCCCTGTGACCGCATATGTTTTTTCCGGATGCTCCTGTTTCCTGTTGCATCCTAAAGATGTGCAGGTTTTTAGGTCAATTGGCTTGTGTAAATTGTCTGTAATGTTTGGATAGAACTAATGCACGGGTGATTGCTGGTTGGTATGGACTCGATGAGCTGAAGGGCTTGTTTCCCCACAGTAGTTCAAAGAATAAAAATCTGACCTACCAAACACAATCCTTACTTAAGTCGGGGAGTGCTTGAACATTGAATTTACTGCATTTTTCACCCAGGGAAAAACTGTTGAATATTTACTGGCGGTTGGGATGAGATGGGAGGGCGATTATGAATGTCTTCACCAAGACAGTACACAAAGAGTTGCCACGATTCTGGTGCCCAAAAAGTGTTTAAAGTTCTTAAGAGTGCAGTCTTAACTTGGTCTTGAAGGCCTGTTGTCCTGACAGCAACAAATCTCTACTCCATCCATTGCATTGAAAATGACCCTTTGTCCAGTGTCCGCCACCCTTGCTGACTCCGTCCACCCTCTTCATGGTTCCCGTTCTTCGGGGTGGAGCAGGAGATGAGCCTCGGACAACTCAAGGTGGGTCCCCATTTCTGTGGCGGGCAAGACAGGCCTGCTGACAGGGTATGGCCGTGAAACGCTGCGAGCCAGGAGCATGGGTGGCACTTGGTGGGCCAAAGGGCTTGTTTCCGTGTTGCGTCTCTAAAACTAAACTAAAACTCAAACTAAAGAACGACATCTAATATATAGTGGCTTTAGCAAACAATGCACCATGTGGCACTTTACCAAAAAAAGAATATGGGTTGAGGTGCATCACATATTTCCATGCCATGACTTAAAGCACCAAGAGTTCCTGAACCTTCTGAATTTAAAAAAAATGTAATTAATTGTCGAAAATGTTAAAGATAAAAAAATTAATGGAAAACAGCTGTTTATACAGCAGCCACCCAGTGTAGGAAAAATGTTCCCCCGGCAACCAACAGGCACCAGTTAACATGCCACGTGTTGGGGCCTAAGCCATCTAATTATCTCAAAAATTTACAATTGGCCTCTGAGCGAATATCCATTGAAAATGTCAAATCACGATTCTATTATATTACTTAACACTTCACACATTATCATCCCTAGGTTCGAGACCAATGGTCCAGATGCAAAGGTTTCAGTTTAGGTTTATTATTTCCATGTGTATCGAGGTACAGTGAAAAGCTTTGTTTAACATGCTTTCCATACAGATCAGATAATACCATACATAAATACAATCAAGGCAAACTCAAGTACAACAGGCAGAACAAAGGGAAAGATAGTGTGCAGAATATATTTCTCAGCATTGTAGGGTATAGAGTCACATAAAAACATAAAAAATAGGTACAGAAGTAGGCCATTCAGCCCTTCGAGCCAGCACCGTGCATTCAAATACGATCATGGCTGATCATCCTAAATCAGTACCCCGTTCTTGCTTTCTCTCCCATATCCCCTGATTCGATTGGCCACTTGCCGTCTGTTAGGAAGTATAAGGTTTTGCAGGGGTTTAGTGCAGTTCTCCCACCCACACCTGGGTTGGGTACTTGGGGAAAATAAAATGCTATCAGGAAACGAGGCAGCAAAATCTGACTAAGATACAAAGAGCCTGCAGGGGAATATAGATTAAGTGAGTGGGGGGCAAAATAAATTGGAGGATAGAATATAATTTGGGAAACTCCGCTTTGGTTGGAATGGAAAAACACAATATTGCTTTAACTGGGAAAGATTATCGAATACTGCTGAACAAAAGAATCTCCCTTTCCTCATAAACAATACACAGGATGATAACACAATGCACTGCAAGTAATTAGGAAGGCCAAGGGGATTGTTGTAGGCAGATGGCGTTTAGCTCAGTTTATTTTAGAGATACAGTGGAAACGGGACCTTTGGCCAATCGAGTCCACGCCGACACTATCCGACACACATTAGGGACATTTATACCAAGTCAATTAACCTGTACGTCTTCGGAGTGTGTGAGGAAACCGAAGATCTGGGAGAAAACCCATGCCGGTCACGGGGAGAATGTACAAAGTCCGTACAGACAAGCAGCCACAGTGAGGATTGAACACGGGTCTCTGGTGCTGTAAGGCAGTAGTTCTAACGTCTTGCCACCATGCCGCTCAAACAACTAACTAACAGGATTACATTCGGACACATTCTGAGCCAGCGTACCGGTGAGCTGGCTTGTTTTACTGGTTAAGATACAGGAGCTGTAAGATAAGAAGTTGGGATTCTTATCTTTTGATGCCTGGGGATATTTGCTAGCGAATCTGATATACTACCTCAATGTACAACTACTAAACACTTGTACAGTATCTCAGATGCGTAACTATGATGTATCTAAGTGCTTATATGTACTTGTGTATATATATATTTTTTCACTTTAGTCTTTATTGCTTTTATGTATACACAAATATAACAACGAAACATACAACAATGCAGTGAAACGTACAACAGTGTAGCAGGGGTTCAGTTGACAATTAATGATGCAGTATACCGAACTATTTTCTTATTAAAACATTTTCTAATAACTTACATTATTGTCAATAAAATTATACATTGTTGATGTCTTTATTTCTATTTTTCCCATTTTTTGTTAAACTCGTCTTCTTACACTCTTAGAGAATATGTCATTTTCTCCATGACAAATATTTCCTGTACTATGTCTAACCATTGTGTAAGTCTGGGTGTGTCCGCTGCGAGCCAGTTTCTTGTAATGGCCTTTCTGCCAGCTGTGAGTAGGATTTTAACCAAGTAATGGTCTTCCTTCAGCACCACTGTAGTTATATTACCCAGGTATAAAATTGAACACTTCTTGGAGACTATATATCCTAATAACTCCTTTAATTCTGAATTGGCTCTGTCCCAAAATGGTTCTATTTTTGGGCAACTCCAGAAGATATGTGCATGGTTTGCGTCTGTTTGGCCACATTGCCTCCAGCATTTTTGATGCCTTAGAATTTGCTTGCTTTTTATGTTAGGCGTAATAAAGAAACAAATAAAGTTTTTTCCAATTAAATTCTCTCCATTTTGTGAATTAATGGATGTCTGTAGTGTTACACACACATATGATGACATTCTTCTTCAGAGATTGTGATGTTCAATTCCTTTTCCCACTTAAATTTTACATAAAATGTAGTTTTAGCTTGACATTCCATTAAACTATGATAAAGTTTAGAAATAATCCTTAATGTTTTTTGATGATACGCTTTAACTATCACTTCTATCACTGGATTATTTTTCTTCTAGTGTCTCCCTTTTTGCTTTTTTATTGTAATAATCTCTCAGTTGGAGGTATCTAAACAAGTCTTGGTTCCGAAGTGCAAATCTATCCTTCAAATCTTGAAAACCTCTTGGGTCTCCATTTTCAATAACAGTACAAAATGCAGTCATTCCTTTCTTCATCCACCCTTTAAATGTTGAGTCATACATCCCTGGTTTAAATTCATTATCCAAAGCTATCCATCTTAAAACTTTTTGTCGTTTATTCAGTTTAAGTTGTCTGGTAAGAGTGAACCAGGTTTCTAAAGTAAATATAGTTATTGGATCGATTATACTCCTGATATGTCCAGGAAGCGCTTTTTCTTTTCTCCCAAGAGTGTTTGGATGTGGAAGTCAGGGATATATGTGTCAATCTCTTTCCACCTAGCTATTTAGCTGTCCTCACACCAATCTTCTTCTTCTTCTTGCGTTTGAGGCAACAGAAGTCCGCAGCAGGGTGATGCCATCCGGTTCGACATCCGTAGGTGCCCGCCCTAAAAAGGGCGCATGCTTCGGGTTGGCGCCAAGCTACGGCGCTGCTGCTGTCTCCGTTTGTTGTCGTTCGCCTGACTAAAGTCAGTTGACAGGGCTCACCACGGGGAGGTCGACAACGTGAGCCCCCTCACACCAATTAATTAGTGGTGGAAGTTGGGCTGCATAGAAATATATCCTAAAATACTTGTATATATAAGCTCACTCGGGACCACGCCCGCCTGCCCACTCCCCTCTCCCCATATTCAGGGTCTGAAGCATTCGGGCATCGGTTCTCTGTGACAACCCGGAGATAACCGGCTGGCTCCGGGGGTACAGAGAGGATGTGCTGAGGATGCGAGGCCATGGAGCTGAGGCTCACTCTGAGGCCAACGGCTGCTGGGCGGCCCTGCCCCTCTCCTCCCTCCCTTCTTCCCCCCTCCCTTCTCCCACCCCCCTAAAACCCCATCCCCTCTCCCCTCCCCTTCCCTCCAAATCCCCTCATCCCCCTTCCTCCTCCCCCTCCCCTCCCCCCTCCCTCCCCCCTCCCCTCTCTCTCCCCCCCTCTCCCCCCCTCTCACTCCCTCTCTCTCTCCCCCCTCCCCTCTCTCTCTCCCCCTCCCCTCTCCCCACCCCCCTGCCCTCCCTCCCCTAAACCCCTCCACCCCTCCCCTACCTCCCCTCTCAGCCCCCCTCTCCCTCCTCCCCTCTCTCCTCCCATCTCTCTCTCCCCACCCTCCCTCTCCTCCTCCCCTCCACCCCTCTCTACTTCTGTCTCCTGCCCTTCTGTCTCTGCCCCTCTCGCTTTGTCTCTCCCCATTCCCTCTTTGCCCTCACTCTCAACCCCCTCCCCTCCCTCTCATAATAATATTAATATAATATCAAGGGGGGGTAGTTAGCGTGTGTGTGGGGTGGTTAGTGTGTGTGATGCTGCATGCTGCCCTCCTAGCCCCCCCCCCCCCCCCCCCCCCCCAACACCCCCACCGCAACCGGGCATTGGAGGAACAGACCCAACGGGTCTGCACTTGGTCTAGTATATAATATAATGTACACTTGTATAAGTATACGTGTACTGAACGTTATCCAAAAAATAATTTCATTGTACCTCAGTACATGTGACAATAAAGTTCCATTGAAGAAAGTACCATTACAGTCATGGAGATACTGTATATGGCATTGAAACAGGCCCTTTTGGCCTATTGCATTCATACCAACCATCAATCATCCATTCACACTCATCCCGCACTAATCCCATTTTATTCTCCAAACATTCACCACAAATCTCACATTCTAGCAATCTTGATAAGTTCATAAGTTATAGGAGCAGAATTAGGCCATTGGGCCCTGATAATCATGACTGATCTATATTTCCCTCTCAACCCAATTCTCCTGAGGAATTCCACAGATCACCCTCTGACTAAAGAAATTCCTTTTCATCTTCTCTCTAAAGGTACAGGCTATATGCCCTCTGGTCCTAGTTTCTCCCACCAGTGGAAACCCTCTCCACATCCACTATGTCCAGGACGTTCACTATAACAATGAGGTCCCCTCTCATATTTCTAATCTCCAGCGAGTACAGTGCTTCCAAACGCATATCAGATGTTAACCCAATCATTCGGGGATCATTCTCATAAGCCTCCACTGGACTATCTCCAATGTCATCTTAACTTCCACAAACTGCATCTGCAGTTCCCTCTGTCTCTAAATCTAGTTTGGTGCACATGCACGGCCAGGTCAGAGAGTGAAGTACAGGAAGCCTTTTCAGTGTATGTGGAACAATAATTAAAACACAGTGAGCCCTTTCAAGAGAGAACTGTTAGTCAGATTTAGAGCCAGATAAAGAGTGGATTTGCTGAAAAGTCCTTGGGTTTGGTGAAAAAACAAATGCTCACAAATCATTAAGCAGAGATAAAACGTGGAAAAAGGCACTTCAGCCCATCGGGTCCACACCGGCATGCCCCAATTGAACTAGTTTTATGTTATCCCACTGGGTCAAGAAGGCGTTCGGCACATTGGCCTCCATCGGTCAGGGTATTGAGTATAAACGGTGAGAGGTCATGTCACGACACTGATATGGCCACATTCAATTTTGGTCTCTCTATCATAGGAAATATGTTATTAAGCTGGAAAGAGTGCAGAGAACATTTACAAAGTTGTTTAGTTTAGTTTAGAGATACTGTGCACTACCGATTCCATGTCGACCAGTGATCCCCGCACACTAACACTATCCTACACGCACTAGTGACTATTTACCATTTATACAAGGCAATTTGCCTACAAACCTGTACATTTTTGGAGTGTGGGTGGAAACCAGAGCTCCCCAAGAAAACCCACACAGGTCACAGGGTGAACGTACAAACTCCATACAGACTAGTATAGTGTTGGTCGGTGTGGGTAATTTGGGCTGAAGGACCTATTTCCACACTGTATGACTCTGATTCCATCATCCACTCCATACTCACTCAGGGCAATTTTTTACAGAAGCCATTACAGAACGTACAAAATTTGCAAGTCTTTGGGATGTGGGAGGAAACCAGAGCACCAGAAGGAAACCCATGTAATCACAGGGAGAGCGTGCAAACTCCTCACAGACAGCAACCAAGGTCAGGATCAAACTTGCTTCTCTGGAGCTGAGGCACCAGCTGTGCCACTGTGCTGCCCATTCATTTTGATTTTAGACAATAGATAATAGGTGAAGGAGTAGGCCATTCGGCCCTTTGAGCCAGCACCGCCATTCAATATGATCATGGCTGATCATCCACAATCAGTACCCTGTTCCTGCCTTCTCGCCATATCCCCTGACTCCGTTATCTTTAAGAGCTCTCTAACTCTCTCTTGAAAGCATCCAGAGAATTGGCATCCACTGCCTTCTGAGGCAGGGAATTCCACAGATTCACAACCCTCTGTGTGAAAAAGTTTTTCCTCATCTCCGTTCTAAATGGCGTACCCCTTATTCTTTCATTATTCATCCCTCATTTCTGAACAATACATTCAACATTTGGGTGGCACAGTGGTGCAGCTGTACAGTTGCTGCCTTATAGTGCCAGAGGCCCGGGTTCGAACCTGACTACAGGTGCTGTCCGTAAGGAATCTGTATGTTCTCCCTGGAACCGTGTGGGGTTTCTCCTGGTGCTCCGGTTACCTCCCACATTCCAAAGAGGAACATCAAAGGCTAGTATAATAATTAGCTTCTGTAAAAATTGTAAATCGTTCCTAGCGTGTAAGATCGTGCTAGTGTCTGGGGTGATCGTGGGCCAGCACGGCCTCAGTGGGCACGAGGGCATGTTTCCACGCTGTGTCTGCAAAGTCTAATATCTAACATAAATGAAGTAATTATGCGAGAAATGTTTCAGGCCAGGATGGAAATGAGAGCACAACGAATTAGTTTTAAGCTTAAGACCTGAAGAATTAACTCAATTCCTCCTTCTTCAGATGCTCCATGACATATAACCATATAACAATTACAGCACGGAAACAGGCCCTCTCGGCCCTTCCAGTCCGTGCCGACCATTTGTTTTCCCCTAGTCCCATCTACCTGCACTCAGACCATACCCCTCCATTCCCTTCCCGTCCATATACCTATCCACTTTACTCTTAAATGTTAAAATCGATCCTGCCTCCACCACTTCTGCTGGAAGCTGATTCCACACAGCCACCACCCTCTGAGTAAAGAGGTTCCCCCTCATGTTACCACGAAACCTCTGTCCCTTAATTCTCATGTCATGCCCTCTTGTTTGAATCTTCCCTACCCTCAATGGGAAAAACGTATCCACGTCAACTCTGTCTATCCCTTTCATCATTTTAAAGACGTCAATCAAGTCCCCCCTTAACCTTCTGCACTCCAAAGAATAAAGACCTAACTTGTTCAACCTTTCTCTGTAACATAGTTGCTGGAACATATTGAGTGTTTCCACCATTTCTATTCATGTCAATTGATATTGTCTTCTTAAGGTACTCTTTAGTTTTTTAGTTTAGTTTAGAGATACAGCGCATGAAACAGGCTCTTCTGCCCACCAAGTCCGTGCCAACCAGCGATCACCCCATACACTAACACGTTCCTACACTAGGGACAATTTACAATTTAACGCAGTTAATTAATCTACAAACCTGTATGTCTTTGAAGTGTGGGAGGAAACCGGAGCATGCAGAAAACCCCCACAAGATCATGGGGAGAACAAATGAACTCTGTACAGACAGTACCCATAGTCAGGATCGCACCCAGGTCTCTGGCACTGGAGGCAGCAACTTTACCCCTGCGCCACTCTGCCGGGCCACTCTCATGCCATACTAATCCACATATGCTGTGATCCTCAGCTAAAATAGAGAACAGGGAAACATCAAAGAATTGTGTTATGAGTTTGTCCCTGGACACTAGCAATTGTCCCTTCCAGTGTGCCAACATATCTTTGATCGGACTCAGAACTGACAAACTGTAATAGTGACCATAAAACTGCTATTTTCCCATCTTCTTTGACCTCCCCAGCTTTAGACAGAGTTGACAACTGTACAATTACTTTTACTCTTCAATTGCCGGGTGAACAGGAGTCACTTAATTCAACGCTTACTTATCCAAGTCAAGAGCCTCCCCCGCAGAGCCTTGGAGTTTAGACCTCAGACTTTAGAGATACAGTGTGTGGAAGCAGGCCGTACACACAAGGGTCAATTTACCATTTTCAGAGGTTAATTAACCTACTAACCTGCAGATCTTTGGAGTGTGGGAGGAAACCTGAGCACCCTGGAAAAACCCATGTGGGTCACAGGGAGACCGTACAAACTCCATATAGACAGCACCTGGAGTCAGGATTGAACCCGGGACTCTGGCACTGAAAGGCAGCAACTCTGCTGCTGCGCCACTGAGCCGCCCCATAAATTGGTCACAAAGCAATTTATTTATCTCCCAAATAAACGTTATACAGAATGACCGCTGAGATGGAAGGGCGACACAGCGGGGTGCCGCCTGCTACCAGATCGCCGCTGCCAGAACATAAGACTGTTCGATTAACATTCTGTAACGTTGTTGCTCCAGAAACACGGCGATTGTTATGTACCGGTATGTAATTGCCGGGTTGTATGCAAAACAAAGCATTTGACTGTACATGTGACAATAAAGTATCATTGAATAATTAGATTCGCAGTCATGGAGCATGGAAACAGGTGCTTCAGCCCAACTTGCCCACACCGACCATCAGAACCATAACAGAACGAAACACAATACTCTGAGTACAACCTCATCAACGTCTTATATAAATGCAACATGACCTCCCAACGTCTACACTCAATACTCCGACTGATGAAGAGTATCAGTGGCCAAAATCCCTTTTGACCACCTCATCTACCAGTGACGCCACTTTCAAGGAACTATGTACCCGGATCCCTCTGCTCTACAACCGTTCCCAGAGCCCTACTTTTCACTGTTTAGCTCCATGCTCCGTGACTTTCCGAAATGCAACCTCCCACTTCTCTCGGTTATATGCAAAACAAAGCATTTGGCTGTACCTAGGTGCATGTGACAATGTATCATTGAATCACTAGAAAATATATATAGTCATACGGCCTGGAAATGTATCCACGCCGCCCAACATGCCCAATCTGCACTAGTCCCATCTGCCCGCGTTTGTTACAAAACAAGAACAGCGCAAAAACTCTCCCGACATTCTCAACGTGTATACACACATGCATTAGTGTTATATTCGGTTGTGTTCACAAAGTATCCCCATGCCAGGCACCCTTGCCACACACGTGGCCGTCTGTGTTAATATTGTTCTTTGTGCCTCTTCATATCTTTAGTTTCCCTCTCCCCCCAACTCTCAGTCTGGAGAAGGAGCTCGACCCCAAACGCCACCTGACCCCTTTCTCCAGAGATGCTGCCTGACGCGCCGAGTTACTCCATCCAGCATTGTGTGGAGTAATCGCCTTCTGTGCCGATATTGCTATTAGCCTGCTCTCTCGCACTGCGCTCAACGGTTCCTCTATCCTTCATCTCGGCGTGCATATGGACTAGGTAGGTGTGCCGGCCCTGACATCACAAGTCACAGCGACAAATCAGCCCAGTACACAGGCGGTAGCGATTGACGAGCGCCTGAGAGGCATTCCAGTGCAAGCAGAGGGGTTTGCAAAGCGGCGGCGGGCGGCGGGCTGAGCTGTTCAGGGCAAGGGGACTTACCGAAAGGGAGAGCGGAGAGCGTCCCGGCTCAGCGAGCGCTCGCTGGGACTTGGCGGGGCTATCCCGGTGGATTAATTAACGTATAGCGTGGGACGGCAAACTTGCTGCACATTGTATTCTGCGTATCACATTCGCTTCAAGTGCCGAGCGGGAGAAAGGTAAGCGGCGTTTATTTCATATACGGTGCGCACATTTGTGGATGGTCCGTGTTCAACTCCAAGTCCACTGTAAAGTGGGGCTGACAATGTCCACTCAACAATGCTTGAAATTATCTGTTTAAAACGGGAAAAAAAAGAAGCAAGGGGAGGGGTACATCTTGCACCGCTCCACAGAGCAATGTAGTTTTCTTAAGTTTTGATAAACCTGCTTCTGGTTCCTCTGTCTCGTTATTTTCTTCTGATCGGTGAAACCCATCATGAAGCAGGAACATCAGGCTGAGATATATGAGCCTTTTGAGAGGTTTGCTTTGAGAGAGGATCCGCAGGGCTGTACTTACACGTAGACTAGATCCGATAACAATTATGGTTCAATGTGTGTGTGTGTGTGTCTGATCGGCTGGGACAGTCGATGTGACCACAGAATTCTCCAGCCTTCGCCGGTAAGAGTATTTCCAAGTGAATTTCCAGTTTCTCTGTGACGGGGAAATTGGGGAGCTCCCGAAATGTTGAAGGACCAGGAGGATTTGGCGTTGAGGTCTGCCTCTTTCACTGAGTGGGATGTTTCCCCAGGCGCCCTGTGGAATATTAATCTTGTTCTCTGGGGGGTGTGTGTGTGGGTCCGGTCCGAGCCTTGTAGACAGAACAACGACCAGTTGATACAGTGGGTAGCAGGCGATTCTGAATCGGTGCCACGTTTTGCAGTGAGCGGGCAAATCTGCTGGTCAGTCACTACCGCAACTGCAAAGGGGGAAATGGCAACACCTCCTCCACAGCCAACAGCGGGCTGTTGTGTAGGAAGGAACTGCAGGAAGCTGGTTTAAACCGAAGACAGACACAAAAAAAGCTGGAGTAACTCTGCGGGTCAGGCAGCTTCCCTGGAGGAGAATAAGAATAGGTGACGTTTCGGGTCGAGAGCCTTCTGCAGACTGAACTATTGTGGGCTCCTAGGCCATCGGTGCCGGCTCTGATTTATTATTTGCCCTTTTTTTTTTCCACGCATTTTTTTTTTTGAGTCTCGACCCAAAACATCACCCTTTCCTCATTCGCCACAACTGCTGCTTGACCCGCTGAGTTCACTCCGGCATTTTGTGTCGACCCCCTCTACGCCCCTGGACAGAAGCAAAAACCCCCCTGGGATTAACCCCCCTGGGATCGCTTCACCGTGGCTCCGAGCGGCTCCCACGGTGCGGTCTCACACTGCATGCAGCATTTATTCTGGTCCGACGCGCGATGGGAAGGTCCTGCCGGGCGGCTTCAGCGACCGCTGAGATTCACGGCCACTGTCCGCCCGCATCCCCGCTGCCTCCCTGGATTTCATGTTGCATCGTTCAAACGCCGTGCACCTTAATCCGCCGTGAACGGTGGCTATCCTTTCTTTGAGTTGTTTCCCCCTTCTCCCATCCCAACCAAAACACCCCGTGAAAGTGACGCTAACTGATACAAGACAGAGAGGTGTTTCGAAACTGCCAGGTGAGATGATGTTCAAATGTATTGTTTGAAAAAGGTACAATGGTTCGACTTGTGGAGCGTTTACGGAAGGTTCCCCTTGAAGTGCCTCGTTGAGGTTAGAAGCAGGAGAGCGTGATATTGATCGTGCATTCATTTCCTCTGCTGTGAATAACAAAAGCAGATTTAACCCCGGGCATTCCATGCAGCTTGTCAAATCCAAAGTGACTTAAGGCGGGTAACATTTTGCAATGTTTTTACCTCTGTGCATTTAACTGATAACTAATGATGAACGAAGCAGTCAGGCCCGACGACTATGTCTGAAGATCAGGTCACATCTCAAATAAGGACACAAAGTGCTGGAGTCTCAGCGGGTCAGGCAGCATCTCTGGGAACACGGATAGGTGACAAAACAAGCTGGAGACTCTTCTTTCGAGACGATGCCGGATCCGCTGAGTTACTCCAGCTTTTTTTTTGCCTACCATCTGTTCAAAGCAGCATCTGCAGTTCCTTCCGACACATGGATAGGTGATGTTTAGGCTCGGGGCACGACTTCTGTATTCGCATATCGTGGGAATGGTTAATTGTTCATCTTTGGATGTCTGCAATGCAGTATCAGTCTTTAAGAAGTGGTGACATTTTATGCTGCCGGGGTTCTTTACAACTAGAGTGACTTGCAACTTGCAATGTACCAGTGCAGGCTCATTGATGGTTTCATATGGATACTCTCCCACCACGAAGACAATTGGCCTGTTCATTTCCCGTTAGACACAGCAGATTAGTCCATTTCACCCATCAAGTCTACTCCACCATTCAATCATGGCTGAGCTCTGCCACCCTCTCAACCCCATTCTCCCGCCGTCTCCCCGTAACTCTTGACATCCTTACCTGTCATCAGTTGAATAAAACATTTAACTTACTGACCCCAATAATTCCAAAGGAACTTGTATTGTGTGTTGTGCAAAGGCAAACAACTACAAAACAGACAACTGCAAATCAATGTCTCTCTTCCTGATTGATCTCCCTTTCTCTCTCTCTCTCTCTCTCTCTCTCTCTCTCTCTCTCTCTCCTTTGGTCTCTCCTCTCCTTCTCTCCTCTCCCCTTCTCCCCCTCTCTCTCTCTCTGTCCTTACCCGCTCGCTCCTCTTTCCTTCTCTCTCCCCTCTCTCTCTCTCTCTGCTTTCCCTCTCCCTCTTTTTCTCTTTCTCTTCTTCTTTCTCTTCTTTTCTATCCCTCTTATATCTCCCTCTCATTCCGCTCTCTCTCGCTCTCTCTCCTTCCTCTTCTCTCTCTTCCTCCTCCTCTCCCTCGCCCTCCGTCTCGGAACAAACCTCCTCCTTCCCCTCCTTCCTCATCCCCAATCTTTCCACCTCCCCCTCCTCCCCACTCCTACCTCCCTCTCCACCTCCCTCCTCCCTCCCTCTCCTCCCCCCCCCTCTCCTCCCCCCTCTCCTCCCCCATCTCCCCCCCCTCTCTCCCCCCCTCTCTCCCCCCCTCTCTCCCCCCCCTCTCCCCCCTCTCTCCCCCCCTCTCTCCCCCCCTCTCTTCCCCCTCTCTCCTTCCCCCTCTCTCCTTCCCCCTCTCTCCTCCTCCCCCCTCTCTCTTCCCCGTCTCTCTTCCCCCTCTCTCCCCCCCCCTCTCCTCCCCCCCCCCCCCCCTCTCCTCACACTTCTCTCCCTCCTCTCTCCTCCTTCTCCTCCTTCTACACCTCCCCCTCCTCCTCCCTCTCCTCCTCTCTCTCTCCTTCTCTCCTCTCCTTCTCTCCTCTCCTTCTCCCCTCTCCTCCCCCCCTCTCTCTCTCTCTAACTCACTCTCACTCTCACTCTCACTCTCTCCCCCCCTCCCCCCACACTGCAATTTCTCCCCTGAACTCACCTCATCGGGGTCGTGGGGCCAAGGAATTTCGAGTTGCCCATCTTGGCTAAGGTTTTGGAGGAAATCAAGTCCAGTAATCCTAATGTTTGTGCAAGATGTAGGATCAGAGTTGACTGCGATGCACCCTGCAATTAAATGGTCTGCCATGACTCATGCCTAGGTTTTCTGATTAAGTTTCAGCACAGGATGAGGTGCCCAGAGAGCAATCAATCCCCCATGCAATTTTCATCACAATAACAATCCATACATCTTAAATGGATATGTTGATATCGGAAAAAAATATTTAAAAAAAACTATATTATTTGGTTTTATATTGTCTTAAATAAGGCAATATAAATTAAATCTTTAGGGCAACATTGTCTTATTATCAATAAGATAATATTATATTGAAGATTGACACAAAATGCTAGAGTAGCTAGGTGAGAGGCAGAATCCCTGAAGAACACGAGGTGATGTTTCAGGTCGGAACCCTTCTTCAGTCAATATTCTATTATTATTAATAATAAAATATGTGTCATTATAATATCTTTAAAAAACAAAAACAAATAATGTTTAAGTTCAATTAAAAAAAAAAATCAAACTGTAGGAGTGGTTATCATTTTTCGTTTAACTATATATAGATAAAATTGTTAATGCGGCTAATCATCCTTTAATGATATTGTTTGAACCCCCTTTCCCCCCCCTCTTTAGTCATACCATTTCCTGTGGTCTGCAAATGAGTAAAGATATTTTATTTGTAATATTGCCGGGTGACATCGTCATTTTGATGAGAAGGATGCTATCGCTCAGGCGATCGTATCTATTTGCTCAAGGTTGTTATCGAGATTTTGCACAAGTACACAATTGTAGATTAAAAGATATTACCATATTACCCAAAATAGGAACACAATCTTGCAAAACAAAGACGAAGATCCCATAAGCTTCATGTCCTAATATAGGAATGTTTTGAAAAATAAAAGAACGCACACAAGTTCATAAGTTGATAAGTTGTTGGAGTAGAATTAGGCCATCAAGTCTACTCTGCCATTCAATCATGGCTGACCTATCTTTCCCTCTCAACCCCGTCCTCCTGCCTTCTCCCCATAATCTCTGACACCCTTACTAATTAAGAATCAGCACCTTAAAAATACCCATTGACTTAACCTCCTTGGTCACCCGGCACAAAAGCACAAAATGCTGGTAATATGGAGCACACCAGTCAGCATCTGTGGAGAGGGAAACGCAGAACATTTTTCTGGTTAATAACTTATCATAAGAGTGGCTAAAAGTCATTGACATGAAACATTCACTCCTTTTCTTTCTCAACCTAGATGCTCCTTGCCCTTCTCAATATTTGTAAAATCTTATCTTTGAAATGGACAATTATTGTTAGAGATACAGCATGGAAGCCGGCCCAACGGCCCACCAAGTCCATGGTTTCCATGGCCCGTTCAACTAGTTCTGTGTTATGTGTAGGGAGGAACCGCAGATGCTGGTTTAAACCGAAGATAGACACAAAAAGCTGGAGTAACTCAGCGGGACAGGCAGCACCTCTGGAGAGAAGGATTGGGTGACGTTTCGGGTCGAGACCCGTCTTCAGACTGTTGTCCCACTTGGTCAAGAAGCTTGGGGGGAATAGTGAAATTCTTTGTTTTGCATACAACCTATAGAATTGGACAGCAGACCTCACCTAGGCAGTACGTAAGAATCGCCAGGTTTCAGGCGCTGACCAAGTTATGGAAAGTTACAAATATTTTACAGTTGTACAAGACATTGGTGCGGCAAGTTCTTTGGAATGACACAAAATACTGGAGTAACTCAGAGGGTCAAGCAGCATCCCTGGAGAACATGGATAGGTGACGTTCAGGTTGGGACCCCTCTTCAGACTGATGCTCCCGACCCAAAATTTCTATGTTCTCCAGGGATGCCACCTAACCCACTGAGTTACTCCAGCATTTTGTCTCTTTCCTTGGTAAACCAGCATCTGCAGTTCTTTGTTTCTACATTATTTCTATGTTATCCCACTTTTCCACCCACTCCCTACATTTTGGGGACATCTTTTTTCTTTAGGGACTAATTATACTCCAAATCCACACATCTTTGCAATGTGGGGGGAAACCGGAGCACCCAGAGAAAACCCACACGATCACAGGGAGAATGCACAAATTCCACACAGACAGCACTCGAGGACAGGATTGATCCCGGGTCTCTGGCGCTGTGAGGTAGCAGCAGTACCAGCTGCCTCACAGCTCCAGAGACGAGGGTTTGATCCTGACCTCGGGTGCTGGCTGTGTGGAGTAATGACATTGATTTGTAATTAAGTGAATTTGTGAATGGAGGCTTTAATTTCTTCATTCTGTGAAGATGTAGAGGAGCAAAGTTTAAAGGAGATGCACAGGGCATGTTTCTTATACAGAGGTTGGTGGGTGCCTGGGATGTGCTGTCACAGGAGAATGAGTGGTGATCTTATAGAGGTGTACAAAATCATGAGAGGACTAGATTGGGTAAACGCACAGAGACTCTTGTCCAGAGTAGGGAAATAGAGATCCAGTGGAGATAGGTTTAAGGTTGGGGGGGGGGGGGGGGGGGGGGGGGGGCGGGAGGGGGTTGGGGAGATTTAATAGGAACCTGAGGGATAATTTTGTTACACAAAGGGTGATGGGTGTATGGAACGAGCTGCCAGAGGAGGTAGTTGAGGTAGGTACTATGGCAATGTTTAAGAAACATTTAGACAGGTGCATGGATAAGACGTTTAGAGGGATATGTGTCAAACATAGGCAGGTGGGACTAGTGTAGATGGGACATGTTGGTTGGTGTTGGCAAGTTGGACTGAAGAGCTTGCTTTCACACTGTAAGTCTCTCTCTGACTCTATGTGTAGACTCAGTTTAACTTGGCATCATTACTGAAACAAAGAACGGCAGATGCTGATTTATACCAACGATAGACACAAAGTGATGAAGTAACTCTGAGGGCCAGGCAGCATCTGTGGAGTAAAACGATGGGTGACGTTTAAAACCTGAAGTGTCACCTATCCTTCTCTTCCAGAGATGCTGCCTGGGTTAACCCAGCACCTTGTGCCTAACTTGGCATCAAGTCTAACATGAACATTGTGGGCTGAAGGTCCTGTCTTTGTACAGTATTGTTCTATGTACTCCCACCCATGAGGATTTTCTTTCCATTAAAGAAAATTATGTAATCTTGTTCTCAGCCACTTATTCTCTGCCACAGAAGGCAGTGTAGGCCAATTCACTGGATGTTTTCAAGAGAGAGTTCGAGAGAGCTCTTAGGGTTAACGGAATCAAGGGATATGGGGAGAAAGCAGGAACGGGATTCTAATTTTGGATGATCATCCATGATCATATTGGACGCGCGGTATGGCTCGAAGGGCTGAATGGCCTACTCCTGCACCTATTTTCTATGTTTCTATGTAATCACATGGAGACATAAGAAACTGTGATGTTGGACTCTTGAGCAAAACACAAGGTGTAGAAGGAACTCAGCGGTTCAGGCAGCATCTGTGGAAGGGATGGACAGGTGCCTTTTCGGGTCGGGACCCTTTTTCAGACTGATCAGTTGTTCCTTTCCATTCAACTATCAATGTTGACCCAGAATGGGACATATCATAGGAATGTAACACATAGGGGTAGAATGAGGTCATTCAGCCCATCGGGTCTGCTCTGCCCTTCAATCCTGGTTGATCTATTTTTCCTCTCAACTCTTCTGCCTTCTCCCCATAACTGTGATGCCCTTCCTAATCAAGAATCTACCAATCTCTGCTTTAAAAATACCCAATGACTTGACCTCCACAGCAGGCTTTGGCAATGAATTCCACAGATTCACCATCTCCTGACTGAAGAAATCCCTCCTCATCTACATTCTGAAGGCAAGTGCTTTTAATCCCTCTGGTTCTAGACTCTTTCAATGCTGGGAACATTACTTTTCTTTAATTTAGACTTTAAGGCTACAGTGAGGAAACAGGCCCTTCAGCCACTGAGCCCGTGTTCACCAGCGATCACCTTGTACACTAGTTCCATCCTACACACTAAGGACAATTTACAGAAGCCAATTAACCTACAAACCTACAAGAATTTAGAGTGAGGGAGGAAACTGGAGCACCCGGAGGAAGCCCAGTGGCCACAGGGAGAACGTACAAACTCCGGAAAGACAGCACCCTTAGTTGGAATCAAACCTGGGTCTCTGGTGCTGTGAGGCAGCAACTCTACCATTGTATTACTATGCGGCCCAAACCTCTACAGTTAATTGAATATTAAATCCTTTTCCTCACAGTGGAACGCTTTACAAAATATTTTTTAATATTTCATTAAATGTAAGCAATTTATTGAGCAGCCAAGATTTCTCAGGTCTCATTTGAAAGAGATTTCAACTGATGAATTTGAGCTCACTGAATCCCAGATCGATGAATGATGATTATGCGGGACTCCGTCTGTCCCATGCTGGGCTTCATTAAAAGAAAAGCTGCCATTCGCAATTTGTGAATTTGTTTCTCCCCACAGTTTTGATCGCCATGATCAAATTTTATTGCAAATGACAGACAGGCAGCCAAAAATCTCGATGAGCCGAGATGACCAACTAAATCAGCAGACGTTTGAATTGATTTTAAATTAAAAAAAATGGATAGTGCAGCAAATACGAAGCATTTAGCTTTTAAATTCAGAAAAGAAATGCAGGCATGAAATGTATTTGTGATTAATTTTCTGGTCAATTTGGCCATGGGTAATTGATGTAATTGGCTGCTCATTGTCTTTGTACCATCTCCTCTTGTGTGCATTTCGCGAAACGCTATCGATAGCACTCCATGAAATGAGTTTTGTTTTGAAGGACAGTTCTTTATCCTTGTAAAGACTGCACCGTAATAGTATTTAACAGGACACCTGCTGAAAAAAACTGCCATTCATGCTTAAATAAATGTCTGACAGTGCTTTTCGCTTCAGCTGCATTAAGCTGGTCCTTATTCTTGTAACCCTTTCCCAGAAAATAAATTGCAAGGTGCAGCCATTCGATTATACTTATGCTCACTAGATTTGGAACATGCTCAGTCCGCCTTGGCATACGCGATCTCCCCTTTATTTTAACCCACAAACCTGCTCGTCTTTGGAGTGTGGGAGGACTGTCATGGTGAGAACGTACAGACTCTGTATAGACAACACCCGTGGTCAGGATCGAACCTGGGTCTCTGGCGCTGTGAGGCAGCAACGTTACCGCTGCTCCACTGTGCTGACCCATCCTCTACAATTAATTGAATATTATATCCTTTCCCTTCCAGCGGACTGCTTTATAATATATTTTAACTGCAAACATTTTAGCTATCCTTCCCATTCCCACACTGACCTTTCTGACCTTTCATGTGCAAATTAGAGGAACAGCACCTCATTTCGTTTGGGCAGCTTGCAACCCTGCATAATGAGTGTTGATTTCTCTAATTTCAAGTAACTCCTACATTCCTTCCACCCTCTCCCTCCCCCCATCCTAGTCATCCTACCAGTTCCACTGTTCACTTTAGTTTAGATCCCTGTCCTTCGCATAACTCCCCCAGCCAACAATGGACCATTATGGACTCCACCCTTCCTGAGGTCATCTGTTGCCAGCCCTGATTTGTTCTCGCCTTTTCTCGCCTTAAATTCACTCTCACCCCTCAAACGCTGCCTTTCAGTCTCAAGAACGGTCTTGACCTGATCCATCACCTATTTCTTTTCTCCAGAGTCGAGAGATGCTGCCTGACCCGTTGAGTTACTCCAGCATTTTGTGCCTTTCTTCAGTATAAACCAGCATCTGTAGTTCCTTCCTACTTATTTTGG
The DNA here is from genome assembly GCA_035221665.1 of Okamejei kenojei. NCBI lineage: Eukaryota > Metazoa > Chordata > Chondrichthyes > Rajiformes > Rajidae > Okamejei > Okamejei kenojei. The sequence continues at coordinate 52,897,421 of CM069138.1, forward strand.
AATAAATTTGCTTTGTTTTCATTGAGATTAGGGGTGTCAATACTAATCAATGTAAAGCACTATTCAGCACTTAACAACCTAGAGTTAAGGGCCTGTCCCACTTGGGTGTCATTTAGGCGACATTTAGGCATCCGAGGGCAGGATCGAACCAGTGTCTCTGGCGCAATAAGGTGGCAGTTCTTCCAGCTGTGCCGCTGTACCACCATTATATACCCTTCTCCCCCTCTCCCTCCCTTCTCCCATTCTCCACTCTCCCCCCAGCCGAAAAAGAGATTGTCGCGTTGTGACACGTGGTGAGGCGTGGTGACACATGCAGTGACGCTCGGTAATGCGCGGTGCTTCCCTGTTGCCCCAGGATTTTGGAATGTTTAAATTCCTGGGGCGACATTTGGGTGTCTCATCATGTCATGCGCCCTAGTCACACGCTGCCGTGTGCTGTCCTGTAGGTGATGCCCGGTTAGGGTTATGGCTAGGGCTGGGGTTAGGGTTAGGGTTTGGGTTTCCTCCCGCACTCCAAAGGCGCGCAGGTTTGTATAAATTGTCCCTAGCGTATGTGGAATAGAGTGCGGGGGATCACTGGTTGCAAGCTGAGTCCACAAATGGGGGGCATTGGGGAAAGTAGGGGGGGGGGGTGGAGAATGGGAGAAGGGAGGGAGAGGGGGAGAATGGGATATGAGGGGAGGGGGTAGTGGATAAGGGGGAGAAGAGTGGAGCGGGGAGATGGGAGGAAGAGGGGAGAAGGGGGGGAGGGGAGGGGAGAAGGGTAGGGGGAGTGGAGAAGGAGGGATGGGGCGGGGCGGGGGGGGTAAGAGGGGAGAGGGCACTTCAGTCTACACTCACTGTGAACCCATCGCTGTGAAAAGTTATAGAGACGGTGATCTAATCTGGAAGCGGACCAATACATCTATAAATAAAACGAAACGACTCAGACATCTTTTCATTTGCACAATTGATTTTATTGTATTGAATATATTAATGTTTAAAATCCATGCATTGAAGGAAGAATATTTTACAGCCTCAACCCTAACCGGGCTTCACCCGCATGACAGCATACGTCAGCGTGTATGTCGTGCAACTTGACAGTTTTACAGGCGTCGGTCACTGGCACTTCGCAGTCGCCCAAATGTCGTCCAAATGGGACCGGCCCTTAAATCACGTGCAAGGTCATCTGGTACAGCCTTCAGAAGTGGATAAAGTACAATCTTAGCCTCTTCAAATCCTTTTGTCACTGCAGCTCCCTCTTTCTTCTCATTGTGTACTTTCTTATAATGGTGGCACAGCTGGTAGAACTGCCACCTTATTGCGCCAGAGACACTGGTTCGATCCTGACCTCGGCTGCCGAATGTGTGGAGAATGCACGTTCTCTCTGTGGCCACGTGGGTTCCCTCCAGGTGCTCTGGTTTCCTAGAAAAAGAGAGAGAGTCATACAATGTGGAAACGGGCCACTTGGCCCAACTTGCCCATGCTGCCCAACATGCCCCATCTATACTAGTTCTACCTGCTCACACTTCACCCGTAACTCTCTAAACCTATCCTACCCATGCGCCTGCCCAAATGTCTCTTAAATGTTATGACAGTACCTGCCTCAACTACCTCCCCTGGCAGCTCATTCCTACCACCCATTGTGTATTTAAAAAAAAGTTACCCCTCAGGTTCCTATTAATTCTTTTCCCCTGTATGTTTCCTCTCACATCCCAAAGACATGCATGTTTGCAGGTTAATTGGCCTCTGGGAAAATTGGTCCTTTGTGTATGGAGTAGATGTAGGGAGTAGTGTAATAACATGGTATTAATGTTTAGTTTTGTTTATTGCCTCTTGTACTGAGGTACGGTGAAAAGCTTTTGTTGGGAGCAAGATAAAGTCCAGTAAATTCCGATTAAAGATAGTTTGAGGTCTCCAAAGAAGTAGTTCAGGACTGCTCTCTAGTTGTTGATAGAATAGTTCAGTTGCCTGATAACGGCTGGGAAGAAACTGTTCCTGAATGTGGATGTGTGATCAGTGGTTGGAGTGGATATGGTGGACTCGGTGGGGCGAAGGACCTGTTTCTGTGCTGTATCTCTAAACTAAAGTGAACCTTTCTTTGTTAGCTCTTCCTGACGAATACTGCTCTGACTGAATACGTAAATATTGTATCAATTCACTTGTTTCTTGGATCAACACCAACATGAACAGAACAAAGGGGATTGTCCTTTGCAAAATTAAAATTTTACAAAAGAAACTGCTAACGCTACACTAACCTGGCCGATTGATAATAGACAATGGACAATAAGTGCAGGATTGGGCCATTCGGCCCCTCGAGCCAGCACCACCATTCAATGTGATCATGGCTGATCATCCCCAATCAGTACCCCGTTCCTGTCTTCTCCCCGTATCCCCTGACTGGGGAAAGTGTTGCGGAAGATGGATAACTTGGCTATGAGGGTGGCAACGTGGAGGGCCGGTGGTTTCCTCCCACATCCCATAGATGTGCAGGTTTGTAGGTTAATCGGCCCTCTGTAAATTGTCCCAAGTGTGTAGGGAGTGGACGAGAAAGTGGGATAAGAGTGAACTAGTGTGTACGGGTCACCAATGCTCGCCATTGACTCGGTGGGCCAAAGGACCTGTTACCATGCTGAATCTTTCTAGTCTGCTCCCTCCCCTCCCCTCCTCTCCCCTCCTCTCCCATCTTCTCCCCTCCTCTCCCCTGCTCTCCCCTCATCTCCCCGCGCATCCTCCAGCTTGCCCCATCCTGCCTACCACATACAATTACTCCTGTGACCCAGGCTCTTGATCAGATTGGTGTTTTCTGCCTTGCTCTGTCCCCAGAGAACACCAAGAGAAGGGCTGCAATAAGTCTCAGAGCAACAGTGATAAGCATTCAACATCCTCTAGCAGCCCTGGAGAGCCTAGAATGAAACAGTCTCTAGTTTCCCTCCCCCTCCTCACAATCATTCTAAAGAAGGGGTTCAACCTGAAACGTCACCTATTCCTTTTCTCCAGAGATGCTGCCTGACCTGTTGAGTTGCTCCAGCACTCTGTGTCTATCTTCTTCTGTGAAGTCAGATATGATTAGTCTGTGTAGGCAGCATGGCCGGCACAGACATAGAGGGCTGAAGGGCCTGTTCTTGTGCTGTACGGTTCTGTGTTATATGTTCTTAAGATGCAGGAAGGAAATGGCTCAAGATGAGTACACAGTCACAGGTGGAAGTCATTGCTCATGCAAAGATAAGCGTCTTATACAAAGTACAGTTGCACAGAGCTCATCTTATAAACTGTCGAGATATGCATAGTGATCACGTTACGCTTTTGTGTTTGTGTGCTGCCGTGACAATCATCAGCTGCTGATACAGGCTCTTTGAATAAAGTTTTTTTTTTCTCTCTGCAATCTTGTAATCTGTTTGAGAAGATTATGGAGAATCCCTTAAATACCAAAGATGATAAACTGAAACACTATGCAGTTCTGTTTGCAAAATAATCTTTGCATATAGTCATACAATGTGGAAACAGGCCCTTTGGCCCAACTTGCTCATGCTGACTAACATATCCCATTCATGTCCCACCTGTCTGTGTTTAGTCCATATCCCTCTCAACCTGTCCTATCCATATACCTGTCTAAATATTTCTTAAACATTGCAATAGTACCTGCCTCAACTACCTCCTGAGGCAGCTCATTCCATACACCCACCATCCTTTGTGTAAAAAAAAGTTACCGCTCTATGTAAACAGTAGGAAGTTGAGGCAGAGACTATTGAGAATTCTGAACATTGAATTTTCTCAATTCTGTTAACCCTTGCTGTCTCCTCCCCTTCCCACCTTTCCCTCAGCCCTCGGGCCCTGGCATTCCCTCTCTCTCTATCTCTCCCCCATCCTAGTCGCACTAGCTTCTCATTTTCACACTACAACAGCTTACAATGGCTTGTTCCCTTTATCATCGATACTTTTTTGCATATCTTTCATTCATTGTTCTTTATCTCCCACATCACCGTCTATATCTCTCGTTTCCCTGATCCCTGACCAGTCTGAAGAAGGGTCTTGACCCGAAACGTCGCCTATCTCCTTTGTTCCTTAGATGCTGCTGCACCCGCTGAGTTTCTCCAGCCTTTTGTGTAACCCTCGATTCTCCAGCATCTGCAGTTCCTTCTTTAACACATACAGGATGTTTCTCACTTGCATGTGACCTCTAGTGGCAAGACTCCTCACTGCCGTGTGAGCTATTAATCGAAGAGAGGATAATGGAAAACTGTGCAGAATCATAGAAATTTACAATGGAGAATATCAGGCCATCCATCATGTTCTTTGCAGATGGAAAATTGCTATTCAGGCAAAGTACATTTGCCATTTGGCAGGCTGTTGCGGCACAATGTTGCAGCTGATGGAGATGCTGCCTCACAGCACTAGAGACGCGGGTTCGATCCTGACCTCAGGTGCTGTCAGTGTGGAGTTTTCTCCCTGCGACTGCATGGGATTCTTCTGGGTGCTCCAAAGTCCTCAAACACTCCAAAGATGTACAGGTATTTGTGGGTTAATTGGCTTTGGTAAAAATTGTAAATGGTCCCTTGTGTGTAGTGTGTGCTCATGTACGGAGTCTGTGATCGCTGGTCGGTGCGAACACGGTGGGACGAAGAGCCTGTTTCCATGCTGTCTCTCTAATACTAAAACTAAATTCCAAAGACATGCAGGTTTGAAAGTGAGTTGGCTTCTGTAAATTACCCACAGCGCGTAGAGAGTAGATGAGGAAATAGGATAACGCAGGACTAGTGTGAATAGGTGATGATCGATGGTCGGCGTGGCTTTGAGGATTTGTTTCCAGGCCGTATCTTTCAATCAATATGAACTGGACCAATGACATTCTTGAAAAAAAAGCGCAAAGTGCTGGAGTAGCTTAGCGTCTGCCACTGAGTCTGAAGAATGGTGCCAACCCGAAACGTCACCTATCCACGTCCTCCATAGACGTTAGCCTGACCTGCTAAGTTACTCCAGCATCTCCACTCCATACAATTAAATTCTTACTTTCTGTAGTTTTATGGGCACATTACATACTAAGCAGGGATAATAAATCAACCAAATATTGGAAAGGGTTTGTTTAGTTTAGTTTTTTAGTTTAGTTTTGCTTAAAGATACAGCGAGTAAACGGGGTCTTCTGCTCACCGATTCAGCATGGTCGCAGAGAGAGCGTGCAAACTCCGTACTGACAGCACCTGTAGCCAGGATTAAAGCCGGGTTTCTGCTCCCAGCCTCATCTACCTCCCCTGGCAGCATGTTCCATACACCCACCACCCTTTGTGTGAAAAACTTACCACACAGATTCCTATGAAATATTTTTCCCTTCACCTTAAACCTAGGTCCTCTGGTCCTCGATGTTGCAAACTGTGCTTCTACGAATTGGCTGGCAGAATATCATAGAGTAATGCAGCCAAGAGTCATACACAGAGTCCACACAGCTCTATTGCTGCACCAGTGAGACGCCCCCAAAGCACATTGTTTTCCCATGTGGTCTTCCATCCAGAGCTGAGCCCGCTTAGCTACTGAGATCACAAGAGATCAGGCGTGTTAGGGGGAGTCTGGCCGTAGACATCGGCCGTAGTTGTTGTAATCTTTTGAAATGATAGGACTGTTGAGAGAATATGGCGGGCTGAGGTAAATGGGAGAGATAGAAGATAAGGACTTCACAGTGGGTTTGATCCTGACCATGGGTGCTGTCTGCACGTTCTTCCACAGGTTTGTACGTTAATTTGGCTTCGGTAAAAATTGTAAATTGTCCCAAGCGTATAGGATAGTGCTAGTGTACGGGGGTACGCTGGTCGGCACAGACGTGGTGGACCAAAGGACCTGTTTCCGTGCTGTATCTCTAAACTAAACTAAGTCCTGGAAGTGGGCTTGAGGATCCGATCATGTTGAGGGAAGAGAAACAACTTGTTTTGGCAGGGAATGTACGCACGCACTTTGGTCACAGAGTCAAAACAACGCATCGATTTGCACATCGTCCTTGATGCTTCTGATTAAATGTCCCATCATGTATTAAGTGGATTAAAAATGCATAACGAGTTGGCTTATCACTAGATATCCTAATTTATTAATGTCAATGACTGGGCAGAGCATTTAATTAGTGTAGGTAAATCACTACTGGCGAGATATAAATAAACTTGTGAAGTCTATTGATTCAGTAAGAGCGCATATCAGAAGCTGATAGAGAGTCATAGAGAGTCAAAGAGTGACACAGTTTGGAAACAGGCCCTTCAGCCCATTTTATCCATGCCAGCCAACATGTCCCAGCTATACTAGTCCCATCTGCCTGCATTTGGTCCATATTCCTCCAAACATGTCCTATCCATGTACCTGTCTAACTGTTCCTTAAATGTTGGGATGCTCCCTGCCTCAACTACCTCCCCTGGCAGCATGTTCCATACACCCACCACCCTTTGTGTGAAACAACTTACCACACAGATTCCTATGAAATATTTTTCCCTTCACCTTAAACCTAGGCCCTCTGGTCCTCGATTCACCTATTCTAGGAAAGAGACTCTGGCACCTGCCCAATCTATTCCTGTCGTGATCTTGTACACCTCTATAAGATTACCCCTCATCCTCCTGCGCTCCAAGGAATAGAGTCCCCGCCTACTCAATCTCTCCCTATTGCTCAGACCCCCTAGTTCTGGCAACATCCTGATAAATGATATCTCATCATTATCTGAGACAAGACTTGAAGGCCTGAGTTATAGGGAGAAGTTGGGCAAGGTGGGACTTTGTTTCCTTGGAGCACAGAAAGTTGAGAGGTGATCTTAAAGCAAGGTGATGAGTTGGGCCATACATACAATAGATACTTGGGATTCAGAGTAGGAACAGAATCAAATAACCTGGGCCCGCTGGTCAGGGTGGGAGATCCACCGAGCGTGAGTGTGGCATGACAAGGGATGTCCAGAGATTTAAATCTGGCGACATTATGAGTGTCACATTAAGCAGATGCATATGAAATAGGGACACACATATGTTTGTAATTTACAAGGATGTTGCCAGGACTTGAGGGCCTGACCTGGTTGGGCAAGATAGGACTATTGCTTGGAGTGCAGGAGGCTGTGGAGTGATATTATAGAGGTGTATAAGGGTAGGGGGAAGTCAAGAACCAGAGGACATGGGTTTAAGGTGAGAGGGGAAAGATTTAATATGATTCTGAGGGGCAACTTTTTCACACAGAGGGTGGTGGGTATATGGAACGAGTTGCCAGAGGAGGAAGTTAAAACAGGTACTATGACAATATTTAAAAGACATTTGGACTGGAACGTGGATAGGGAGGTTTAGAGGGATATGGAGCAAACATGGGAAGGTGAGACTAGCATAGATGGCACACCTTGGTCGGCATGGGCATGTTGGGCAGAAGGGCCTGTTTCTGTGCTGTGTCACAGAGTAGAGGGAATGACTGGTGCCTAATGTTGTCAATATAAGGGCAAGTGGGAAGAAACATTCTACAGATATAAATGCAAATTTCCCAGTCCTAACCAAGGCGATCTTATGGAGCTCCACCAGCAACCCCTCTGGGAATGGAAATATTTTACATGGAAAATGATCACAGTTGTTAGTTTTGGGTGCACGTGCCTGTAAAACATTTTGTTCACCACCAGTTTTTCAAAGGATTTAGCGATGGCTTGAGATAGAAACAACTTGTACTGTTGCCTCTGCTCACATTGGTCGGTGGGACTGGGATGGTGGAGGAATTCCACACCTGCCAATGATAAATGAGAAACCTACCTCCCTTGCAGTGATGCATCCCAATAAAATGCTTTCTGCACCGCATAAGTTCATATGTTATAACAGGCATAATTCAGTCCTTCAAGTCTACTCTGCCATTCAATCGTGGCTGATCTAGCTTTCCCTCTCAGCTCCATTCCCCTGCCTTCTTCCCATAACCCCTGAAACCCATACTAATCAAGAATTTGTCAGTCTCCACCTTAAAATTATCCATTGACGGCCTCCATCATCCTCTGACTAAAGACATTCTTCATCTCCTTTCTAAAGGTATGTCTGTTTATTCTGAGGCTATGGCCTCTGGTCCTAGACTCTCCCTCCAGTGAAAACATCCTCTCCACATCCACTTTATCCAGGCCTTTCACTATATGGTAAATTTCAAATATATCCTTTTAAACACCAGTGCCGTCAAACGATCATCATATGTTAACCCAATCATTCTCGTAAACTGTAAAAGTTGGCGAGAGTTGTTGGAGAAATGCTGAACTTTCAAGCCTTCTAAGGATGAAAAGGCCTTGTTGTGCATTCTTGGCCATTGGTTTGATATTGCTGGTCCCAGCTGGTGACATTTACTCCTAGGAACTAAGTCTAGGCTACTTTGTCGCCATCAATATATACCGGGTTATGCATCACAATCGCGTCCTGATCACAATCTCCTTTATCCTGCTGACATTGAGGAAGAGGTTATTGGCTTGGCACCAGATTTACAAGGTTTTCAATCTCCTTTCCTGTGCTCCGTCTTGTCATTATTTGATATCTGGCTCACTGCAGTGGTGTCGTTTTCCAATTTGTAAATTGAGTTGGATTTGTGTTTGGCTGCACAGTCGTGGGTGTATAAGGAGTAAAGAAGGGGCCAGCGGGACTGTGTCTGAGATTTACTGTGACTGGGGAGGCACAGAGGCACAATGATAGAGTTCCTGCCTTACGGTGCCAGAGACACTAGTTCGGTCCTGACTACGGGTGCTGTCTGCATGGAGTTTGCACGTTCTCCCTGTGACCATGGGAGTTTTCTCCGGGTGCTCTGGTTTCCTCCCATTTCCCAAAGACGATCAGGTTTGTAAGTTAATTGGCTTCTGTAAATTGTCCCTAGTGTGTAGGATACAACTAGTGTACGGGTGCTCACTGGTCAGCAAAGACGCGGTGGGCTGAAGGGCCTGTTTCCGCGCTCTATCTCCCAAAGTAAAATTAACAACCTGAATTCTTCATTGAAAGTTTGTAACACGGAGATTGATAGATACTTGATTAGTAAAGGTGTCACGGGTTCTGGGGAGAATACAAGCGAATGGGGTCGAGCGGGAAAGATAGATCAGCCATGCCAGAGTAGACTCGATGGGACGACTAGACCTCATTCTGCTCCTATGCTTAGGAACATATGAACGATTGACATGGTGGTAAGAATGATCTGGCTTTGCGTAAATGCAACCTGTGCTTCTACGAATTGGCTGGCAGACAGACGTAAATGTAAATGTCTGAAGAAGGGTCTCGACCCAAAACGTCACTCAGTCCTTCTTTCTAGAGATGCTGCCTGTCCCGCAGAGTTACTCCAGCATTTTGTGTCTATCTCAGACTTAGTTGAACGGATGAAGCAGCTGGCAGGGAATTTGAAAATAAAACTGTCTGCACGGTTAACAGAAAAATAAAACAAAACTGGGTAGGAAAGTGGCAGGCCAAGAAATGTGAGCTTATGAACTTGGGAAAGGCAATTAACGCTGTGATTTGCATAATAGATGTGAAAGATGTGCAACGACCTGCCTTGCAGTCCTTTATTTGCCAACGCATAGAATTCAAGAGCAAGGAGGTCATGTTAGAAAAGTATGGCATATCTGTTAGAGCACAGCTGGAGCAGTGTGAGCACTTCTGGCCTCCACGCTGCGGGAAGGACACTGTGAGAGAGGGTGCTGCATGAGGGATGTACAAACATGGAACTGCAGATAGGCACAAAATGCTGGAGAAACTCAGTGGGACAGGCACAATTATTGTTTGTTTTTATCTGTGTGTGTGTGTGTGTATATATATATATATATACATATATGTATACACGCACACTGAACTTTTTTCTCTCTTTTATAGTATTGCTTACAGAGTACTATGTTTATATATCTGTTGTGCTGTTGTTCATTGTTCTATCTGGGACATATGACAACAAAACCACCGGGTAGCACCAGCAATGGTTGCCTGGCCAACAGTCTGTCTTTCCTTTCCTTCTTTGCGTTTAAATAGTACATTAAATGTATGTTTTATAGTGTTCTTTAGCTTGTTTTATGTCGGGGTGGGGGGGGTTGGGGGAAACTTTCTCCCCGTGACACTCTAATCTCTTACCTCGACGGAGATTTTTTTCCGTATCGTATCTCCGTCCGCGTTGCGTCCTAGCATCGAGGAGTTGGTGGCCTTTGCTGGAGACTGACCTTTGAGAGCTCCACCGCGGGTGCCTACGGGGATTTGACATTGCGGAGCCGGCGATCGCTTTGCCAGGGGTCGACCTCAGAGCTCCAACCGTGCGTGTTTGTGGATTTGCATCATGGAACTGCGGTCTCTGGACAGAGACCGACTTCAGGAACTACAAGATGCGGGAGTTTCGACCACCCCGACACGGGTGTTTCGATTGCCCTGACGCGGGAGCTTTGATCGCCCCGACGGATGGTTCGACTGCCCCGACCACGGGAGAAATAAAGAGGAAGAAGATTGGACTTTTTCTGTCTTCCATCACATTAAGGAATGTGGGGAATCCGCTGTGGTGGATGTTTATGTTAATTTTTGTGTAGTTGTGTGTCTCGTTGCTTTCTTTTTCACATGTCTGCTTGGTAATTGGCATATCACTGTACCTTAATTGGTACACGTGACAATAAAATACCTTTGAAAACAATCTTAACTCTTGATCTCTGGAGAAGCAGAATACGTGATGTTTCAGGTCGAGACCCTTCATCAGATTGTCTGATGAATTCTGATGAAGGTTCTCCACCCAAAACGTCACATATTTATTTTCTCCAGAGATGCTGCCTGACCCGCTGAGTTACTCCTGCATTTTGTTTCCATGCTCAGTATATCCTTCTTGCACAAGGAGATGCAGGTGCTGGTGTACAAGAGAAACATCTGATATTCCACTTGGGTAGCTTACAACCCATTGCTATAAACATTGGATTCTTCAATTTTACGTAACTACATAAACCTCCCCCTCTCCCTTCTTCCCCCATATATCCCGTATCTAAACCCCCCTCCACTTTTACCTGTGCCCCACCTGGACTTACACCTCTTTAGACTTTAGAGATACAATGCGGAACGAGACCCGTCGGCCCACTGCGTCCGCACTGACCTGCGATCACCCCGTACACTAGCACTATCCTACACACCAGGGGCAATTTATAATTTTACCAAATCCAATTAATCTACAAACTTGCATGTTTGTGGAGTGTGGGAGGAAACCGGAGAAAACCTATGCGATCACAGGGAGAATGTACAAACTCCATACAGACAGCGCCCGTAGTCAGGGTGAAACCTGGGTCTCTGGCGATGCAAGGCAGCAGCTCTACCAGCCGCATCACTGTGCCGCCCTACCCCTTCCCCCTTTCTCCCTTCCCCGACATCTCTTCCTATAGCTTCACAATTCACAAATCTCCAGTTCCTTTTGTCCCACACCTCTTTTCTTTTCATCTCTCGACTTTATCCAAGCATTTACTTCACAAAACCACCCCCTCCCCTTCACCTATCCTTTCCCTCCTTCTGTCTCAGGGACCCCCCTATCCGTCCTCTAACAATTAGCACATCCCCTCCTCTCGCTTTGACCAACCCCTGATAAACTGATCCCTCCGCCACCTCCTGTCTCAATGAATCCCCCCCCCCCCCACCCCCTTTGTTTGAAACAAAGAACTGCAGACTTGGAGGTGGAACAGGTTTGGAGGTGGAACAGGTTTGGAGGTGGCGAGGAAAATATAGGACTCCAACCTATATAAAAAGGCCCAGAGGCTGGAAGAAGGTCTCGAACCGAATATTTGTTCTCCAGAGATGCTGCCTGACCTGCTGAGGTACTCCAGCATTTTGTATCCTTTTTTACAAGGATATTGCCAGGACTCGAGGGGCTGAGGTATGGGGAGAAGCTGGGCAGGCTAGCACTTTATACCTTGGATTGCAGGGGGATGAGCGGTGACCCTATAGAGGTGTATAAAATAAAGAGTGTCAATGGACAGAGCCCAGGATAGGAGAATTGAAAACAAGAACACATAGGCTTAAGGTGAGATGGGCAAGATTTAATAGGTGCTATTTCCACTCGGAGTATGGCGGGTATATGAAATGAGCTGCCAGACGAGGTAGTCGGGGCAGGTACTATAACAGCAACAAGACATTTGGAAAGGTATATGGATAGGGAGGCTTGAGAGAGATATGGGCCAATCACGGGCAGGCTAGCATAGATGGGGCCTCTTGGTTGTCATGTACAAGGCGGGCGAAGGGTTAGGAGGTAGATGAGGCAGGTACTATTACAGCATATAGACAGGTAAATGGATCGGTAAGGTTATGGATAAGAGGATAAGAGGGATATGGCCAAATGCAGGCAAGTGAGGTTAGCTTAGATGGGGCTTCTTTGTTGGCATGGGTGAGTTGGGCCAAAGTGTCACCTATTCCCTTTCTCCAAAGATGCTGCCTGACCCGCTGAGTTACTCCAGCAGTTTGTGTCTATCTTTGGTGTAAACAGTCTGCAGTTCCTTCCTACATAGTTGGGCTGAAGGGCCTGTTTCTGTGCTGTCTGACTCTGTCTCTGTGACCCCATAACAGTTTGCTGAGCCATTTGTATGTGTGTTGGCTAGATTTGAATTCACTGACCTCGTTATTAGCTTTGCAACCAAAGAACAAGAGAAATCCTGACGACATAACTGCTTGGTACGGTTTATTTCTCAATGCTGTTGAACTTCCCCCTTAAACACTGTTCAGGTGGTTTATGAGGCAATAAATAAAATGGTTTCTGCAGTGGATCCAATAAAGCATGGACTTGTGAATTGTATTGTGTTCCTAGTATAGTACATTGTAAACTAATAGTGGAACGATGTACTGCCAAAAATCTTACTGCTCTAGTATTTATCACAATATTGAAAAAAAATCTTGCTTTAATTAATTACAATGATATTTACAATTAGCTGAAATGTTAACCAAACGCATTTCAAATGGGAATAGTGATGTCTGGAGCAGCTGTGAGAAAGATACACTTTATAGGAAGCCATGAGGCGACAGCGGTAGACACAGCGGTAGAGTTGCTGCCTCACAGCACCAGAGACCCTGGTTCGATCCTGACCCAAGGGTGCTGCATGTACATAGTGTATACGTTCTCCCTGTGACCGCATGTGTTTTCTCCGGGTGCTCCGGTTTCCTCCCACATTCCAAAGACGTGCATGTTCGTAGGCTAATTGGCTTTGGTAAGAATGGTAAATTGTCCCTGGTGTGTAGAATAGTGCTAGTATACAGGGTGATTGCCGGTCGGCATGGGCTCGATGGGCCGAAGGGCCTGTTTCCACACTGCATCTCTAAACTAAACTGAACTAAATATAACCATGCAGTAAAAGGGTGGAGAAATAATTAATATTTCTCCTCCCATCATTAACTGATTGAAAAATATAACATGGAGACATGCTCTTCGGCCCTATAAGTGTACGTCGACCATCGATCATCTGTTCACAGTGGTAATTTACATCAGGGGTAATTTACAGAGGCCAATCAACCTACAACCCACAGATCTTTAGGATGTGGAGGAAACTGGAGCACCTGGAGGAAAAGCACGTGGTCACAGGGAGGACGTACAAATTCTGATTATGCGTGTTATGAACACAAAACCTTCAGCGGTCTTTGTATTCATGGATCGCCAAGACAACTTATAATCCATCAATGGTCCTCTGGGCAGAGTCCCAGTGGTTGCATGTCTCATCATTCGGACAGACTGACTAGAGATATGAAGAAGTTCCTGTTTCGATCTGCCAATGCTCTTGAGGCCACTTGACGCGCCCTGTCGAGCTCAAGATTCACACAATCTCTGCCCAGCACTGTTGGGGTGTTGGCGTAGTCTGGAAATACCAGATACTGGAATATTGAGCAAAAAACAAAATACTGTAGGAACTCAATTGGTCAGGCAGCATCTGCGGAGGAAAATGGACAGATAACGTTTTGTGTCAGCACCCCTCTTCGGTCCCGACCCGAAAAGACACAGATATCTATGGCGACCCTGATTTCAAATTAAATTAACCCCCTCTGCTTATGCATATTCCTCCATTCATTGAAGATAGATGCAAAATGCTGGAGTAACTCGGCGGGTCAGGCAGCATCTCTGAAGAAAAATGAATAGGTGACGTTTCGGGTCAGAACCTTTCCCAAAAAAAAAAAAAAAAAGAACCTTTTGTCAGACTGAGAGAGGAGGTGAACTTCTTCTAAGTGGTCAAACCTTGTGAAGCTTTTGCAGAGGAGCAGATAACAACATGTGTAGGAAGGAACTGCAGATGCTGGTTTCTAGTGATGATAGACACACAATGCTGGAGTAGCTCAGGCAGCATCTTGGAAAAGAAAAGGAATAGATGAATTTCTAGTCGGAACCCTTCATCAAACTGCAGAGATGCTGCCTGACCCACTGTGTTACTCCAGCATGTTGTGTCTATCTTCAATGAATGGAGGAAAATGTATAAGCAGAAGGGGTTAATTCTGTCCATTCATTGTACATCCATGTGCTTGTCTAAATGCCTCTTAAACATCATAATTGTAACGGTTGCCGACATTACCCCTCTCCTCCTCCCCCAACAATACATCCCAGGAACCGAAATATCTGTGTACTCCCCACTCACCTTAAACATATGCCATTTGTATTTTCTCATCTCACATTTTCTCCCTCGAGCATAGCCTCTTCTCATATAGATTACATTGATTTAGCTAGGGGACTCTTATAATCTTAGTTCCTTTGTCATTTTGCTGATAGCATTGTTTGCTTGCAACTGCTCCTTTATTTCATATTGTGTGAACACAAATACTCAAAATACTTTGATGGGAATAGTTTTAAAGGAAGAGACGCAATGGCATATCCAAGCCAATAAGTTAATGATTACCACCAGCCTTTCTTGAAAGGCAGAAAGGATGGGTGTAATTTTGAACCATGTTCGGCACAGACATTGTGGGCCGAAGGGTCAGTTTGTGCGCTGTTGCTTTCTATGGAAGATAGACACAAAATGCTGGAGGAACTCAGTGGGTCAGGCAGCATCTCTGGGGGAAAGGGATGGATGACATTTCGGGTCAAGACCCTTCTTCAGACAGAGTCATGGGAGAGGGAAACTATGGATATGAAAAGAGACAGAGAACAAGTGAATGAAAGGTATCAAAAAAGACAAATCAAAATGTTATTTGTCATAAATTTCCCTCCACAGATGCTGCCTGACCTGCTGAGCTCCGCCAGCACTTTGTGATTTGTTGTGGGTGTAGACTACCTCCACTTATTAACGGTTTGATTGCCTGACCCTAGAGAAGAACAGTTCGCATGATCTGAATGTGTATGCACATTATCACTGTCGGTTAATGAGATCATGTTGAACCTCTGAGTCACTGTATCACCTTATGACCAAGAAACCTCCAGTTCTGTTTGAGTTCTGTGGCTGCCTTCTCTGATAGTGATGTTGCAATGATTATTTCCTATGTTTTTCTGCCTGCGGCATAAACACTATTTAATTTTCATTCCTCTTCATTTTTATTCATTTCAGTATTGCACGGGGCAGATCACTTGGTTATTGCTTGACAAGTTTACTTCCTTGCTAATGGGATATGTGTGCCCTGCTATTATTTGCATTCGTTGTCTTTTGCCTGCCTTTGAAAACTTGGTTTTGGTTGCAATTGAAGCAGCACGCTGTCCTTAATGTTTAGTTTATTTTCACATGTACCGAGGTACAGTGAAAAGCTTTAGTTGCATGCTAACCAGTCAACAGTAAGTCAATACATGATTACAATCAAGCCACAGTGAACATATACGTGATAAAGGGAATAATGTGAATGATATTTAGATCAAGATAAAATCCTATGAAGTCTGTTCAAATATAGTCCGAGGGTCTCCAATGATGTAGATAGTAGCTCAGGACCGTTCTCTAGTATTTGATAGGATGGTTCAATTACCTGATAATGGCTGGGAAGAAACTGTCCCTGAATCTGGAGGTGTGCATTTGAGAATGAAACAGATGGGCCAGGAGTTGGGTTAATGGCAGTGTGAAATGTAGATGGTGTCAATGGAAGGGAGGTTGGTTTGCGTGATGGTTTGGGCTTCATCTAGAAATCTCTGCAATTTCTTATGGTTTTGGATGGAGCTGTTCCTATACCATGCTAATGCATCCTGATAACATGCTTTCTACAACACATCTGTGGATGTTGGTGAAAGTTGTTGGAGACATGCCTATGGCAATGGACCTATGGACATAGTTCAGTATTATGAGGAAAGGCCAGTGACTTAGAAGACTGAGGGGGGATCTTATAGAAACTTACAAAATTCTTAAGGGGTTGGATAGGCTAGATGCAGGAAGATTGTTCCCGATGTTGGGGAGGTCCAGAACAAGGGGTCACAGTCTAAGGATAAGGGGGAATTCCTTTAGGACCGAGATGAGGAAAACATTTTTCACACAGAGAGTGGTGAGTCTCTGGAATTCTCTGCCACAGAAGGTAGTTGGGGCCAGTTCATTGGCTATATTTAAGAGGGAGTTAGATGTGGCCCTTGTGGCTAAAGGGATCAGGGGGTATGGAGAGAAGGCAGGTACAGGATACTGAGTTGGATGATCAGCCATGATCATACTGAATGGCGGTGCAGGCTCGAAGGGCCGATTGGCCTAC
Source organism: Okamejei kenojei (assembly GCA_035221665.1). Classification (NCBI taxonomy): domain Eukaryota; kingdom Metazoa; phylum Chordata; class Chondrichthyes; order Rajiformes; family Rajidae; genus Okamejei; species Okamejei kenojei. The sequence goes on from CM069138.1 coordinate 52,913,963, forward strand.
TCCTGCACCTATTTTCCATGTTTCTATGTTTCTATGACTTGGAGGGCCATGTAGTCAGATGCATCAAAGACCCAGCGGGCCATGGCCTGTCGGGGGAAGCTGCCAAGACGGCCCCTGCTCGTCCCCCAAAAACCAGAGACCGGGAGATCGCCCCTCATCCTTCTGTGCTCCAAGGAATAAAGTCCTGACCTGACCAGCCTCTGCCTATAGCTCAGGCCCACGTGCCCTGACCTCGTAAATCTTCTCAGCACCCTTTACAGCTGAGAGATTGAAATGTTCAAAATGAAACCAACAGCAAATTAAGCGGAGAGTGATTGCGTTATCTTAACGACTGTATATTCCAAGACTTCTCCCTTGCTTTATTGTTTTGACAGGAGGTTTCCATAGGATTAAGTCATACGAGTAGCTAGTTACTATCATAACCAAAGTGGAGAAATCTCAGCCAGTAACATTTGTCCTGACCTAATTATGGTATTTTTGCTCAGGCAGCCAGATTATTTCTCATCTACTTCAACAGGAGTTGTCTCTGGAACTGGTGCGTTACAATGCTGAGAACTATACTTTGCATCCTGTATCTTTGCTCTACCTATTGTACTTGAGATTGGCTTGATTGTATTTATGAATAGACATTAGACTTTAGAGATGCAGCGCGGTAACAGGCCCTTGGGCCCAATGAGTCTGCACCAACCAGCCATCACCCCATACACTAGCACTATCACACACACTGGGGACAATTTACAATTTTACCGAAGCCAATTAACCCTCATACCAGTACGACTTTGGAATGTGGGAGGAAACTGGATCACCCGGAGGAAACCCACGCGGTCACAGGGAGAACATGCAAACTCCATACAGACAGCACCCGTAGTCAGGATCAATCCCGGGTCTCTGGCCCTGTAAGGCAGCAACTGTACCAGTGTGCCACTGTGCCGCCCTATACGTTAGCAGAGAGCAAAACAGATGCCACCTCTCTGTGGAATTAACTTGCGATTTGTATGCAGTGCTGATGGACGACGTATAAAGAATGATAGCAATTCTCTTTGTTTCTAATGGGCCAGGGTCTTACCAAGAAAGTGCAAGATAGAAGCTCGGTATCAGGTTATAGCTGCTGTGCTTCAAGAGGCTTTGGTTTTAATTAACTGCAGTGAGTTATTGTGTGTCTTGGCAGCACAATTCCATTTTGCACTTTGAGGATAATTTATTTTCATTTGGATCAGGACGTTAGCAAGGACTTGCTTCGATCTTTATTTAGCCGTGTTTATACTTGTGGTGTGGGTACATGGAGTATATGTGGCATATAAACTTCTCTGAAGCACTTCCCTTGTTATGCTGACTATTTGCACATCTTTCAGAGGGTGTGACTAGAACTGACTGAACATTCCCGACCATGGTATTAATTCCGTTAACCAACCGCTGGCCCTTCTGTTTCATTCTCCACCACCTGTCAGTTTATCTGCTGCAAATGATGCCCCAAGTCTCTCGCAAGAAATTGCAGAGAGCTGCGGTCGTAGCCCAGACCATCTCACAAACCAACTTGCTAAAGAAGGAACTGCAGATGCTGGAAAGTCGAGGGTACACGGAATGCTGGAGAAACTCAGCATTGATGCTGCTGCACCCGCTGAGTTTTTCCAGCATTTTGTGTACCCTCACAAACCAACTTCCCTTCCTTTGTTTCCGCCTACACTTCACACTGCCTGGGCAAGGCCGCCAGTATAATCAAAGTCTAGTCTTACCCCAGTCCCCCCTCTCCCATCAGGCACGAGGTGCAGAGATTTAAAAACACGCATCTCCAAATCTTTATCTGTACCCTTTCCAGCTGAGCAACATCTTTCCTATAACAGCATGTCCTAAATACAGAAGATTGAGGGAGGAGTGAATTGGAGGTTTGGAGGCACTAGTTGGGATTAGGGTCGCAGGGGATGAAGGGAGATAGAGGAGGGGTAAGGGAAGTGTTTGGGACACGGGCTGGTAGGTGATAGGAAGAAATGTAAGTGGTGGGTGGGGGGCTTTCTGGAGTGCTAGTATGGGTGTTGTGGGCTGAAGGGACTGGTCTGCAGAGGGCTATGATGGCCATCAGTCACTCAAGCCTGATGTGCTGGCAGCTCACTTACGGCCGGTGGGCTGGCAGTTGACTCACGGCTATTCCTTGAAATTCCATTTCAAGCAGGGTGCAAGGTCACCAAATTCAACTGCAGTTTCCTACCATTTCAAGCAGGGTGCAAGGCCACCAAACTCAAGTGCAGTTTCCTACCACTTCAAGCAGGGTGCAGGGCCACCAAACTCAAGTGCAGCTTCATGCCACTTCGAGTAGGTTGCAAGGCCACCAAACTCAAGTGCAGTTTCATGCCACTTCGAGTAGGTTGCAAGGCCACCAAACTCAAGTGCAGTTTCATGCCACTTCGAGCAGGGTGCAAGGCCACCAAATTCAAGTGCAGTTTCATGCCACTTCAAGCAGGGTGCACGGCCACCAAATTCAAGTGCAGTTTCATGCATTTCAAGCAGGGGCAAGGCCACCAAATTCAAAAGCAGTTTCATACCATTTCATGCAGGGTGCAAGGCCACCACATTCAAATGCAATTTCATACCATTTCAAACAGGGTGAAACCACCATAAAACCACACAAAACACCACAAAACACCACAAAACACCACAAAAAAGGACACATATTGGGGAATACGCTCCAATCTTTATCAACGGGGCAGTGTGGAGAGAATGTCTAGCTTTAGGTTTCTGGGCGCACATTTCAGGGGACCTCACATGGTCCACCAACACCGCTCTGCTGGTCAAGAAGGCACAGCAACGACTGTTCTTCCTGAGAACGCTGAAAAAGGCTGGTCTGCTCCAACAGCTGCTGACAGCCTTCTACCGCTGCACCACAGAGAGCATCCTAACATATGGCATCTCTGTGTGGTATCTCAGCTGCACGGAGGCGGAGAGGAGAGCTCTTCAGCGTGTCGTCCACAGAGCGCAGAAAATAATTGGGACACATCTACCAGTCTTGGAGGACATCTACAATATAACGGTGCCTCAGGAAGGCCGTCAGCATTCATAAAGACTCCTCACACTCTTGCAATAGTCTGTTTGAACTTCTATCATCCGGCAGACGTTACAAGGCCTTCTACGTTCGCACCTCCAGACTTAGGAACAGCTACATCCCCAGAGCTATAGCTGCTCTGAACCGGCCCTGCTGAGTGCCCCCCCCCCCCACCCCCACGAACTGTCTCCCTCGGATGGTCACATCGCACATCGACCCAGCACAGACCTATTTGCACTTTGTACTGCCTTTACTGTTTTTTTTAAATTTGGTTTCTCTGGGTGTCTAAATTTTTAGCTAATTAAATTATTACATCGCTGCATACCAAATCTCATTGTACCTCTGTGCAATGACAATAAAATATATTATTATTATTATTATTATTATTATTATTATTATTATTAAAACACCACACTCAGTTCAGTAGACATTTAGTGTGTTCAGTTGATTCACAGCGCAGACAGATTCGTGACCTCTCCCTCCCCCATCTTGCAGAGGCTGAGCCACACCCACACTTCCAGATTTTATAATCCCTCCCCCTCCCACCAGAAGGGGAGTGGCCTTCATGGCGTGATTGACAGTAGAGAGATTCTCAACATTTTTTAAACACCAATAACACTTTTATTTTTAATTGATGGAAAGAATCCTCTGCACCCGATGAGCGGAGAGGGACTGAGTAAGATGGCTAAAAATCACAGCCGTAAGTGGTAGCGTTTTATCTAAAATTAATATACAGCGCAAACAGGAAGTTGTCAAGTTTAAACTTTTAATCGTGCTTTATTTCAAACCAACCACCACCAACAACCATTTGTTGTGCTTTATTTCAAACCAACCACCACCAACGACCATTTGCTGTGCTTTATTTCAAATATTATTTCTAAAATCAATATACAGAACATCAGGAAGTGGTCAAGATCAGACTTTTAGTAATATAGATTTTGCCACATTGGCATCTTGTAAAAAAATAACCCATTTATCATTCATCATTTATCATTTTGTGTCACATGTTCTCCAGAGATGCTCCCTGAACCGCTGAGTTGCTCAGACATTGGTGAGGCTGCATTAGGAGGCTTGTACAAGACATTGGTGAGGTTGAATGTGTGTTGCGTTCAGTTTTCTATCACCTTGCTATAGGAAGGATGTTTAGCTGGAAAGACTGCAGAGAAGATTTACGAAGACGTTGCCAGGCCTTGAGGGCTTGGACTGTAGGGAGAGGTTTGGGCACGCTAGGACTATATTTGTGGCACAAGAGGATGAGGGGTAATCTTATCGAGGTGCATAAGACAATGAGAGCAATATATAGGGTGAATGCACAGAGTGTTTTACATAGAGTTAGGGAATCAACAACCTGAGGACATTGGTTTAAGGTGAGAGGGAAACAAAAAGAATCTGAAAGGTAGCTTTTTCCCCACAGAGGATGGCATGTATATGGAATGAGCTGCTAGATAAGGTAGTTGAAGCAGATACTATAACAACATTTAGAAGACATTTGGACAGGTATATGATAGGAAAGGTAGAGAGGGATATGGGCCAAACACAGGCTGGTGGGACCAGTGTAGATGAAGCCTATTGGTCGGCATGGGCATATTGGGCCTGTTTCCGTGCTGTATGACTCGAAGTGGGACTAGCTGGATTGTAGAAACAAAGGACTACAAATGTTGGTTTATACCAAAGGTAGACACAAAGTACAGGGGTAATTCAGCGAAGAATGGTCTGAAGACCGGAAACATCACCTATCCTTTTACTCCAGAGATGCCGCCTGACCCGCTGAGTACCTCCAGCACTTTGTGTCTATGAATGGAGAGTGTTTGGATAATGCTGACACAGAATGTTCTCCTTCCATGCTTTAACCTTGCTTCATACGAGTCTAAAAGTGGCACTCATTAAGGTCATATGGAATGTGGTGACAGACACAGCTACCTGCTAACAGTGAGATGTAATTGTATTCCACTTGTGAAGTGTCTCACAGTTCTGTGATGAAGCTGCTCAAGCTCTTTCAATGAGGAATTTGACAGAGATCATAGTAATCCCATTCAATCATTGAATGATACATCACAGAAACAGGCCGTACGAAACAGGCCACCAAGTCCACACCGACCATCATTCAATTGTTCATACAAATTCCATGTTATCCCACTTTCTCATCCACTCCCTTCACACTAGGGGAGCGGAAAGGATAGCTTTAGAAGGATATGGGCCAAATGCAGGCAGATGGGACGTGAAGATGGGCCGAAGGGCCTGTTTCTAGGCTGTATGACTATCAGCCTACAATCGGTGAGAAATTTTATTTCTTTGGTAAAATGCGACATGGTGCTTTGTTTGTTAAAGCCACTATATATTTCATGGTAGACAAAAATGCTGGAGAAACTCAGCGGGCGAGGCAGCATCAATGGAGCAAAGGAAATAGGCAACGTTTCCGGCCGAAACCCTTCTTCAGTCTACCATCGATTTTCTAGCATCTGCAGTTCCTTCTTAAACATATATTTCATGGTGTTATTTAATTTTAGTTTTAGTTTGGTTTTAGAGATACTGCATGGAAATAGGCCCTTCGGACCACTGAGTCCACAGCGACTATGGATCACCTATTCACATTAGTTCTACGTTATCCCACTTTCTCATCCACTCTCTGCACACTAGCGGTATGGATAACACATATTTAGAACGATATGGGCCAAATGCAGGCAGGTGGGTCTAGTGTAGATGGGTCATGTTGGACCAAGGGGCCTGTTTCCTGGCTGTATGACTCCATGACTCTAGCAGGCTGCAGTCAGCGAGACATTTTATTTCTTCGGTGTTATGTTTGTTATCGGTATATTTCACGTTGTTACTTGGTTCTTGTTAGTTTCAGAGATACAGCATGGAAACAGGCCCTCCAGCCCACCGAGTCCACACCGACCATCGATCACCCGTTCACACTAGTTCTTTCTTATCCTGCCTTCTCATCCACTCCCTCTACACTAGGGTCAATTTACAGAGGGGCAATTAACCCTGCAAACTCACACGTCTTTGAGACGTGGGAGGAAACCGGAACACCCTGAGGAAACTTTCACAATCGTAGGAGAACGTGCAAACTCCACACCGAGGTTAGGATCAATCCCGGGTCTCCGGCACTGCAAGGCAGCAGCTCTACCAGCTGCACCCACTGTGCCACCCTGTGCAGTGTGGTTAAGAGCAGGATGATTTAGTATTCATCACATTCTGTTCTCTGATTAGTAGCTGAAAGCTTAGTTAACTTTAGCACCAGACTGGAACCTTCACACTAATTCATGCATTATCTTTGATTAATATGTGATCAATGATGGTGGAAAAATTCTGGTCATGAAACATCAACTCCATGCTACAATGTAAAGCGGATGCAAAAACAGGGAGATCTGAGCCGGTGCACACCCAAGTCTTTGTGTTACCTAGGATGTAGTCTGCACCCGCACTCTTCAGTGTCTGTAATGCTGCTGCAAGCACAATGTTCGTTGTACCACTGCACCGTGCAGTACTTGTGCAGATGACAACAAACCTGACACAAAGTACTGGAGAAACTCGCTCCTTAGATGCTGCTGCACCCGCTGAGTTTCTCCAGCTTTTTGTGTACCCTCGATTTTCCCGCATCTGCAGTTCCTTCTTTAACACTGGAGTAACTCAGCAGGTCAGGCAGCATCCCTGGAGAACATGGACAGGCAACATTTTCAGTTTGGGATCTTTCTTCAGACCCATTGTGTTACTCCAGCATTTTGCGTCTTTTTTCTGTAAACTGGTATCTGCATTTCCTTGTGTATGACAATAACGGCGACTTGACTTGAAGTTTCACATTCAAGATGAGCAGCAAAATCAGCTACAGAACGAGCGAGGGAGTGCTGCATTGTAAGGATAAGATATTAAAACTGAAAAATTAACCCATTCCCACAGGGATACAGCCATGATTCCAGGAGCCCCCCAAGTCTGGCAATATTGTTCCCTCTACCAACACCACTAAAAAGATTGGTCTTAAATTCCAATTAATTAAGAACAACCCATGTCTTGTTTTTTTTTTTTGTAAGATATTTTTATTAGAAGTAATTACATATTAAGAAGAAATATAAAATCCAATTAAAGCAAAAGAAAATATTAACGTCACATACATTCTTAATATTTTTAAAGTTAACAGTCAATCTTATTTGTACTTCTATAATTTTCTTTTTTATTTTATAGCAGTAGGAAATGGAGAAAAAGAAAAGAAAAAAAAGAGAGAGAGAGAGAGAGAGATAAACTGATTGAGTGGAATATTAAACAAGATATTCTTCAATGGGGATATATTTATGAACTATTGTCTATAATTCTTCATCCATTCATACATTCAGGCTTCCGTCATGGTTTCGAACTGGACCATCTTAACCCTTTAAATATTCAATAAATGGAGTCCATATTCCTCTGAACTGTCTTGTTTTGAGGTGTAATTGGTGCATCAAAAGCATTTTATAGAACATGAAGCCGTTTGGCGCAGGAACAAACCCTTCCGCCCACAATGTCTGTACTGAACATGATGCCAAGACCAACTCATATCTGCTTGCACATTTTGCGGATGAAACAAATAGAATGGGAGAGCCAGTGGATGTGGTGTATCTGGATTTTCAAAAAGCTTTTGATAAGGTCCCACATGAGATTAGTGTTCAAAATTAGTGCACATGGTATTGGAGGTAGGGTATTGACATGGATAGAGAACTGGTTGGCAGACAGGAAGCAAAGGGTAGGAATTAACGGGTCTTTTTCAGAATGGCAGGCAGTGACTAGTGGGGTGCCACAAGGCTCAGTGCTCGGACTCCAGTTATTCACAATATATATTAACGATTTAGGCGAGGGAATTAAATGTGACATCTCCAAGTTTGCGGATGACACAAAGCTCGGTGGCAGTATGAGCTGCGATGAATATGCTATGAGGCTGCAAGGTGACTTGCAAGGTTGGGTGAGTGGGTAGATGCATGGCAGATGCTGTATAATGTGGATAAATGTGAGGTTATCCACTTTGGTGGCAAGAACAGGAAGGCAGATTATTATCTGAATGGTGTCAGATTAGGAAAAGGGGAGGTGAAACGAGACCTGGGTGTCCTTGTACATCAGTCACTGAAAGTAAGCATGCAGGTACAGCAGGCAGTGAAGGAAGCTAATGGCATGTTGCAAGAGGATTTTAGTTTAGGCGCAAGGAGGTCCTACTGCAGTTGTTCAGGGCCCTGTTGAGACCACACCTCGAGTATTGTGTGAAATTTTTGTCTCCTAATTTGAGGAAGGGCATTATTGCTATTGAGGTAGTGCAGCGTAGGTTCACCAGGTTAATTCCCAGGATGGCGGGACTGACATATGATGAAAGAATGGGTCGACTGGGCTGGTATTCACTGGAATTTAGAAGGATGAGAGAGGATCTTATAGAACCATATAAAATTCTTAAAGGATAGGGCAGGCTAGATGCAGGAAAAATATATTTCCAAGAGGGAGCAGCTTGGCAACTCCGAGTTGGGGAAAAGCCAAAGCTAAATCAGTAAGAAATGTCCAATCGGACGATTCTGGACAGGAAGACACTGTCCCAACATCTTTGGAAGATGTTGTTTGCCGGCTATTTAAACTATAGCGGCTCATTGAAAAAATGATGGAACAAAATATGCTCCATGTAGGAGGCATTAACAGGCGGCTCCAGCCAAATGCCAGTAGCAACACCTGGCTCTGGGTTGCAGTATATCTCCCACTCTGATGAGGAGCGTTTTACAGAGGTGACTCTGATTATGGGGATATCAATAAGATATGTGGATCCCATGATTTAATCAATGATATGCGACAGGTGCATCATAAGGAAGAGCTACCTGCTCTTGCCTCAAAATTTGCCATCCCCTCGTAGACAGGTGAGCCACTTCAGGAAGAACTAGCTAGCATCAGCTATTTAACGTCTCATCAGCTGAAGGAGGAGGTTATGCTGGATGCGGCTGGAAAATATCCCAGCCCAGAAAACTGCAAGATGTCCCGAAAGTCAATGTTACCATTTGGGAAAATCTCAGGGGCAGAACAAGTCAAAAGAGCTAAAATTACAACGAATCCTGAGACTACTATCTGGAGGTATTACGGCCTTTGCTAGGTCAGTAGATGGGGCTCAGCTTTCGGAAGTACAGCAGGATGTAATGGCACTGTTATGTAATACTCATTTTGAGATAAACTGCTTCCGTAAAGATGCCATCAGGCCCAAAATAAATCCTAAATTTGCACACTTATGCAGGGCTAGTAATGTGCAGCCTGCTAAATATCTCTTCGGAGAAGATTTGTGTAAGCAAGTCAAAGACTTGCAGGACGAATTGAAGGCTGCTGCAGGTTTTGTTAAAACACCCTAAATGGGTAAGGCTCCAGCACTCCGGTGATATCACCCCTTATGACAAGCAGCAGGAATCGTTTCGCTGAGGTGGGTTGGAGTACCAGGCCTACTCAATTTAGACCCAGCCAGAGGTCTTTTTTAGGCCAAGGTCCATCTCGTTCATCTTGGAAGATGCGCACACCTTACGTTCAGGCTCAGTTCCCAGCAGGTCAAGATATCAGAGCAAAAGGGAGGAGACCGAACAAAATCTAGGGTCTGCTGGCTAGTGATAAACCACCTATGACCATTGAGGTAGGTTGATGTGCATCCATCAGTCACATGGGGTGTGCGGAGGAATTTTGAGTCGGTGGCAGATTAAGGTTATTTTTAAATGAATGGCAACAGATAACCTCCAATCCGTTTATACTGCATAGCATAATGGGTTACAAAATTGAGTTCTTGGCTGACAAGTTTCCTCCTCGACAAGACATGCCGAGACCAGTGTATATTCAATCCAAAAAGGAAACTTTGGATATGCAAGCAGAGATAGAGGCATTGCATAAAAAAGGAGTGATTGAGCAGTCGGTCCGCGAGAAAGAGGAATATATCTCTAACATTTTTTCAAGGGAAAAGAAAAATGGAGGATGCCGTATCATTCTTGATTTGGCTAGTTTAAACTCTTATGTGCAGTATAAACACTTTAAGATAGAAAATGTTCACACAACAAAACAGCTGATTACTGAGCATTGTTTTATGGCATCCATAGATCTCAAGGATGCATATTACTCGGTTCCTATTCGTAAGAATCACAGGAAATATCTAAAGTTTATCTGGCTGGGTCAGTTGTGGCAATTTAAGGTTTTACCCAATGGTTTGAGCTCAGCCCCTAGGCTATTTACTAAAATTCTTAAACCAGTGCTTGCCCTACTCGGAGCTGAAGGGCATATTATTATTGGGTATATAGATGACATTCTCATAGTCGGGAAGACTATGTCTCGCGATGTTACGTCTCACAAAGCTTGCTGTTTCAGCTGCCAAGCTAATCCTTGAGAAATTGGGATTTCTCATTCATCCAGCAAAATCCAGGTTGATGCCGACAAAATCTATTTCTTATTTAGGGTTTGTCATCAATTCGGCAGAGATGTCCGTGACCCTGCCCATTAGGGTCAAACAGAATTAAAACAGAGTTAAAACAGAATTTGGTAGAGGCTTGTTCAGCTCTACTGATTAATGAGAAGCCTTCTATCCGCCATAACAAGCTGCCTTCCCAGCCGCATGTTATGGGCCCATGCATTATCGAAATCTGGAGCGTGAAAAGGATCAGGCACTAAGACTCCACAAAGGTCATTTTGACAGACCTATGTTGTTGACAGTCAAAATCTGAATTACAATGGTGGATTGCAAAGATTCATGGTTGTTCTGGCGGCCTTCCACCTAGTAAACCCACAACAACACTGCAAAGTGATGCTAGTGGACTTGGATGGGGTGCAACTAACACCATCTCTAGTTGTGATGGTAGGTGGAACAAGGAAGAGTTACGCCTTGGGTAAAAATATGGCATAAATTATTTGGAAATGTTAGCAGCATTTCATGCCTTGAAAGCATTTTGTGGAAAGGTACATGGTGTGCATATTAGGTTACAATTGGATAACTTGACAGCAGTGGCATATGTAAATCATATGGGTGGTTGTAGATCACTATCATGTGATGCTCTGGCAAAAGCTATGGGCTTGGTGTCTAGATAGAAGCATTTGGGTATCAGCTGCTCATTTGCCGGGGAGATACAATATGGTAGCAGATGCTAAATCGCGGAAGTTCAATTAACACACTGAATGGATGCTGGTTCAGGCAGTATTCAACAAGATAATAGCTCGTTATGGAACACCAGAGATTGATCTGTTTGCTTCCAGACTTAATAATCAATTACCACGAAATATAGCTGGGAAACCAGACCCAGGTGCAGAGGCAATAGATGCATTTTCTATAGACTGTGGGGGGGATATTATTCTATGCCTTCCCTCCATTCTGCCTTATTGGGAGATGCTTGCCAATAACTCAAGACAAGGCATCAGGCATTTTAGTAGCTCCTAATTGGCCTACTCAACCATGGTTTCCATTATTAAAAAGACTATTGAAGGAACCTCACATGGTTGTTCACAGACATAAACATATGTTAATTTGGGAGATGCAACGAGACTTGGGTGTCATGGTACACCAGTCATTGAAAGTAGGCATGCAGGTGCAGCAGGCAGTGAAGAAAGCGAATGGTATGTAAGCATTCATAACAAATGGATTTGAGTATAGGAGCAGGGAGGTTCTACTGCAGTTGTACAGGGCCTTGGTGAGACCGCACCTGGAGTATTGCGTACAGTTTTGGTCTCCTAATCTGAGGAAAGACATTCTTGCCATAGAGGGAGTACAGAGAAGGTTCACCAGACTGATTCCTGGGGTGGCAGGACTTTCATATGAAGAAAGACTGGATAGGCTTGGCTTGTACTCGCTAGAATTTAGAAGATTGAGGGGGGATCTTATAGAAACTTACAACATTCTTAAGGGGTTGGATAGGCTAGATGCAGGAAGATTGTTCCAGATGTTGGGGAAGTCCAGAACAAGGGGTCACAGTTTAAGGATAAGGGGGAAGTCTTTTAGGACCGAGATGAGAAAAAAAGAATTCTCACAGAGGGTGATTAATCTGTGGAATTCTCTGCCACAGAAAGTAGTCGAGGCCAGTTCATTGGCTATATTTAAGAGGGAGTTAGATGTGGCCCTTGTGGCTAAAGGGATCAGGGGGTATAGAGAGAAGGCAGGTATAGGATACTGAGTTGGATGATCAAGGGATATGGGGAAAAAGCAGGAATGGAGTACTGATTTTAGATGATCAGCCATGATCATATTGAATGATGGTGCTGGCGTGAAGGGCCAAATGGCCTACTCCTGCACCTATTTTTCTATGTTTCTATGTTTCTATCCACACCCCTCCATTCCCTGCATATACATGTGCCTATCCAAAAGCCTCTTAAATGCCACCATTGTATCTGCCTCCACGACCACCCCCAGCAGCTCGTTCCAGGCACTGGCCATCATCTGTGTAAATAAAAACTTTCCACCCACATTACCTTCAAACTTTGCCCCTCTCACATTAAAGCTGTGCCCTCTAGTAATTGCCTTTTCTTACCCGAGGACAGAAGGTTCTGACTGTCTATCCTATCTATGCCTCTCAAAATGTTACAACATTTTTTGTTCATGTTTGGAAGTATTTGCACCCATTTCCTTTGGGAAATCCATCAAGTCGGACAGGTCTGTGGCAATTCACACTAAATCTGATGACATTTCCCCACCTCTTGATATCATTGATGTGCATGTTTTTTTCTGGGCATGGATCAACAAGTTGCAACGACCTTAATTGTTCACTCAGTTAAAAAAAAAAGCTATATCATGCAGAAGGTCGGCAGCCAAGTGTAAACTAAAGAATTCCTGCTGTGACATCAGGCTTATTTAGTTTAGTTTATTGTCACGTATACTGGGGTAAAGTGAAAAGCTTTTGGTTACGTGCTAACCAGTCAGCAGAAAGACTATGCATGATTACAATCCACACTGTACAGATACATGATAAAGGGAATAACGCTTAGTGCACGATAAGGTCCAGCAAACCTCAATCAAAGATAGTTCGAGGGTCTCCAACGAGGTAGATAGTAGCTCAGGACCGCTCTCTAATTGTTGGAAGGATGGTTCAGTTGCCTGATAGCAGCTGGGAAGAAACTGTCGCTGAAACTGGAGGTGTGAGTTGTCATACTTCTGTACCTCTTGCCTGATAGGAGGGGGGAGAAGAGGGAGTGATCCGGTAGAGACTCATCTGTGATTATGCTGGACTGGTGGCATTGTCGAGGCAGCTGGAGTCAATGTTATGGTTGAAGTATCCAAAATCATGAAGCAAGGGCATCACAGTGGTGTGCTTTACGATCCTGACCACGGGTGCTATCTGTATGGAGTTTGTACATTCTTCCTGTGACCGCATGGGTTTCCTCCAGGTGCTCCAGTTTCCTCCCACATTCCAAAGACGTACAGGATTGTAATTTAATTGGCCTTGTAGAAAAATTGTAAATTGTCCCTAGTGTGTAGGATAGTGCTAGTATACGAGGTGATCGCTGGTTGGCGTGGACACGGAGGGCCGAAGGGCCTGTTTCCGCTCTCTATCTCGAAAGTCAATTAGACAGATAATTAGGGAAAAACTGTTTCCCTTGGATGAAAAATCAGCAACCAGTTCACATATCTGAGATAATTGGCAACATGCCACAAGGAATAGAAAATAGTGAGTTGTTATGATCTGAAATTCATTGCCTCGGACGATGGTGGAAATTAATATTCATATTGGACCAGAATAAAGAAATATAAATTATTTGCTATGGGGAATGAACAGGTGGTGTGACTTGCTGAAGAGTTAATTAAAACCATTGGCCTAACAGCTGCTGCTCAGTTTTAGTTTTAGTTTTTAGAAATACAGCACGCGTACAGGCCTTTCGGCCCACCGAGTCCATGCTGACCAGCAATCACCCTGTGCACTAGTTCTATCCTACACACTAGGAGCAACTTTCAGAAGCCAATTAACCTACAAATCTGCACGTCTTTGGCATGTGGGAGGAAACCGGAGCACCCGGAAAAAATGTGGCACGGTGGCGCAGCGGTAGAGTTGGTGCCTTGGAGCACCGGAGACCTAGGTTTGATCCTGACTATGGGTGCTCGCTGCACAGATTTTGTAGGTTGGGTTTTCCCCGGGTGTTCCAGTTTCCTCTCACTCTCCAAAGACCATGCAGGTTTGTTGATTAATTGGCTTCGGTAAATTGTTCCTCGTGTGTAGGTTAATGCTTGTGTACAGGGATCGCTGATCGGCATGGGCTCGGTGGGCTGAAGAGCTTGTTTCCACTCTGTATCTCTGAACTAAACTAAAACGCACATGGTCACAGGGAGAATGTGGAACCTCCGCGCAGGCAGCCACCCGTGGTCAGGAACAAACCTGGATCTCTGCCTCCGTAAGGCAGCAACTCTACCGCTCTGCCACTGTGCTGCCCCTTCTTGTGAAGTATAAGTCCACAAGTGGTTTTCTTTACTACAGTTGATCATTAGCTCTAGTTGTCAGAAGCCAGAGTATTAAACGGTCCCTCGGACATCAATTGTAGCTCATTAGGATCATCCTACTTCAGATTTTTCTGCAGAGGTCGCTGTATATTCACTGCTGTCAGCTCATGGTTTGAATGACGTGTAACTATTGATCTCCAGATGCGGGTGCCGATCACACTGCAGTTTTTTGTGGTTGCTCTAGTGAACGACGTCTACTTGACCAGCACAGAGAGCAGCTGCTGAGGAATCTAGGGTTGACACAAAATGCTGGAGTAACTCAGCGGGTGAGGCAGCATCTCTGGAGAGAAGGAGTGGGCGACATTTCGGGTTGAGACCGTTCTTCAGTCTGCCGAGGACTACTTCCAAAATAAAATAATTGCAAGGACCTGCTCTGATTGCCTTTAAAACCAAAGCTGGGGGGCATTAGTTTGACACTCTTCCACCAAAGATTTCTATAAAGTGTTTGGAATTGCAAGAAAAACATAAAAATAAATGCCAGTTCGTTGGGGAATTAAACAATGTCGATTCATAAGGAGATAAAGGATTGGTTTTGGTTCAGGATCCTTCTTCAATCTGATGAAGGGTACCCACCTGACACGCCACCTATCCATGTTCTCCAGAAATGCTGCGTAACACTGAGTTACTCCACTACATTGTCTCTTTTAAAAATAATAAACCAGTGTCTCCAGTTCTTTGTATATTTTAGCATAGATATTCTCGTCTTCACACCTTTGGCTCAACTTCCTTTTCTACCAAGATGTCTGCTGCTTCACAAGAATTCTTTATTTGATAAGAACAATAAGTTTATCAAATATAGAAACAAGGAACTACAGATGCTGGTTTATACAAAAGATAGACACAAAGTGCTGGAGTAACTCAGCCGGTCAGTCAACATCCCAGGAGAAAAAGGATGGGTGATGTTTTGGGTCTTGACCCTTCTGCAGAAATGTCACCCGTCATTCTCCAGAGATGCTGGCTGACCAGTTGAGTAACTTTGTGTCCATCTAAGTTTTTCAAATATATCCCCAATAGACCCAAAGTGCTGGAGTAACTCAGCAGGTCAGGCAGCACATGGATAGGTGACATTTCTGGTCGATACCCTTGTTCTAAGGATAAGGGTGAATTCCTTTAGGACCGAGATGAAGAAAACATTTTTCACACACAGAGAGTGGTGAGTCTCTGGAATTCTCTGCCACAGAAGGTAGTTGAGGCCAGTTCATTGGCTATATTTAAGGGGGAGTTAGATGTGGCCCTTGTGGCTAAAGGGATCAGGGGGTATGGAGAGAAGGCAGGTACGGGATACTGAGTTGGATGATCAGCCATGATCATATTGAATGGCGGTGCAGGCTCGAAGGGCCGAATGGCCTACTCCTGCACCTATTTTCTATGTTCTATGTTTCTATGTTTCACCTATCCATATTCTCCAGAGATGCTGCCTGACCTGCTGAGTTACTCTAGCACTTTGTGTCCTTTTGTGCATCAACCAGCATCTGCAATTCGTTGGTGTTGATTGTATTCTGCTCAGAGGTTGGTGACAGTGATTAGTTCAGTGCACAGATATTATTAATAAATGGTGAGACATTAAACTATAGGCATTGGAATATTGTTCAAAAAACAAAGTGCTGAAGTAATTCAGCAGGTCAGGCAACATCTGTGGAAGAAATGGATAGTCAGGATACAAGACATCGCTTGTCCATTTCCTCCACATGTTTAGTTTAGTTTATTGTCACGTGTACCGAGGAACAGTGAAAAGCTTTTTGTCGTGTGCTAACCCGTCAGCAGAAAGCCTATACGTGATTACAATCGAGCCATGCACAGTGAACAGATGCATGATAAAGGGAATAATGTTAGTCCCTGATCCACTGAATCCCTCCAGCACTTTGCGAAATGAATAAATAGTAACTGTTTATGTAATTTATATTTAATATCACATCACCGGGTCTCACATAACCCAGGTTTCATTCTGTTCAATAGGGTAATCTCACTGGGCATTTTCTAGTATAGAATCTAAAGATAAAACTGAAAGGCTCCAAATTTCAGTTGAAACCTCATCGTGTACAGTTTTAATGCAAATTTAACTTCATGGATTCATGGATGGTTATTGTTGGAGAATGCATCTCGATTTGCATGTCTAATGTGTAACCGGTAGATATGTACCTTTGCTCTTATTCATTATGATCTATGAACTGAACTAAAAAAACAGCAGCAATGACACTGCATTGTATTACATTGTAACTGATGGTCAGATTTCAAAGTTTTATTTCCAAACATCTTTTTATAAAAATGCTTGATTATGCAAACTGATGTTCCTGAGTGAATCTTTTAGCTTTGATGAACCATTGCTATTCAGGGAGCTTCATCCTCAAACCCCTGTCTCACGGTGCGAGTCAACCCACAAGTGACCCCGAGTTTAAAACAAATTAAACTCGTGGTAGTCACGTACAATTAACGTAGCGGGAATGTCGGAACTCGTGGACGCAACTTAGCGACTCGTGGCGCTAACGGCAGGTACCCGGTGTAGAGAAGGTACACAGACACCTTAAAGTCTTCACTACTATACACATATCATCTACACCCGGGAAACTTGTTAACTCTTGAAAAATTTTAAACATGTTTAAAGATTTCCATGAGTCATATTTACTCTTGAAGTTAAAATTTGAAACATTTAAACTCATTGTAAGAACATAGTGGCCCGTGAGTTTACCATAGTGACTCTTGAGTCCACCGTGGGCGCTCTTTAACTCAGCGGGACAGGCAGCATCTCTGGAGAGAAGGAATGGGTGACGGGATGATGTTTCCAAAATCCTTCTCTCCAGAGATGCTGCCTGTCCTGCTGAGTGACCATACTGAGGGAATTCCCACGTATATGAAGCAGAGAGAAACGTGAGTTCTGCACGGCTCTGCCCGACCTTTGAGAATGGATTCGGTGGTTTGTACCCACTCCCCCTCCCTGCCCACCCACCCACCATGTCAGCCAGCCGGACCCCTCCTCGTTACAGCAGCGGAAGCGACATTTCTAAGAGAAAGGGGCAGAGAGCTGGGGCAGGGCTGGGATGGGAGCAGGGCAGATGAGGTGCACCAAAGGAACAAACAAGTTGATGGCTGCAAGGGGCAGGCGGCAGAGCTCTTGTGCCCCAGCGAGGTAGACCGCTCTTCCCTCTGGCACTGGACGGTGCGCATTTTCCCTTTGTAGGTCATATCAATAGATGCGGCCGTGCTGAATTCTATCTTTAACTCAAAGCCGCAGGATGGAGCTGTCGTCTTTAACACTGTTGCTTTGCCGCCATCGCCTCCTTGCTGCACAATGGCAGCGAGTGCGGGGCCGAGATCCTGCCTAGTTTTTTAAAGTTCTGAAATTTAATAACTTTCAATACTGAATCAGAATATACTTACTTTATGAGATGCTGTCCAGCTCCTCTATTTGATACTTAAAACAGACCTTCATTCACGGTTGGCTCAAGAGTAACTCGGGAGAGGAACTTGGTACATCGCAGAAATGAGAAGTAAACGGCAAACTTAGACATACACGTGGGAACTTGTTTAAACTCGTGAACATAAACTTGGAATCTCATAGATAACCACGAGTGTAATTTTTTCTTTCACTCGGGATCACTCGTGGGTGGACTCGCACCATGAGTCAGGGCCATCACCAGTCACAGAAAACAAGCAAAAGTGAATCAGAGGCAATTTTACACCTGACCTGATTTTCCTGTCCATTGAACTTCATAAGTCACAGGAGCAGAATTAAGTCATTCAGCCCATCAAGTCTACTCTGCCATTCAATCATGGCTGATCTATCTTCCCCTTTCAATCCATTCTCCTGCCTTCTTTGACACCCTTACTTATCAAGAACCTGTCAAACTTTAAAAATATCAAAAGGCTTGCTCTCCACGGCCAACTGTGCAAGGAATTCCACAGATTCACCACCTTCTAGCTTAAGAAATTCCTCCTCCTTTCTAGAGGTATGTCCTTTAATTTTGAGCTTTGCCCTCTCTCACTAGACTCTTCCACTGGGGGAAACATTCTCTCCACATCCACGCTAGGCCTGTGAACTGTTGGGCTAATTTCCAGGTGATGAGCCATTTGTCTGTTATAGAGTCAGGCCCTGCAGCCCAACTTGCCCATGCCATTAGTCCCACCTGCCTGTGTTTGTCCCATATCCCTCTAATCCTATCCTATCCATGCACCTATCTAAATGCTTCTTAAACGTTGTGATTGTACCTGCCTCAGCTATCTGCTCCGGCTGCTCGTTCCATACACCCACCACCCTTTGTGTTTTAAAAAAGTTACCCCTCAGGTTCCTATTAATTATTTCCCCCCACACCTTACCATTCAGGTTCCATTAATTATTTCCCCCGACACCTGGTTCTCGATTCCCCTACTCTGGCCAAGAGACAGTGCATCCACCTGATCTATCCCTCTCATGTTTTTGTATATCTTCATAAGATCACCCCTCATCCTCCTGCGCTCCAAGGAATAGTCTCAGCTTGTTGAGTTCTACTACGATGTTAGGTATACCTTTCCTTTTATTTTTTACCTTGATTTTGTAACAATCCAGCTGAAGAGAATGTTCAATCCCCATTGATGACACTGTGTTTAATTTACATTCCTCTATCTGTAATCATGTATAGTCTTTTCTTCAATTCAATAGCGTGCAAACTAGAGCTTTTCACTGCACCGCGGCACATGAGACAATAATAACTGCACTAAACATTCCATTAACGTGTACATATTCCATTAACGTGTACATAGTATTTTTTCAAATGTATCTGCCATATGAGATGAAAGTCAGCACTTAGAAGCTAACTTAACGCACTCATTTACAAATTGTATAAAAATGACTACATTTTGGACAGAAATATTTAAGATAATTTCGAATGTTGTTAATATGAATCTGATCCCTGGCTCAAAATTAATAATATTGGGAATATTAGAAACAGATCAATTAATAACAACGAATCAAATAATTTTTATTGATTACAGTTTAATAATTGGGAAAAAAATTAATATTGAAATTCTGGAAAGGTCCTACATCCCCCACAACCAAAATGTGGATTACAGGAATGTCGGAGACACTTCATCTGGAAAGATTAAGGCTTGTCCTACTGGACAAGTTGGATCTTTTCAGAGGGATATGGTCTCCATTTATTGAATATTTAAAGGGTCAAAATGGCTCGGTGCGAGAGCCTGACTGAAGCCTGAATAAAGGAATGGATGAAGAATCATATATAACAAATCATGGATATATCTCCAATGATGGATAACCTGTTTAACACTCCACTCATTTTTTTTTGATTTTCTATTTTTACTTTATTTTTCTCTATTTTTTCCTATCTGCAATAAAAACAAAAAAAATGTATAGAAATACAAATAAGACATAACTGTTAATATTAATAATATTAAGAATGTATGTGACAAGTATATTCTTTTAATATGTACTTGCGTCTAATAAAAATATTTAACACAACGTGTACGTGTTAATTAAGCCAGGCAGTTGTAAATTTGTGGTGTTTCTCCTTAAAGGGCCTGTCCCACTTACGTGACCTTTACAGGCAACTACCTGCACCCGTCATAGGTCGCCGAAATTTCCAACATGTTGAAAATTCAGTGGCAAACAGAAAGACGCTACGACTCTTTGGAGACCTCTCACGACCTTACAGGCAACCCCTGGCGACATGTCGCGGGTGACCTCTCACCATCATAGGAGACCTCTCGCGACTGTACAGCCTGTCTTTCTGGTCGCCTCTGAATTTTCAACATTTCGGCGACCTATGATGGGTGCCGGCAGTCTCCTGTAAAGGTCGTGTAAGTGGGATAGGCCTATTACAATATGTGGTCTTGTGGGGGTTCCAGATTAATGGTTCAATGGTTCCTTATTATCATATGTACCAAGGTACAGTGAGATTCAGTTTTTGCACACAGATCAATAATATTATTGCTGTTTCAAATCCTACTGATGAATGCAGAATATTGTCCCATCCCTCTACGAATTTGCGCCACCTGTGCTTGATGGGAACGGCCAGGTAGTGGTCGCAGCTGAGATGATGCGCAACCCTAATGTGCTGCTACGTAAATTCCGTGAGCTTGTGACCTGCCATCTAACCGCATTCTATAGAGGGCAAAGTTCTTTGCACGGCATCAGCATCCTGATGAACCTGTGGAACGTTTCATTTGTGATTTGAAGTACATGGCCCCGAGATGTCGCTTTGGTGAGATAACTAATGAGTTAGTATGCTACAAAATCGTTAGCGGCATGTCTGATCGGAAGCTCAGAACAGAGCGATTCCGAAATGCTGACCTGACACTTGAACAGGCTGTGCATGCGTGCCGTATGTTGGAGGTTGTAGCCCCATAGGATGATCAGCTTGACACTAAGAAACATGATGTTGATCTGACTGGTTTCAGTAATCGAACCGCCTCAGCTGCAACTAAAAGATTTGTGAACGAGCCACCGCAGAGGTGCGCTAACTGCAACTATTTCTATAATGGGGTCGCCAGTTTTGTCCAGCAAACGGCAAATCATGCAATTACTGTAAGAAAATGAATCACTTTGTCGCATGTTGTCATTCTCGTGGGAACCCTAGTGCAAATTCAAAGTCCAATCTATACCTGCTGAAGCAAGACCCAACAGTCTCCGACTCCCTTGAACAGTTTGAAGTCGCCCACGAGAATGATCCAATTATCTCATGCGATAGTTCTGCTGATCACACTCTCCTCCACACATCTGGTAAGCCCTTGGACCCTGCTGTTACTGTGCACATCAATAACAAGTCTGTTCTTGCTTGGTTCTTGCTTCTTGGTTACTTGGTCCTCCAAAATATTCCAACTGGATTATAAACTGGAGGTGGTGAAGGGAGGGGTTTATCCAGAGAGGGTTATTGCATGGGAGCGCACGTGAATGTAATGTCCCTGAAGGTCTATAACAAGATAAGAAATAATGAGACCTTGACTAAGGATGCCTCTACATTGCATGCCGACTGGGAGAGGTTCTGCACCCTCTCGGAAAAGCTGATTTCAAGTGTATAATGGACAATGTCACCAAAAACCTGATTTTCTACATTGTGAAATCGAACTCTGAGACTTTGTTGGGAATCCCTGCGTGCCACGACCTGGGTTTAGTGTCCACAAGCTATGCCTATCTGACGAACCGACACAACAACTACTGTCCATATATCAGGATTTGTTCGATGACAAACTGGGCAAGTTGCCAATGACTTACACGATCACTATTGACCCATGTTGTCCCAGCAGTGCATGCACTTCACCGCTTACTGCACGCTATGTGTGATAGAATTCAAGCTGAACTGAGACACATGGTGTCCATGGGGGTACTGGCTGAAATAAGTGAACCCTCAGACTGGGTCTTCACCATGGTTGTTACAAAAAAGGACAAAGACGAGCTCCGTGTGTGCATTAACCCAAGAGACCTGAACACAGCTATTAAATGCTCACACTACCCAATGAGAACCATCGAGGATGTTGCAGCTCAAATCGGTCGTGCAACAGTGTTCTCAGTACTAGATGCCAAAACTCGTTTTGGCAGATACCTCTAGACGACGCGTCCTCAAACCTTAATACATTTGCCACACCATTTGGCAGATTCAAGTTCCTCAGAATGCCATTTGGAATTAACTCGGCCAGCGAGGTCTTTCAGAAAGCTATGGAACAGCTGTTCGCAGGCTACCCATGTGCTATCATCGTTGATAACATTCTGGTGTACGGCCGTGACTTAGCGGAGCACGATTCTAATTTAAAGATGATTCTGGACAGGGCACGAGGAATCAACCTAAAGTTCAACCCCATGAAGTGCAAGTTTTGTGTCTCAGAGGTTACCTACGTCGGACATGTGTTCACCAGCGAAGGGTTAAAATCTGACCCTAAGAAGACTGCAGCCATCAGTGAAATGCCTGCTCCCACAGACATCCACAGCCTTCAGGATTTCCTGGGTATGGTTAACCATCTGGGCAAGTTCATACCCAACCTCAGCGAACTTATCTCGCCGCTGAGACAGCTCACTCACAAGGACACTGCCTGGACCTGGTACCAGCAACACCAGCAAGTGTTTGACTCTTTAAAACTTCAGCTAGCCAGTGCCCCCACCTTGACCTCACTATCACCTGCGATATAACCATATAACCATATACCAATTACAGCACGGAAACAGGCCCTCTCGGCCCTTCCAGTCCGTGCCGACCATTTGTTTTCCCCTAGTCCCATCTACCTGCACTCAGACCATACCCCTCCATTCCCTTCACGTCCATATACCTATCCACTTTACTCTTAAATGTTAAAATCGATCCTGCCTCCACCACTTCTGCTGGAAGCTCATTCCACACAGCCACCACCCTCTGAGTAAAGAAGTTCCCCCTCACGTTACCCCTAAACTTCTGTCCCTTAATTCTCATGTCATGCCCTCTTGTTTGAATCTTCCCTACCCTCAATGGGAAAAAGCGTATCCACGTCAACTCTGTCTTTCCCTTTCATCATTTTTAAAGACCTCAATCAAGTCACCCCTTAACCTTCTGCGCTCCAAAGAATAAAGACCTAACTTGTTCAACCTTTCTCTGTAACATAGTTGCTGGAACCCTGGCAACATTCTAGTAAATCTCCCCTGTACTCTCTCTATTTTGTTGACATCCTTCCTATAACTAGGCGACCAAAATTGTACACCATACTCCAGAATTGGTCTTACCAATGCCTTGTACAATTTTAACATGACTTCCCTACTCCTATATTCAATGCTCTGATTTATAAAGGCGCAGTATCGCCTGCAGATATCTCGCAGTATGGTTTAGGCGCAGCCTGCCTGACAGCACCGTGTTACCCGTATCATACGCCTCTCGCACCATGACAGAGACTGAGCAGCGCTATGCCCAAATTGAAAAGCAGCTGCTAGCTGTCGGTTTTGCACGTTCCAAGTTTAGAGACTTTATCTTTGGGAAAACTATTACAATTGAAACTGACCACCAACTGACCACCAACCCCTGGTCACCATCCAGAACAAACCTATTCTCGGATGTGCCTGCATGTTTGCAGCACATGATGATGCAGCTCCAGCGTTTTGATTTCCATATTGTTTACAAAAAGGGCAAAGACATGCTCATTGCCGACACTCTCTCTCGAGTGCCACGGGCGTCCTGCGAACAACATCCATTCAAGTGCGACGTGCTTGCTGTATTTAAAGTCGACTTTGTTCCCACGGATCGTCTGCTTCGCCTGGCGGAGCACACAGCTGCTGACAGAACGCTACAGCTGCTCTCCTCCATTATCAAGAGTGGTTGGCCCACAAAACAATCCAACACACCACTAGATATACAGCCATTTTTCTTACTTTGCGATGAACTGGTGATACAAGACGGGAACATTGTCACGGGTGACAAAGTTGTGATTCCCTCAGCCCTGCATGGTGAATACTACGAAGAAGTCCACAGCAGCCACCCAGGTACTGAGTCTACGCTTGCCGGTGCCCAAAGCATGTTTTTATTGGACAGGAATGACCAAATACATACGTGAAAAAACTGCATCCTGTCCCATTTGCAACAGCCTGGCTCCCCACCAACAGAAACAGCCTCTCCTGCAACAACCTGCGCCAGAGCTACCTTGGTCATCCGTCGCTGTGAATATTTTTGAATGGCATGGTAAACACTACCTAGTTCTGGTCGTTTCCAATTAGTTTGAACGTGTTCTGCTGCCTACCATTGCGTCTGAGATGGTTATACAAAAGCGTCAGGGATACTTATCTGTACACGGCGTACCAGTTCGACTGCAAACTGACAATGGGAGACAGTTCACCAGCCAGGCATTTAAAAACTTTGCCAGACTTTGGAACTTTCAGCATGTAACCAGCAGCCCCGAATACCCTCACTCCAACGGCCTCGCTGAGCGTGCTGTCAGGAGCGCGAAACAGTTAACGGAACGTTTGCATCTCGCCAATTCCGACGTCTACCTGGATCTGTTAAACCTGAGAAACATTTCCAGGGATGGTGTTCTAGGCTCTCCCCGCCCAGCGGCGGATGTCTCGCACAACACGGCCCCAGCTACCCCGTCGCCCAGCAACTGCTGAAGCCACAGGTGCTCAAACCAGCTGCGGTCCAGAAGCGCATTCAGGACTTACTTGATGTCCTCAAGCACTCCTATGACAAGTCGAACAAACTACTTGAACCATTACTGCAAGGCCAAGTGGTCTGCCTGCAGACTGCAGTTGGACATACCCGATTGGGTTTCGTTAGTTTTCAAGACACCCGCTGCTGTTGTCCGTCCCAGACCCCCTGACCCCAGCATGTTTCCCGCGCGTCGTTCGGTTCCCTCATCCCCAAGGCCTCTAGTCATTTCCAGTGCCTCAAGTCCTGCATGCTCATCCCGTCGTTTCTCTCCAGGCTCCTCGGCTGCGTTTTCCTTCTCGGGTCACCGCCACCCAGCCCTACTAACATTTCTGGAGTGGAGGGGGACGGGTTTGTCCGTACGCGTTCGGGTCGGGTTAGCAGGTTAACCGCATATGTTTTAAAAACTGCTGAATAGCTCTTTTCTCTGCGGGGAAGGATGTAGATTGGTTATTGCATGTGAACCAATCAGAGTAATGTATTAACATTAACTCCACCTTACTGTACACTTTATATTAACACTCGCTTCCCATATTACGTAGTTACACCGGTCGGTGGTAGAGATGAGCTAACAGCGTATTGTACTGCACCACCATGACTGATGATCAAAGCTGACTTTGAACACCAGACTGTGTCTGTATGGTTCTTTACATGTTTACATGTTCTTAACATGTTTACAGGACCCAACCCTAATGGTCAGCTAACCGTGCTCTCCAAAGATGCTGCCTGACCAGCTGGGTTACTTCAGCACTCGGTCATCGAGTCATGCAGCATAGAAACAGGCCCTGCGGCGCAACGTGCCCACGCTGACCAACATGTCCCATCTCCAGGTAGTCCCGCCTGCCTGTGTTTGCCCCATTTTCCTCTAAACCTTGTACATCCATGTACTGTACCTGTCTAAATGTTTCGATAGTACTTGCCTCAACCACCTCCTCTGGCAACTCATTCCATACACCCACCACCCTTGGTGTGAAATGGATCACCAAGGAATGTGCATTAAATGCCAGCTCAGCCTGTGAAGGCCACACCCCTTGAATGAATAAAAGAAAGCTCATCAGCATATTTCTCCGTCAATGCCCTAGCCCAGCATTGTCAGTTTGTCCAAACATTGACTTCGATTTTGCAATTCTAATGACAATGAAACTATCATTGTTTATCCTCCACACCTCCTGAAACTTGGCAACTCTTTCAAGGCAGATAAACATTCCAATCCTGGTGTGGCTGCCAGTGAGATTAAAAACTAAAAATGCTGGAAATAGTCAGCAGGTCAGGCAGAATCTACGAAGATAGGATTTCAGCCCTGGGATCCTTCATTTGAACCAGGAAAGAGTCAGAGATCTGAAATGTTGACTGTTTCTCTTTTCTCAGATGCTGCCTGACCCCACTGAATCTTTCCAGCATTTTGTTTTCATATTTCCAGCAGATTTTCTGTAGTATCTTTTTATGTTACGTTGTCTTTACCAGTGGCCAGTGGTGTTGTCGGCAGACTTCTCCACCGTAATCAGCAGAAATTTAGTTTAGTTTCATTTATTATTGTCACGTGTACCGAGGTACAGTGAGGAAAAGCATTTTATAGTTGCGGCTATCCAGTGAACAAAATGTCATGATTACAATCAAGCTGTCCACTGTGGACAGATGCAGGATAAGGGGTATAATGTTTAGTGCAGGATAATGTCTAGTAAAGTCTGATTAAAGGTAGTTCAAAGGTCTCCAATGAGGCAGATGGGAGGCTCTGGTTGGCATTAGGATGGTTCAGTTGCCTAATGACAGCTGGGAAGAAACTGTTTGTGAATTTGGAAGTGTGCCTTTGCACACTTCTATACCTCTTCCCTGATGGGAGTTGGGGCAAGAGGGAGTGACCAGAGTGAGACTGCTCCTTGATAATCCTGGCGGCCTTGCTGAGGCAGTGTGATGAGTAGATGGAGTCAATGGAAGGGAGATTGGTTTGCGTGATGGTCTGGGCTGCGTCTACAAATGTCTGCCTCAGCCTTGGGTTTACCTTTGACCTCAAGTTTCTTTTTACCTCAGATGCTCCCTGACCTGTTGAATGTTTCCAGCATTTTCTGTTTTTATTTCCAACAGATTTAATTTTTATTTTCAGTTGTCTTTGCCAGTGATTTGATGTCCCGTCTTGGACAGAGGTGTTGTCTGCAGACCTCTCCTTTGTTCTCAGCAGAAATCATTGAATCACTATAAGCTTCAGGTTTGGTACAAGATCTGCCAGAGGAGATAGTTGAGGGAGATACTATCACACTGTTTAAAAGACATTTGGACAGGTATATGGATAGGATAGGTTTCAAGGATATGGGCAAAACATAGTTGGTGCAGCGGTAGAGATGCTGCGTTACGGAGACCCGGGTTCGATCCTGACTATGGGCTCTATCTATAGATTGGAGCGGCTGGGCGTGTATACGCCGGAATTTAAAAGGATGAGAGGTTATCTTATTGAAACATATAAGATCATTAAGGGTTTGGACACACTAGAGGCAGGAAACATGTTGGGGGGAGTCCAGAACCATAGTTTAAGAATAAGTGGTAAAGCATTTAGAACTGAGATGAGGAAAAACTTTTTCATACAGAGTTGTGAGTGTGTGGAATTCTCTGCCTCAGAGGGCGGTGGAGGCTGGTTCTCTGTATGCTTTCAAGAGAGAGTTGGATAGAGATCTTAAGGATAGCGGAGTTAAGGGATATGGAGAGAAGGCGGGAACGGGTACTGATTGTGGATGATCAGCCATGATCACATTGAATGGTGGTGCTGGCTTGAAGGGCCAAATGGCCTACTCCTGCACCTATTGTCTATTGTCTATTATCTGTATGGAGTTTGTACGATCTCCCAGTGACTGCGTGGGTTTTCCCTGGGTGCTCCGGTTTCCTTTCACGCTCCAAAGACATTTAGATTTGTTGGTTAATTGGCTTTGGTAAAGATTGCAAATTGTCCCTAGTGGGTAGGATAGTGCTAGTGTACGGGTGAGCACAGATTTGGTGAGCTGAAGGGCCTGTTTCTGCAATGTACATCTCTAGACTAAATGAAACAGGCAGGTGAGACTAGTGCAGATGAAATATGTTGGTCGGTGTGGGCAAGTTGGGCCAAAGGCCCTGTTACCGCGCTATATGACTATGACTCTCTGACTCTATTCAGGTATCTATGGGAAAATCTTGTAAAACAACCTGCCAATGTTGAGTGAATTTCATAAGGTGGAAACAAGCTTTTAATCCCACAGTAAATTGCCTCACAACAAATTCTCTGGCACTAAAGTATTTGCCTGTTTGCATTGTAATTCCCTCAGGTAGATTTTTTAAAAATATAATGAAGTTCAATGTTTAAAGATATATTTATTTAATGTTTGCATATGGTAACTTAGCTTCCAATGTAGAAAGGATATCCAATTTTAATGTAATAGCTTGCAAAGACACAGAAAGAACGAGCACATCAGGCCCTGGATTGAACCCGCCAAACTCACAGTCCATTGGTTGACGCTCGCTACCCATTCCCCGCTGCTCCCCACTCCACGGCCACCTGCCCCGCTCCCCTCCTCCTCCCCCCCCTCCCCGCCTCTCACCTCTCCCCGCCTCTCTCCCCCCTCTCTCTCTCTCCCCCTTTCTCCCCCCTCTCTCTCTCCCCTCTCTCTCTCCCCTCTCTCTCCCCTCTCTCTCCCCTCTCTCCTCTCTCTCTCCCCCCTCTCTCTTCCCCCTCTGTCCCCCACCTTCTCTCCCCCTCTCTCCCCCTCTCTCCCCCTCTATCCCCCACGCTCTCCCTCTATCTCCCCCTTTTCTTCCCCCCTCCCTACCCTCTCTCTCTTCATCTCTGCCCCTCTCTCTCTCTGTCTCTGCCCCTCTCTCTCTCTCTCTCTCTCTCTCTCTCTCTCTCTCTCTCTCTCTCTCTCTCTCTCTCTGTCTCTGCCCCTCTCTCTCTGTCTGTCTCTGCCCCTCTCTCTCTCTGTCTCTGCCCCTCTCTCTTTGCCTGTCTCTGCCCCTCTCTCTCTGTCTCTGCTCCCTCTCTCTCTGTCCTCTTTCTCGATCCCCTCTCCCTCGCGAGACGTGCCTGTGAGTTGGGGGCTATGCATGAGTGGATAGGGCGGGGATGGGGTAAAAAGAGCGAATGAATAATATTAATATAATGTCAAGGGTGGTGGTTAGTGTGTGTGTGTGTGTGGGGGGGGGTGGTTAATATGTGTGTGATGCCGCAGGCAGCCCCCCCCCCCCCCTTTCCCCCGCAACTACGCGTTGAGGGGACGGGACCCAACGGGTCCCACCTGGTCTAATTGTTTTTTAAACATTGTAATAGCACCGGCCTCACTACCTCCTCTGGCAGCTTATTCCATACACCCACCCCTATTTGTGTGAAAGGTTACCCTTCAGTTTCCTATTAAATCTTTCCCCTCCTCACCTTAAAACTATGGGCAAACATTCTTCTGATTGTCGGCACCAAACGGCAGCGCATGTTCTTATCACAAACTGTGCTAACCAGATATGATTTCTGTGCATCTATGTAAAAATGAAGGTTGCATTAGCTGCATTGCAAAAGGTGGTAATTCTTCATTGCCATTAATCTGTCCAGTTTTTCAGCTGACTGTATCTCATTCAGCTGTATTGCAAAGATCACACCTAACCTTTTCATGCATCTGCATTAGGTCGGGAGTCATTGTTAGGCACTATAGACTTAGAAACATAGAAACATAGAAATTAGGCGCAGGAGTAGGCCATTTGGCCCTTCGAGCCTGCACCGCCATTCAATATGATCATGGCTGATCATCCAACTCAGCATCCCGTACCTGCATTCTCTCCATACCCTCTGATCCCCTTAGCCACAAGGGCCACATTTAACTCCCTCTTAAATATAGCCAATGAACTGGCCTCCACTACCCTCTGTGGCAGAGAGTTCCAGAGACTCACCACTCTCCGTGATGTGAGATACAGTTCAGAAACAGGCCCTTCGGGCCACCAGGTCCGCGCTGACCAGTGATCATCCCGTACACAAGCATTATCCCACACATTAGGGATGATTTGCAATTTTACAGAAGGCAATGTAACCTACAAAGCTGTACATCTTTGGAATGTGGGGGGAAACTGGAGCAACCGGAGAAAACCCACGCGGTCACAGGGAGAACGTGCAAACTCCGTACAGACAGCACCTGGATCTCTGGCACAGTGAGGCAGCAACTCTACCACTGTGCCACTGCTACTGTGACAGTGAAAGCAAAAACACTATTTGTCGTTCCAATGCTGTCATAACATAGCAAAAAATGATTCCAGTACTGTTTCCACATAATGCCCTCTTCTGGGTGGTTGCAATTTATTTATACGTGGAGAAATAGGAAGTCACAGCACGATTTAGTCACTAAATCAACTGTCCTGTTTCAATTAATTTACAATGACATTGCTTGCTCTCTCAGTTCCCTTCTGTAAATATATTTTATATTCAGGTGTCAATGTCAGCTCTCAGAGTCTCATATTAAACGAGCCCAAGATTGCATAGCCTGTTTCTTTAAAGAGTTAACTTTAGGTTGCATTGATTTTCCTTTTAATGCAAAAGATGTGTGGCACGGTGGCGCAGCAGTAGAGTTGCTGCCTTGCAGCGCCAGGCCCAATTTTACTAGACTCACCTGGCTGCTTTTGTCCCACATCCCTCTAAACCTGTCCTATCCATGAACGTGTCTAATCTATATAATAGTCTGATCTTGTATAGTTATTAAAGATGGGATAGCAGCACATTTGGAAAGTGGTGAAATCATTGGACAAGGTCAGCATGGATTTATGAAAGGTAAATCATGTCTGACGAATCTTATAGAATTTTTCGAGGATGTAACTAGTAGAGTGGATAAGGGAGAACCAGTGGATGTGTTATATCTGGACTTTCAGAAGGCTTTCAACAAGGTCCCACATAAGAGACTAGTATGCAAACTTAAAGCACACGGTAACTGGCTGGCAGACAGGAGCAAAGAGTAGGAGTAAATAGGTCCTTTTCAGAATGGCAGGCAGTGACTAGTGGGGTACCGCAAGGCTCAGTGCTGGGACCCCAGCTATTTACAATATATATTAATGATTTGGATGAGGGAATTGAATGCAACATCTCCAAGTTTGCAGATGACACGAAGCTGGGGGGCAGTGTTAGCTGTGAAGAGGATGCTAGGAGGCTGCAAGGTGACTTGGATAGGTTGGGTGAGTGGGCAAATGATTGGCAGATGCAGTATAATGTGGATAAATGTGAGGTTATCCACTTTGGTGGCAAGAACAGGAAAGTAGACTATTATCTGAATGGTGGGCGATTAGGAAAAGGGGAGATGCAACGAGACCTGGGTGTCATGGTACACCAGTCATTGAAAGTAGGCATGCAGGTGCAGCAGGCAGTGAAGAAAGCGAATGGTATGTTAGCATTCATAGCAAAAGGATTTGAGTATAGGAGCAGGGAGGTTCTACTGCAGTTGTACAGGGCCTTGGTGAGACCACACCTGGAATATTGTGTACAGTTTTGGTCTCCTAATCTGAGGAAAGACATTCTTGCCATAGAGGGAGTACAGAGAAGGTTCACCAGACTGATTCCTGGGATGGCAGGACTTTCATATGAAGAAAGACTGGATAGACTCGGCTTGTACTCGCTAGAATTTAGAAGATTGAGGGGGGATCTTATAGAAACTTACAAAATTCTTAACGGGTTGGAAAGGCTAGTTGCAGGAAGATTGTTCCCGATGTTGGAGAAGTCCAGAACACGGGGTCACAGTTTAAGGATAAGGGGGAAGTCTTTTAGGACCGAGATGTGAAAAACATTTTTCACACAGAGAGTGGTGAATTTGTAGAATTCTCTGCCACAGAAGGTAGTTGAGGCCAGTTCATTGG
The DNA here is from genome assembly GCA_035221665.1 of Okamejei kenojei. NCBI lineage: Eukaryota > Metazoa > Chordata > Chondrichthyes > Rajiformes > Rajidae > Okamejei > Okamejei kenojei. The sequence goes on from CM069138.1 coordinate 52,945,347, forward strand.
CTATATTTAAGAGGGAGTTAGATGTGGCCCTAGTGGCTAAAGCGATCAGTGGGTATAGAGAACTTCTTTGGGTCTGAAGAAGGGTTTCGGCTCTAAACGTTGACTATCTCCTTCGCCACATAGATGCTGCTGCACTCGCTGAGTTTCTCCAGCATTTTGTGTACCCAGGGGGTATGGAGAGAAGGCAGGTACAGGATACTGAGTTGGATGATCAGCCACGATCATATTGAATGGCGGTGCAGGCTCGAAGGGCCGAATGGCCTTCTCCTGCACCTATTTTCTATGTTTCTATTTATTTGTGTGTGTGTGTGTGTGTGTGTGTGTGTGTGTGTGTTTGTGTGTAATCACATCTTCGTGAAAAAACTACGTGGTAACGGTAAAATGTTTACATATTGTGGTAGCGATTTTTCCCTTGGAGTCCAAAATCGCCTCATCTGAAATTTCACGCTTTATTTCTCGAGTTATTTCTGAAAATGTTCAAAAATCTGACAAAATTTTGAATTTAAAAAAGACTGTCTTTCGCTGATGATGTCATAATGGGTCTGCTCTGCGCGCCGTCTTGCTCGCGTTGCGAGTGACTTTACCTCCTCACCCCTCCCTCCTCCCCCCCCTTTATTCAAAAGACTCAGAAAGAATGAACACATCAGGCCCTGGATTGAAGCCGCCGAACTCGCAGTCCATTGGTTGACGGCCGTTACCCGCTCCCCGCTGCTCCGCGCTCCCCGGCCACCTGCCCTGCTCCCTTCCTCCTCCCCCCCTCCTCCTCTTCTCACCCCCTCCTCCTCTCATCCCCCTTCCTCCAGAGTCCCGGATTTGATCTGTCTGTACGGAGTTTGCTCGTTCTCCCCGTGACCTCGTGGGTTTTCCCTGGGTGCTCCAGTTTCCTCCCACACTACAGACGTACAGCTTTGTAGGTTAATTGGCTTCAGTAAAAATTGTAAATTGTCCCGAGTGTGTAGGATAGTGCGAGTGTACCCTGTGATCACTGGTCGGTGAGGATTCTGTGGGCCGAAGGGCCTGTTTCCGTGCTGTATGTCTAATCTAAACTAATCTAAACCAAGATTCTCCTTTTCCCCCCCCATTAATGTAGGACTTATTCAAATCAGCAGATGCTGGTTTACACAAAAGGACACAAAATGCTGGAGTAAAGGGCCTGTCCCACTTACGTGTCCTTGGCACGCAAATTACGCGACCTCCCGCGAAGGTCGCGTGCAACTTCATTCGACCGCACAGCCGTCTGGAGCGAGTGACGTCATTTGAAGATGGACGCAAAATGCTGGAGTAACTCAGCGGGACCGGCAGCATCTCTGGAGAGAAGGAATGGGTGATGTTTCGGGTCCAGATCCTTCTTCAGTCTGAAAGAAGGGTCTTGAGCCGAAACGTCATAAATTCCTTCTCTCCAGAGAAGCTGCCGGTCCCGCTGAGTTACTCCAGCATTTTGTGTCTATCTTCAATTTTCTTGACCCCGCTCTGGGAGTAGAAGTGGGGGTGGATCCGGATCCGCAACGGCCGTGAGCCCCAGGCCGAGTTTGGCGATCGTTTGCCTGCTTCTGCTGCTGTCACAGGTGAGACACAGGTGTCCCACTTTGGCTGTCAGTTCCATGACAGGCCGTTGGTGCACGAAGATTTCATTCACTACAAAAATTTCGGAGCGTGATGACGCGCACAACTCCATACCCCTCCGCCCTTCTCTGTGGGGCCAGCCCCGCGCGGCTATACGATGCCCATGCGCCTCAATGCGACCACGAGGTCGCGTAATTTGCGTGCCAAGGACACGTAAGTGGGACAGGCCCTTAACTCAGCAGGCCAGGCAGCATTTCTGGGCAACGTGGATAGGTGGCATTCCAGTCAGGACACTTCTTCGGACTTGCTCTGGAGTGAGAGGGGGGAGAGGGAGAAATTTGGGAGGGAGAGGCAGGACTTGTAAAGGTGGATTTTTAGGTGGACAGTCAAACACATTTCAAAAGAGACATCCATTTATTTATTTATTAAAGATGGCAGATGGAGACATTTCATGAGAACAAAGGGGGGCCTGGAACACACTGCTAGGGGTGGTGGTGGAGGCAGATACGATGGTGGTGTTTAAGAGGCTTTTAGACAGCCACAGGGAATAGAGGGATATGGATCTTGTCCAGGCAAGATGAGATCAGTTTAACTTGACATCTTATTTGGCACAAACTCTGTTCCTGTCCTGTATTGCTCTATGTTGCATGTTCATTGCCCTTTATGGTACAGCACCATCAGTGTAACATCCTGTCTCCTTTGACTATCTCATGAACAATCTGATGTTTCTATGATTGTTTGCGAAAGCATTCACTGCATTTCGCTGTACTCCTGAATCTGATGGATCATGGTGACCAAGAATGAAATGGACTGATCATATGTCTACAGGTTTTCAAGTTACTTCCAAGCAGGAAGTTGGCATTGCATCGGAAAGGTTTAGGAATCTCTCCCTTTTCAATTTCCTTCACCATTGGGAGACTTTGTTGGGGTAAAATGTAACCTGTTCCACCTTTATTCCTGTCTAACAGTTTGGGGCAGCACGTTGGCGCAGCTAGTAGAGTCGCGGCCTCACAACGCCCGAGACCCAGGTGCGATCCTAACCTTCACTACATCCGTCCAGAGTTTACACGTTCTCCCTGTGAGAGCACGGCTATTCTCCGGGTGCTCCGGTTTCCTCCGACACTCCAAAGACATACAGGTTACAGGTTTTGTGTTTAGTTTATTTTTTTTAGTTTAGAGATACAGTGTGGAAACAGGCCCTTTGGCCCACCCCTACCAGCACCCTCAACACCAGTTTTATCCTACATCCAAGGGACAATTTATAGAGGCTAATTAACTTACAAACCTGCACGTCTTTGGAGTGTGGGAGGAAACCAGAGCACCTGGAGAAAATCCACATGGTCACAGGGAGAACGTACAAACTCTATACAGACAGCACCATAGTCAGGATCAAACCCGGGTCTCTCATGCTGTAAGGCAGCAACTGTATCATTGGTCTCTGTAAATTGTTCTGAATGTGTAGGGAGTGGATGCAAAAGTGGGATAACATAGAACTAGTGTGAATGGGTGATCGATGCGTGGCGTGGCCTTGGTGGGCCGAAGGGCCGGTTTCCATACTGCTTCTCCAATCTAAACTAGGCTATCGACAGAGGCGAAGGCCCTTTTTCCATGCCCAAATGACACAATAATGGCTATGATGCCACTGATAAGGACCCTGAAGCTATCCTCGGCACTCAGTTGTTAGCATTAGAGACAATTACATATTTTAGAACTCATCTTGTCAATTGGTTTACCTTGAGCTTTGAGCCTGACAAGGCAAGAGAGAGAGAGATTCACTTGCACCTCCTCCAACCTCATCCTCTGTATCCGCTGCTCTAGGTGTGGGATCCTATATAACCAAGAGACCAAGCGCAGATTAAGCAATTGTTTAGCTGAACATCTACGTTCAGTCCACCTTGGCCTACGTGATGTCCCAGTTGCCATTGCCACACTGACCTTTGTGTCCTGGGCCTCCTCCACTGTCAGAGTAAGACCACACACATATTGGAGGAACAGCACCTCGTATTGGGGCAGCTTACAACCCTGTGGTATGAATATTGATTTCAAGTAACCCTTGCATTTCCTCACTCTCCATCCCTCCCCCACCTTAGTCGTCCTGCTAGAGTCACGGTCATCCTGCTTAGTTTCACAGTTTGTATTCCCTCTATCTCCTTTCCCACAGCTAACAACAGACCATTGTGGGCTCCACCTTTCCTTGAATATCGATTCTGGGTTTGATTTATTCTTTTCTTACCTTTCCTTCATTTGTTCTGTAACTTTTCATACCTCGAGTTTCCCTCACTTCTGACAGTCTGAAGAAGGATCTCGACCCAAAATGACACCTAGTCCTTTTCTCCAGAGATGCTGCCTGACCCTCTGAGTTACCCCAGCATTTTGTGTCTATCTTCAAGGCAAGATAAGTGCAGGCAAAGGAGATTAATTCAACTTGCGCTGTACTGTTCTAGACCACTATAGACGCTCCCTCATTGACCCATTCTTGATGGCGCTAAGCTAACAGCACTCAGAATGTAGAAAGCATTTTATCTGGATGCATCACATCATGGTTTGATAATGACACCATGCAAGACTGCATGAAATTGTGGAGAGATGTGACCATCACCCAGACCATCACACAGACCCTTCCATTGACTCCATCTACACTTCATGCTGCCTCGGCAAGGCCACCAGCATAATCAATGACCAGACTCACCCCGGTCACTCCCTTATCTCCCCTCTCCCATCAAATGCATACCTCCAGATTCAGGAACAATTTCTTCCCAGTTGTTCAGGCAAGTGTACCATCCTCTCCCCAGCTAGAGAGTGGTCTTGACCTCCCATCTACCTCAAAGGAAACCTTCGAACTATCTTTAATCAGACTTTACTGGAGTTTATTATGAATTATACAATTTTGCGTTTATTCTGTATCTGTGCACTGGGACAGCTTGATTGTAATCGTGTATAGCCTTTTCTTTAACTAGCAAGCAGCAAAAAGCTATTCACTGGACCTCGGTACAAGTGACAATATTAAACAAAACTAAAGTAATTAAAGTTTCCCGTGCCCAGGCACCAAGAATTGTAGTGTTGGAAATGACCTATTCTCGCTCAAACCTCCTCACATATGTGGCGGCTGGATTGTGCACTCTTCAAGTAGCTATGACAGAAGTTAATGCCATCATGCTAACTCGTCTACAACTTTGCTTTTGTTTGTACACTAGCACTATCCTACACACTAGGGACAATTTACTATTTTTTTTACCAAAGCCAATTAACCTACAGACTTGTATGTCTTTGGAGCGTGGAAGGAAACCGGAACACCCGGAGAAAACCCACGTGGTCACAGGGAGAACGCACAAACTCCGTACAGACAGCACCCATAGTCAGGATCAGGTCTCTGGTGCTGTAAGGCAGCAACTCTACTGCTGCACCACTGTACCGCCCTAACCGTGCGCAGGGTCACCGCAACACGAGAAGTGTTGAAGCAATACGTATCCACGATGCCATCTCAATCGTTCAATAGAAACTCTATTGTAACATGTACATAGATACAGTCCAATGCTTTGTTTTGCATACAATCCTGTAAAATTATTTTCCACTTTCCAGTTATCCCATTTTCTCATCCACTCCCTACACACTAGGGGTAATTTACAGAGACCAGCCTACAAATCTGCACAACTGGAGGAACCCCACATGGTCTCAGGGGGAACAGTATGTGGTCTCACATACTGGACAGAGAATAAGAATGTATAAACTCCATGCAGGCAGCACCCGAGGGCAGGATCAAACCTGGGCCTCCTGCATCGTTAGGTAAAGTGATTTGCAAATTCTGCACTACTCATTGAATTTGTATATATTTTGATTGTCCTTATGAAAGGTATGATAAACTGGATAGCAAGCAAAACAAAGTTCTGTATTAAAGAAGAAACTGCAGATGCTGGAGAATCGAGGGTACACAAAAAGCTGGAGAAACTCAGCGGGTGCAGCAGCATCTAAGGAGCGAAGGAGATAGGCGCCGAAACGTCGCCTATCTCCTTCGCTCCTTAGATGCTGCTGCACCCGCTGAGTTTCTCCAGCTTTTTGTGTACCCAAAGTTCTGTATTATATCTTTCTGCACATTACCGTAATGAACCTATACCAAGGAGCCGACCATAGGTGTTCTATGCCTATTAGTGGTATCACAGTGTGGCATGCTGGCACAGTGGCAGAGTTGCTGCCTTGCAGCGCCAGAGACCCAGGTTTGATCCTGTCCACGGGTGCTGTCTATACAGAGTTTGTACATTCTCCCTGTGACTGCGTGAGTTTTCTCTGTACAATGCACTGTACAATCTGTAGTACAAACTCTGTACAAACTCTGCTCCAGTTTCAAGCCACATTCCAAATATGTGTGGGTTTGTAGGTTAATTGGCTTTAGTAAGAATTGTAATTTGTCTCTCGCGTGTAGGATAGTGCCAATGTACGGAGTGATTGCTGGCCGGCACACACTCAGTGGCCACAAAGCCTGTTTCCGCGCTGTAATCTAAAACTGGAACAAAGTATAAAAACATACAAACTCCACACAGGGAGAACCCAAGGTCAGGATGGAACCCGGGTCTCTGAGGTAAAGTGTCATAGAGTCATAGAATCTTACAACTTGGAAACAGGCCCTTTGACCCAACTTGCCCACACCGGCCAATGTGTCCCATCTACACTAGTCTACACTAGTCCTGCAGTGATCTGCAAATTCTGTTCATGCACAGCCTTTCAAGAGCACGTTGCAGTGTTGCACAGTCCATGAACACAAGTCTTGCACTACAAGCGCAATGTAAAACCCACACCTCAGTGGTGCTTGCCCCGTCTACCCACCCACACCTCAGTGGTGCTTGTCCCGTCTACCCATCCACTGTGCAATCCCGTGATAACCAACATTTTCAAGTGAGGTTGTTTTTGTTCAAAATATTTACATCTGATAAAGAACAGTTCTGCTTACCAGTAAACGCCAAGTGCTATGGTGATAATCTTATCGACTGATCTAACTTCCTCTTATGTCTATTTCTCTTTTGGGGCTATCTGTCTCCGTTGGAAATACATTTGCTTAAAAATTGGATTGGAAAAATGCCATTGGTACCTGTTTTAATGCAAATGATTAATAAAAAGCTACTTACTCATGTCGAGCCCAGGTTTAGTTTTTAGTTTAGAGATACAATGTGGGAATAGGCCTTCCAGCCCACTGAGACCACACTGAACATCGATCACCTATTCTCAACAGTTTTAGTTATCCCACTGTCTTATCCACATTAGGTCCAATTTTACAGAGGCCAACTAACCTACAAGCCCGCATGTCGTTGGGAAGAGAGAGAAAAATGGAGCGCCCAGAGAAACCCTTATGGTCACAGGGAGACTGTGCAAACTCTACACAGAGAGCACCAGAGGTCAGAATTGAATCCGTGTCTCTGGCATTCTGAGGCAACACCTCTACCACTGTGCTGCCTCCTCACAACTCCAGCAGCCCGGGCTCCATCCTGACTTTCGTTGTTTGCCGAGTGAAATTTGTACGTTTTCCCTGTAACTGCATGGGTTTCCACCCACTGTGGGAATTGTGGGAAGAAACAAGTTTGATCCTGACTATAGGTGCTGTCTGTTTGGAGTTAGTACGTTCTCCCTGTGACCGCATGGGTTTTCTCCGGGGGCTCCGGTTTTCTCCCACATTTCGAAGATTTGCAGGTTTGGAGGTTAATTGACTTTGGTAAAAATTGTAAATTGTCCCTAGTATGTAGGATAGTGCAAGTGTATGGGGTGATCGCTGGTTGGTGCGGACTCTGTGGGCCAAAGGGCCTGTTTCCATGCTGTATCTCTAAAGGCTAAAGTCAAAAGGTTCATAAGGTTCATTTATTGTCATACACCAATTGCTGTAGTGAAATTTCACTGGCCAGGTCAGTCATACAATTGTCAGTCAGTGATGTTTTCCCTCTGTGTTAGGCTAAATATGTCTGATAACTTTGTTGTTTAGGTGATGGGGACCTGTCTTTAAGTGGAAAATTACGGAATGCAGGATCACATTAGTTAACCTTGTAAACAAGTTACATGTCTCACCTTACGTTTATGCTCTCAAGAATGATATAGAAAGGCTGCATGCTTTGTGTGTCGAACAGTCCCTTGCTTGTCTGTTCTCTTGTCTGACAAGTTATTTTGAATAAAGAAGTTAACTGGCACTCATGCCTCATGTAAATTATTCTGACACCACGTCACAATGATATCTGGGTTCAGTTTCATTTAGAAATACAGCACAGAAAAAGGCCCTCCGTGCCGACCAGCGCTTTGCCTCTCACACCTTAAAGTTGTGCCCTCTACTGGGATACAGGTTCTGACTGCCTTCCCTATCCTTCCCTATCCTTGCCTCTCATAATTTTATAAACTTCTATCAGGTCTCCCTGTAACGTCTGGTGTTCCGTCTGGATTAAAGGAGGTGTCGGACCATCAGTGGCCGGAACATTGGTGGAGGACCTGTACTTTATTGTCACACGCACCGAGATACAGTGAAATTCCTTTTTTGCATACAGTTCAGTAAAAATCCTACCACACATCAGCACAATCGTACTTAAGTAGAAGAGTGTAATAATGATACTTTACAATGGAGAAGTACACAAGAGTTGCCACATTTCCAGCGCCAACTTGTACCCTCCAAGCTGAGTTTAGTTTAGATTTGAGATACAGCACGTAAACAAGCCCTTGGACCCAAAATGGACCATTATATCCAAGTTGAGAGTCAAACATTTTTAACGACTCTGAACTGTGGGTGGCACAGTGGTACAGCAGTGAAGCTGTTGCCTTACAGCGCGAGAGACCCAGATTGGATCCTGACTACGAATGCTCTCTGTTCGTTGTTTATACGTTCGCCCTATGGCCACCAGGTCTGCGCTGACCAGCAATCCCTGTACACAAGTTCTATCCTACAGACTAGGAACAATTTACAGAAGCCAATTAACCTACAAACCTGCTCGCCTTTGGAGTGTGGGAGGAAACCAGAGCACCTGGAGAAAACCCACACGGTCACAGGGAGAAAGTACAAACTCTGTACAGACAGCAACTGGAGTCAGGATTGAACCGGGTCTGTGGTGCTGAAAGGCAGCAACTCTACAGCTGTGCCACCGTGACGCGGATTGCAGGGGTCAGCCTGACCACACAATGATGTCGTTGTCGACATTGAGCATGTTATTGTGCTCAGGGTCCCTGAAGTGGTGTATGAATGAACCTGTAATCTATCAAATCAAAGTCTAGCATGTGCGTTGTCTTTCGTCCCTGAAATTATTCAATCCTACGCTTCTGCCCTCTCATGTTTCCCGGAGGTTTTTGTCAGTCTCTCTACGTTTCCCGGAGGTTTTTGTCAGTCTTCCTAATGGTCGAAACTGACAAAAACCTCCGGGAACCGCACGGAAACCTTGGGTGGGGCACAACGTCTCCAGAGGTTTCCGTTCAGGTTTCCTAAGTGGGACAGGGGCATCATTTTGCAATGCACTCTCTGTAGATTTCCCACATTGTCTTTGTTTGGCTTTTTGAAAATCCATATCAAACTGTACAATTCTCCTTCCTGTTTGTTTATTCTATCATTCCACTGTAACACCACACTTCAGACCTTCTTGGCATCTAATGGTTTAATGGAATCTTTCGTTGACACAAGAATCCCTCAAGAGAGTGAGATCTCTTAGCACTTGGATATTTTCCAAACCCAAACTAACGATCCATTTTGTTACTGTAGCTTGAACTGTGGTTGTCTGTGGTAAATGGAACAGCAAAGCTCTGTAGAAGTTCAATCAAATCTAGGGAAGAGGCAGATGGAGTTTAAAAACAGAAATTTAGAAACACTTTAAGAAATGGAAGGGTCATTTTTCCTGTGGATGTGAATTGGACATTAAGAGGAACTGGTGTAATCTGCGCCATCATCGTGTGTTTGTGCACAGCCATGCTCCCTGACTGCTACTCACTGCCTGGTTCAAGCAAGTTATTGTCTCATCACATGGAGACCTTACCCCTCGATCACAAGCTATCACAAACCCCACACTAACTCGAGACTGAGGCAGAGATTTGCAGATGCAGCCCCGACCATCACTCAAACCAATGTCCCTTCCATTGGCTCCAACTGCACCGCGCTGCCCCAGCAAGGCCAACAGCATAATCAAGGACCAGCCTCATCCCATTCACTCCCTCTTCTCGCCTCTCCCATCAGGCAAGAGATAAAGTGTAAAAATTCACACCTCTAAATTCAGGGACAGTTTTTTCCCAGCTGTGATCAGGCAACTAAACATTCCTCTCATCAGCTAGAGAGTGGTCCTGGTCTCTCATCTACCTCTCATCTACTCTATTTTTTCTTTTTTGCTCATTTTAATTACTTGAGGATTTTGACTTTTTCAATCATTCTGCTTTTGCAATATATATCTGGTTTGTTTTGGTGTGTTCCACTATGAAGAATATACAGAGGCGGCTAATAGAACTGCCACCCCACAGGTTCGATCCTGACTTCGGGTGCTGCCTGTGTGGAATTTGTACGTTCTCCCGTTCTCCCTGTGATCGCGTGGGTTTTCTGCGGGTGCTCCAGTCTCCTCACAAAGTCCAGTCCCCATCCCGATGTCCACCCATAGTCGGGCCTAATGAGGCCTCCGCCGTCGCCTTCATGGAGGCCCGATGTTTCAGGCCCTCTCGCCGGGTGATGGTGCTCCGGCGTCTGTAGACCCTCTCAGCGGCTTGGGATGCCGGGAACAGCCGCTTCCTTACCGGAGACCGCGGCTTCCAAAGCCAACAAGGCCGCGCTCTGCGAGAGATCCCAGGCTCCTGATGTAAAAGTTCAGCGCTGCCGCCCGCAGCTGGCCGCTCCACAGTCCCGCAGCTCCACGATGTTCAATCGGCGGACTCAGCATTCCGGAGCTCCAGCGCGGCGACCCAGGCAAGGCATCGCCCGCTCGGCTCCGCGATAGCGCTCCAGCGCTGCGCTGCCGCCGAAGCCGAGGTTCTGGGCGGTCCCCTCTGGAAACGCCGCTCCAGGCCCCGCTGGTAGGCCGCGAGGACAGGTCGAAGTTGCTGCTTGGAGAAAGGCAGCCTCTCCGACCAGGCAGGGACTCGAAAAAGCGGTTTCCCCCTTCCCCACAAGAAGGTTAGACTCCCAACTCCACACTTTTAACGTACTAAAAATAATAAAAAAGAAGTGAAAAAAACGGACAGCTGCAGTACTGGCAGCCGATCAGGACAGCGTCCACCTCTCCTTGAGTCTTACTGAGGCATCATTAAGACCAGTCCAAAAGAGATATAACTGATGCAAGTACTATCAGAGTCTAGGTCATGGGTACAGCTAATTGACAAATTTCAGTCTGGTTAGGTTACTGTATCGTACCTAATTGAAAAATAAGTTACACTGTATTAACAAGGAACTGCAGAAACTTGAAACTGCAGATGCTGGTTTTCCAAGGAAAGACACAAAATCAGGCTTCTGGTCTGAACATTTATTCTATGCACTGACAATATTCTGTGCACTGAATCTGCTGAAGCGTAATCAGTGGCACCAGCCTGGATAAAAGGCCAGCCCTGTATTGCTATCTATTAATAAATCCATACCCATTTATGCATGTTGCAACTCTGTGCTCTGTAACCTCGTAATGGAAAAATAATAAAGACTAGACCTTAAGGGACATGCAAATATAATTAGTCTGGATAATCCATCTCGCCCCCAGTACTCTTCTATCACCAGGGTGCAACATCGTACGGAAAGTACTCAGTAACTTTAATATAACTTAAATGTGTAGAAAGGAACTGCAGAGGTTGACTTATACTGAAGATAGATGCAAAGTACTGGAGTAACTCAGCGGGTCAGGCAGCACATCAGGAGAAAACGTATGGGTGACGTTTCAGATCGGAACCCCCTCAGTCTGATGCTGACCCATCCTTTTCGTCCAGAGATGCTGCCTAACCCGGCGAGTTACCCCAGCATTTTGTGTGTGTCATTAATATAGTTTAGTTTTGTTTATTGTCTCATGTACCAAGGTACAGTGAAAAGCTTTCTGTGGCGTGCTAACCAGTCAGCGGAAAGACTACATGATTACAATCAAGCTGTCCACAGTGTACATATAACCATATATAACCATATAACAATTACAGCACGGAAACAGGCCCTCTCGGCCCGTCCAGTCCGTGCTGACCATTTGTTTTCCCCTAGTCCCATCTACCTGCACTCAGACCATACCCCTCCTTTCCCTTCCCGTCCATATACCTATCCACTTTACTTTTAAATGTTAAAATCGATCCTGCCTCCACCACTTCTGCTGGAAGCTCATTCCACACAGCCACCACCCTCTGAGTAAAGAAGTTCCCCCTCACGTTACCCCTAAACTTCTGTCCCTTAATTCTCATGTCATGCCCTCTTGTTTGAATCTTCCCTACCCTCAATTGGAAAAACATATCCACGTTAACTCTGTCTATCCCTTTCATCATTTTAAAGACCTCAATCAAGTCCCCCCTTAACCTTCTGCGCTCCAAAGAATAAAGACCTAACTTGTTCAACCTTTCTCTGTAACATAGTTGCTGGAACCCTGGCAACATTCTAGTAAATCTCCTCTGTACTCTCTCTATTTTGTTGACATCCTTCCTATAATTAGGCGACTAAAATTGTACACCATACTCCAGAATTGGTCTTACCAATGCCTTGTACAATTTTAACATTAAGTACAGATACGGGATAAAGGGAATTATGTTTAATGCAAGATAACGTCTAGTAGTTAATATAATCTTTAGAGATATCAAGCTCTTTTTATAGAAACAAAGAATTGCAAATGCTGGTTAATACACAAAAAAAACACAACGTTCTGGAGTAACTCAGCAGGTTAGGCAGCACCTCGAGAAAAGATGGATAGGCAATGTTTCGGGTGTAAAAAAGGATCCTTTTAGAAGTGGAATCGCATAAATATAATTATTCTAGTTGAACATACATAGTCCTTAAACGATTGCATCATTCCTCGCAGCATGTGTTGGTTACGTAAATGAATACAATTTATGTTATTATTTTTTACTGATTCATTTAGGGAGGATGTTGACACGACTCGAGGGCCTGAGCTACAGGGACAGCTTGAGCAGGCTAGGACTTTTTTCTTTGGAGCGTAGGAGGATGAGGGTTGATTTTATAGGGGTGTACAAGATCAGGAGGAATAGATCGGGAAAACGTACAGAGTCTCTTGCTCAGAGGAAGGCAATCGAGACTCCTAGGTTTAAGGTGAGGAAGGAAAGATTTAACAGGACTCTGTAGGGTAACTTCTTTACACAAAGGGTGGTGGGTATATAGATGCATAGATACATAGACAATAGGTACAAGAGTAGGCCATTCGGCCCTTCGAGCCAGCAACGCCATTCAATGTGATCATGGCTGATCATCCACAATCATTCCTGCCTTCTCCCCATATCCCTTGATTCCACTCGGCAAAGAGCTCTATCTAACTCTCTTTTGAATGCATCCAGTGAATCGGCCTCCACTGCCTTCTGAGGCAGAGGATTCCACAAATTCACAACTCTCTGTGTGAAAAATGTTTTCCTCATCTCAGTTCTAAATGGCCTACTCCTTTAGTCTTAATCTGTGGCCCCTGGTTCTGGACTTCCCCAACATCGGGAACATGTTTCCTGCATCTAGCGTGTCCAATCCCTTAGGAACGAGCTACCAGAGAAGGCAGTTGAGGCAGGTGCTATTGTTACGTTTAAGAGACATTTGCATAGGTACGTGGATAGGATAGGTTTTGAGGGACATGGGTCAAGCGCGGGCAGGTGAGACTAGTGTAGATGGGACATGTTGGCCAGCGTGGGCTAGTTGGGCCGAAGGGCCTGTTTCCACGCTGAATGACTCTGATGATGACGCTCAAGTGGAAGAGTAAATATGATTCCAGACGAGGCCTGCAAAATAAGCTTGAAGTATGAGGTGTCAGTAGGTATTAAACTTTATAACCAAAATATATTCTGGTTGTTAGTCCTGGACAATCCTTCAAACAGAACAGCCTCATTTATGTTCCTGCACCAGAGAACCTGATTAATGAGCTGGTGACCGGAGTTCCCCACAGCAGCTGGGAGGTTTGAGTCCAGTTAACAAAATAAATCAAATATAATAATCAGGACCACATGGATGGGGCAGGCTGAGAGGGACATTTGTCACACGCTGGCAGGTGGGACTAGTGTAGATGGGACATGCTGGTCGGTGTGGACAAGTTGGGCCGAAGGGCATGTTTGCATGAAGTATGATTCTATAAAATGCTATTCATATTCTTATTCTCTGCTTTGACACAGAAGGCAGTGATTCAGCCCACCGTGTCTATGGCGGTTCTCAGAGCAATCTCACTAACTCCCCACGTTTCCCTGTCATCTTTTGTTTATCATAGACCCATTAATTGAATGGTTACGTGGTTGACATTTCTTTATTATCATGTATAAAAAAGGTACAGTGAAATACATTTTATGCATACAGATCAGCAAGATTATCCCCTTACATCAGCACAATCCCCCGGTCAATACAGAAGGTATAAAACATCCCACTGAGTGTATATGCAAGAGGCGCCATTTTACAGTCCCAGCGGCAGCTGACCACAAAGGCCCATTGCAGCCTCCATTTCCGGTCGTCGCCGAACTGTCGTTCCTCTCTGCACCTGACCCTCTTCAGCCCTTCCTCCCTAATTCTCCAGATGTCGTTCCAAGTTTGGTCAGTGTGACCTTACAAGCCATTAGAAACATACAAACATGGAAAATAGGTGAAGGAGGAGGCCATTCAGCCCTTCAAGCCAGCACCGCCATTCATTGTGATCATGGCTGATCGTCCGCTATCAATAACCCGTGCCTGCCCTCTCCCCATATCCCTTGACTCCACTAGCCCCTAGAGCCCTATCCAACTCTCTCTTAAATCCATCCAGTGATTTGGCCTCCACTGCCCTCTGCGGCATGGAATTCCATAAATTCACAACTCTCTGGGGAAAAAAGTTTTTTTCTCACCTCAGTCTTAAATAACCTCCTCTTTATTCTAAGACTGTGGCCCCTGGTTCTGGACTCACCCAACATTGGGAACATTTTTCCTGCATCTAGCTTGTCCAGTCCTTTTATCATTTTATATGTTTCTATAAGATCCCCCTCATCCTTCTAAACTCCAGTGAATACAAGCCTAGTCTTTGCAATCTTTCCTCGTATGACAGTCCTGCCATCCCAGGGATCAATCTCGTGAACCTACGCTGCACTGCCTCAATCACAAGAATGACCTTCCTCAAATTAGGAGACCAAAACTGTACACAATACTCCAGATGTGGTCTCACCAGAGCCCTATACAACTGCAGAAGAACTTCTTTATTCCTATACTGAAATCCTCTTGTTATGAAGGCCAACATTAGCTTTCTTCACTGCCTGCTGTACCTGCACGCCAACTTTCAGTGACCGGTGTACAAGGACACCCAGGTCTCGCTGTACCTCCCCCTTACCTAACCTAACCCCATTGAGATAATAATTCCACTGAATCAAAATGCTGCAGAAATAACTTAGAATACACGTGGACTGCAGCGATGCAAAGAAATGGCTCACAACCTCCTTCCCAAGGGATAGGCAATAAATGCTAGGTCTGCCAAGGAAGGCCATACATATAAAAAATCCTAAAAACCTGATCTAGGTGGCTCTGATCTGCATTGTAAACAATTGTCATTAACTTTTGGGCAACACAGTGGTGCAGCAGTAGAGTTGCCTCCTTACAGCGCAAGAGACCGAGGTTTGAATCTGCCTGTGGGTGATGTCTGTACGGTGTTTGTACTTTCTCTCTGTGTAGAGTTTTCCCCATGTGGGTATTCCCCGGGTGCTCCAGTTTCCTCCCACACTACACATGCCGAAGATATACAGGTTTTCAAAATCTCTGGTCAGTGCAGGTTCGATGGGCCGAAGGGCCGGGTTCTGCTCTGTATCTCAAAAGTTTAAAGTCTAAAAGTCTTGGATTCAGAGATATGACAGGGCCTGTGGCCCATCGAGTCCATGCTGACCATCGTTCACCCGATCATACTAGTTCTATGTTATCCCACATTCTCACCCACTCCCTACATATTAGGTAGAATTTACAGAGGCCAATGAACTTACTAACTGGCAGGTCTTTGGGATGAAACCGGTCGAAACCTACATGGTCATAAAAAGAACATGCAAACTCCACACAGACAGCATCCAAAGTCAAGATCAAACATGGATCTGTGGCACTGTGAAGCAACAGCTCTCTCTACCAGCTGCACCACTGTGCTACCCCTGTTATCAGGCAACTGAGCCATCCTCTCATCAGCTAGAATGTGGTCCTAACCTCCAATCTACCTCATTGGAGACCTTTGAACTATCATTAATCAGATTTTATCTTGCACTAAATGGTGTACCCTTTATCCTGAATCTGTACACTCTGATGGGCTGACTGTATACAAGTATAGTCTTTTCACTGACTGGATCGCACACAAACATATTTTGGTACACTTAACTATATTAAACTAAACTAAACTAAACCTAGTTATAATATCTAGCTGAGTCTATCAAAACTGAAAATATTGGAAAATTATTATTTGCCTTCATTTTTTGAGGTATTCTATCCAATATTGGGACTGACAAAATTGGAAAATTATTTCCCTTTAATTTGTCAAGGCACTTATCCATTGGGCATCTGTGTGACTCAGCAGCCTCAGTAGAGCTTAATTATGGAGATATGACATTGGGCTGAGGAATCACATGCTTATCCATCAGCAGTTCATTTTGCATCCTGCTTTGTTTTTTTTTTGGTAACATGTCGACAGTTTGCTTTGGCAGTTTGGCAAAAAAATGCTTTTGCCTGCTCTCTGCTTTATTATTGGCTTCAGATGGGCGTAACTGAACAAATATTGTATTCAGCGTGTGGCTCAGTTTTCTTTGATTATCAAAAGATTAATTCAATTATTAAAAATAATATTTACAATACAATAAAACAAAACAGAATCCACCACCATAATACAAGACAAACAAATATCCTCAATAAACTACTATACAACTATGTTACAATCCTTATTAGAGGATACATACAACCCCCGTGCAGTGCCCAACGGTCCCGGAAATCCCCCAGCGGGCCCGTGGACAGCGCGTAGTCCCTCTCTAACACCACCCTGGCGCGGACGTAACCCTGGAAAAGGGGCAGGCAGCCGGCTCGGGCAGAGCCCTCTTCTGTCTGGCGCCGTGATTCGCGGATGGCCAGCTTGGCCAGGCTCTGGAGCAACCCAACAAGGCCATCTTCGGCCCAACCCTCTCCGCTATGCACAGGGTCCAAAGATGAGGATGGTGGGTGAGAAATGCAGCCAGGAGAAACCCCTTGAGATAATGGAACAGGAATGGGCTGCAGCCTCACACACTCCATATACACGGGGCACACAGACGCTTCCAGCCCGCAAAAGTGGCAGGCGGCTGGTGAGTCTGTGAAATGTGCGTGTGGCTCAGTGGTGCAGTGGTAGAGTTTCCCCCTTACAGCGCCAGAAACCCGGGTTTGATCCAGACTACGGGCGCTGGCTGTACAGAGTATGTACGTTCTCCCAGTGACCACGTGGGATGTCTCTGGGTGCTCCGGTTTCCTTCCACTTCCATTGAGTCATAGAGCCATATGGCATAGCAACAGGCCCTTCAGCCTAACTTACCCACACTGACCAACATGTCCCATCTACAAGAGTCCCACTTGCCTGTTCGGCCCATATCCCTCTAAACCTGTTCTATCCGTGTACTTGTCTATTAGTTTCTTAATCGTTGCGATAGTACCTGCCTTAACTACCTCTTACACATTCTCAAAGATGTGCAGGTATGTAGGTTAATTGGCTTCTTTAAATTCCCTTAATTTCTCTTAAATTCCCTTAGCGTGGCGGATGTGAAAGTGTGATCACTTAGAACTAGTGTGAATGGGTGATCGCTAATCAGTGTTGACTCAGTGGGCCAAAGGGCATGCTTTCTGTGCTGTATCTCTAAACTGCACTTAACTAAACTAAACTTGTTTTGTTAGCAATTAGATGATAGAGACATGAGGAACTGTAGATGCTGATATCTTAAGCAAAGCACACAGTGCTGGAGTTACTCAGCAGGTCAGGCAACATCTGTGGAGGGAAATGGACAGAACATGTCCCGACTATTCTTTGGACATTGTAGAATGGGGAAGAAAGCTGCAAAATAAGGGGAATGGGAGTGGTTGGAGAAGTAGGCTCCTTCCAGTAATTCCCATCCCAGTATACAAGGATTTTCCCTATCTCTCACCCCACCTCAGTCACTCTGCACATTTCTCCTCCTTCCCCCACTCATCTCCCTTTCCCGAGTCCTCATTTCCTTTAATCCCCTCTTTTTTTTCTCCACCCACTGACCTCCTCCACCTATATCGCTGCCCCATTTGTACCTTTCACTCTCCTCTTCTAACCTTATCTGACATCCTTTCGCCGCCTTTTCTCCGCAAGCCTCTGTCACTTACTCCACCCATTTACCATTCACTCTCTCATCAGTATCCATCTATCACTTATCACTTGTCAGACTTTGTCTTGCCCAACCTTTTTTCCAACCCCCCCCCCCCAACCCCATTCCCTACCCCCCCCTCCATCAGCCCGAAGAAGTATCCCGAATTACATGAGTATAGAAGTGGGAGGTCCTGTTGCAGTTATATAAATATTGGTGAGGCCGCATTTAGAATATTGTGTTCAGTTTTGGGCATCTAGTTATAGGAAAGATGCTGTCACGCTGGATAATGTGAAGATTTACAAGGATTTGCCAAGACTCAAGGGGCTGAGCTATAGGGAGTGGTTGAGTAGGTTAGGTCTCTAATCCTAGCTTGCTCAACCAGAGGACATAGGTTTAAGGTGAGGGGGGGATGATTTAATAAGAACCTGAGGGTTAACTTTATTACACAAAGGGTGGTGGTGTACAGATTGAGCAGCTGGAGGAGGTAGTTAAGGTAGGTACTATCACAACATTTAAGAAACATTTAGATAGGTACATGGATAGGGTAGGGTTAGAGGGATATAGGCCAAACGCAGGCAGGTTGGACTAGTGTAGATGGGACATGTCTGTCAATGTGGGCAAATTAGGCTTCAGTGGCTGTTACCACGCTGTATGACTCTATGGTTCGATGTTTCTATGAACAGAAATATCATCTGTCAGTTCCCCCTGAGTTCCTCCAGCACTTTGTCTAGTGGCAATTTGCTTCTGATTCTTACGCTACACCCACAAAATGGAGAAGAGAATGAGTAACAAAGCTGAGAATCTCTTGTCTCACTCTTGTTACATACAACTGATAACGAGTGAGCCTGTCCTTAATAATGCATGCTTCACAAAGGGATTGGGTAGTGATGAGTGACTAATATTATGCATTTGTGTGCATTAGATTTGGAAAATGAGATGTTTAGTTTAATTTAAAGATGCAATGCAGAAACAGGCCTTTCGGCAGGGCCCTTAACAGCATTATAGGCCCCAGGGCAAAGCAGTGCACTGGGGCCCCTACCTGCACATTTTGTTTTCGTTCCCGTTTTTTCACATCGCTATCATCTTAATCTGGACACCTACTGCTGGCTTTCAATTCGTATTCACTAAATTTGTCTCTAAATTCCTGAAGATGGGTTTTCAGAGACTCAAGAAGATTTGTAGAAACAAGTATGTTCACATCCTCTGACTGCAGGACCTTACTTGTTTAGTTCACTCTTTCAAGAATATCATTGCAAAAACTTGTGGGAAAGATTGTTTCCAGATTCTCAATGTTCTCGCCCAATCGTACTGCCCCTTGCCTTGTGTTCACTTCCTGTTAAGTGTCTGCTGATACAGAATCCAGTGCATGTTTAATTTTCTTGAAACTCCCATTCAGAGCATGAACAGCATCAAAATGTGACAACCATCTCATGTCAGACAGACGCTTGATCACAACATTTTTTCCTGAAGACGATGCCAGAACATTCCATCGATGTGTAGAATCAGAGAAAAAGGAATACAGACACTGAACAAAGTCAAATAATTTTACAGTCTGTAGACAACACCCTGCTGCTTTTATTCCCACCAAGTTCAGGCTGTGTCCAGCACAGGGAACATAGATGGCAAACTCATACAGTTGATGAATCCATGCTTGCAATCCAGTATAGTGTCCAGACATATTTGAGCTATTGTCATACTTTGATTCTATTATTTCTTCATAAGTAGTACAAAAATCATGTTGTCCCATTAATTCAATAAATTCCTCAAAAATGTTCGCCGATAAATACGATGGGTTCCCCTTTCCAGGATTTCCAGTTATGTAGCGTGTGTGAGGTTGCAGAGGTGACTGTGCTACTAAATCAGAGGCGAATGTCAATGTCCACTTGTTATCATAAAAATTAACATTAATATTGTTCATTATCTTTAGTAAAACACATGCTAAATATAAATTTTCCAATAACAAATATTTATAGTTTAGTATAGTATTTATTTATTGACAGCAAGTCACAACGTTCATAGATTTGCATGGGGCCCCTATGCTCGTGGGGTCCCGGGCAACTGCCCAGCATGCCCATGCTTTAAGACGGCCTTGCGTCCCCACACATTATCATACACTGGGGACAAATTTTGTTAATTAAGCCAATTAACCTACAAACCTGTATGTCTTTGGAGTGTGGGAGGAGATCAAAATTCTTGGAGAAACCTCACGGGGAGAATGCATAAACCCCGAAAAGACAGCATCCATAGTCAGGATTGAACCTGGGCCTCTGTCGTTGTAAGGCAGAAACTCTGCCGTTGTGCCACTGTTTTATAATTCAGTTGTATTTTGTTTCCATTTTACACTAAAGGAATATTTGTGTACAGACATACATTCACTTAATTTCCTTCCACAAATAGTCATAGATCCACTTGAAGATTGGTAATAGCAGGAGAGTTATATCAGAGGACACCATTCGTGACCAGCCATAGGGTGCCTGCATTTATTTTTGTCCATTGCAATATTTGTCAGGTTTTGCATTCTATTACATTAATCTCACAGGCGCTGGGCTGCAAGGTTATGTGCTTGTTTAATGCCAAATTCATTTTTCAGAAGCTCTGTACAAAACTACAGTGACCATCTGGAATACAGAATAATGCTTTGAAAGCATCATATTGTCCTCATTGGTGGGCAAAATTCCATCATGAATCACCATTATACTCAATGGCATTTGCTTTATGTAGATCAATTCAGTCAGGGATGCAACCAAGGTAAATGACTCCTAAAGCTGAAGATTTCAAACTCCACTTTAGTCACATCATTTTGGCTGAGAAGGCTTCCTTTCAGTCCAATGTTTCCATACTTATGCGGCACGGTGGCGCAGCTGGTCGAGCTGCTGCCTCACAGCACCAGGGGACCCGGGTTTGATCCTGACCACGGGTGCTGTCTGTGTGGAGTGTGCTTGGTTTCCCTGTGACTGCGTGGGTTTTCTCCGGGTGCTCTACTTTCCTCCCACACTCCAAAGGCGTGCAGGTTTTATAAGTTGATTGGCTTCTGTAAATTGTTCCTAGTGTGTAGGACAGAACTAGTGTACGGGGGATCGCTGGTCGGTAAACTAATCATTTGTACCTGAGTGAGTTCATCCCAATGGAAGAGCTTAAGGGTGACACTTCAATTAAGAAGGGTATGAACTGCATTAAACAGAATCTTCTCAATTACACAAAACAGCCACCCTTGCATGTACAGAGCCAACACCAGCCCCAATGAACATCTGCAGCATCTTACTGCAGACACGGAAGGAGCGGAGCCTTCTCAGAAAGTACAGACGGCTCTGTCCCTTCTTATACAGCACTTCAGCGTTCCTGGACCAGTCCAGTTTACCATCCAGGTAAACTCCAAGGTATTTGTACTCCCTGATAAACTGCACATCCACACCATTGATGAAGACAGGGGGCAGGGGTAATCCTCTCATCGTAAAGTCCATCACCAATTTCTTAGTCTTGTTGGTGTTGAGCTGCAGGTGAATCAGTCCACACCACTCAACAAAGTCGACAAATTTAGACATTTAGACAGTTTAAGAATTTAGTGATACAGCGCGGAAACAGGTCCTTCGGTCCACTGAGTCTGTACCAACTAGCAATCACCCCGTACACTAACACTATCCTACACACTGGAGACCATTTACAATTTTACCAAAGCCAATTAACTTACAAACCTGTACATCGTTGTCGTGTGAGGGGAATCCGGAGCACCCGGAGAAAGCCCATGTGGTCACAGGGAACACATACAAATACTGTACAGGCAACACCTGTAGTCAGGATGGAACCAGGGTCTCTGACGCTGTAAGGCAGCAACTCTGTCGCCTCCCTCCCTTTTAAAAAAAAATTAATAGAGAGGGAAAATAAAATTGGCTGCATTACTTTTAAAAAACATGAAACAAAAATATTTTATGTTTAAGTTTGCTTCTTTTTTAAATATATGGATGAGTGGTAGTGTGACAGGACTGAGAATAGATAACTTACCCCCCCCCCCCCCCCCCCCCCCCCCACTTTGCCCACAGAATACTGATTGCTAACATCAGACAAGGTAAGGAGAGGGGAAAAAGATACTTGCTTTTCCATTCTTTTTCACTCCCCCTTACCTTGTCTGATAGAGCTAATAGTGAGTACTTATAGTGATAGTACTAATAGTGAGTTTTGAAGGATGAGGAAGACCTCATGGAAACTTAGCGAACAATGAAAGGCTTGGATAGAGTGGATGTGGAGAGGATGTTTCCATTGATGTCTAGGACCAGAGAGCACAGCCTCTGAATAAAAGGATATACCTTTAGAAAGGAGGTGAGGAGGAATTTCTTTATTTAGAGGGTGATGACTATGGAATTCATTGCCACAGACGTCTGTTGAGGCCAAGTCAGTGGGTATTTTAAAAGTGGATATTGATAGATTCTTCTTTAGTGAGGGAGAAAGCAGGAGAATGGGATTGAGAGAGAAAGATAGATCAGCCATAATTGAATGGCAGAGTAGACGTGATGGGCCGAATGGCCTAATTTTGCTCCTATGACATGAACTTTTGAAGTAGTATTCTGTGGGCATGGAAGGGGAGGGATGTAAGTTATCTATTCTCAGGCCTGAGTCATTATTCCAACCCATACATCAGTACTGGTCGTGTAAGACACCTTCCATTATTCCCATCAATTCACTTATTGGTAAGAGTGGAGGGCAGGTTCTCGGAATTCAGAATACAAAATTAAATCTATAAATGTTCACGTGTCCGTGGGCACTTAACTGCAAACAAGATCAAAAGTCTGAAAGGTTTTAAGTGCATTAACGATGGCAAGTTAGGACTGTTTTACGATTATGGTTTTTAGTAACCTTTCTAATTATAATGCATTGAGTCAAGAGCACTGGGTGGCCTGTACAAGCTAATATGAGGTTGAAACAAGCAATTAAGGCAAGTGGTGTAAGGTTGAAGAGATTCGATACGTTGATGAATGAACTTCTACAGATGTCGAGAGAATTAAAAGTGTTTTATTGTCTTGTTTTGAGGTGGGGGGGGGGCGGGAGGTGGAGATTTAATAGGAGCCTGAAGGGTAACTTTTTTTACAAAGGGTGGTGAGTGTTGTTTAGCTGGATACAGTGTGGAAAAGATTTGTGAGGATACTACCAGGACTCGAGGGTCTGAACTATAGGAGGAGGTTGAACTGGCTGGGACTTTATTCCTTAGATCACAGGAGGATGAGGGGATGATCGTATAGAGGTATAAAAGATCATGAGAGGAATAAATAGGGTAAATGCACAGTCTCTTGTCCAGCATAGAGGAATCAAGAACCAGAGTGCAGAGGTTTAAGGTGAGGGGGGAAAGATTTAATAAGAATCTGAGTGGTAACTTTTTAACTCAAAGGGTGATGGGTGTATGGAATGTGCTGTGGAAGAGGTTGTTGAGGCAGGTTCAATCACAATGTTTAAGAAACATTTAGGCAGGTGCATGGATAGGACAGGATTATAGTGGATATGGGCCAAAAGCAGGCAGGTGGGACAAGTGTAGGTGGGGCATTAGGCTTGGTTGGCTTGGGCAAGTTGGGCCGAAGGGCCTTTTTCCACACTGTATTACTCTAAGACAAAAGGGAACAATGAATTTCTTTCTTACAGCAACACAACAGATATGAAAACATGTGTAGAAAGGAACTGCAGATGCTGGTATTTACCGAAGATAGGTAGGCCGGAGGGCCTGTTTCTGCGTTTTGCGTTTTCTAAATGTGCCTGTCGAAATGTCTCTTAAACGTTGAAATTGTATCTGACCACCATCTCCTCTGGCTACAAGTTCCTAACAGCAAACATTCTCCGTGGAAGACGTTCGCAGTGTCCTCATTTTTGATATCTCTAGCTTGGGGAAAAGATGCGGCTTTCTACTTTATCTCCATCTGTGCCTCTAATAACTTTACATACTTCTATCTGTATCGATCCTCAGATTCTTTCCTCCCAGTTAGAACACACATATGTTATCCAATCTCTGTAAAGATAGACACAAAATGCCGGAGTAACTCAGCGAGCCAGACAGCATCTCTGGACAAAAAGGATGGGTGGCCCTTCTTCAGACTGATATGTAAACATGGTACTCTGTAAAACCCATAATAAACAACAACAAAAAAGTTTAGTCTATAAAAAAAACAGACAAATAAATGGTTGATAATATTGGTAGAGAGCAGTAGAGAGTAACTACTGAGTAGTTACATCGTGTCCTGGTCCAGCAAAGATACTCAGGAATATAGGAGATTACAGAGAGTTGTGGACACTGCCTGGTCCAAGAGAGGTAGTGACCTCCCCACCATCGAAGAGATCTGCAAGTGGTGCTGCCTCAAAAAGGCAGCCAATATAATCAGGTACCCACATCACGCTGACCACGGTATAATTTTACTCCTAACACTGGGGGAAAAGGTGTAGCAGGTGCAGGGTGGTACAGTGGCGCAGCAGTAAAGTTTCTGACTTCCCTCTTAACCTACGTAAGGCTCTCAGCTGGATCAGCATGACCTTCAGCTGAAATGATCTGGGTGTGTGGCAAAAAAAATTCCCTTTCCAAATAAAGGGAGATTGCACATGGCTGTATTCATATACAAATGCTTTAATGTGAATTAATTAAATAAACAATGAAAGTAGGTTTAAATCGTAATCATACATTCCCTTCAAAGCATCTTTGCCTTCTGCTGCTTTGCCAGCAACTCCTTGTTCCAGAGTCACTACCAACTAGGAGTTTACTTTTCCACTAACTCACGGCAGCAGAGTGGTGCAGCGGTGGAGATGCTGCCTTACAACGCCATACACTTGGGTTCGATCCTGACCACGGGTGCTGCCTGCAAGGAGTTTGTACGTTCTCCCTGTGACCACATGGGTTATCCTCAGGTGCTTCTGTTTCCTCACACACTCCAAAGATGTGCAGGTTTGTAGGTTAATTGGCTTCTGTAAATGTTCCCTGGTGTGTAGGATAGAACTAGTACACGAGGTGATCGGTGGTCGGTGCGGGCTCCATGAGCTGAAGGTCCTGTTTCCACATGATGTTTCTAAAGCCTAAAGGACCACAATTAGTGTTGAGTTTAGGTATTATTATCACCAATACCTGCCTAGAGTAAAAAGCTTTGTTTGGTTTGTTATCCAATTAGATCAGATAATATTAAATCTAAATCCAGTCAAAGCAAACTCAAGTACAATGGTTTTAGAACAAAGAGAAATATACAAAGTGCAGAATATAGTTCTCAGCATTGAGGTAGGATGGAATAATTAATGTCCCATTCGAAGTACATAAAGTGTTTAAGTACATAAAGAGTAAGGGTGTCAAAGGATATGGGGAGAAGAAAGGAGAATGGGGTTGAGAGGGAAAGATAGATCAGACATGACAGAAAGGCGTAGTCTAGATGGGCTGAATGACCTAATTCTGTTCCAATGACCTATGAACATATTCCATGCCTATCCAGGTGCCTATCAAAAGCATCTTACAGCCCATTTTCATATCTGCCTCCACCACCATCCCTGGCAGCGCGTTCCAAGCACTCGCCACCTTCTGTGTAAAAAATAAACTTGCTCAAGACATCTTTAAACTTTGCCTCTCGCACCTTGAGCCGTGCCATCAAGTATTTGATATTATCATCCTGGGAAAAAGGTTCTTGTAGTCTACCCAGTGGATGTCTTATTTCCTGCATCACAATGTAATTATTAGCTTTAAAAGTGTTTGACAGTTTCAAAAGCAGTCAGGGATATCCTGAAAAGGTACATGACAAGCCAATTGCAAACACAAGATGTGCTATGTAGAGAGCTGTCTGGTTTGACTTCCACAGGCATTAATGAATATCTCATAAACTGAACATTTCCTGCATTTCATGCACTCAGTTTAAAACTATCACCTGGTTTTGGTTTAGGTTTAGATTTGTTATTGCCACGTAACACGATACAGTGAAAAGCTTTTAGGCTGTGGGCTCAAAAATGTGTCTCAAAATCAACGTTCGTGACCCATGTCTCAGAACTACATTAAATTTTGCACAGATTTAGATAACAAATAATTGAGAAGGAAGTCATAACTCATCAGTGCCAAAAGTTGCACATTAATTAATTAAACTAATTAGAAAATTAGATCGAAAAAGTAACCGCCATCTAGTGTCCAATGCCCATATTATATCATGGGGAGCCTATTTCCGTGTTGCAGTCTATTTAAACTATATTATTATTATACCATATATATATATATATATATATATATATATATATAATATATGTGTATATATATATATATATATATATATATATATATATATGTATAATAATAATATATATATATATATATATATATGTATATATATTCAAAAGACTTGTGAAGCTGACTGTAATCATATATAATTCTAATATAAAAATAATATAATTAATATAATTGTGTGCGTTTTTTGAATGAAACTGCCGCAGAGGTCCTGCTCCTGAACCAGCCTAATTAATGGGTGCGGGCAGTTCCTCTGGGTTCCCCCATTTACTGAACCCCACAGACTGCCAGTCTGCAGAGTGGGGATCACAGCCATAGTGGGGCTGAGGCATCTTCCACTGACAGGAAATTGCCTAACCCTAACTCGTCCCCCTTCCAGAGCTGCCCACGGCTGGAGCTGGAGCCACTTTGGGACCGGCTGCGGGCTCCGTACATGTGGCCCCGCAGTATGTCCACCTCGGCCAGCGTGCCCTTCTGGATCATTGCGGTGATGATGGTGGGGAGCAGCAAAGCCCTGCACGCCGCCCGGGCCGCCTTCAGCACCCCCATAGTGCCAGCTCCGTCAGACCGCAAGTTATCAGCAAGTTTAGCATTACCTTTATTCCTTGGAAACTTTGTTATTGTTTTGATGTAATAAAGAGGCAGCCATGATCCTAGGGTCCTTGTTGCCTAGCGACCATGAAACAAAATACGGGATTGGTCAATTTGCGTCCGACCTCAATGTCAAACGTGCATTGATTGAGCAATTTCTACTTAGAGAATTTGAGGTTTTTCTCATATTTTCAAAAAATGTGCAGGTTTTACACACTATGTTAAAAATTCAGGTAGTTCCATGAGTTAGGTCACGAACTTGAACGAAAAAGCTCCTCGGCCCACAGTTTATTGTTTTGCACACAATCCAAACAGATCAGATACACGACCATAGATACAATTAGTTCAAACTGAAGTACAATGGACAGAGCAAAGGGAATGACACAGAGTGCAGAATATAATTAAGTAAGTTATTTTCCTGTAACCTGTTCTCTCTCATCAACACCCCCAATTCACCGGTCAGCCATCCGCATTAAGAGTAATTTTTTTAGTGGGTTTAGGGTTAGGTGTAAAATTGTCACACGTACCGAGGTATATTGCAAAACTTTGTTGTGCATGCTATCCAAACAAATCTCCTTGCATCCACTCTCTCTCCGTCCCTCCCCCACCCTAGGCTTCGTACTAGTTTCAATATCGTCCTGTTGAGTTTGACTACCCGTAAAACTCCTTATCGCCTAGCCCACAGCCAACAATGGACTATTGCGTGCCCTACATTTCCTTGATTATCATTGCTTTTTGCATATCTTCCATTAATTTGTCCTAAGTATAGTCTATATCGCTCGTTCACCTTTCCCCTGACTCTCAGTCTGAAGAAAAGACTTGACCCAAAACGTCACCTATTCCTTCTCTCCAGAGATGCTGCCTGACCCGTTGAGTTACTCTAGCGTTTTGTGCCTGTATTTGGTTTAACCAGCTTCTGCAGTTCCTCCTTACACATACAGTTCAGATAATATTAAACAGAAACATGATTAAATCAAACTCAAATACGATAGATAGAGCACGGGGAAGTTGGAGAGAGTGCAGAATGTCGGTCTCAGCATTGTATTGTATCACTTGCATAGACAAAGTCCAATGCCCTCTATGGGGCAGGGGTGAATTGAACAGTACCCTAGCTCATAGAAGGACTTTTCAGAAGCCTGATAAAGGAGGGAAAGAAGCTGTTCTTGAGGCTGGTTACATTTTCAAACTTCTGCTGGATGAGAGCAGGGAGAAGAAAGAATGTCTGGAGATTATGTTGGCTGCTTTTTCAAGGCAGCGTGAAGTGTAGATGGAGTCAATGGTTTGGTCCGTGTGATGGACTGGGCCACATGTACATCTCTCTGCAATTTCTGTAGGAAGGAACTGCAGATGCTGCTTATACTGACACAAAATGCTGGAGTAACTCTGTGGGTCAGGCAGCATCTCTGGAGAAAAAGAATTCGGAACCTTCTCGAAACGTCACCTATACGTTTTCTCTGGAGATGCTGCCTGACCCGCAGAGTTACTCCAGCATTTTGTGTATGTCTTCTCTGCAATATCTTGCAGGATCAAGAAGTTGCTTGACTATTACAAACAAATAAGTGACTATTATCTGTGGAGAACAATGTGATTGAGATTGAGAGTGACTTCTGATTGGTTTGTGTTTCCTGGGTGACTTATATTTCATTTTATTCCACGCAACCTAAATGAGTATCAAAAGTGCCTGCTATTTCCATTAACATCTCTCTGTGTTACCGCCACTTATTTAATCAAAACGAACGAGAACAATATGAATACAACAGGGGAAGAACAAGAGCATGAAGATCACATGTGCATACACCCTATCTATTCCTCTCAAGTTCTATGTTGATGGAACATAGAACAGTACAGCACCAGATCCATCGGCCCACAATGTGTGTGTCGAACATGATGCCAAATTAAATTGGATAGTATTTATGTATGGTATGTCTGATGTGTTTGGATAGTATGCAAAACAAAGGCTTTCGCTGTACCCTGGTACATGTGACAAAAATAAACTTAAACCTATTGCATATAAAAAGAAACATATTGAAAAAATGCCTACTTGTTAGTCATGTCAAAGTTTACAGATGACCAACCTGTTAAACGCCAACAGTTTTTGAATGTTTGAGACGGTTCACTGGAACTTCATATTGTATAGTTTAGTGTGGCAACAGGACCTTCAACCCACCAAGTCCAAGGCACACATTGATAACCCGTTCACACTAGTTCTACGTTATCCCACTTTCTCATTCTACACCCCAGGGTTCAATTCACAGATTACACCTTACAGTGCAATTAACCTACAAACCCTCACGTCATGTTCATAAATTCAGAAATTATAGGAACAGAATTAGGCCATTCGGCCCATCAAATATACTACACCATTCAATCATGGCCGATTTATCATTCCCTCTCAACTACACTCTCCTGCCTTCTCCCCATAACCCCTGACAGCCTTACTAATCACGAATCTGTCAATCTCCACCTTAAAAATATCCATTGACTTGGCCTCCACAGCTGTCTGTGGCAATGAATTCCGTGGATTCACCACCCTCTGACTAAAGGACTTCCTCCTCATCTCCTTTCTAAAGGTCTAAATGTCCTCCACTTTCTGGACTTAATGGACTTTTGAATTAAAGTCAAACAATACAGGCATTAGTAGTTTATTATTATTAATGATTGCTTCCCACCAGCTGGGCATGAAATATTTATAGTAAACACGTTATAGCTTCATGGTAGAATCATTAAAAAAATGCACAAAGGAGTTAATTTATTTTATCTCTCACTGATGCTAGATATGTGATCATCTTTAAATATTTATAATTTCTCATTTAAAACCTACAAAGGATTTTATTTCCACCTAAATTGCCGTGGAATGCATTCCCTTGTTCCAACGGTGCTCAACATAGATTATCTTTTTGATCTAAATTTTTGGTCATTTTTAACATTTGTGTCGCTAATTAGCCAGCAAAGGCAAGGTTTTGTTTAGTTCAGTTTAGTGATACAGCGTGGAAACATGCCCTGTAGCCCACCGAGTCTCCGTCAATCAGTGATCCCCGTACACAAACACTACCCTACACACTAGGGACAATTTACGATGTATCTGTCGAAATGTTTTTTACCCATTGCCATACCACCTGCCTCATCTACCTCCTCCGGCACTCGATCCATACACCCACGCTGTGAAAATGTCGCCCCTCAGGATCCCATTAGAGTTTTGAAACACAGTGCGAAAACAGGCCCTTCGGTCCATCGAGTCCGTGCCCATCAGCGAACCCCACACACAAACACTATCCTACACACAAGGAACAATTTACAATTTTACCGAAGCCAATTAACTTACAAACGCATACGTCATTGGAATGTGGAAGGAAACCGGAGCACCCAGAGAAAACCCATGCAGGTCATAGGGAGAACGTACAAACTCCATACAGACAGCACCTCAAGTCAAGTCAAGTCAAGTTTATTCGTCACATGCACATACGAGATGTGCAGTGAAATGAAAAGTGGCAGTGCCTGCGGACTTTGTGCACAAAAAAAACAAACAAACAACCAACAAACTACAAACAGAATGGAACAGAATCACATGTTCTTTTCCATACTAAATATTGTGGGCGGTATTGTGGTACAGTACAGTTAGTAAAGTTAGTCCCTGGTGAGATAGGAGTTTACAGTCCGAATGGCCTCTGGGAAGAAACTCCTTCTCATCCTCTCCATTCTCACAGCATGGCAACGGAGGCGTTTGCCTGACCGTAGCAGCTGGAACAGTCCGTTGCAGGGGTGGAAGGGGTCTCCCATTATCTTATTGGCTCTGGAGTTGCACCTCCTGATGTATAGTTCCTGCAGAGGGGGCGAGAGAAGTTCCCATAGTGCGTTCGGCTGAACGCACTACTCTCTGCAGAGCCTTCCTGTCCTGGGCAGAGCAATTCCCAAACCAGATTGTAATGTTTCCAGACAAGATGCTTTCCACAGCCGCTGAGTAGAAGCACTGGAGGATCCTCGGAGACACTCTGAATTTCCTCAATTGCCTGAGGTGGTAAAGGCGCTGCCTTGCCTGACTCACGAGTGCTGCAGCGTGTGATGTCCATGTCATATCCTCAGAGATGTGGACTCCCAGGTATTTAAAACAGCTCACCCTATCCACAGTATCCCCATTTATCCTCAATGGTGTGTACGTCCTCGGATGATGTGCCCTCCTAAAATCCACGATCAGCTCCTTCGTTTTTTTGATGTTCAAGAGGAGGCTGTTGTCCTGACACCAGAGTGCCAGATCAGCTACCTCCTCCCGGTAGGCCTTCGCATCGTTGTCTGAGATCAGGCCCACCACCACGGTGTCATCAGCAAACTTGATTATCGAGTTGGAGCTGAACCTAGCCACACAGTCATGTGTGTACAGGGAGTACAATAGGGGGCTGAGGACACAACCCTGGGGGGATCCTGTGCTCAGGGTGAGGGACTTCGATGTATTCCCTCCCATCTTGACTACCTGGGGCCTAGTGGTGAGAAAGTCCAGGGCCCAGGCACACAGGGGGGTGTTGAGCCCTAATTCCAGTAGCTTCTCGGCCAGTCTGGTGGGGACTATCGTGTTGAAGGCTGAATTGAAGTCTATGAACAGCATCCTCACGTAGCCCCCTTCTGGTTGTCAAGAGGAGAGAGAGCGGTGTGCAAAACCTGGGAGACCGCATCGTCTGTGGATCTGTTCGGATGGTATGCAAATTGTAACGGGTCCATGTTGCGAGGGAGGAAGGCGCAGATGTGTTTCTTCACCAGCCTCTCAAAGCATTTCATGACTACCGAGGTGAGGGCCACCAGACGGTAGTCATTCAGACAGGCTGGAGAGGCATTCTTTGGTACAGGTACAATGATGGATTTTTTGAAGCAGGCAGGGACCACGGACTCCAGGGAGAGGTTGAATATTGTAGTGAGCACCGGAGCTAGCTGCGTAGCACAGGACTTAAGTACTCGCCCCGAGATGCCATCGGGGCCTGCAGCTTTCCTCGTGTTCACCCGTGTCAGAGCCCTCCTCACATCGTGCTCGGACAGTGAGAATGTGTGCTCATTCCCCCCATCAGCTTCGTTAGCCAGCCCGCTGGTGGTATTGTCGATAGTCGGCAGACCTGGGGTGGTGTTGCCCATCTCGAAACAAGCGTAAAAGCAGTTCAGGTCATCAGCTAGGGAGTTGCCGGCACTTACGGATGAGGGTGGGGTGCTCCGGTAGCTGGTTATAGTCCGTAGCCCCTGCCACAGGCGTCTGGTGTCCTGCTGCTCCATCTGTGACTCCATCTTCTCCCTGTACCTTCTTTTTGCGTCCTTAGTCTGCAGTCAGGACCATCCTGGCACACACTCACCTGCCCCTTTTGCTATTCACCTTATCAAAGTTATTTAAAGTTGTAAATACCTTTCCTGCTGTGCTTCCTCTGTTCAACCACTGCAACCCCCAAATAGGCTGCAATCCATATTGATTTAGGCGCATTATTTTTGGAATTTGCATTTGTTATTGTTTATTTATTTGTCTGTTCTTTTTATATACATACTAAACTTTTTTTGTCGTTTTTTTAATTATCATGGGTTTTACAGAGTACTATGTCTACATATCTGTTGTGCTGCTGCAAGTAAGAATTTCATTGTTAAGTTTCGGGACAAATGACAATAAAACACTCTTGAATCTTGACTTGACTTCCAACGGATTGCTTCTGTTTTCAAGTCTTTGCATTCAGGGTTTGAAAAACTCAAAGGAAATTTTTATTTTGGAGTTTATAGATTCATAGAGCCATACAGCACAGAAACAGGCCCTTCGATCCAAGAAAGACACAAAATACTGGAGTAACTCAGCTGGTCAGGCAGCATCTCTGGTGAAAAGGAACAGGTGATGTTTCGGTTCGAGATCCTTCTTCAGACCAAGAGTCAGGGGAAAGAGAAACGAGACATATAGAAGGTAAATAGAACAAATGAATGGGAGACATGCAAAAAGCAACGATGATCAAGGAAAGGGGGGACCCACAATGGACCATTTTAGGCTATGGGGTAGGTGATAATGAGTTATACAGATAGTGAAACTTCGACCCAACTCTTCTATGCCAACCATGATACCCCATCTAAGCTAGTCCCATTTGCCCATGTTTGGCCCACAACCCTCTAAACCTTTCCTGTCCATGTTTCAATCCAATTACCTTTCTTATGAAGATTACAATATCTATTAATGAATGTTCACCCAGTTCATTGCAGCAACAAGTTAATTTTGTTATTGGTCTCAGATCTAAGCAACATAAGAGCATTCCAAGGAGATAAATATAGCAGAACATAAAGGACACCTGCTGATGTTAGTTATCTGCTGCTATCTTCTTGAACATTGGGTTAAAATTGCAATGGCTTCAATCTTCTGGATAGTCTTCAGATCTAAATATACAGTACTTTGCAGATTATAATAGTACAGGATCAAAGAAAGCTTTACCACCCTGAATGCCCAAGAACTTTCAAAGCCAGGATTGGACTCATAAGTTACCTGAGAGTCCATTAAAACAACAGAATGTAGACCATCATCTTCGACCTCCAGGGATAGCCACGACGTTTATAAGTCCACGGTGACTTGGGAAAATACATGTTGTTCTATGATGTGCAGAAAATATTTAGTGTTTTTAGTTTTAGACATTTAGTGTTTTTGTGGTGTCATCTACTGTCAGTAATCAGAGCATCGTGTTTGTTCAACATCGCATCTTGTTTCTGTCTGCCGTTCATTCAAACAACTCCAATTTTAGGTAATATCTCATTATCCACCACCCCCCCCTCCCATCTTCCCCCTCTTCCCTTCCCTGTGCTCCACCTGGACTCCCACCTATTTCCCCACCCCCACCCCGTTCCCCCCTCCTGCTACTTTCTTCCCTCTGGCTTCACAAACCACAAATCTTCAAACCTGTTTCACACCATCCTTTCTTCTCTCTGGCCTTTGTTCCAACCATCTGCCTATCGAACCTCTCACCCCCTT
Organism: Okamejei kenojei; assembly: GCA_035221665.1. Taxonomy (NCBI): domain Eukaryota; kingdom Metazoa; phylum Chordata; class Chondrichthyes; order Rajiformes; family Rajidae; genus Okamejei; species Okamejei kenojei. The sequence continues at coordinate 52,979,096 of CM069138.1, forward strand.
GCCTGTATCGGCCTATTACCTCCAACGCTTTGTCCTACCTTTCCCAGCTTTCTTCTTCCTCCCTTCAATAGGCCTGCAGGACGTACCTTTAGAAAGGAGACGAGGAGAAATTTCTTTAGTCACAGGGTGGTGAATCTGTGGAATTCAATGCAACAGAGACGGCTGTGGCGGCCGTCATTGGCTATTTTTAAGGTTTGACAGATTCTTGATTAGCAAGGGTGTCAAGTGTTGTGGGGAGAAGGCTGGAGAATGGGGTGAGAGTGAAAGATAGATCAGCCATGATTGAATGGTGGAGTAGACTCGATAGGCCAAATGCCCAAATTCTGCTCCTATGACTTATGCATATTATAAACTTATGAAGAAGGGTCTCAATCCGAAACATTCTCTATCCATGTTCTCCAAAAAAAGCTGCCTGACCAACTGAGTTAGTCCAGCACTTGTGTCTTCCTTAAACAAACCCGTGTCTCTGAGTTTTAACAGAACAAAATGCAGCAGATTTACTCTCCTAATTATTTAATAGCACACTCGTGCTTATAGATTTTATTGGTATCTAAATTAACCATTATTATCTAAATTATTGGCTTTGCCTTTTATAGGTTGTTTTCTCCAATTAATTCGTGGTGTAAGTCCTGCACTCAATTACCTCAGTAAACCAATAAGGTGTAACTATTGCTTTTTTAATTTAATTCCTGCAATGGTTAATGTCTTTCAAATAATTAAAACAGTACAAGGTGATTAACAGTGTAGAAATGAACTGCATATACTGATATATACCAAAGATAGACACAAAGTGCTGGAGTAACTCAGTGGGTCAGGCAACATCTCTGGAGAAAAAGGATGGCTGATGTTTTGGGTCGGAACCCTTCTTCAGAGACCTTCCTGGTGGCGCCAGCAATGGCTGCCTTGCCAAAAGTCTGTCTGTTCCTTCTTCTGTTGTTTGTTTGTATGTGTTAAATGTATGTTTTTAGTGCGGGAAACTCTTTCTAATCTCTTACCTCGATGGAGATGCAATTTTAGACAGATCTAGGGCAATTCTTTACCTGTGGCTTGGCCTGTAATTGTTTGTTTAGACAGTAATTATTGGCTGGCTGCTTGACACACTGGTGTGGTGTGATGCTGTGGCTATGGAACGAGCTGCCAGAAGGGGCACTTGAGGCAGGTGCAATAAATAGCATTTAAAATACATCAGGTTGAGTTAGTGTGGATGGAACACGTTGATCGGCGAGGGCAAGTTGGGCTGAAGGGTCTGGTTCTATGATTCTACGACTCCCTATGATTCTATGTGTAATTCCTCCCTTGATCACTCTGTAAAAAGCCAGAGCATAGCCTCTTGACTCTTTGCTTTCTGGCTAACAGCTTGAGTTTCCAATGGCACCTGCAGCAGCCAGTGAGAGATGAAGCAATATCTGGTGCCGCAAGCTCTAACTTTGGCTCTGGTGTGATTTGAATGAGTGTGAAATTTCAAAACCACCAATCCAGAGATGAAGCAAAGAAAGAGAGCAGTAATTGGAAATGCTGGGTGGAACATAAGTGGGAGACTCCAGGCATTCTTTGCAACACACAGTTGATTTAATGAAGAGAGTGTGGAACCAAGAGGCTGGAGGACGTTAAAGAAATATTTCAGTCAGTCACTGCTGTCACCGAGTCTCAACTCCTTGCTTTTATGTCACTGATGATGTTGCAGTGTTTAATAAAACAAATTCAGTGGTAAAGTGAAAGACCCTGATTGCTACTGGCACTCTGATTCTATTTCATTATATGCCAGCTGCTACTTCAGTTTAGACTTTTAGTCATTAGAGATACAGTGTGGAAACAGTCATTTGGTCCACCAAGTCTGTGCCAACCAGATATAACACCTTACACTAGCGCTATTTTCGAAGCATGAAGGGGTTCCTATTTGAAACTTACTGAATAGTATGGAACAAGCTGCCAGAGGGGTAGCTGAGGGAAGTACTATCGCAACGGCTAAGTAACATTTGTACAGGTACATGGATAGGACAGGTTTGGAGGGATATGGGGCAAACGCAGGCAGGTGGGGCTAGTGTAGATGGGCAAGTTGGGCCGAAGGGCCTGTTTCCACGCTGTATGTCTCTATGGTTACACATGTACAACTCCTAAGGTCAGGATCAAACCCGGGTCTCTTGCGCTGTAAAGTGGCAGCTCTACCAGCTGCACCCCTGACTTATATACTCAGTGTTCTGGCTGACAAAGGCAAGAATGCCATCTGCCTTTTTTATTACACTATCCATTTTTTTTGTTACTTTCTGCAAGCTATGGATATGCACCCTAAGATCACTGTCTACATCAATGCTCGTTACTCTTTTACTGCATACTATTCTCTTGTGTTTGACTTGGCAAAGTGCAAGTTTTCACACTTGTGTGGTTTCATCTCCATCTATCATTTCTCTACCCTTATTTCCAATTGATATCTATCCTGCACTGACAACCTTCCTTGCCATACACAATTCTTTCACTTTTAATGCTGTCTGTAAATCTACTCTACAACCCACCTGCATTTTCATCCAAGTCAGTTCCATGAATCGCAATGAATAGAGGCCCTGCAATGATCCCTGCGGAAATCTGCTGGTCACAGACATCCAGTCAGAATAATACTCCTCCACCACTACCCTCTGTCTTCTAAGAGTCACGTGAATCCCTAATTCTAAACATAACATGAACATTTTAGTACATTCAATCCAATAAATTTCAAGAGAGTCAAGCGTGTTTATTGTCATATGCCCAGAAACTGAAAACAGTACTGTAAACACCATAATAAACAACTATATATATGCTTGTGGATGTGTTAATTATATATATATATATACACACACACACACACACACACACACACAGATATACACACACACACACACACACACACACACACACACACACACACACACACACACACACACACACACACATATATATATACACACACCCACACACACACACACACACACACAGATGTACCTATATGTATGCATACATATTCACGCACCTATATATTTACTTATATATATGTATATATAGATACATACATACATACATAGACATAAACATACATATTGTACATAGACACAAACAATAATAGTGCAAAGACAAAAGCAATGCCCCCAAGATGATGTAGTTTGGAACCTATTTGGAGGTTGTGGTGTTTAATATTCTGATAGCTGGAGGGAAAAACCTGCTCCTGAAGCGGCTGTTACAGTTTTCAGGCTCCTGTACCACCTTCCCGATGGCAGGAGTGAAATGAGAGCCTGACCAGGGTGGTGTGGGTGTCTGATGATGCTGGCTGCCTTTTTGAGGCAGCGACTCCTGTAAATCCCTTTGATCGTGGGGATGTCAGAACCCATGGTGGACTGGGCAGTGCTCACCATTCTGTGATGCAACCAATCAATATGCTCTTCAATGTACACTGGTTGAAGTTCAAGAAGGTATTCATTGACGAACCAAATCTCCTTAATTAATTCACATGTAATTCATGGAATTCACACTCGGGAACAGTGGATAATGTGCTTTCATGTAGATGTATGTTAGTCCACTAATATTGCCATTTGTAATTTGTGGTTTATGTTCGACAGACTCATTTACAGATAAACAGAGATATTGAAGGAGTAAAGGAGCTGATGCAAACAGTCTCAAACATGTTCTGCTGGGACTCTGGCTTGACTGTGGATCCGTGAAGGAATTACTCGCAGACAATGATTGCTCATAGCATCGCTTCAGTGCACATGTGAGTAATCTTCATCTAATTCATTCAAAACGTTTGCCAGAGATTTATGATTTGATTGGCTAGAGATGTAAACTTTCCCTGCAAAATGGTGGCACGGCAGTAGAGTTGCCGCCTCACAGCGCCAGAGACCCGGGTTCGATCCTGACTACGAGTGCTGTCTGTATGGGGTTTGTACATTCTCCCTGTGATCTGCGTGGGTTTTTTCCAAGTGCTCCTGTTTCCTCCCACACTCCAAAGATGTGTAGGTTTGTAGGCTAATTGGCTTTGGTAAAATTGTAAATTGTCGCTAGTGTGTAGGATGGCGTTAGTGTGCGGGGATTGTTGGTCAGCTCCGACTCGGTGGGCTGAAGGGCCTGGTTCCGCGTTGCATTTCTAAACTAAACTAGTGTTTGTGCGGTGAATCAACACAGCTTCATTCTCATCCCACTGGTATAAGTAAGCCATGGGTTGTGAAGATGCAGATCAGAGGTTCTGCCTGAAGCTTCCAGTGAGGGTTGTGCCTGAAGCCGAAATAGCTGAAGCATGCTTTTTGTAGATGGGAATTTAGAGCACAATTTACAGTCAGATCAGCTATAATTGTATTTAGTGTCAGGCTTCTAGGACCAATTATGACATAACCTCATCTTAATTTATGTTTTTAGACTTTACTTGAGACTTTAGAGACACAGCACGGAAACAGGCCCTTCGGCCCTCCGAGTCCTTGCCGACCATCGATCCCTGCGTACTCACACTATCCTACACACACTAGGGACAATTTACAATGTTACCAAAACCAATGAGCCTACAAATCTGTACATCTTTGGAGTGCGCGAGGAAACAGTTGCATCTGGAGAAAACCCACGCAGGTCATGGGGAGAAAGTACAAACTCCGTGCAGACAGTTCCCTTAGTCATGATCGAACCCTGGCATGACAAAGTAGCAGCTCGACTACTGCACCGTGCCGCCTGTACACCTGCATGTTTCGTAGAGGCACACAACCTGGAAACAGGCCCTTCAGCCCACTGAATCCACGAGGACCATCTATCACCCGTTCTTGCTCGTTCTTACCCTGATCCATTTTCTCATCTACTCCCTACACATTAGGGGGAATTGCAGAAGCCAATTAATCTACAAACCCACACGTCTTTCGGTTGCGGGAGAAAAGGGGAGCACATGATTTTTTAGAGAATGTAAAACCGAAGTTACAGCCTGATCAGCCAAAAATGTTATTAAATGACAGGTTTAAGGAACCAAATAGGAGCCTGCATCTGGTCCCAATTATACAGAGATGTGCGGGGCAAGTTTTGTAGAGAGTGGTGGGTGCCTGGATATGCTGGGAAGAAAGGGGTATGGATCGTGTATAGGCAGATAAGATTAGTTAATCTTGGCTTTGTGTTCAACACAGACATTGTGGGCCAAAGGGCATGTCACTGTGCTATATAGTTCTATGTTATTTTGCTGTAAAAATGATAATAGAACAGAAAAGGCACAAAGTGCTGGAGTAACTCAATGGGTCAGGAGAAAATGGATACCATGGGAGAACTCTGGAGAACATGGATAGGTGATGTTTCGGGTCGGGACCCTACTTCAGACTGATTATGGTGGGGGGGGGGAGGGGAAAAAGCAGGAAGAGAGGAGGGGCAGGACAAAGCCTGGCAGGTAATAGGTTTATTCCGGTGGGGGGGGGGGGAGGGGGGTAGGAGGGGTTTCATAAGCAGATGACCAAAGATGAAAAGACAAGTGTGAGACAAAAGGATTGGATAGTTATTAATTATGAAGCTAGAGGAAGGAATGTTGGTGGAGGGGGAGGGGAGAAATAGGTCCAGGTCCAGGTCCAGGTGGGGACTGACTCAAAATGTCACATTTGCATATTCTCCAGAGATGCTGTGTGACCCGCTGAGTTACTCCGGTACTTTGTGTCTTTATTCTTCTAAACCAGCATCTGCAGTTCCATGTTTCTACACTCTGATAATAGAACAATTCTATGCAATATTGAAATGGAAGGGAACGAGGCAAGGTAATTAGAGGATTCGCTGAAATGCCAATAAACAACTAAGCCTACCATGAGATATTCATTCTAAAGGTGCCCTCGATACCTCGCAAAAATGTGATAAATTGATGTTGCAATGCCCGGAACCCAAAAGCCATAAATCTAGACAGCAAGGCACAGCCAAGAGGATTCTTTATAAACCTTTAGTCCTGCTGCCTAGGCTGATCACATGCAGAGAATGCTTGTCCACACTTCATTGTACCGGATGCCGTGGGTCCAGTGAGCTGATAATTCAACCACAGTTAGTTGTCAGATAGACTTACTAGTAAAAATATCATCGACCAAGAAGCCTTAGATGTCAGAGCGCTTTAATAGCCTGGGCGGCAGAGTGTCGCAGCGGGAGAGCTGCTGCTTTAAAGCGCCAAAGCCACAGCGAGAGGTTGGACAGCCTTGGATTGTTTTTTCTGCAATCTCGGCAGCCGCTGGGAGACTTGAGCAAAGTGTCTAAAATTATGGGAGGTATAGATAGGGTAGACAGTCAAAATCTTTTTGTCAGATTTGAAAAATCAAACCTGAGGTGAGAAGGGCAAAGTTTAAAAATGATGTGCCGGGCTAATTTGTAAAACAGAGTTTGGTGAGTGCATGGATTGAGCTGCTGGGGGTGGTGGTTGAAGCAGATACGTAAGTGGCATTCAGAAGGCATTTATATGGGTATGGATATGCAGGAGTGGAGGGATATGGATTATGTGGAGGTCGATAAGTGATGGTCTTGGCATCATCTTGTGTCGCCATTAAACAATATGTTAATTTCCAGTTAGTTTTCTTTTCTTTTTATTTTCAACTGATAACTGAATTCAATTTCCCCAGCTGTCCTGATGAGATTTAAAATCACTATTTGAACTATAGTGATCACTCTGGATCACTCACCTAGATGTGGTAACACCATTTAAAAGGCATTTGGACAGTACATGGATTAAAAAAAATGTTTAGAGGGATGTAGGCCAACTGCGGGCAGTTGGGACTATTGTTGATGTAAATGGCGGCACGTGACGCAGCGGTAAGGTTGTTGCGTTACAGGGCCAGAGATGCAGGTTCGATCCTGACTATGAGTGCTGTCTGTACAAAGTTTGTATGTTCTCCCTTTGACCACGCGGGTTTTCTGCGGGTGCTTGGGTTTCCTACCACACACCAAAGACCTGCAGTTTGTAGGTTAACTGCAAATTGTCCCTAGTGTGTAGGATAGAGCTAGTGTACAGGTGATCGCTGGTCGGCATGTACTCGATGGGCCGAAGGGACTGTTTCCGTGTTGTATGAATATGACCCTATGATTGCCAGATTACTAGTCCACTAATTTATCCACCATATTCCTGTTGGTAGCTTTTCATTTTGACTTGGTGCTGAACAGTTGCAGCGTTTTGGAATGACTCACTTGGCACCTCAGTATTATCTGCGTGCCAATTCATAATCTTGAAAGATAAAACCTCACACACTGTATTTACATGAAGAGAACAAATAGAGTCACAGCTCAAAGACTTGAATGAGTCAACTGTCTACTTAACAAAACACAATAAATGAAACAAAAGCTTATGTTCCTTTCTTGTTTGGGTAGGTTGATAAGATGAGACGTTTTCTCTGTATAAAAAGAGAACCATCTTTGTAAACTGTGATCTATTCCAGTCGTGGACTTTCTTAGGAATTTGACTGGGAAGAGTAAGGATCGTTTTATGAAGCAGCTGAGCAAAATGAGCAAGTTAGGATGTACAATCCTTCAGCACACAGTTCCTTATCTCTGAAATCACGATTAAGCACCTGTCTAGCCATGAATTGACAGATTTCGTTTTTAGTTTAGTTTAGAGACACAGTGTGGAAACAGGCCCTTCAGCCCACCGAATCGACCCCGACCGGCGATCTCTACACTCGTTCTATCCCACATACTAGGGACAATTTGCAGTGGCCCATTAGCTAACAAACCCGCACGTCTTTGGGAAACTGGAACATATGGAGACAACCCACACAGTCACAATGAGATTGTGCAAGCTACGTATAGCCAGCACATGTAGACAGGATCGAACCCAGGTCTCTGAGGCTGTAAGGCAGCAGCTCAATCACTGCACCACTGGGTTGATATATGAATGGCAATCTGATGCTCCCATGTGCACCGATGCAAGTCATTAGATATCAGACGATATGGATGGCTTCTCTGCGGAAATGTAATGCACAATATTAGCAACATCCATCAAAGATGTACAAAAGTTCCAGTGCAGAACACGCGAAAATAAGGAAGGACTGGAGTTATTCGCGCCTGTTCCACCATTCAAGAGGGTCATGACTAATTTGATTTTGACCTCATTCTACGCTGAGTCTGCCTTGGCCTACGCAATCTCCCGATTGCCAAATATTTAAACTCCCCTTCCCATTCCTATGCTACCCTTTCTGTCCTGGGCCTCCTCCTTTGTCAGAGTGAGGCTACACACAAATTGAAGGGACAGCACCTCGTATATTTCACTTGGGAACTTACAGCCCAGTGGTATGAATGTTCATTTCAAGTAACTCCTGCATTCCTTCCCCCCCCCCCCCCCCCCCCCCCGTCCTCCACCCTTGTCGTCCTCCTAGTTCCACTGTTCGCATTCTTGTATCCCTGTCATTAGTATATTTCCCCCAGCCAACAGTGGGCCATTATGGACTCCACCTTTCCTGAGGTCATCTGTTCCAGGCCTTGTGTTCTGGCCTACTGCATCTTTCAATCTGAAGAAACGTTCCAACCCGAGACGTCACCGATTCCTTTTCTCCGGAGATGCTGCCTGACCCACTGAGTTACTCCAGCATTTGTATCTATCGTTGGTATAAACTGTAGCTCTTTGTTTCTATACTGATTCGATGGTAGTCTAATTTCCACTCTCTTGGCCTCTTCTCTCTGACCCGAGACTCTCCTAACTTGCAGTCGAATAAATTGAACAATTTGCAATCGCTGCGGTTTCTGACACACAAATTATCTGAGCCAGGGATGGGAATGTGCAAGGACATCATGGTTATTATGGCAGGCAATAGAACAATCTGCACAATGACCCAGAACGACATGTACAGAGGAGCAAAATTCTGACACAGGAGAGCGCAAAGTTGCAGGAGATGCAACACCTGTCCTTATCCCTCCTCCCCTGACTCCATCCAGGGTCCCTGACAGTCCTTTCAGGAGAGGCAGAGATTTATTTGTACCTCCTTCACCCCATCTACTGTATCCGCTGTTCTCGGTGTGGGCTCTTATATATCGGTGATACCAAACGCAGACTGGGCGATCGTTTCGCTGAGCACCAATGCTCCGTAAGCCTTGACCTATGCAATCTGCACTATGACCCAGAGCAACATTCACTGAGTGCAGAACTCTGCAACGCTATGCTCCACTGTCAATACCCAAGAATCTATCGTTTTAGTCGCACGCATTAAGCATGCTGACTCGCCTAACCTCATGGGAGGTTTCTCTCTTGCGCTTTCTCATGTCATCGTTGTGACGGCTTTTGTTATCGCTTATCTTATGCAGATTAAGATACACCTTGCTTAGTACAGGTGTCAGAGGTTATGGGGATAAGGCAGAAGAATGGGGTTAGGAGGGAGAGATAGATCAGCCATGATTGAATGGCGGAGTAGACTTGATGGGCAGAATGGCCTAATTCTACTCTTATTCCTTATGACCTTATGACCTCTCACAAAGCAATATTTAGCCCAAAAGAATTGCAACTATCCGCTATGGAATCAAGTGCAGACTTCACAACAAACAAATTCAAGAACGAATCTTGAACTGCTGTCAATATTTAGAATGTTTTCACCTGAAAACCACAGCAATGGCTCTATTACTGATGAATAGACTTCAGTCATAGTCATACACCGTGAAAACAGGCCCCTCAGCCCAACTTGCCCATGCCGACCAACGTCCCATCTATACTACTCCAAGCTGCCTGCGTTTGGCCCATATCCCTCTAAACCTGTCCCATCCATGTTTCCTAAACGTAACGACCTGCCTCAACTACCTCCTTCGGCAGCTCGTTCCACACACCCATCAACCTTTGTGTGAAAAAGATAACCTTCAGATTCTTATTAAGACGTCAGGGATACAGCATAGAAACAGGCCCACTGAGCCCATGTCGACCAGTGATCACCCTGTACACTAGCACTATCCTACACATTAGGGACAATATATCATTTGTACCAAAGCCTATTAACCTGCAAACCTGTGCGTCTTTGTAGTGCGGGCGGAAACCAGAGCACCTCGGGAAAACCCACGTGATCACAGGGAGAATGTACAAACTCTGTACAGACAGCACCTGTAGTCAGATTCAAACCGGGGCCTCTGGTGCTGTAAGGCAGCAACTCTACCACTGCACCACTGTGCCGCCCCTAAACGAATTATTGTATAATTTTAAGAGGCTTCAAAGGTGTTAACACAAATATGAATTGTATGAATAGATGAACAGTGACAGGCAGGGCAAACCTTCTGTGGAACCTGCTCTGAACACATTCCACACCTGCTAAACAAACTGGGCAGCACTAATGCTGAATTTACTTGGTGCTTTGGTGCCAAGTTGCAGCCATTATTTGGCCAATTTACTAGCCTGAACTCCTCAGGTGATGTGATGAGTTTGGTCATTGATCAACCTTGGCTAAAAGGCAGATGGAAATAAAGTGGCAACATGAAAAAGAACAAGAGCAGAGGTAAAGATTAGAAAGCTTGCAATAGCTATCGCTTAACAGTGAACAGTGCTAAACAAAATATATTCCACAACAGATAGATGCATGAATGCTATCAAAATGTACACAGTGGGATATACAGTAGATCAGCTGTAGAAATGGATTGACAAATGGCAGATGGAGTTTAATCGAGCAAATGTGAGTGTTGCACTTTGAGAGGTCAAATGTAAGGGGAAAATGTTTAGTTTAGTATTGTCGTGTGTACCGAGGTACAGTGAAAAGCTTCTTTATGCCCCTGTCCCACTTAGGAAACCTGAACGGAAACCTCTAGAGACTTTGCGCCCCACCCTAAGGTTTCCGTGCGGTTCCCGGAGGTTCCCGGAGGTTTTTTGTCAGAATCCCTAATGGTCGAAAGTGGTTTCCGCTTCTTCTATGTTCCGGCGATTATTTCAAAAAATTGAAAAAACCTCCGGGAACCTGACAAAAACCTCCGGGAACCTCCGGGAACCGCACGAAAACCTTGAGTGGGGCGCAAAGTCTCCAGCGGTTTCCGTTCAGGTTTCCTAAGTGGGTCAGGGGCATTACTGCGTGCAATCCAGTCAGCAAAAACATTACACATGACTACAATCAAGCCATCCACAGTGTACAGATACGGGATAAAGCGAATAATGTTGAGTGCAAGATAAAGTGCAGTATAGGCTGATTAAAGATGGTTTGAAGATCTCTGATGAGGTACATGGTAGGTTCAGGACTGCTATCTGGTTGGTGATAGGATAGTTCAGTTGCCTGATAACAGTTGAGAAGAAACTGTCCCTGAATCTGGAGGTATGCATTTTCAAACTTATTTTCCTCTTGCCTAATGGGAGAGGAGAGAAGAGGGAATGACCGGACGGAGATTTGTCCTTGATTATGCTGGTGGCCTTACTAAAGCAGCATAAAGTGTAGATGGAGTCAATGTAAGGGAGGTTAGTTTGTGTAATGATCTGGGCTATGTCCACACATCTTGCGGTCTTGAATGGAGCAGTTCCCAAAACATGCTGTGATCCCGATAAAATGCTTTCTATGACGCATCTATAGAAGTTGGTTGGGGACATGCCGAACTTCCTAAAGGGCCTGTCCTTGGGCGACGTCGGGTCATGTCCTGTCACGGTCGTGTCACGTACTGTCCTTGGGCGACGTCGTGTCATGGTCGGGTCATGACGCGGCGTGTCACGTGGTGACGCAGGTAGTGACGCGCGGTGACGTGCGGTGTCTCCTTGTCGCCCATGGATTTTGGAATGTTCAAAATCCAGCGGCGACATCTGGGAGTCTCATCATGTCGTGCTCCCTGTTACACGCTGACGTATGCTGTCCTGCGGGTGACGTCCGGTTAGGGTTAGGGTTAGGGACCACAGATGGGCTGTAAAATATTCTTCATTCAATGCATGGATTTTAAACATTCATATATTAAAATTCATCCAATAAAATCAATTGTGCAAATGAAATGATGTCTGAGGTTCAGTTTTATTTACAGATGTATTGGTCCGCTTCCAGATCCAATCACCGTCTCTAACTTTTCACAGGGATGGATTCAGTGAGTGTAGACTGCACTCCCCTTTCCCTTCCACCCCCCTATTCCCCCCTCCCGCCTCCATCCCTCCTTCACTCCCTCCCCTACCCTTCTCCCCTCCCCTCTCCCCCCTTCTTCCCTCCTCTTCTTCCCTGCTCCATGCTCCACTCTTCTCCCCCTTCTTCACTCCCCCCCCTCCTATCCTTCTCCCCCTATCCCTCCCTTATCCCATTCTCCAACCCCCCCCCCCCCCCCTCACTTTCCCCGATGGCCCCATTTGTGGACCCAGCCAGTGGCAGCTTGATCCCACTAGTAGTACTGCACAAAGGCCATATCATCTGTTTTAGTAACATTGACTATGGGATAAATGCAGACTTTGGGAACAACACCCCCCCCCCCCCCCCCCCCCCCCCCCCCGCCCCCCCCCCCCCCCCCCCCCCCCCTCGCCTTGCTTCAAAATGGGTGGTGGGTATTTAGAATCAGTGGCCGGCGCAGGTGGCTGGTACTGGTACATTGACCACATTGCCTGTACCCAGTTGAAAAGCCCGCTGCCTCTGGGGGTCTGCAGAAAACATTGGAAGAGTGATCTGTCTCTGGGACAACTTGTGGCCAACAGTTTAGTTCCCATGAGTCCAAACCCTGGGGCCCCTGTGTCACATTTAGTTTAGAGCTACAGTGTCCTTTGGACCACTGAGTTTGCACCGACCAGTGATCCCCCGCACACTATCCCATACACGTTAAGGACAATTTATACTTATGCCAAGCCTATCAACCTGGAGTTAGTTAGGGCTTGGGTTAACGTATCCTCCCGCACTCCAAAGACGCACAGGTTTGTATAAATGGTCCCTAACGTGTGTGGGATAGTGTGCAGGGGATTGCTGGTCGCAGGCTGGGTCCACAAATGGCGGGCATTGGGGAAAGTGGGGGGGGGGGGGGGTTGGAGAATGGGAGAAGGGGATGTGAGGGGTGGGGGTGGAAGGGGAGAAGAGTGGAGTGGGGAGAAGGGGGGAAGGGAAGAGGGGGGGAAGAGGGGAGGGGAGAAGGGTAGGGGGGGTGGAGAGGAGGGATGGGGTGGGAGTGGGGAAGAGGGTGGTGGATGGGAGAGGGGAGTTCAGTCTACACTCACTGAATCCATCCCTGTGAAAAGTTAGCGACGGTGATTGGGTCTGGAAGCGGACCAATACATCTGTAAATAAAACTAAACTTCTCAGACATCTTTTCATTTGCACAATTGATTTTATTGTATTACTTTTAATATATTAATGTTTAAAATCCATGCATTGAAGGAAGAATATTTCACAGCCCATCTGTGGACCTAACCCTAACCCTAACCGGGCGTCACCCACCGGACAGCATACGTCAGCGTGTATGTCATATAACTAGTCGGTTTACGGGCGTTAAGCCTTCTGAGGAAGTAAAGCTGTTGGTGTGCATTCTTGGTCATTGTTTACAACACAGCGATATGAATGATATTTTGTGGCTTTCCTTTTGCCACCCCCTTTATGGACTCCACCCTTCCCGGGGGCATCTGTTGCCAGCCCTGTTTTGTTTTCTGAAGAAGGGTTCCGACCTGAAACGTCACCCATTCCTTTTCTCCAGAGATGCTGACTGACCCGCTGAGTTACTCCAGCATTTTGTGTTTATCTCCAGCCAAAGACAAGAGGTTGGGAAGATTCAACCTTGTGGCACAGCGCCACAACAGTAGAGTTGCTAACTCACAGCGCCAGAGATCCAGGTTCGATCCTGACTGCGGGTGCTGTTTGTATGGAGTTTGCATGTTCTCCCTAGATTTTTGTTGGGTTCTTCTGTGGTTTCTGTAAATTGTATCTCGAGCTTATGATGTAAAAGTGAGATAACGTAGTACTAATGTACAGTGAACAAGAATGTCAACCATGAACACTCTCTCTAAACAAGGAACTGCAGATGCTGATTCGCAAGGAAAGATACAAAGCATTAGAGTGACACAGCAGATCAGGTACTATTACAGCAGAACATGGATAGGTGACCTTTCGGGTCGGGACCCTTCTTTAGACTGCTTGTGATGGAGGAGGTGGAGAGAATTGGAAGGGAGGAGGGGCAGGACAAGTCAGGTGAGTGATGGGTGGATAAGGTGAGAGGGGGGTTTGACGGGTAGATAGTTGGACAAAGGTTAGAGACGAAAAGCCAAAAGGTGTGAGAAAGAAGAGAAGAAGTGCAAATTTTACCAAAGCAAAATTAACCTACAAACCTGTACATCTTTGGCGTGTGGGAGGAAACCGAAGCACCCAGAGAAAACCCACGTGGTCACAGGGAGAACATACAAACTCCATACTCTTTTTTTTTTTTCTGGTGGGAAGAGAAAGGACTGGGTGATTGAAACAGAAGTGTGTATTGGGAAGCTTGGCTGTGACTGAGGTGGTGCTGTTAAAAGGACCATCTAAGCTGCCTCCACAAGTAATCAAGCTCCAAATGTTTCATATCCCCTCGTCATCACCTCCTCCACAGACCAACAAAGGACCACTGTGGGCTCTTTGGCCAAGGGTGCTGGCTCTGCTCTGTTCTGTATGTTTTCACACCTCTCCCCTTTTTCACTCTCCTCTCGCTCTCAGTCTGAAGAAGGGTCTCGACCCAAAACGTCACCTAATCCTTTTCACCAGAGATAGCACCTGCACCGCCATTCAATCATGTATCGATGACTGGTCTTAAAGGATTTCTTATCCTTAAGCTGTGACCACTTCCTCAACATCGGGAACAATGCATCTAGCCTGTCCAACCCCTTAAGATTTCTATAAGATCAGAGTATTCTATCCAGTCTTTCTTCATAAGACAGTCCTGACATCCCAGGAATCAGTCTGGTGAACTTCTCTGCACTCCCTCTATGGCAATTTTGTGTACGCAATACTCCAACCAAGACCCTGTACAACTGAAGTACCTCCCTGCTAATTATCAGCCTGAATACTCCAGCCTATCTTTGGTGTAAACCAGCATTTTCAGTTCCTTCCTACACTCTTATCTAAATGCAATAATACAGCAGCATAAGATTAATAAAGTCTGAAGAAGCGTCCCGACCCGCAAGGTCACCTAACTATTTTCTCCTGTGATGTCGCCTGACCCACCGAGTTACTTAAGCATTTTGTGTATTATAAATTATCCTCAAAACTAATTACAATATTTTCCACTCAGTAATAGTTAAAATAGTTTTCTCATCTTTTGATCTCTGAGCAACAGTTAATCATAACACTTCAACTTGAGACTACACCGAAGGCCATCTATCACTTCCTGTTCTGTTAAAAAAAAACCCATAGCCCGGACAACTGGGCGGCACGATGTTGTAACAGTAGAGTTGCTGCCTTACAGCGCCACAGACCTGGGTTCGATTCGGAGTTTGTACTTTCAGAGACGTGACCTATGTGGGTTTTCCCGGGTGCTCTGGTTTCCTCACACACTCCAAAGACGTACAGGTTTGTAGGCGAATTGGCTTTGGTAAAATTGTAAACTAGTGTGTGTAGGATAGTATTATTGAGCGGGGATCGTTGGTCGGCGCAGACTCCGTAGGCCAAAGGACCTGTTTCCGTGCTGCATCTCTAAACTAAACTAAACAACAAAATTAATTTTAAAATCTCTTTGGCTTCTCTTGACACATGCTGACATATAAAATTTTATATAACATCTACAATTCATCATATCTCGGCAAACTCTCTCTGCAGAGCTTAATATGGAGAGGAGAGAAACACCATCCCAAAGCCTGTAAAGGCCAATTTTCTACAAAACGCCATCCCATTGGTTCAGAGCTTTGGTTAGATGTTAAGTGCGGTTTGCAGTTCATTGAATTATTTATCTTTTAAAAGATAGTTCATATATCTTTTTGGGTATTTGTAATAAAAGAGCAAATAATAAATTACAAACTTCTCATTTGTAAACCCAAATAAGTAAAAGTGGCATTAAATTTTAGGCACACGGAACTGCAGAAGCTGGTTTACAAAAAAAGAGATACAAAGTGCTGGAGTAACTCAGCAGATCAAGCAGCTTCGCTGAAGAACATGGATGGGTGACGGTGGTGCAGCGGTAGAGCTGCTGCCTTACAGCGCCAGAGACCGGAGTTCGCTCCTGAATACGGGTGCTGCCTGTACGCAGTTTGTAAATTCTCCCCATGGCCTGTGTGTTTTTTCTCCAGGGGCTCTGGTTTCCTCCCACACTCCAGAGACATACAGGTTTGTAGGCTAATTGGCTTTGGTAAAAATGGTCAAACTGGCTCTAGTGTGTGGGATAGTGTTAGTGTACAAGGATCGCTGGTTGGTTCGGACTTGGTGGGCCGAAGGGCCTGTTTCTGCACTCTACCTCTATAGCCTAAAGTAAAGTCTAAAAACTCAGCAGATCAGGCAGCATTTCTGGAGAACAGGGATAGGTCATGTTTCGGGTCGTGATCCTTCTCCAGTCCGAAGATGTCCCGATCTGAAACATCACCTATCCATGTTCTCCAGAAATGCTGCCTGCCTGACATGCTGAGCTGCTCCAGCACTTTGTGTCCTTTTTTAGTTTTACATTTTGGCTGAAGGACATTTAGTGGTCATATTCCTCGCATCGTGCATTAATTGCTTTTTGATGTATTTGTGGCATATCGTCAAGAAGCATAGAAGATGTAAAGCATTTTTAAACATTTTAGATGAAAAATCAATTTTGCTGATGTTAAAATGCAAATCCTTACATCTTCAAATAATATTCCTCTGCCGGTTTTGCGGAAGGCAATAAAGTGATGCCCCTGGGAATAGAATGTAAAAGCCTTGCGTTTAAAATTCAAGTGCTATCTGCTATGTTAGTCCAGTTCTAATGACAAGCTGAATTATATGATAAACTCTCTTGTTATTTTCCAGCTACTGTATCATGCCAGGCTGCTCGATGTATAATGAATGTCCCAGGACTAGGTTGAGCTGCTGCAGTTTAATGTGGCAAGACTAGTCAATCAAATTGTTGGTAAGTTTCTTGTTACTTTTCTTTTTTTTTAGGCAGCATGGTGGTGCAGCGGTAGAGTTACTTCCCTGGAGCGCCAGACACCCAGGTTCAATCGTGGCCACGGGTGCTGTCTGTAAGGAGATTCTCCCCGTCTCCTGCCTGGGTTTTCTCCGGGTTCTCCGGTTTCCTGCAACGCTCCAAAGACGTGCAGGTTTATAGGTTAATTGGCTTCGGAAAAAATTGTAAATTGCCCCTAGTGTGTAGGCTAGTGTTAGCGTACGGAGATGATCAATGATTGGCATGGACCCGGTGGGCTGAAGGGCCTGTTTCCACTCTGCATCTCTAAATTAAACAAAACTATCTTAGTGTTTCCACGGGGCAGACCAGGAAAATAATGCTATTACCTGATTTAAAAAAAAAAAATTCTTCTAAGATTGATAATAACAAACAGAATTCTGCTCAACCAACTTGGGCCTCAGGGATATAAATTTCCATGGGTGTGTTAAAATAAATATCGATCCTCTCGTTTCCACCCAAATGGTCAGGTTAAAATGACCTTTCTTTATGAATGTTGCAATGTCAGGCTGTTGTTACCTTGCATGCATTGCCTGAATAGGTGGCCAAGGCAGCTGCAGCAATGAATCAACAAATGGAAATAGAGTCATAGGCTTACAGCATTGAAATTGGCCCTTCGGCCCAACTTGCCCACGCCTACCAACATGCCCCATCTATCTTTTCACCCAACCTATTCCTTTTCTCCAGAGTTGCTGCCTGTCCCACTGAGTTATTCCCTCATTTTGTGTCTATTCCAATCTGCACTAGTCCCACCTGCCCACACATGGCCCATAATCCTCTAAGCCGGCCCTGTCCATGTACCTGTCCAATTGTCTCTCAAATGTTACGATGGTACCTGCCTCATCTACCTCCTCCAGCAGCTCGTTCCATACACCCACCACTCTTTGTGCAAAAAAGTTACCTCTCAGGTTCCTAGTAAACCTTTCCCATCTCACCTGAAACCCATGACCTCTGGTTTTCGATTCCCTTACTCTGGGCAATAGACTCTGCATTTACCTGCTCTATTCCTTACATGATTTTAAGCACTTCTATAAGATCAGCCCCTCATCCTACTTGAAGGAATAAAATCCTAACCTGCGTAATCTCTCCTTATTAGATCTGCCCCCCCCCCCCCCCCCCCCAAGTCCTGGCACATCCTTGTAAATCTCTGCTGCATCCTTTCCTTCTCGACAGCATCCTTCCTTTCACATGATGACCAAAACTATAACATGTTGACTAAAACCAAAATACTGCAAGAACATAGTTCTCCAGGGTGTGAGGAAACAGCAAAGGGTTGAGGATGGGCACACAAGGAACTGGAGATGCTGGGATCTTTAAGACAGGTACATGGATAGGATAGATTAAAGAGAATTGGGCCAAACGCAGGTGGGACTAGTGTAGATGGGACATGTTGGTTGGCGTGGGCAAGTTGGCCAAAGGGCCTGTTTCCACGCTCTATAACTATGTCTGAGAAATGGATTTTTAATGGCTCTAGCACAACTTTGGAGATTTGGCAACCATTGATCCCCCAGTACAAAGGTAAATCATTTGAATTGTGTGCCTGACCCCACATCCTTCTGAATGAACTGACTGGGGTTCTACACCATTCTATTAGCTTAACTAAATCCATTGCATGACACCTGTGAGATTGGTTATATTGATAGATACAGCAATGAAACAAGCCTTCGGCCCATCAAGCACACAGCGACCATCATTCACCCGTTCACACTGGTTCTTTGTAATCCCACTTTTGCATGCTCTCCCTACACACTAGAGCCAATTTGCAGAGGGCAATTAACCTACAAACCCGCACGCCTTTGGGATGTGGGAGGAAACTGGAGCACCCGGTGGAAACCCACATGGTCTCAGGGAGAACCTACAAACTCCACGCAGACAGCACCTGAGGTCAGGGTCGAATCCGGAGCTCTGGTGCTGTGAGTCAGAATCTTTGCCAACTGCTCCACCGTGTCACTCCATTTGCTACCATTTGATGCTACCATAAACAGTCTTCTGTTCATCGCTTATTTAATCAAGTGAGCATTACAGGAAATGTGGTTTTGTAATTGTTCCATTGATTGAAACTCGAGCAGCCGGAGAAAACCCACGCGGTCACAGGAAGAATGTACAAACTCCGTGCAGACAGCTCCTGCAGTCAGGATCAAACCCAGGTCTCTGGCACTGAGAGCCAGCAGCTCTACCAGCTGTGCTACTGTGCCACCTTGTCACCTTTTTTGCTACCATTAGGTTCACGAGAATGATTCCAGTACTCGCTGGAGTTTAGAAGGTTGAGGGAGGACTTCATTCAAACTTACAGAATAATGAAAGACATATTGGAAAGGATGTTTCCACTGGTGGGAGAGTCTAGGACCAGAGGTCACAGCCTCAGAATTAAAGGGCGTTCTTTTAGAAAGGAGGTGAGGAGGAACTTCTTTAGTCAGTGGGTAGTTAATCTGTGGAACTCATTGCCACAGAGGGCTGTGGAGGCCAAGTCAGTGGATATTTTTAGGGCAGAGATAGACAAATTCTTGAATAGAACGGGTGTTAAGAGTGATGGAGAGAAGGCAGGAAAATGGGATTAGGAGGCAGAGATCAGCCATGATTGAATGGCGGAGTGGCCTATTTCTACTCCTATAACTTGTGAACCATTTGGTGCCACCACTATCAGTATTTTATGCATCGCCTTTCATTGTTTCAAATACCACTTGAGTGTAAAGATCTCGGCCTACACTTTGGTTTTGCTTTGTTAAAGATGCTTGATTTGGTCAAAGCTGAGTTGATGCAGGTAGTCCTTAAAGTTCCCATGAAAATGTGATGTAGATGTATTCTGACCATCATTATTCATTGTGGAATTCATTGCCACAGACGGCTGTGGAGGCCAAGTCAATGGATATTTTCAGGGCAGAGACTGTTAGATTTTTGAGCAGTGTAGGTGTCAGGGGTTAAGGGAAGAAGGCAGGAGAATTGAGTTGAGAGGGAAAGATGTATCTGCCATGATTGAATGGTGGAGTGGACTAGATGGGCCAAATTCTGGAAATTCTGCTCCTATAACCTATGAACTTATTATCCCCCCCCCCAAGCAAAACTGGCAGATATTTCCAAGCATTTCTCCCAAATGAAATATCCCAAATGTCTGAAGAAGGGTCTTGACCTGAATTGTCACATTCCTTCTCCCCAGAGATGCTGCATGACCCGCTGAGTTACTCGAGCATTTTGCGTTTGTTGTCTCAAATCAAAGCACTGACTTCAACGACTCTTCACTGTTTATGTATCACTTCCGGTTACCCTGGTACTATAAAGGGTGCTCAAGAGGTACAAGCCTGGCTTGCCTAATTAGTGACCACTGAGATCAATGCCATGTTTGCCTGAATTCATTTCATCCAGTCTGCTCTAGGCCAGAAGTGTCAGTAGAATCTCACTGTAGGCCTGGTTTGACCTTATCTATCGTTTACATTTTACAATTTCTCAGAGACCTCCGTTAGCCAGAAGGCTGTACATTTTATTCCAAGGGTATCTCTGGGTGCCCTTGCATTTCTGTTTCAATTTGGCATGCAGTCACAACAAAGTGGTAGTGTCTGGAGTCAAAACTCTTCCAAACATGGTGCTAGGCTTGAAAATATTGTGTGCCTTTCCCTCCTCTCCCCTCTCCCATCGGACAACAGGTACAGAAATGTGAAAATTCAGATTCAGGGATAGTTTCTTCCCAGCTGTTATCAGGCAACTGAACTATCCAATCAACAAATAGAGAGCGGTCCTGAACTACTATCTACCTCATTGGAGACCCTTAAACTATCTTTGATTGGACTTTACTGGACTTTATCTTGCACTAAACATTCCCTTCATCATGTATAGACACAAAAAGCTGGAGTGACTCAGCGGGCCAGGCAGCATCTCTGGAGAGAATGAATGGCTGATGCCTGAAGAAGGGTCTCAAACCAAAACGTCACACATTCCTTCTCTCCAGAGATGCTGCCTGTCCCGTTGAGTTACTCCAGCTTTTTTTTTTGTCTATCTTCGGTTTAAACCAGCATCTGCAGTTCCTTCCTACCATGGTATCATGTATCTGTACATTGTGGATGACTTGATTGTAACCATGTACAGCCTTTCCGCTGACTGGTTAGCACGCAACAGAAAGCTTTTCACTGTACCTCGGTACACGTGACAATAAACAAAACTAACTAAAAAAGATGGTTTAGCAAAGCAAGTTTCCTTATAAATAAAATCTAGTTGCACATTGTTTTGTCATTTCTATTAACTCAGAAGCCCTGTAGCAACTGTTGTTTTAATCTTTGCAAGACCATGCAACAAAAAATATTGTATAATTATATCAATCTGGCAGATTTGCTTCAGAAAATGGATGATAATTTGAATCGTTTGCCTGTAGGTTTTAGACTTTTTGATGGATACCGAAATCAGCCTTTTAACACTCTGCTCTATGTCCAGGGGGAGAACAATCACCATTAGTATTCAATGTTATTTCAATTATACTTTGTCAACTGATATTAAACAGACCATAAAATAAAGGTGTTAGTCTGTGGGCAGTACTCAGTAAATGTGTTTTAAAGGTGTTAATCAGACTCTCTCTGCAAGACTTGGTAAGGCATTGAAAACTTATGTTGCTCATTTCAACTAAAATGGAGGAGCATTTTCTGTTTCTTAGAAGCTGTTAATTAACAACTGATGACTCCCCAGAATAAACTGAATGACTCCCCAGAGCAGAGGGGTCTAGGAGTGCAGGTACATAGTACGAAGACTTTCGGCACATTGTCCTTCATCAGTCAGATTATAGAAGTTGGGAGGTCATGTTTCACGTGTACAAGACAATTGTGAGGCCACATTTAGAGTATCATGTTCAGTTTTGGTCACAGTTGGTTATAGGAAAGATGTTGTTAAGTGGGAAAGTATGCAGAGAACATTTATGAGGATTGAGCCTGGACTAGTGGGCCTGAAGTATAGGGAGAGGTTAGGCAACCTAGGACTTTATTCCTCGGAGTGCAGGAGGATGAAGGGTGATCTTATAGAAGTGTACAAAATCAAAGTTCAAGGTTTGTTTGTTGTCACATGTACCAATCAAGGTACCTTGAAATTCAGATTGCCATACAGTCATACAGAGGGATAGATCAGGTAAATGCATGGAGTCTTTTACCCCGAGTTGGGGAATCGGTAACCAGAGGGCATGAGGGAAGGAAAGGTTTAATAGGAACTTGAGGGTCAACTTTTTTACACAAAGGGTGATAGGTGTATGCAACAAGCTGCCGGAGGAGGTAGTTGAGGCAGGTGCTATCACAACATTTAAAAAACATTTGGATAGATTCATGGATAGAGGGAATTGGGCCAAATGCAGGCCAGTGGGGCTAACTGGTTGTTGTGGGCAAGTTGATCGAAGGGCCTGTTTTCACGCTGTACAACGATGACTATAAGCTTATTATATTATCTAAAAACAAAAAGAAACTACAGTTGGTAGAGATCTGAAGTGAAATCAGAAAATGCCATGCAGGTTTGGCAGAATGGAAGGGAAAAATAACAGATGTAAAGTTTCAGGTTGATGACTTTTTCCATCAGATCTGTATGAAGAATCAGCAGTTGTTACTTTCTCCACAGATGCTGCTGGACCTGCTGAGCATTTTCTACTTATATTCCAACGATTGTAGTTTGCCGTATGCATATTGTCATGTGTAAACTCGCCAATTCAATGACGATCAATCTCAAAAGTAAGTTCATTTAAAATCAGAAATAAACCAATTTGATGGGGAATAATAAAATGCAAGTTATATTTTTTGGATACTTGTAAGGCGGCATGGTGGTGCAGTGGTAGAGTTGCTGCCTTACAGCACCACAGTCCTGGATTTGATCCTGACTACTGGTGCTGTCTGTAGAGTTTCTACATTCTCTTCATGACCACGTGAGTTTTCTCCAGGTGCTCCGGTTTCCTCCCACATTCCAAAGACGCACATGTTTCTTAGGTTAATAGGCTTTGGCAAAGATTGCATATTGTTCCTAGTGTGCTGGTGCGCGGACTTGGTGGACCTCTTTGATGACTGTCGGACTATCATTGATCAGGCTAGCTGGCTTTACCTTGCACTGAACATTATTTCCTTATCATGTATCTAGACTCTGTAAATGGATTGATTGCAATCATGTATTGTCTTTCTGCTGACAGGTTAATGCGCATTAAAACACATTTCACTGTATCTCAGTACACGTGACAATAAACTTAACAGAACTGAACTTGGTAGATAAAGGGCCTGTTTGTGCACTGTGTCTCTAATCTAAATACCACTGTGGAAGATTTCAATAATTTATATTCACATTTTGATTTGTAGTCCAGGCATGCAGACGGACAGAAGAATCAGTGGTCCTGCTGCATGACAAATGTCAATCAAATTAAATTAATGTTTTTTTCCGACCACTAAAGGTGCATGACATTACTCAATGCATAGAAGCATACCAGCAGCCAAAGGTAGCACTCCATGTCAAACATGTGGTTATTATCAACAGATGGTTGAGAGGGAGTTGGGCCAAACGTGGGTAAATGGGACAAGCTTGGATGAGACTGTAGGCACAAAAATGTTGGAGTAACTCAGCGGGACGGGCAGCATCTCTGGAGAGAAGGAATGGGTGACGTTTTGGGTCGAGACTTTTATTCAGACTGATAATGGTGATGAGACGGATGGGACGGCATGGATGTGTTGGGCCGAAGAGCCTGTTTCCATGCTGTATGACTGTATGATTCTTTATGATTCTCTCTCTCGCTATTTTATTGCCATCCAGGTATTTCATCAGGCAGTGTAAGCACTCAGTACATGTGGCAATATTAGACCTAAATCTAATCTAAGCATAGTTGTGCAGCTGGGAGAGCAGTTGCCTCAGCGCCTCAAACCCAGATCCGATCCTGACCTTGGGTGCTGTCTGTGTGGAGTTTGCACGCTCTCCAGGTGACTGCATGGATTTCCTCCAGATCCTATGTTTCCTCCCACATCCCTAAGATGTGTGATATTGTAATTTAATTGGCCTCTGTAAATTGTTCCCTAGTATGTAGGGAGTGGATGAAAACATGGCATTACATAGAATTAGTGAGAATGGTTGGAGTGGACTTGGTGAGGTGAAGGGCCTTTTTTGTTTAGTTTAATATAGTTTAAAGATACAGCGTGGAAACATGACCTTCAGCCCACCAAATCTGCACCAACCAACGATCATCTGTACACCAGTTCTGTATTATCTCAGTCGTATCCTACATATTAGGTGCAGGAGTCCTGACACATAAAGTCACCTATCCACGTTCTCCAGGGATGCTGCCTGACCTGCTGAGTTACTCCAACACTTTGTATCTTTTTTTGTCCCTACATCTCATCTTTACTCTGTCACTAGCCATATGATGTCCACACTGTGCAAAATAATATATCTTTTTGTAAGGTGATGCAGATGTTCACTTGCACCTCCTCCAACCTCATCTACTGTATCCGCTCTTCCAGGCGTCAACTCCTGTACATCGGCGAGACCAAGCGCAGGCTCGGCGATCGTTTTGCTGAACACCTCCGCTCAGTCCGCCTTAACCTATCTGATCTCCCGGTTGCTCAGCACTTCAACTCCCCCTCCCATTCCCAGTCTGATCTTTCTGTCCTGGGCCTCCTCCATTGTCAGAGTGAGGCCCAGCCCAAATTGGAGAAACTACCTCATATTTCGCTTGGGTAGCTTACACACCAGCAGTATGAACATTGATTTCTCTAACTTCAAATAGCCCTTGCTTTCCCTCTCTCTCCATCCCCTCCCCCTTCCCTGTTCTCCCACCAGTCTTACTGTCTCCGACTACATTCTATCTCTGTCCCGCCCACTCACCTGACATCAATCGACCCGAAACATCACCCATTCCTCCTCTCCTCAGATGCTGAATGTCCCGCTGAGTTACTCCAGCATTTTGCGTCTACCTTTTTGTAAGCTGTGAGTTGTGGGGTTTGAGGGTTGGAATAACTTTAATTGTGTGGTTGTGCTTTGCTCCTTGATTAATTGAACAAACAAAGGTCCATGCATCACTTGGAGATCTGGATGCTGTGGTACAGGGGCAAAGTGGAAGAGTTGCTGCCTTACAGTGCCAGAGACCCAGGTTCGAGTGCAGGTTGCAGGGGCTGACTGTACGGAGTTGCCACGTTCTCCCTGTGAGCCTCATGTGTTTCTCCGGGTACTCCAGTTTCCTCCCACACGCTGGTCTGTGTGATGGACTGGGCTACATCTGTAACTCTCTGTAATTTCTGGTGGCCTTGGGCAGAGCAGTTCCCACACCAAGCTGTGATGCAACACGATGGAATGCTTTCAATGGTCCATCTGTAGAGGTTTGTAACCCACGCATCACCCAGCCACCTACATCCTGTTACACACACAGACAACCAACATTAATTAGTCTGTTCTCCTCAGTAAGCTCTGCATCAACAAAGTGTTCAGGAGAAAGGCAGTCAAGCATGCTTAGTTCATGTTCATGTCATTAGATAAGGCCATTCGGCCTATCAAGTCTACCCTGTCCTTCAATCATGGCTGATCTATCTTTCATCCCCTAAACCCCATTCTCCTGCCTTCTCTCCTGACACCCTTACTAATCAAGAATCTGTCAAACTCCACCTTAAAAAACTTCCGTTGACTTGGCCTCCACAGCCATCTATTGCAATGAATTCCACAGATTCACCACCCATCTGGTTAAAGAAATTCCTCCTCATCTCTGATATAAAGGTACATGCTTTTATTCTGAGGCTACAGTCTCTGGTCTTAGATTCTCCCACTAGTAGTAACATCCTCTCCACATCCACTCTATCCAGGCCTATGACTATTCGGTAAGTTCAATGAGGTCCCCCCTCACCCAGTGTACAGGGTGTTGTTTGATTGAGTTTCACATGTAATAGAGTTTAGCAATGGTAACTTCCAGTAGCCGGCAATGCACTGTATGTTTAATAGCCTTTTCAGGCGCCAAAGAATTTCCCGTGCCATGCACTCTCTCAGGAATGCCGCTTTACAACTTGGCACATTAAACACAATGAAGCAGTACATTTTTTCCGTGCATTCTTCCTGTCAATGAACGTCTGCAATCCCTTCCAACTCCCATCATCCCCGATGTGTAGAACACTTAAAACATTGCACAGCACAGCACCAGCCCCTTCGGCCCACAATGCCTGTGCTGAACATGACGCCCAGTTAAACTAATCTCACCTGCCTGCACATGATCCGTATCCCTCCATTCCCTGCACATCTCTGTGCCCATCTAAAAGCCTTTTAAACTTGTTACGCTAAGAGTGATATTTATATGTTGCCATGAAATTTGCATTTTTGCCCACAGGGTTTTTCTGTGGCTAAGCTTCAGATTGTTCTGAGAATCTTATCAGGTACCATGCAAATGCATAAACGTAGAAACAAACCACTACAGATGGTGGTTAATACAGAAAAGGGTACAGTGTTGGAGTAACTCAGCAGGTCAGATGACATCTCTGGAGAACATGGATAGGTCCAGACCCTTCCTCAGACTTACCTTTTCAGACAATCAGAGACAAACGACTCAAAAATTCACCAATCCATGTCCTCCAGAAATGGTGCCTGACCCATTGAGTTACCCCAGAGCTTTGTGTCTTCTACTGAGGAAGAACACCTCAGCTAAACTTTTGGGTGGCACATTGACGCAGTGGTAGAGTTTCTGTATGTTTGTACATTTTTGTACGTAGAATTCATACATTCTCCCTGTGGCCGCGTGGGTTTTCTCTGAGTGCTCAGATAGTACTAGTGTACGACGTGTTCACTGATCGGCGCAGACTCGGTAGGACAAGGGGCATGTTTCCGCACTATATCTCTAAAATCTAAAATAAAACTCAGCTGAACAGGTAGCGCCTCTAGAGAACGTGGATAGGTGATGTTTCAGATTGGGATCCTTCTTCAAACTGATGGTTGTGAGGGGTGGGGGAGAAAGATGGAAGAGAGGATGGGGCAGGACAAAACCTGGAAGATAATAATGTGTAGGAAGGAACTGCAGATGCTGGTTTAAACCAAAGAAAGACACTAAATGTTGGAGTAACTCAGCATGACAGCCAGCATCTCTGGTGAGAAGGGATGGGTGACGTTTCGGGTTGAGGCCCTTCTTCAGACTGAATTTTTCCGAGACCATTCTTCAGACTGAAGAAGGGTCTCGACCCGAAACATCACCCATTCCTTCTCCCCAGAGATGCTGCCTGGCCGGCTGAGTTACTCCATCATTTTACATAGAAACATAGAAACATAGAAAATAGGTGCAGGAGGAGGCCATTTGGCCCTTCGAGCCAGCACTACCATTCATTGTGATCATGGCTGATCGTCCCCTATCAATAACCTGTGCTTGCCTTCTCCCCATATCCCTTGACTCCACTAGCCCCTAGAGCTCTATCTAACTCTCTCTTAAATCCATCCAGTGACTTGGCCTCCACTGCCCTCTGTGGCAGGGAATTCCATAAATTCACAACTCTCTGGGTGAAAAGGTTTTTTCTCACCTCAGTCTTAAATGACCTCCCCTTTATTCTAAGACTGTGGCCCCTGGTTCTGGACTCGCCAAACATTGGGACCATTTCTCCTGCATCTAGCTTGTCCAGTACTTTTATAATTGTATATGTTTCTATAAGATCCCCCCTTATCCTTCTAAGCTCCAGTGAATACAAGCCTAGTCTTTTCAATCTTTCCTCATATGACAGTCCCGCCATCCCAGGGATCAATCTCATGAACCTACGCTGCACTGCCTCAATCACAAGATGTCCTTCCTCAAATTAGGAGACTAAACCTGTACACAATACTCCAGATGTGGTCTCACTAGATCCCTATACAACTGCAGAAGAACCTCTTTACTCCTATACTGAAATTCTCTTGTTATGAAGGCCAACATTCCATTAGCTTTCTTCATTGCCTGCGGTACCTGTAAGCCAACTTTCAGTGTCCGGTGTACAAGAATGCCCAGGTCTTGCTTACCTAACCTAACCCCATTGAGATAATAATCTGCCCCCTTGTTTTTGCTGCCAAAGTGGATAACCTCACATTTATCTATATTATACTGCATCTGCCACGCATCTCCCCACTCACTCAACCTGTCCAGGTCACCCTGCAACCTCCTAATATCCTCTTCACAGTTCACACTGCCTCCCAGCTTTGTGTCATCCGCAAACTTGCTAGTGTTGATCCTAATTCCCTCTTCCAAATCATTAATATATATGGTAAACAATTGCAGCCCCAACACCGAGCCTTGCGGCACTCCACTCGCCACTGCCTGCCATTCTGAAAAGGACCCGTTCACTCCTACTCTTTACTTCCGGTCTGCCAACCAATTTTCTATGCATGTCAACACCCTATCCCCAATACCATGTGCTCTAATTATAGTCACCAGTCTCCCGTGCGGGACCTTATCAAAGGCTTTCTGAAAGTCTAGATACACTACATGCACTGGCACCCCTTCATCCATTTTACTTGTCACATCCTCCAAAAAATCCAGAAGATTAGTCAAGCATGATTTCCCTTTCATAAATCCATGTTGACTTGGACTAATCCTTTTACTGCTATCCAAATGCCCCATCATTACCTCTTTAATAATTGACTCCATCATCTGTCCCACCACCGGTCAGGCTAACTGGTCTGTAATTCCCTGTTTTCTCTCTCGCTCCTTTCTTGAAAAGTGGGATAACATTATCTATCCTCCAATCCACAGGAACTGATCCTGAATCTATTGAACATTGGAAAATGATCACCAATGCATCCACTATTTCTAGTGCCACCTCCCTGAGGACCCTGGGATGCAGACCATCAGGCCCAGGGGATTTATCATCCTTCAGTCCCATTAGCCTACCCAATACTATTTCTCGTCTAATGAAAATTTCTTTCAGTTCCTCTACCCCCTTAGATCCTCTGTCCTCCAGTACATCTGGGAGATTGTTTGTGTCTTCCTTAGTGAAGACAGATCTGAAGTACCTATTCAACTCCTCTGCCATTTTCTTGTTGTCTATAATAATTTCACCCGTGTCTGCCTTCAAGGGACCCACATTTGACTTTGCTACTCTTTTTCCCTTAACATATCTAAAGAAGCTTTTACTCTCCTTCTTTATATTCCTGGCCAGCTTCCCTTCGTACTTCATCTTTTCAGCCCATATTTCCCAGTTTGTTTCCTTCTGTTGTCCTATGAAAGTTTTCCAATACTCTGGCTTCCGGCTACTCTTTGCTGTTTTATGCATCTTTTCTTTTAGTTTTATTCTATCCTTATTCTATCCCTAACTTCTCTTGTCAGCCACGGTTGCCTCCTACTCCCCTTTGTGTCTATCCTGGAAGATAATAGAAGGGTACAGATGAGAGAAGGGTTTGATAGGCAGATAGTGATTGGATATGTGTAGATTTTAGAGATATAGTGCAGAAAAACAGGCCCTTCGATCTACCGAATCCACGCCGACCAGCGATCATCCTGAACACTAACACTATCCTACATGCTAGGGACAATTTACAACTATTACCAAACCCAATTAACCTACATCTTTGGAGTGAGGGAGGAAACCAGAACACCTGGAGAAAACCCATGTGGTCACAGGGAGAATGTACAAACTCCGTACAGACAGCACCCTTGGTCCGGATCGAACTCGGGTCTCTGGTGCTGTAAGGCAGCAACTCCATCGTTGTGCCACCGTGCCACTCCTAAAAGTGCCCAGAGGTATATATGCCCAGTGTGGGCAAATGTGATTGGCATATATGAACCAAAAAGTCGGCATGAAGAAGGGTCTCGACCCGAAACGTCGCCTATCTCCTTCGCTCCTTAGATGCTGCTGCACCCGCTGAGTTTCTCCAGCTTTTTGTGTCACCCCCAAGGCATTTGGCCTGTTTTTCAGTTAGGGTATTTGGCACGGGAGCCGGGAAGGTATGGTGTAGCTGTATAAAATGTTGGTGAGACCGCATTTGGAGCATTGTGTACATTTCCGACTGCCCTTCTACAGGAAGGATTTCATTAAACTGGAATGGTGCAAAAAAGATCTACCAAGATGCTACCGGGTCTTGAGGATTTGAGCTATAAGGAGATCAAAGTTTGTGGGGAGAAGGCAAGAGAATTGAATTGCAAAAGAAAGATAGCCATGATTGAACAGCAGTGTAGACTCGATGGGCTGAATGGCCTAACTCAGCACCTATGACATAAACCTATGAGATGGGATAAGCTGGCTCTTTTTCCGAGGAGATGAGGAGGCTGAGGGGTGGCGTTATAAAGGTATATCAAATGAGGACAGACAAAGATAAGGTGAACAGCCAGTGTTTTTCCAGGGTAGGCAAGTCAAAACTAGAGGGCACAGATTTAAGGAGAGATGGGAAAGATTTATAAGGGACCCGCTGGCAACATTTTCACCGAGGGGATGGTGCGTATATGGAATGAGCTACCAAAGGTAGTGATACAGGAGGGTCTAATTACAGCTTTTAGAAGGCACCCAGACAGGTGTAGGGATAGGAAAAGGTTTGGAGAGATGGGGGTCAGGCACAGTCAAATGGGTCTAGATAGGTTATGCAAAATTCCATGGAAGACATGGATGAGTTGGGCCGAATGGCCTATTTCCATGCTGTGCTACTCTATGGCTCGAGACATTGGGATTATCATAGACTCATGGAGACATAGAAACAGGCCTTTGGGCCAACTTCGTCCATGCCGACTTTTTGGTTCATATATGCCAAACATGCCAAATGCCTTCTTCACCACACTGTCATAGAGTCATATAGTGTTGAAATAGGCCCTTCAACCACACTGACTAACATGTCCTATTTACACTTGTCCCACTTGCCTGTATTTGGCATATATCTCTCTAAACCTATATGTAAGAAGGAACTGCAGATGCTGGTTAACATCAAAGATAGACACAAAATGCTGGAGTAATTCAGCGGGTCAGGTAGCATCTCTGGAGAAAAGGAATAGGTGATGTTTCGGGTCGAGACCTTTCTTCAGACCTGAAACGTCACCTATTCCATTTCTCCAGAGATGCTCCCTGACCCATTTAGTTACTGCAGCTTTTTGTGCTATCTTCCCTCTAAACCTGTCCTATCCATGTACCTATCTAAATGTTCAATAAACGTTGAGATAGTCCCTGCCTCAACTACCTCGTCCAGCAGCTCATTCCATACACCCACCACCCTTTATGTTAAAAAGTTACCCCTCGGGTTCCTCTTAAACTTTCCCTCCTCTCATGTTAAATCTTCTCCCCTCACATGTTCACCTGAGCCTTCTCCATCATGGAACCATGAACCTGTAACCCCAGGTCCCTCTGTTCAACAGTGTTCCCCAGGGCCCTACCATTTAATGTGTAAGTCCTACCCCCACCCATCTTGCCAAACTGCAACATCTGGTCTTTATCAATGTGTTTTACATTTGTTCTCAGAGACTTCCTCTGTCTCAATCAAATCTTTTCAATGTTCAGTAGTTCAGACATACAGGCATTTGTCCAGGTGCAGTCTCATTTAAGATTTGTATGATTACAGTAAGTTGACTCTTACACTCAAATCCCCTTGCAATATACCATTTATAATTGATTGCAATACCTGCATATCAACTTTCATGTGAAAGAACTTCCGGGGAGAAGGTGGGGGGGGGGGGGGGGGGGGGGGGGGGGGGGGGGGGGGGGGGGGGGTGGTTGAGAGTAGAAGTTCGGGAAATGCAGGAGATGCAAGATACAGCTTGCTCAACCACAGCTGCAGAGGAGCCAAGTTTTCGTAGAAAAAGGAATATGACATTTCCTGGAAGGAAATGTGGCACGGTGGCGCAGTGGTAGAGTTGCTGCCCTACAGCGCCAGGGACCCGGGTTCAATCCTGATTACGGGTGCTGTCTGTACGGAGTTTGTACATTCTCCCTGTGGCTGGGCGGGTTTTTTCTGGGTGCTCTGGTTTTTTCCTACATTCCAAAGACGTGTCTAGTACAGAACTAGTGTTTGTTGGGCCAAAG
Source organism: Okamejei kenojei (assembly GCA_035221665.1). Classification (NCBI taxonomy): domain Eukaryota; kingdom Metazoa; phylum Chordata; class Chondrichthyes; order Rajiformes; family Rajidae; genus Okamejei; species Okamejei kenojei. Next base: position 53,010,949 of record CM069138.1, read on the forward strand.
ACCTGTTTCTACACTGTATCACTCAAATTAACCTAGTCCCACTTCCCGCATGTGGCTTAAATCCCTCTAAACCTTTCCTATCTAACTGCCTGTCTTTTAACTGCTGTCGTAGTACCTGCCTCAACTAACTCCTCCGGCAGGCAAAATTTGTAGGGAGGCACTGCAGATGCTGGTTTAAACCGAAGGTAGTCACAAAAAGCTGGAGTAACTCAGCGGGTCAGACAGCATCTCTGGAGAAAAAGAATAGGTGACCTTTTGAGTCAAGACCCTTCTTCTCGACCCAAAACATCACCTATTAGTTTTCTCCAGAGATGCTGTCTGACCCGCTGAGTTACTCCAGCTTTTTTGTTACAAACTCCACTGGCAGCTCGTTCCATATATCCCTCACCCTCTGAGCAAAACTTGCCACTCTGGGTCCCTATTAAATCTTTCCCCTCTCACCTTAAACCGCTGATGCTTGATCCCCCTTCCCTGGGTAATAGACTCCGTGCATTCACCATGTCTATTCCCCTCATGGTTTTATACCCCTCTATAAGATCATCCCATCATCCTCCTGCGCTCCGAGGAATAACGTCTTAGCTTGCCCAACCTTTGCCTATCGCACAGGCCCTCGAATCCTGGCAACATCCTAGTAAATCGCCCTAAAATGTAGTGGAGGCAGAGAAACAGGGAGAAAGGAAGTCCATTCTTACAAGACACAGGCTGGAAAGAGGCACATTAAAGGTATGCTTCTTGTCCAGAGTAGGGGAATCGAGAACCGGAGGCTGTAGGTTTAAGGTGAGTCAGGAAAGATATATTAGGAGGGGTAACTTTTTCACACAAAGGTTGTTGGGTGTATGGAATGAGCCGCCGGTGGAGGAAGTGGAGGCTGGTCCTATCGCAATGTTTAAGAAACTTTAAGTGGAACATGGGTAGGACAGGTTTATAGGGATATGGGCTAAATGCATCCAGGTGGGACTAGTGTAGATGGGACATGTTGGTCAGCTTGGGAAAATTGGGCTGAAGGACCTATTTCCACGCTGTGTGACTCTATGACTCTGTGAATTGAAGTGTTGTAACTGAATCCAAATACTGACCATCAGACATAATCCTTCCTGAATGAGAGAAGATGTGGACAGGCGCCAAAGATCAGAGAAATGAGTGGTTCCATTGAACTAGTACATGATGGAGCAAGTAAAGCAGCTGGATTTTTGTGCAAGTACTTTGCATAAAGAATTAAATCAGTGGAGGGGAAAGTTCACACTGTAGATTGAGCCGGCAATGGCAAGTAACAAGAGCACTCTCTGCTTGTACAAGGAGCGAGAATTGCACCAAGGCTAAAATGCGCTCAAATAAATCACTAATGCATTCATCAGATGTGCTAAAAGCTCATGGTAACTATCTAGTAATTAAACCATTGCTGCTTTCTGTTTAGTTTAGTTCATCGATACAGCAGGGAAACAGGCCCTTCGCCCCACTGAGACTGTGTCAACCAGCGATCACCCATTCACACTAGTTCTCTGCTATTCCACTTTTTCATCCACTCCTGACACAGCAGGGGCAATTTTACAGATGCCGATTAACCTACAAACCCGCAACTCTCTGGGATGTGGGAGGAAACTGAAGTGCGTGGGCTTTCTCCGGGTGCTCCGGTTTCCTCCCACAAACCAAAGGTGTGCAGGTTTGCAGGTTAATTGGCCTCTGTAAATTGTCCCTAATGTCTAGCATAGAACTAGTGCACGGGTGTTCGTTGGTTGATGTGGACTCAGTGAGCTGAAGCGTCTGTTTCCTTGCTGTGTCTCTAAACTAAATTAAAACTAAAATAAACCTGGAGGAAACGCAGGTGGTCACAGGGAGAACGTACAAACTCCACACACAGTCGATCAAACCAGGGTTTCTGGTGCTGTGAGACAACGGCTCGACCTGCTACGCCTCTCTGCTGCCCCGATACACAATCTGAAACAGAAAGAACCCATTGACATTGTTCCTGGTGGAGTTAAAACTGTTTCAAATGGAACAGCTTGCAATTCAAGATGGAGGGACATACAACATGTGCTAGTGCAGGTAGACAGCACCCGTATCAAGGGCTGTCTCCAATAGTAACCCTTCTAGCTTTGATGGCCAAGCATTCTGAGTAATTAATGCAAATATCGAGGAAGGTGACAGGCACAGCTGTCGCCAAAGTGATGTTAATAGACCTACAAGTCCCAGAAGTGGAAAATATGAATAGGAATTTGACACAGTCAAATGTCTGCTTAGAAATCACATCACACTAAGAATATTTTTCCTGCCACTCAGATGGATCTGATTTAGGCAGCCATCATTTATAGCTCCTGTATTATTTAATAACATAATTCATTTTCACTATTTGGCTGTACTCACTCTTCCCATCTAATTATTTTAAATGTGTTTCATTTCCAAAAAGGAACAGTGTTTTATGACACAATTTCACTAGATGTGTGATCACGATGATATTGTAATTATTGTTGAATTACGGCCTGAAGGGGACTTTGTTTAGAACGAAGATAGATGCAAAATGCTGGAGTAACTCAGCGGGTCAGGCAGCATCCCTGGAGCAATGGAATAGGTGATGTTTTGGGTCGAAACGCTTCATCAGACCTTCTTCAGAGAGTTTGTTTTGTTTATTTGTCTAAAGATACAGCTTGAAACAGACACTTCGGCCTACCGAATCCATGACGATCATCGACTGCCAATTCACGAATATGGGGGAATAACTCAGAGGATCAGGCAGCATCTCTGTAGAATGTGGATAGATGACGTTTTTGGGTCGGGTCCCTTCTTCAGGTCACCTGTTCATACTAGTTCTATGTTATCCCACTTTTGTATCCAATTTATGATCGAACCTGGCTCTCTCGCGCTGTAAGGCAGCAACTTTACCACTTATGCTTGTCTTTAAGTCTTACCCAAGTCTTTAATTTCTAGAACTCATTCCCCTAAAGTCATGCCTTCTATAGTTAATATGTCAGATGTCGGTCAATGTTGCAGTTTAGGTTGGTAACTGCCCTGATCAGCGTTGTGGTCACATTAACAATGTTACATAAATACAAACTGTTGGAGTGGTTGCAACTGTATCAGTGGAGAAGGTTTGGATATTATCAGATAAATGAAAGATAAATCATGAAGGCACAGAAACAGGTTATCTATAATACTAAAAGTCTGATCTTGACCGCTTTTGGCTCACTGTGCTGTAATTTCCGAGAGAACGCTGCCACCTACGGCCGTCATTTTTTGCCAGCTTGCTCAGAGCCCCCCTCCGCCTTCCTGGACCAGAGGATTTTTTCCCATCGATGAAAAATAAGAGAAATATTAATGTTTTTTAAAAAATCCCCATTCTCTCTGCTGCCCCTGCTGGAGGGAGAGGGAGGGACTATAAAACCAGGAAGTGGTGTGCCTCACTCAGTCTCTGCAAGTTGGAGCAAGCCAGAGGGTCATGTCTCTCTGAGCTCTGAATAGCACTAAACACATGTCTACTCAACTGTGAGTGCCCTTAATGTGGTTTGAATATGAAAATATGGTTGGTATGAAGTAAAAAGGCACTGCATGCAAATGTATGTTTGGGTGCTTTGGCTTGAAGTTAAAAGGCACCACTGCAAATGGTGGCTTGGGTGCTTTGGCTAACTTCCTGTTTGCACTGTATATTGATTTTAGATAAAATCTACCACTTACGGCTGTGATTTTTGGCCATCTTACTCAGTCCCCCTCCGCTCAGCAGGTGCAGAGGATTCTTCCCATCAATGAAAAATAAAGGTGTTATTAGTGTTTAAAAAATGTTGAGAATCTCTCTCCTGTCAATCACGCCATGAAGGCCACACCTTTTCCGGTGGGAGGGGGAGGGGTTATAAAACCCGGAAGTGTGGGTGTGGCTCAGTCTCTGCATGATGGGGGAGGGAGAGGTCACGACTGTCTGAGCTGTGAATCAACTGAACACACTGAATGTCTACTGAACTATGAGTTTGGTGTTTTTTGTGGCTTTATGGTGGTTTCACCCTGCTTGAAATGGTATGAAGCTGCATTTGAATTTGGTGGCCTTGCACCCTGCTTGAAATGGTATGAAACTGCACTTGAATTTGGTGGCCTCGCACCCTGCTTGAGGTGGTTGGAAACTACACTTGAATTTGGTGGCCTTGCACCCTGCTGAAAGTGGTATGAAACTGCACTTGAATTTGGTAGCCTTGCACCCTGCTTGAATTGGTAGGAAAATGGATTGGAACTTGGTGGCCTTACACCCTGCTCAAAGTGGTAAGAAACTGCACTTGAATTTGGTGGCCTTGCACCCTGCTTGAAATGGTAGGAAACTGCACTTGAATTTTGTGGCCTTGCACCCTGCTCAAAGTGGTAAGAAACTGCACTTGAATTTGGTGGCCTTGCACCCTGCTTGAAATGGTAGGAAAATGGATTTGAATTTGGTGGCCTTGCACACTGCTTGAAATGGAATTTCAAGGAATAGCCATGAGTCAACTGCCTGCCCACCGGCCGTGAGTGCGCTGCCAGCATGTCAGGCTTGAGGGACTGAGCTGCCACGCCAAGAATCCATACCAGCGCTCCAGAAAGCCCCCCTCCCCCCCCCCCACTGGCCACCAATATTGGAATTGGTGGAGAGGTGGAATATTGTGTCGGGGGACCAGCCCTCCTGTGTGAACATGGGACCCAACCGGTCCCATTTAGTCTAGTTTACCCAATAAAATTATGAGAGACATAGATTGGGGAGACAGTCCCAGGGTGGAAATATTTTAACACTAGAGGTCATACAGAAAGTGAATGAGATCCGTATGTGGTGGGGGCCTTTTTAGTTTAGAGATACCCACCAGGTCCGCCCACCAAGTCCACGCCGACCAACGATCGCCACACACTAACACTATCTTGCACTCTAGGGACAATTTACAATTATTTACCAAAGCCAATTAACCTACAGAGTCGAGCTTTGGAGCGTGCAAGGAATCTGGAGCGCTCAGGAAAACTCGCGTGGAGAACGTACAAACTCTGTACGGACAGCACCCATAGTCAGGATCGAACCCGGGTCTCTGCCGCGTAAGGCAGCAACGTTATCACTGTGTCACCATGCAGCAGGATGGTGACGGAGGCAGATACGAGTGCTGTTTCAGAGGCTTGCAAATGGGCACATGGAAATGCAGGAAGTAGAGGGATATGGATGTTGGTTGGCTTCATGTTTGGCACAAAACTCGCTTCCTGTGCTGTACTATTCCATGTTTTATTTTCTAATTTTAAGAGGAATCTAAACTGCTCAGAGGGATCTTGCTGCACGTCTTAGGATCCCTCTTGGTGGCAGCATTGGTAGGCAAGGAGGTGAAGAAGGCATATGGGATGCATGCCTTCTGTAGTCAAGACATGGGATATTATGGCAGAGTTGGTATGGTACCACTTGTTCAACCACTAGTCATTAACCTGGAAAGAGTGCAGAGAAGATTGATGAGAATGTTGCCATGACTTGAAGGCCTGAGCCACAGGGAGAAAAGTTGGGCAGGCTAGGACTTAAGTCCTTAGAGCGTAGGAGACAATAGACGAAGGTGTGATCTTATAGAGGTGTATAAAGTCATAAGGGGAATTGATGGGGCGAATGCACATGGGTCTTTTAAACAGGGTAGGGGAATCAAAACCCAGCAAGTCGTTCCATACACCCAACACCCTTGTGTAAAAAAGTTACCACTTGGGTTCCTATTAAATCTTTCTCCTCTCACCTTAAACCTAAGTGGTAACTTTTTTACACAAAGGGTGTTGGGTGTATGGAATGACTTGCTGGAGGAGGTAGTTGAGGCAGTGACTATCGCAGAGTTTAAGAAACATTTAGGCAAGTACATGGATAAGATAGGTTTAGAGGAATATGACACAAACGTGGGCAGATGGGACTAGTGCAGGTGAGATATGCTGGTCAGTGTGTGCAAGTTGAGCCGAAGGGCCTGTTTCCACGCTGTATGACTATGACTATGACTCTATAATTTGATAATAAATCAATGGCATCTGCATGGTGGATTGATATTGCTTCTGTGCTGTATGACTCTGTGACTCCACCTTAGAAAGACCCCTGACAGATTGAGGTTAGCAGACAAATTGCTCAAATGTTAAAGAAACCAAGTTTTTCAGCTTTGATTTTTATTACAGTTGAGTGGTGAACACAGTTCAGATAAGCTGGGTATCACGATAACCCCAGTATAGCAACATGAAGTCTGTGCCAACAGTTGTATGGCAAACTCAGTTCTTCAAGCTAATTCGAACTATGACCAGAGACAGTAATTGTAATGTTTAACTTTAATCAGATATTTTTGCAGATGAAAAACATTTGTGCAAATATTTGTTCAAACATTTTTCAGTCCTACATATGTCAAAACCGGAGGGATTCAAAGTTTAGAGACACAGCCTGGAAACAGGTCCTTCGGCCCACCGCGTCCATGCCGACCCAGGTTCACCAATACGTTAGTTCTATCCTTCCCACTGGGGACAATGTACAGAAGTCAATTAACCTCCAAACCTGCACGTCTTTGGAATGTGGGGGGAAACTGGAGCACCCAGAGAAAAACTATGCTAAAAGCAATAAAAGACTTTCCAAATAGAGTAAGATTCTAGTCCTGTTGCATTGTGAAGCTACTAACAATGTACATTAATGGTCAAAATGGCTCCTTTGCAGGGTTTGAACATAGCACAGTCTAGCACAGCAACAGGCCCTATGGCCCATAATGTCCATGCTGAACATGATGCCAAATTAAACTAATCTCCTCTGCCTCAACATGATCTCTATCCCTCCATTTACTGCATAACCATGTACCTATCTACAAGCATCTTCTATTCCCCCTATCATATCTGCTTCACCCACCACCCCTGGCAGTGCGTTCCAGGCACTCACCACTCTGTAAAAAACATGCCCTGCACATCTGCTTTAAACTTTGCCCCTCTCACTTTAAAGCTGTACCACCCAGATCTTTGACATTTACACCCTGGGAAAACACTGAATCTGCAGATTAATTATTAGGAAGTTCAGTTAATGACAGAATAAAACTTTAGTAAAGCTGTTTCTTCATCATTTAAGGAGAAAAACTGTCTCCTGAAACTGTGCAATAATATGCAAAGATCTTGAGGAAAAAAGATATTTGAGGTTAGAATATTCATCACTTTAATGTAAATCCAACTTTAATGTAAACATGGAAAGTAACATTTCAATGTTTAAAATAATTCATCTGTGCAATGATAAACAAAAGCCTGTGAGTAAATTGCTTGTGAAGTTTTGAACCAGAGTCAATTGTTTAACCATGCGGGTGCCAAAGTACTATTTTATTTTACTATTGGAAATCACAAGCTGGAAAGAGTTTAGGGAAAATTTGCAAAGATGTTGCTAGGACTTGGGGGCCTGCGTTATAGGGAGAGATTGAGCAGGATATGACTCTATTCCTTGGAGCGCAGGATGATGAGGGGAGGTGTACAAATCGTGTGAGGAATAGATTGGGTAAACGCACAGAATTTCTTGCCCAGAGTTTGGGAATTGAGAACCAGAGGATGTGGTTTTAGGTGAGGGGGGAAAGATTTTATAGCAACCTGAGATGTACCATTTTCACACAAAGGGTGGTGGGTGCATGGAATGAGCTGCCGGATGAGGTAGTTGAGGGAGGTACTATCACAACATTTAAGAAACATTTGGACAGGTACATGGATAGGATAGGTTTAGAGGGATATGGGACAGACGCAGGCAGGCGGGGCTTGTGTGGATGAGACTGGTCGGTGTGGGCAAGATGGGCCGAAGGGCCTGTTTCCTCACTGTAATATTCTATTAAAACATGACATTGGATAAAAGTTGTGTTTGGTTCGCTGATGTCGTTAAAGTTTGTGCCTGGAATTTATTAACCCACCTTGGTCAAATCATCACACACTCTTTGAGGAGGTTGAGGGGAGACTTGATAGAAGAATATAAAATTGTGCGAGGCATAGATAGGGTAGACTGTCAGAACCTTTCTCCCAGACTTGAAATGTCCAACACAAGGGGATATAAGCTATATGGTGAGAGGGGAAAAGTGTAATGGAGATGTGCGGGGCAGGTTTTTTACACGGAGACTGTGGGGAGCTGGAACGCACTGCCAGGGGTGGGAGTGGAGGCAGATAAAATAGTGGCATTTAAGAAGCTTTTGAAAAAGACATGAAAGGGCAAGGAATAGAGGGATATGGATCATGTAGGGGGCAGATGAGATCAGATTAACTTGGCATAAAATTCGGCACAGAAAGGCCCGTTCCTGTGCTGTGGCGTTCTATGCTCTATGTTCCATGTTCATCACCATGAGATGTTAACTTTAATTCCCTCCACACTTATTGCTTGGTCTGTTGAGTATTTGTTTCCATCTTTAAATCCTTACCTTAACAGAATGTGAGTCATCAGTCTTCAATCAGTTTGAAGAAGAGTCCCTTCGGGAAACGTTGCCTGCCCATTACCTCCACAAACAACCTACTGAGTTATTTGCTCAAAATCCCAACATCTGCAGTCTCTTGCTTCTCTGTAATGGAAGTCATTACAGAAGCAATTATGTAATGAAACAGTTCATATAGTTTCAGTGAAACAGCCTGGGAACAGGCTGTTCAGCCCACCGTGTCCATGCCAACCAACAATCACAGCTACGCTAGTTCCATCCTCCACCCTCAGGACAATTTTGGACGGAAACCAATTAGTGTACGAACCTGCACGTCTTTGGAATGTGTGAGGAAACCAGAGCACCCAGAGAAAACCCATGCACTCACAGGGAGAATGTGCAAACTCTTTACAGACCAGCTCATATAGTCAGGATTGATCTCTGGTGCTGTAAGGCAGCAACTCTACCGCTAGGCCACTCTGCCACCCGTTAATAAAATTAAAATTCAACAAAGCCTTAGAGGATCAGAAAATTGCCTTCGCTTTACAGTAAACTACTTCAAATACAGGAATTACTCACTGGACCAGATGACAGTTCTCTGCCATTATGAACATTTCATTTGAAGAAATGAAGCAAAGGCAGGCTCTGCCCAAACCTCATTCTCTGAAGGAATCGCAGTCAGCAGATGTGACTATCTGGCTGGCTGCATTGTATTTAATTATCATTATTCTGCACGTTCTTTCAGTTGATTCTAGATTCTGCCTTTCACCTGATAACTCATAAAAAGAACACAACGTGCTGGAGTAATGAGAACATGGATAGGTAATGATTCGGGTCGGTATTCTGAAGAAGGATCTCAAGCCAAAACCTCACCTATCCATGTTCTCCAGGATGGTATGGTGGAGCAGCGGATGAGTTGCTGCTCTTACAGCATCAGAGACCCCAGTTCAATGCTGACCATGTATGCATGGAGTTTGTATCTTCTCCTTGTGACCACATGGAATTTCTCCAGGTGCTTTGATTACCTCCAAAGACGTACAAGTTTGTAGATTAATTGGCTTCAGTAAAATTGTAAATTGCCCCTAGTGTGTAGGATAGTGCTGGTGTAAGGGGATCACTGGCCTGTGCGGACCCGTTGGGTCGAAGACTCGTTTCCGTGCTGTATCACGAAAAGTGTAAAGTAAATATGGGCCAACTAAAGGCAAATAGGACTAGCTCGGCTAAAAATCCTGGTCAGCATGGACGAGATGGTATGGCACTGGTCATTTCTTTCAAAACTTGCATCCTCAGTTGCTGGTGCTAAATGGAGTCATAGAGAGTCATCGAGTCATACAGCGTGGAAACAGATCCTTCAGACCAATTTGCCCACATTAACCATCATTCCCCACCTGCACTACTCCCATCTACCCGTGTCTAGCCCATAACCTTCACAACCTACCTTGTCCATGTAGCTGTCCAAATGTCTCTTAAACATTATGATAGTGCCTGCCTCTGGATGCAGCTTGCTCCATATACCTACCACCCTTTGTGTAAAAAAGTTACCCCTCACATTCCTATGAAATCTTTTGGCGCTGTATCTCTAGCTTAAATTCAATTCAATTCAACTTTAATGTCATTGCACAGATACAAGTATGGGTACAACGAAATGCAGTAAACTAGACTATACTAAACTAAACTTTCTGCCCTCACCTTAAACCTATGTGCTGTTATTCTCTATTCCCTTACTCTGGGCAAAGGTGCATTTAACCGATCAACTCTTCTCATGTTCTTGTACACCTCTATAAGGTCACCCCACATCCTCCTGCACTCCACGGATTAAAGTCCGAGACACAATTCCCCTGAATTTTGGAAGCTGTGAGCAACATGGCTTTATTAATTTACAGCATGCTTTGCATCAAATGACCTGAGATGAATTTCAAGGTAAAGGGCCTTTAGGATAATGATTTTGGTTCCAGGGCTGACAAAATTCCTCATAACTCTCCATCTTTCTTCAGTGAAACATCAGATATTAGAGTCATAGTCATACAGCATGAAACAGCCCCTTCAACCCAATTTGCCCATGCCGACCAAAATGCCCTTCTGCACTAGTCCAACTTGTACCATCCTATCACCAACTAGATAGTGATCCTGACTTACCATCTACCTCATTGGAGACCCTTGGACAATCTATAATCGGATTTTACTGGACTTCATCTTGCACTAAACATTATTCCCTTTATCCTGTATCTGTACACTGTGGACAGCTTGATTGTGATCATGGATAGTCTTTCCATTGACTGGATAGTGCGCAACAAAAAAGCTTTTCACTGTACTTCGGTATAAGTGACAATAAACTAACCAAAACTCAACACTTGCCCGCATTTGGCTCATATCCCTCTAAACCTTCCCTATCTAAGTACCTGTCCAAATTACACAAACCCCAGATATACAGTGGCTTGAAAAAGAATTCATACCCCTTGAACTTTTCCACATTTTGTCACGTTAAAACCACAAACATAAACTTATTTTATTGGGATTTTATATGATAGACCAACACAAAGTGGTGCATAATTGGGAAGTGGAAGGAAAATGATACATGGTTTTCAAATTTTTTTACAAATTAAAAACTGAAAAGTGTGGCGTGCAAAAGTATTCAGCCCCCTTTACTCTGATACCCCTAAATAAAATCCAGTGTACCAATTGCCTTCAGAAGTCACCTAATTAGTAAATAGAGTCCACTTATGTGTAATCTAATCTCAGTATAAATACAGCTGTTCTGTGAAGGCCTCAGAGGTTTGTTAGAGAACATTAGTGAACAAACAATGTTCCTTCGGCATCATGAAGCCCAAGGAACACACCAGACAGGTCAGGATAAAGTTGTGGAGAAGTTTAAAGCAGGGTTAGGTTATAAAAAAAATATCCCAAGCTTTAAACATCTCACGGAGCACTGTTCAATCCATCATCAGAAAATGGAGAGAGTATGGCACAACTGCAAACCATAGATATGGCCGTCCACCTAAACTGGCAGGCCGGGCAAGGAGAGAATTGATCAGAGAAGCAACCAAGAGGCCCATGGTAACTCTGGAGGAGCTGCAGAGATCCACAGCTCAGGTGGGAGAATCTGTCCACAGGACAACTATTAGTTGTGCATTCCACAAATCGGGCCTTTATGGAAGAGTGGCAAGAAGAAAGCTATTGTTGAAACAAAGCCATAAGAAGTCCCGTTTGCAGTTTGCCACAAGCCATGTGGGGGACACAGCAAACATGTGGAGGAAGGTGCTCTGGTCTGATGAGACCAAAATTGAAGTTTTTGGCCTAAATGCAAAACACTATTTGTAGCAGAAAACTAACACTGCACATCACCCTGAACACACCATTCCCACTGTGAAACATTTTGGTGGCAGCATCATGCTGTGGGGATGCTTTTCTTCAGTAGGGACAGGGAAGCTGGTCAGAGTTGATGGGAAGATGGATGGAGCCAAGTACAGGGCAATCTTGGAAGAAAACCTGTTAGAGTCTGCAAAAGACTTGAGATTGGGGCGGAGGTTCACCTTCCAGCAGGACAATGACCCTAATCATACAGCCAGAGCTACAATGGAATGGTTTAGATCAAAGCATATTCATGTGTTAGAATGGCCCAGTCAAAGTCCAGACCTAAATCCAATTGAGAATCTCTGGCAAGACTTGGAAATTGCTGTTCACAGATGCTCTCCATCCAATCTGACTGAGCTTGAGCTATTTTGCAAAGAAGAATGGGCAAAAATTTCAGTCTCTAGATGTGCAAAGCTGGTAGAGACATACCCCAAAAGACTTGCAGCTGTAATTGCAGCGAAAGGTGGTTCTACAAAGTATTGACTCAAGGGGGCTGAATACTTTTGCACGCCACACTTTTCAGTTTTTTATTTGTAATAAAATTTGGAAACCATGTATAATTTTCCTTCCACTTCACAATTATGCACCACTTTGTGTTGGTCTATCACACAAAATCCCAATAAAATACATTTACGTTTGTGGTTGTAACGTGACAAAATGTGGAAAGGTTCAAGGGGTATGAATACTTTTGTAAGCAATGGTTTATATGCTGTCTTTAAAGATACTTTATCAGAGTGGATTAAGAGTCAGCTTTAAGACACTTTATTGCTGCCTCGTGGCTTTGCATTAATGCTCTTGATTTTAACCACTCAAGCCTTGTAATTGGGTTTCAAAATATTAGTGCACTAACGTACAGTGCATTTATCTCAAATTTATCTCATCACTAATTGAAATAAATAAATTAACAACACTACTAAACTGGCAGTGGAAGCCTTTTCAGGTAGTTAATTGTTTAGATAGTATCCCATTATAGCATTATCAGCTTCAGTAAAACAGTTACATCAGAATTAATGGAGCTTCAACAGCAACTAAGCTATATAATGGAGCAGCAAGGAACTGCAGAAGCTGGAATCTCGCTGTATAGTTTTACTGATAATGTGATAAATAGTGAATCAGGGCAGAAGTCTTTAAATGCTGCAGACCTTTAAATGGTTTGCGATATGATTTAGACATCCCAGCCATTCTCCAGTCTACACGTCAAGGTCTTCTTGCACCGCTTCATCTTGGGTCGTGCAATGTCGCAGTTTCACTGCCACACTGGTGCAACACAGCTGCCCAATGCTTTGCCCATCTGGTAAGTCTCGATACATCCATTTCTTGTCGTCACTCAAACACAAAATGCTGGAGCAACTCAGCGGGTCAGGCAGCATCTCCGGAGACTTGGATAGGCAACATTTTCGGGTCCGTTAGAGATGCTGTCTGAACGCCTGAGTTACTCCAGCACTTTGCATTTTGCCTCAAGATCCCAGCATTTGCAGTTCCCCGTGTCTTGTGTCAGTGTACTAATTAGAAGATCTCTCTAACGTGGTTCAACTCCGCATCAGATCCACAGATGTGTCTGATGTGCATACGACAAACTACAGACGCTGGTTTACAAACAAGATACAAAGTGCTGGAGTAAAACAGAGCAGGTAAGGCAGCTTCTCCAGAGAACATGGATAGGCAATGTTTTGGGTTGGGACTCTTCTTCAGACTGATTGTGGTGGGGTAGGTGCGGGAAGTAGAAGGCTGGAGGAGAGGAGGGGTAGGACAAACTGCGGCTGGTAATGGGTGGACACAGGTGAGGGAGGTTGTTAATGGGCAGATGTTGGACAATGGCCAGAGATGGAAAGACAGAAGATGTGAGACAAGGATTGATGAACTGCGAATTGTGAAGCTTGATGAAGGAATGTAAATGGAAGGGAGGGGGAGAAATAGGTGCAAGTCCAGGTGGGGCACAGGGGAGAGGCTGAGGTGAAAGGGTTGGGGGGCAGTTAGATGGGAGAAGAAGAGAGGGGGACGGGGAAAAACAGGTGTGAGTCAAGGTTGAGTGCAGGGGAGAGTGAAGGTGGAAGGGGGAGAGGGGAGGGGGTTTGGTGGAAAAAGGAAGAGGGGTTGGGGGAAAATATATTACAAGTCCAGGTGGGGCATAGTGGGGGGGGGGGGGCGGGGGATGGTTGAAAGGGGTGAGTGGAGGAGTTTGGGGAAGAAGGGAGAGGGGTAGGCGAGCGATCGGCACAAATCCAGGGGAGATACAGGGGAGGGGGGATGGGGAGGGGAGGGGGTTAGGGCGAAAGAGGGAGAGGGGGAGAGCTTTGTAGTTACCTAAAATTGGAGAATTAATTGATCTTACCGTTAGGGTTGTAAGCTACCCAAACAGAATATGAAGTGTTGTTCCTCTATTTTGCACGTGACTACGGATCTGTCGGCTGTTCCAAGCATGCCAGGAATCTGCTTGCCCCGAATTTGTTTTCCTTCCTTTCAATGTGTCTTTCTTCCCAGCTCAGCATAGTTTAGTTTCGTTTATTATTGTCACATGTACCGAGGTACAGTGAAAAGCTTTTTGTCGCTTGCTCTCCAGTCAGCGAAGACTACACATGATTGCAATCAAGCTGTCCGCAGAGTACAGATAGAGGATGAAGGTTATAATGTTTAGTGCAACAGAAAGTTCAGTAAAGTTTCATTAAATACGGTTTAAAGGTCTCCAAAGAGGTTTACTTCAGATTAGTTTAGTTTATTGTCACGTGTACCGAAGTACGGTGAAAAGCTTTAGTTGCGTGCAAAAGGTAGATGGGAGATCAGGACAGCTTTCTAGTTGTGTTAATCCTGGCTACATTGGAGCAGCTAGGACTTCAAAATGGGGTTAAGTTTCAGGGTTGCTGGGAGATTTGGTCAAATTGGAATTACTCTCTGCAGAGCTGGGCCAAGCTGCGTAGAGATGCCAGAGTGTCTGGAGCTTAGATACAATTTGCAAACAAATAATGGGGAGCTCTGCAGACCCTGTCAATCTGGTGCAAAATGCATAGAATGGATTGGATGGCTGCAAACCCGGACAAACACCTTGTAAATAGTTGTAAATAATGTTGCAGAGTTTGACTTTGCCAAGTGTTGATTTGGATGAGGTGTTGCGCCTTGTCTGGATTTTTATGTAAATCAGGGTAAATGTTTCTAAGTTGACTTCCTGTCAAAGTCTGTTTTGAATACAATTAATTGAACTGTTTTATCATTGGGTTAGGGAAATGGGTTAGTCAAAACAGGGCGGACCACGTGAAGGTTGCAATCTTCCACCCCCTGTTATGTATGGGGTTAATTGATATCTGTAATTGGGTTATTGAGAGAGCACCCCCATGTGGTTTGGCCCCTCCAGATCCCGGGACATATAAAAGTCCGCGATCACGAGGTTCAACGTCGATCTTCTGGAAGAGCGCTCGGGACTGCGTGAACTTCTGGAGTGTCTCCGTCTGAGTGAGGCCTAGAGGGCTTGAACAGGCAGATGCGAGGATCGAACCCGCGGTGGGATAGGTACAGTGTGTGATCTGTGATGTGCTTTTGGTAAAATAAAATTTAGTTGTTTGAAGTGCTTAAGTGTTTTTATTGAAACTAGACTGGGGAGAAGCTTAGAAAAGAGCAATTATCAGTTGTGTTTTGTGAAGCTAGAGGAAGACCACTGGCCGCTGTGATATGGGTGGCATATATGACAACATACTGTAAGTTTTGGCAAGTGGGTAGGAGAAATTTGTTAGTTCCAAAAGTTGCAGTCAAGCTTGATTCTTCAGTAAACAGTATGGAAATGTAGTTAGAATCTTTCACACCAAACAGCAAAGCAGCCAATGTTGTCTTAAGACTCTTGTTACTTTCCATGAGTCACATACCAAGTAACTTGTGAATACTTCCCATGTGTGGGTCAATGTAGCTGATAGATGGAATTTGCTTCTTGCTGGCATCAGCTTTATTCAGAAATCTGTTGCCAGAACATGCCTAGAATCTGATTAACTTTCTTCTGTGTCAAAATGTTCACATCAAGGGAAATGGGCTGATGGTTTAATAAAATGTCCACCTTTGTCCTTGTCAACAATCATTTTCTCCTCAGTAAATCACAACACTTGGAAATGTAGGCACAAAGAACTTTAGGCTCTTATAATTCTATATACTTCTATGTGATCTCCCAGGAATCTCCAGCATTCCAGAGAAAACAATCCAGGATAGACACAAAAAACTGGAATAACCAAGCTAGAGGTAGGAATGTAGGAATATAGGTGGAAGGGCAAAGGGTGAACATCTCTGGAGAAAAAGGATGGGTGCCATTTTGGGTTGGGACCCCTCTTCAGACTGAAAGTAGAGGGGAGGGAACTGGCCGCAGCTGACCAAGGAGGGGTGGGGCCCATTGTTGACTGGGGAAGAGGTGATAATGAAGGGATAGAAAGAACAGTGGAACTAGTGGGTCAACTTGGGAGGGGCAGATGGGGGGGGGGAGGGAATGCAGGGTTTATTTGAAATGAGAGAAATCAATGTTCATACAGCTGGGGTGTAGGCTGTCCAGGATTAGTTTCTATTTGGACCCATGGGTATTTATCGGCCGGGAAGACATTCTGAAGCTCTTTCGCTGGTTGGAAATGTCAAAGACCTAAAGGCATAGCTTTAGATTGAGAGGGGCAACGTTTTAAGGAGATGTGCAGGTCAGGTTTTTCTCCACAGAGAGTCTTGGGTGCCTTGAACCCGCTGACAGGGGCAGTGGTGGTGGAGGCAGATACGATAGTGGTGTTTAAGAGCCTTAAGATTGGCACATGGATTTGCAAGGAATGGAGGGATATAGATCATGTCAAGGCAGATGAGATTAGTGTATCTTGGCATCATGTTCAGCACATGACTGTGGGCCGAAGGGCGTGTTCCTATGCTGTACTTTTCGATGTTCTATGGGAAGAGTGCCTCCAAATTCCCTGAAAAGACATTAAGTGTTTAGTTTAGTTTTTTGCCACGTGTACCAAGGTACACTTTGCAAAAAAAACCAAAAAGCTTTTGTTCTTCTTCTTCTTTCAAGTGGCGTGCACAGCCTAAAGTTGGTGGACAACTTGTTCTATTTGATCTATACATGATTACAAACAAACCTTACACAGTGTATAGATGAAGGGAATAATGTTTAGTACAAGATGAAGGCCAGTAGAGTCTGATAAAAGATAGTCCGAGGGTCACCAATGAGGTAGATAGTAGTTCAGGACTGCTCTCGTTATTGATAGGACGGTGCCGTTGCCTGATAATAGCTGGGAAGAAGCTATTCCTGAAACCGGAAGTGTGCATTTTCACACTTCTGTACATAGAACATAACACACTATTGTACAGAAACAGGCCCTCTGTTTCACATTGTCTGTTCCAAACATACCAGGCTTAACAAATCTCACCTGCCCCCACATGATCAACATCTCACCATTCCCTATATATATGTACTCATCTAAAAGCTGCTTCAATGTCACTGTCTATCTGTCTCCACCACCAGCCTTGGCAGTGCGTTGCAGGCACCCACCACTTTCTGTTTAAAAACCTACCCCATACATCTCCTTTAAACGATGTCCTCTCACCTTTAAGATATTCCCTCTAGTCCTTAACATTTCCACTCTGGGAGGAAGGTTCTGACTGTCTACCATATTTATTCCTCTCATGTTACATACTTCTATAAGGTATCCCGTCGATCTCCAACGTTCCTGAGAAAACAATCCAAGTCTATGATTCATTTCTGATTAAATGTGATATGATAACTAATGTCACATTGAGTCATGGAGTCATACAGCGTGGAAACAGGCCCTTGAGTCCACCTAGCCTACCCCAACCAACATGTCCCATCGACAGTAGTCCCAACTGCCTGCGTTTGGCCCATATCCCTCCAAACCCGTTCCATCTATGTACCTGTCTAATTGTTTCTTAAACGTTGCAATAATCCCTGCCTCAACGACCTCCTGTCAACTTGTTCCATACACCCAGCACCCTTTGTGTTAAAAAATTACCCCTCAGATTCCTACTAAATCTTTCCACCTTCACCTTAAACCCATGTCCTCTGGTTCTCGATTCTCGAGTGGAAATATTGGTTTGGCAGAAAGACAAAATGCCAGTTATAATTCATGTAAGCCGTCATAATTTGTGATGGGCACTACAATGTGGCTCTATAATTGGATCTAATTCCTCAGATCATTGCTGGCATGGAGTTTCGTATCAGTTGACTTTAGGCATCTTTTCTCAATGCTTGGCTCACGTATTAATTCCTTTTCGCTGTAATAAGGCGGGGCAGCAATCACGGTAAAAGCACTTAGTCATTTATTCAAGACACAGTATGTGGGAGGCTTATACTGCTGGGAGAAGATTTGAAAGGTAGGAAACCTGTAATTCTAAATGTGGAATATGTTTGCTACAACAGCAAACAATAGTGACGGTTGGAGTAGTTTAAACTGGGGACGTAATTAGACTAGAATTACAAATGTTCTGTACTTTGTGAATGTTGAATCTCCAAGAAAAGGGAATTAGTGGTGGCGTGGGGTAACTTTACAAGATCTCAGCATTCAGCACTAACTCTTTCCATCTCAAAGAATCAGACACTCAGTCACAAGGAAAATATTGTAAAACCAAACAGTTGCTCGCTTTCTTGGAAGAAACAAAAATGCTTCATGGATCATTGTGCAGCAAACTCTGTGAGGAAGAATTCAGTCCTGGACGTTTTTCTGAATGAGCATTTCAGGCAAGCAACAAACGCAAAGAGTTTACTTTGATTTGGAGACAGTGACAGATATGTTGAAATGAATGTTGAGTACATAATTTGGGAGGTCATCTTGGACTGCAGGTGCATAGTTCCTTGAAAGTGGTGTCACAGGTGGATAGGGTGGTCAAGAAGGCTTCCTGGTATTCATCAGTCAGAGTATTGTGTATAGAAGTTGGGAGGTGACACCACATTTAGAGTATCGTGATCAGTTTTGGTCACCATGATATAGGAAAGATGTTGTCAAGCTTGAAAGGGTTCAGAGAAGATTTGCCAGGATGTTGCCAGGACTCGATGGCCTGAGCTATAGGGAGAGACTGAGCAGGCTAGGTCTCTATTCCTTGGAGCACAGGAGGATGAGGAAAGATTTATGGAGTACAAAATAATAGGGCATAGATCGGGTAAACGCACAGTGTTTTGCCCAGAGTAGGATTATCAAGAATCAGAGAACATAAGTTTAAGGTGAAGGGGGAAAGATTTAATGGGAATCTGATGGGGAACTTCTTTACAGAAAGGGTGGTGGGCATATGGAACAAGCTGCTGGAGGAGGTAGTTGAGGCAGGTACTATCATAACATTTAAGAAACATTTAGGCAGGTGCATGGATAGGGTCATTTTAGAGAAATATGGGCTAAACGGTTGCTGTCTGTGCGGAGTTTCTACGTTCTCCCTGTGACTGTGTGGGTTTCCTCCAGGTGCTCTGGTTTCCTCCCACATTCCAAAGACATGCAGGTTTGTAGGTTAATTGACGTCAGTAAATTGCCCCACGTGCGTAGGATAGAACTAATGCTGGTCGGTACGGACCCGGTGGGCCGAAAGTCCTATTTCCACGTTGTATCTCTAAAACTAAAACTAAATATGATAAGGAATGGAAGGGTTACTCAGAAATATATATATATATAGATGGTCAGGTTGTGGTCAACAAGGAAATGATCGCTCTTAAATGAAAATCTTGCTTCAATATTTGTAGAAGAGAAAAAAATGAAGGAAGTAGGTGAATATTGTGGATGAAACCACATTCCTGTGGTTCATCATGCACTAAAAGAAAAGTATGTGTATGTCAAGAGATATATTCAGTCGTAGTTTGAGAATGTTTTACACTTCTTTATAGACATCCTTTACACACTTCAAGATATCCCAAAATCTATTGCACCTTTTAGACTTTATAATTTGGAGACACAATGTGGAAACAGGCTCTTTACCCCACCGAGTCCGTGCGGCAAGCGATCCCTCCGTACACTAGCACTATCCTACACACTTGGGACGATTTACAATTTTCCTACCAAAGCCAACTAACGTACAAACCTGTACGTTTTTGGAGAGTGGGAGGAAACTGGAGCACCCGGAGAAAACCCACACAGTCACAGGGAGAACGTACAAACTCCATACAGACAGCACCCATAGTCAGGATCGAACCCGGGACTCTGGAGCTCTACTGCTGCGCTATTGTGCCACCCTAAACAATAATTATTTCATCATCCTTCGTGTCAATTTTCAACAGCCCATTTTTACTAATCCTACACTAATCTAATCAAATTTTATTCTCTCCAGATTGTTATCAATTCCCCCCATATTCTACCACTGCCTAATTAATTATTTTTTAAACAAGTTCTCTCTCTGAACATGTCCATTTATTTGCTTGTATTCCCCCGACCGCATGCCTAAATGAACTCTTTGACAAGGATGTCAAACATACCTGTAAAATTAAGTGGAACCTAAAGTCCTGGAGTGACTCAGTGGGTCCGGCAGTATCTTTGGAGAACATGGATAGGCGATATTTTGGGTCAGGGTCCTTCTTCAGGCCAGTCTTCAGTTCCAATCTGAAAAGGGATAGTGGGGGATGATGGGGGGGGGTGAGGACGTTCAACAAGCCCAGTGCTTTCGAAATTCCTCAGATGCATTTTTCCAAGCATTTTCATTCACTTAAATCGCTGCTTAGGAATTTGCCGTGCTTTTCAGAAAAGACAGGAAGGGAACACATTTAATGGAGACACAAGAGACTGCAGGTGCTGGAATCTTGAACAAAACACAAAGTGCTGGGGGAAGTCAGTGGGCCAGGCAGCATCTGTGGAGGCAATGGGCAGACAATGTTTCCACTCGCTTCTTTCATCAGACTGATTGCTTAGTCTAAAGCAGGCCCCCAACCCAAAACATGACCTATCCATTCCCTACCCATCACCAACATGCCCCACTGAGTTCCTCCAGCTCTTTATAGAAAAAAGGAACCATATAACCATATAACAATTACAGCACGGAAACAGGCCCTCTCGGCCCTTCCAGTCCGTGCCGACCATTTGTTTTCCCCTAGTCCCATCTACCTGCACTCAGACCATACCCCTCCATTCCCTTCACGTCCATATACCTATCCACTTTACTCTTAAATGTTAAAATCGATCCTGCCTCCACCACTTCTGCTGGAAGCTGATTCCACACAGCCACCAACCTCTGAGTAAAGAAGTTCCCCCTCACGTTTCCCCCGAAACCTCTGTCCCTTAATTCTCATGTCATGCCCTCTTGTTTGAATCTTCCCTACCCTCAATGGGAAAAACGTATCCACGTCAACTCTGTCTATCCCTTTCATCATTTTAAAGACCTCAATCAAGTCCCCCCTTAACCTTCTGCGCTCCAAAGAATAAAGACCTAACTTGTTCAACCTTTCTCTGTAACATAGTTGCTGGAACCCTGGCAACATTCTAGTAAATCTCCTCTGTACTCTCTCTATTTTGTTGACATCCTTCCTATAACTAGGCGACCAAAATTGTACACCATACTCCAGAATTGGTCTTACCAATGCCTTGTACAATTTTAACATTACTTCCCTACTCCTATATTCAATGCTCTGATTTATAAAGGCCAGCACACCAAAGGCTTTCTTTACCACCCTATCTACATGTGATTCCACCTTCAGGGAACTATGCACAGTTATTCCTAGATCCCTCTGTTCCACAGCATTCCTCAATTCCCTACCATTTACCATGTACGTCCTATTTTGATTTGTCCTGCCAAGATGTAGCACTTCACACTTATCAGCATTAAACTCCATCTGCCATCTTTCAGCCACTTTTCCAAATGGCCCAAATCTCTCTGTAGACTTTGAAAATCTACTTCATTATCCACAACACCACCTATCTTAGTATCATCTGCATACTTACTTATCCAATTTTCCACCCCATCATCCAGATCATTGATGTACATGACAAACAACAGTGGACCCAACACAGATCCCTGAGGCACCCCACTGGACACCGGCTTCCAACCTGTCAAACAGCCATCCACCATTACTCTCTGACATCTCCCATTCAGCCACTGTTGAATCCATCTTGCTACTCCGCCATTAACACCCAAAGATTGAACCTTCTTAACCAACCTTCCATGGGGAACCTTGTCAAAGGCCTTCATGAAATCCATATAGACAACATCCACTGCTTTACCCTCATCAATTTCCCTAGTTTATTCTTTGAACCCTTTTTAAACAATGGAACAACATGCGCAGTACGCCAATCCTCCGGCACTATTCCCGTTTCTAATGACATTTGAAATATTTCTGTCATAGCTCCTGCTATTTCTACACTAACTTCCCTCAATGTCCTAGGGAATATCCTGCCAGGACTCTGAGACTTATCCACTTTTATATTTTTCAAAAGTGTCAGTACTTCCTCCTCTTTGAATCTCATAGTTTCCATAGCTACTCTACTTTTTCCCCTTAACTCACCGAGTTCAATATCCTTCTCCTTGGTGAATACCGAAGAAAAGAAATTGTTCAATATCTCCCCCATCTCTTTTGGCTCTGCAGATAGCTGTCCATTCTGGTTCTCTAATGGTCCAATTTTATCCCTCGTTATCCTTTTGCTATTAATATAGCTGTAGAAACCCTTTGGGTTTACTTTCACCTTTCTTGCCAAAGCAATCTCATATCTTCTTTTAGCCTTCCTAATTTCTTTCTTAAGATTCTTTTTACATTCTTTATACTCCTCTAGCACCTCATTTACTCCATGCCTCCTATAATTATTGTAGATATCTCTCTTTTTTCGAAACAAGTGTCCAATTTCCCTTGAAAACCATGGCTCTTTCCAATTTTTACTATTTCCTTTCAACCTTTACTTACAATTTCCCCTTTAAATGTCCTCCATTTCTCTTCTACATCCTTCCCATGAAACAAAGTGTCTCATATAGGACGTATAGAAATAACTGCGGATGCTGGCTCACCAAAAAAGACATAAATGCTAGAGTAACTCAGCTGGTCAGGCAGCATCTCTAGAGAAACGGGATAGGTGACGTTTCAATGTTCAGTCTAAAGGTTCCCAACACAAAACGTCACCTAACCATGTTCTCCAGACATGCTGCCTGTCCGATTGAGTCATTTTGTGTCCTTCTAGCACTGTGTTTTGTTGGAGAACAGATTTAATCTTGGATTCTAGCAAGCCAGGAATTAAACAAGAGAGTCAAGAGTGTTTTATTGTCATGTGTCCCAGATAGAACAATGAAATTCTTACTTGCTGCAGCACAACAGAATATATAAACATAGTACACTGTAAACAATATGATAAACGAGAGAAAAAAAAAAGTTCAGGGTGTATATACACATACCCACAAGTACACACATACATATATATATATATACACACACACACACACATATATATACACACACATACACTCAAAAAACAAACAACAACAAACTAAAGGGCCTGTCCCACTTTCACAACCTAATTCACGACCTTTTTTACTCGTTGACATTTTTCATCGTGCTAGGAAAAACGCCCCGACCTACTTGAAGCCACGAGTACCTAAGACCTACCTACGACCTTGTGACGACCATGCTGCGAGTATGAGTCAAGGGCAAACTCGGCAGAGATCGTGAATTATGTCGTGAAAGTGGGACAGGCCCTTTAGAAAGACTGTTTATGTGAAGTGGATAGAGGGATGGAATGACAATTGATCCAAGGCAGTAGAAAATTGTTTCAAGGTTTCTGGACTTCTCTTCTTGTGTTTGAGGCAGCAGAGGTTATGTAATGCCCTCCAGGCGCTGTAGCCAGTTCAATGTGCTGTTGTTGAGGGCCGTGAGGTCTATCTCGCCACCAGGGAGGCGGAGGACAGCGCAGTCCAAAATGACGTGCTACTCGGTTTGCTGGTCTGCTCCACACATGCAGGCTGCTGATGAACGCAGCCCCCAGCTGACCCCTGTACTGAGCCGGTTCAGGGCGACCCACTCTTTGCGGGGCAGGTCCGAGCCGGGTGGGGCTGTGGTGTACGGTGCAACAGTGAATTGCGGAGGTCATGAAGCCTGTTCCCAGCTGGTTCTCCATGCTCCTAGTGTGTTGAAACCAGAGCCACAGGGGGTCGCTGCGTGATGGGAGAAGGGGCGACGAGATGACAGGCGTTTATGTCCCAGTTGCTGTGAGTACTGGGGGAGGTGGTGGAAAGGATGTTTGGTGTCCGATGGGGCCTTGCACACCAGCCTGCGGGTGAAGTACTCTCTGCGAAGCTTGGCGGGTGCGATACCTGCGAGCACCGGCAGAAGATCCGTTGCAAGTAGGGCGTAGGCAGCCGGTGATGATCCGCATGGTGTTGTTGAGGATGGCGTCTAGCTTGCTCGTATGAGCGCTACGGCACCGTGCTGGGGCGGCGTACTCAGCGGCGCTGTACACGAGTGCAAGGACACTGGTTCGGAGAGTAGATGCCCTGGCGCCCCATGATGATCCAGCCAAGCAACGCAGGAGGTTGTTCCGCGCCGCGACTTTAGCACGGAGAGCTTCAAGCTGTTGCTGTAGGTCAGCTGCCAATCTAGTTTCACCCTGAGGTATGTAAGAAATGGGTTATAGGGTAGGGGGTGACCCATTGAGGGTAACGGTTAGCTGGCGTTGAGCTTCCTTGTTGTTCAGGTGAAAGACTGTTGTGTTGGTTTTTGCCACACTCAGTTTTAGCCTCCAGGTCTTTAGATAGCCCGTGACAAGTTCCATATCCGCCGAGCACATCCTCCACGTTTGACCAACTCCTGTCCGAATGCAGTAGTGCCAGGTCATCTGCGTATCCGTACTGGCGCGAGGTCGTGTATGGCAGATCGCTGATATAGAGATTGAAGAGCGTGGGGGCCAATACCGAGCCTTGGGAAACTCCGTTTCTTAGGCGTCGCAGTCGGCTAGATTGTCTGTCGCTGGTCTCGAATACAAAACTGTGGTTGGCAAGGATGTTGGCAAGGAACCGCACTAAATGACAGTCAGGAATGGTGTGGATGAGCTTCAAGATCGGGCCCTGACGGCGTATACAGGCGGCGGTGAGGTCCACCAGTGTGACGCCCGCCTTGTGACCCTTATCGAAATTGTCTTCGATGTCATTGGTCAGCGTGACTATTTGATGGGAGGCGCAGCATCTACGATGAAATCCGTCTTGTTTAGCGGGTAGCTGGGGATCGACGATTGGACCGAGCCTGGCCAGGAGAAGCCGTTCAAGGAGCTTGTATGGGACACAGAGGAGCGAGATGGGCCGATAGCTCCTTGGGTCGCCCGCAGGCTTGTTTGGTTTTGGTAGCACAATGACGGTGGCTACGCCAGATCTTCGGAATGGACTGACCAATGAGGCAAGAGGAGTAAAACTCACGGAGCCAGACCAGGCATTTAGGACCGCAGTGTTTCAGGAATTCTGGGGAGATGTTATCAGGACCCTGGGCTTTTCCGCATTTCAATTGAGAGATGACAGAAGATCATCTGGATATTGATGGTAAGAAAATGACTGTAAAATGTGATTTTTTTTGGGGGGGCTCTTCGAGTACTCATGTAGCCACTGTCATTTTGAGACTTTAGACTTAAGAAACAGTCCCTTCAGTCCAAAGTCCACACCGACCAGCAATCACCCCATACACTAGCACTATCCTGCACACTAGGGACAAATTACATTTGCAAAAGCCAATTCATCTACAAACCTGTATTTTTTTTGGAGTGTGAAAGGAAACCGGAGCACCCAGAGAAAACCCACACAGTCACAGGGAGAACATACAAACTCCATACAGACAGTCTCAACCCAAAACATCACCCATTCCTTCTCTCCAGAGATGCTGCCTGTCCCGCTGAGTTACTCCAGCATTTTGTGTCTACCTCCACACAGTGTAAATATTCACACTGCTATTTTGTCCATCGACTAATTTAATCATGTAAAAATGAGCATGTATCAAGCATTAGAAAGCAGATACCTAACCCACCCAAGACCTTCACACACACACACACACACACACACACACACACACACACACACACACACACACACACACACACACACACACACACAGAGTTTGGCAAGTCATGTTGCAGTTGGTGAGGCTGCATTTAGAATATTGTGTTCAGTTCTGGGCAGTTATAGGAAAGGTATTGTCAAGTTGGAAACGATACAGAGAAGATTTACAAGGATGTTGCCAGGACACGAGGGTCTGAGCTATAGGGAGATGTTGCGAAGTCTAAGACTTCACTCCTTGAAGTGCATGAGGATGAGCAATCCTAAATGTAATTAGCAAATGCACATTTTAAGCAGAGTAGGGGAATCAACAGGATGAGAGGTGATCTTATGGAGGTGTACAAAATCATGGGAGGAATAGATCAGGCAGACACACAGAATCCCTAGACCAGAGTAAGGGAATCGAGAACCAGAGGACATTGGTTTAAGGTGAGGGGGGAAAGATTTAATAGGATCCTGAGGGGTAACCTTTTCATGCAAAGGGTGGTGGGTGTATGGAACGAGCTGCCAGAGGAGGTAGTTAAGGCAGAAATTATTGCAGCCTTTAAGAAACATTTCGGCAGGTACATGGATAGGACAGGTTTAGAGTGATATGGGCTAAACGCAGGCAGGTGGGACTAGTGTGGGCAGGTTAGGCTGAGGGGCCTGTTTCCACACTGTATGATTCAATGGCTATGACGTATGACAATAAAACATAATGTGGACTCTTAACTCCACTGTGGTGGTTGGCAAGTGATGTTTTCTGAGCTGATTAGGTCACTGTAACGTCAATAGTATGTAAAGAACACTCTTCTTAAAGCCTTTATTAAGTTCCTTATTATGCTGGGTTTACACTACATTTGCTGTCGATTCTGTTGATCAGAGGTGGTGACCCAAAGTCGTCATTTCCTCATTTGTGGTACATCCTTTCCATGCCTGAGAACGTGCACCTGTTACACCACCGAATAGATCAACCTTCTTTGCACAACAGGGCCTTGTTGACATATATTCTGTCAGATGGTTCAAGAGCTTGAAAGCCTGCCAAAGTCAACTTCAGTGTTCCACTGCTTTAAGAATCAGTACGCGAATGCTGTAGATGGGTGGCACAGTGGCGCAGCGGTAGAGTTGCTGCCTTGCAGCACCAGACCAGGGTTCGATCCTGACTGCGGGTACTAGCGCCACAGGTTTGCACGTTAATAGACTTTGATAAGATTGTAAATTGTCCCTAGTGTGTAGCATCTTCTTCTTCTTGGGTATGGCGTGCACAGCCTAAAGTTGTAGGACAACTTATTCTATTTGATCGATTTGTTTGCGCAAGTCGGCTTGATTGCATTAGTCGAAACAGGGTGGACCACGTGAAGGTTGCAATCTCCCACCCCAGTAAGTGTACAGGGTGATTGCTGGTTGGCACGGACTCGGTGAGGAGAAGGGCCTTCTTCCACGCTGTATCTCTGAAGTATATATCTACTGAAGCTCAGTGGGAATTTGATCTATGCTTTTTCTCTTCACCTTCCAGTTCATTTTAGTTTAATTTAGAGACACAGCCTGAAAACAGGCCCTTTGGTCCACCGGGTCCGCTCTGACCATCGATCACTCATCCACGCCAACTCTATGTTACCCCACTCCTACATCTATTCCCTACAAACTGGGGGCAATTTACAGAGGATCAGGTAACTTACAAACCCGCACATCTTTGGGATGTGGGAGGAAACAGAAGCACCTGGAGGAAACCCACGTGGTCACAGGGGGAACGTGCAAACTCCACACAGACAGAAGGTGAGGTCAGAATTGAACCTGGTTCTCTGGCACTGTGATGCAGCAGTTTGGCCAATTGCACCTCTGTGCTGTCCCTCTTACCATCCTAATTCTTTCTTTTAACATCATAGTCTCCTAGAGTCATTAGGGTGGCACAGTGATAGAGTTTCTGCCTCACAGCACCATAGACCCGCGTTCGATCCTGACCACTGGTGCTGTTTGTATGTTCCCCTGTGACTGCTTGGGTTTTCTACGGCTGCTCCGATTTCCTCCCGTTCCAAAGACAGTTTGGAGTTTAATCGCTTCTGTAAATTGCTCCCAGTGTGCAGGATGTGCAACTGGGGTAACTTGCGTACGGGGGATCAATGGCTGGCACAAACTATGTGGGCCGAAGGGCCTCTTTCAACTCTATCTAAACTGAACCAAACAGAAAAATTCTGCTTATTGCTTCCAAGTAAAATTTATATGAATCATTCAAATTAGTCTCACTACCTTTTTTTCTATGGATGTACGGAAACGTTATTATTTATTTTATGTAAAGCACTTTGGTTCAACGCGAGTTGATTTAAACGTGCTATACAAATAAAATTTACTTTACTTTACCTACCTCATACAGCATGGAAACAGACCCTTCGACCCAACTTGCCCATACCAACCAATGTCCTATCTACATTAGTCCCACCTGCCTGCATTTTGCCCATATTCCTCTAAACCTATCCTATCCATGTACCCATCTAAATGGTTCTTAAATGTTGCGATAGTACCTAACTCAACCTCCTCTGGCACCGCTGGTAGCTCATTCCATACACCCACCACCCTTTGTGTGAAAAAATTACCCCTCAGGTTCCTATTAAATCTTCCCCCGCTCACCTTAAACCTATGTCCTCTGGTTCTAGATTCCCCTACTCTGGGCATGAGTCTCTGTGCATCTACCCAATCTATTCCTCTCAGGATTTCGTACACCTCTATAAGATCACCCCTCATCTGCAAATTATTTTCTCTCAGTGCCAATGCAACTCCCTCTTGAAACCATTTATTGCATTTGTTCCTATATCCCTTGTGTTCAGCGAGTTTCACATCATAGACGTGATCAGCGTAAAGATGTTTTTCCTCCCCTTCCTAGCTTCTCTTGCTCATTAATTTACATCTACGTCCTTGGTTTATGTCCACTTGATTTATGTCCTCGCGGGATCAGGTTTTTGCCAATTACTCTATCCAAGCCTGTCTCACTGAACTGTTTCCATCACATTATCATCCTTCCTTAAATAAGGAGACCAATTCTGTACACATTAGTCCAAAAGCAGTCACTCAAACACTCTATTTTGCTGAAACATAATCTCCTCACATCTGTAATCAATTCCCTTAGCTATAAAAGATAGCAATCTGCTACATTTTCTCATCAGTTGGATTATTTGTGAATATCCTTTTGTGAAGCATGGATTAAAATACCCAGATTTCTTTGCATCTCAGAACTCTACTGTCCCTCACCAGCAGTCATTGAATCATGCAGTTGTACACCAAAGCAATAGGTTCTTAGGCCCATGGGATCTGTGCCAGCCATCATGCCTGTACATTAAGATAGACGCAAAATGCTGGAGTAACTCAGCGTGTCAGGCAGCATCTCTGGAGAAAAGGAATAGGTGACGTTTAGGGTCGAGACCCTTTTCATAACTCAATGCATTTGCCAGATGGCTGGATGTCCTATGTATTTACCATTGAGTCCAACTTTGAGTAAAACCAAACTGAATATTTGGGATTTCCATTAAATATTCAACAGTACATGGCACTACTCTTTGCTTTGTATGTTCTGCCATGGCTTATCTTCACAAAATGAACCACAGCACACTTTTGCCTCAGTTAAAGACCATCTGCCATTCCTTTATCTACTTTCCCAATTGATCCAGATCATGTTGTAAAATCAGCCTTCCTCCCCATACACTCTACTGTGGCATCAGCCCGTACACGGGCCACTTATGCTCGAACCCTCGTCAGGAGGTACGAGGGCGGGCACGTGACGTCATGGGCTAGAGGGAGTGTCCAGGTACTTAAGGGTACTTAAGGAAGTAGCCGCAGAAATAGTGGATGCCTTAGTGATAATTTTTCAAAACTCTTTAGATTCTGGAGTAGTTCCTGAGGATTGGAGGGTAGCTAATGTAACCCCACTTTTTAAAAAGGGAGAGAGAGAGAAAAGGGGGAATTACAGACCAGTTAGTCTAACATCGGTAGTGGGGAAAATGCTAGAGTCAGTTATTAAAGATGGGATAGCAGCGCATTTGGAAAGTGGTGAAATCATTGGACAAAGTCAGCACAGATTTACAAAAGGTAAATCATGTCTGACGAATCTTATTGATTTTTTTTTTTGAGGATGTAACTGTTAGAGTGGATAAGGGAGAACCAGTGGATGTGTTATATCTGGACTTTCAGAAGACTTTCGACAAGGTCCCACGCAAGAGATTAGTATACAAACTTAAAGCACACGGTATGGGCGGTTCAGTATTGATGTGGATAGAGAACTGGCTGGCAGACAGGAAGCAAAGAGTAGGAGTGAACGGGTCCTTTTCAGGATGGCAGGCAGTGACTAGTGGGGTGCCGCAAGGCTCAGTGCTGGGACCCCAGCTATTTACAATATATATTAATGATTTGGACGAGGGAATTAAATGCAACATCTCCAAGTTTGCAGATGACACAAAGCTGGGGGGCAGTATTAGCTGTGAGGAGGATGCTAGGAGGCTGCAAGGTGACTTGAATAGGCTGGGTGAGTGGGCAAATTGCATGGCAGATGCAGTATAATGTGGATAAATGTGAGGTTATCCACTTTGTTGGCAAAACCAGGAAAGTTGACTATTATTTGACTATTATCACTATAATTATTATCTGATTAGGAAAAGTGGAGATGCAACGAGAACTGGGTGTCATGGTACACCAGTCATTGAAAGTAGGCATGCAGGTGCAGCAGGCAGTGTAGAAAGCGAATGGTATGTTAGCATTCATAGCAAAATGATTTGAGTATAGGAGCAGGGAGGTTCTACTGCAGTTGTACAGGGTCTTGGTGAGACCACACCTGGAGTATTGCGTACAGTTTTGGTCTCCAAATCAGAGGAAAAACAGTCTTGCCATAGAGGGAGTACAGAGAAGGTTCACCAGACTGATTCCTGGGATGTCAGGACTTTCATATGACTGAATAGACTCGGCTTGTACTCGCTAGAATTTAGAAGATTGAGGGGGGAATCTTATAGAAACTTACAAAATTCTTAAGGGGTTGGACAGGCTAGATGCAGGAAGATTGTTCCCGATGTTGGTGAAGTCCAGAACAAGGGGTCACAGTTTAAGGATAAGGGGAAAATCTTTTAGGACCGAGATGAGAAAAACATTTTTCACACAGAGAGTGGTGAATCTGTGGAATTCTCTTTCACAGAAGGTAGTTGAGGCCAGTTCATTGGCTATATTTAAGAGGGAGTTAGATGTGGCCCTTGTGGCTAAAGGGATCAGGGTGTATGGAGAGAAGGCAGGTACAGGATACTGAGTTGGATGATCAGCCATGATCATATTGAATGGCGGGTGCAGGCTCGAAGGGCCGAACGGCCTACTCCTGCACCTATTTTCGATGTTTCTATGTTTAAGGTTATCTCACCTCGAGACCTTAAGGTAGTCAACCGGTAGCTGAGCCCGAGAGAACAACCTCACTCAGCTGCAGCAACATTGTTAATATATTTAGCACACCAACCTAATGTAACGACTGAATAAACAACTGTTTGAACCGGCCTGACGTCTCACCTTTATTTACCACGTTTGGTGCCGCTGCAATACCACCAATTTGGGTGCAATCGGACTAATCACAACACCTTCATTTATCTGACTCAGATAATGTGATTTTTACTTTCCCTGCCAAAATGGACAAAAATTCACATTTGACCATGTTAGACTCCATCGTTTACCTTTGCCTGGACATTTTTGAACATCTTAATATCCTGTCCTCAGCTTATTTCCCTACCGAGATTTGAGTTTCTGATCTGGTAACAGTCCGTTTATGTAAAATGTAAGTTTAAAAAAAAAAAAAAACAAATCAAGAGATATTCTGAGACTCAAAGTGCTGGTGTAACTCAGCAGATGAGGCAGTATCTTTGGCCCATATACCTCTAATCCTATCCTATTCATGTACCTGTCTAAATGTTTCTTAAACATTGTGATGGTACCTGTCTCAACTACCTCCTCCGGCAGTTCGTCCCATACACATGACACCCTTTATGTAAAAAGGTTACGCCAGGTTCTTTCTGACTCACCTTAAACCTATGTCCCCTGGTTCTCGATTCCCCAACTCTTGGTAAAAGACTCTGTTTATTTACCCTGCCTATTCCTCTCGTGATGTTATTACACTCCTCTCATATTATACATGGTCATGTTCAGTAGGTTCGTAAACTATCCTTAAACCAAGCACCCTTACCACTCTAGTAACCCCCTCAGGTGATATCCCTTCTCGTGTTTGAGGGTTGTCCCCACCGGTCTCTGCCCCTCAATGTGCCACGGCTGGAGGACCTCAGACTGTGACGCAATTCTTTTTCAATACCGCTCGTGACAGTCCTTTGCGAAATATAAGTCCAATCGTCAACATTTGTCTGCAAAGAGACCCAACAAACACAATGGCTTTAAAAAGAATGGGCCCTTTGACTGGTAAATAAAGCTGTGTCAACAAACCAGGCCTGTGGTTTCTTCTTCTCCCACAGGTGTTACACGTATTAGTTGCAGAATATACGTAATGGGCAAAAAAACAGAAATCACAATTACACGTATCTTAAATTTGAAGACATTTATAACATGCATTAGATCCAGTTCCTTTACACCACATGGACCTTATGTAAACATGACTGTCCACTTTACTTATGACATTGCCTAAGTAACAGTCTCAGTTAGCGGGCCTCATATTGGTGCAGTGCTAGAGTTGATGCCTTATGCCCCTGTCCCACTTAGGAAACCTGAATGAAAACCTCTGGAGACTTTGCGCCACACCAAAGCTTTCCGTGCAGTTCCCGGAGGTTCCTGGAGGTTTTTGTCACGTTTCCGGAGGTTTTTCCCATTTTTAGAAATAATTGTCGGAAAATAGAAGCAGTAGAAATCACTTTCGACCGTTAGGGAGACTGACAAAAACCTCCGGGAACCGCATGGAAACCTTGTCGGGGCGCAAATTTCCAGAGGTTTCCGGTCAGGTTTCCTAAGTGGGACAGGGGCATTATAGCGCCAGAGTCCTGAGTTCCATCCTGACTATGGGTAATGTCTGTACGGTAAGTTTGTACATTCTCGCTGTGACCACATGTGTTT